>OX637392.1:5000-707500 GCA_951799425.1 Ilex aquifolium | reverse complement strand
AATCGACTCAAAATAAATTTTGATCGGCGCTACCAACTCAGGTAGAGTTCAAATCGACTTGAATTTTAATACGTAAAAGAATTTTAATAGACTCGAGTTTTAATACGTAAAAAAAATAGAATTTAATTAGTTCGAATCAACTTTTAATCGACTTAAATTTTAATATGTAAAAAAATAAATTTTAATCAGCTCGAATTTTAATATGTAGAAAAATAAATTTTAACCAGCTCGAATTTTAATCAAATTTTATATAGAAAAATTATTTGGAATTTATGTATATGCAATTTTAGTATTTTATACCTTTTTTTTGTTAGAAACGGTGATTCAATGACAAGGGTCTCTGTGATGTTTAAATATAAATTAGAAGGGGTGTTAGTGATGTTTAAATATAAACTAAAAAGGGTGTCAGTGATATTTTGAATAATATAGGGTGTATCCTTAAAGATACGATAAATTAGAAAGGGTGTTGCTAAAAATTTTTCAAAAAAATATGATGAGATAATTTAGGAAAATTTTGATATTTCAAAACTTAAGTGCGGTTACCAATGCATTTAGTAATTTTTAAAAAAAATATTTTTTTCCTATCCCCGTCTGCGGGTATATTCTAATCTCCGCCCTCTCCTAGGCCAAAGCCCAACATAATCCAATATTCTAAATGATACAACATAATTATATAATGTTGTATTCTGCTAGATGCACCAATAAATAATTTCAACTAATTCTATCAAAAACACTTTATGACAACCTTTGATTTTAATCCTTCACTTAAAACTATTAGAATTTTTAATGTCAAATAAATAAGCAAATGAGTTTTGAGGTTTAATTTAAAGTAAAATGCATGTATAAGTTGATAATTATCACAAATTACACCTAATCGAACAACGATGACAAAAAATCCTAATTATAACAAAACAAAGAACGCCCACAAAATCCTAAAAACCCACGATTCAGATTGCTAAAAAACCCAAAGTAGAATTCACCATGCCTAAAATGTTCAAATAGTCAAAGCAAAACCAGTATTCCTACAACAAAGCCACAAAATTGAAGTAGATGATAACATTACTTGGTCAACGACCAAATTAAAGCAGAGAAAGAAGGCAGGAGAAGAAGATAGATAGAGAGATCAAGTAAGCGTTACCTGGTTAATAGCGTCTTCTTAGCGGAGGGTAGGCGGCAACGAGTGACTGGCAAGAGCAAGAGAGAGAGGGGGTTGTGTGGGCGGTGTGAGACGTATGGGATGAGCCCTCTGAATTAGATTTTAGGCTAAGGTGGGAATATGTATATATTTATATATATATTATATAAAAATTAACGGGTTTAGCAAAGGGCAGGGAGAAGCAGGGTAGAGTTGGGGCGGGTGTAAGTGTCAATCTACCTCCACACAGGTTTATGTGAATATTTGTATATAAGTCAACCATCTAATATTTATGGTCCATTTTGATTCAAACGGGACAGATTTGAACGAATCTCCGTTTTTCTCAGGTCCACTAAAATCCCTAGTGCGCCAGTAGTTTTTAAAAGGACAAATGTGATGTTTTTTAAGATTAAATGGAAGAGTAATGTTACGCTGATCAAATTTAGAGTCCAAATGACATGACAGTTGACTTGGGCTTCTTTATTTAGTGTCATGTCATTTGGGCTTTAATAAAGATTCCAAATAATATGCTGTTATGTCATTTGAGCTCCAAATTTGATCATTGTAACATTACTCTAAATAGAATATAACTAATGAACATTCGGTCTAATGGTACTTAATGTAGTATTTGTTTTTTTTTGGTTTTTTTTTTTTTTTTTTTTTTTTGGGGGGGGGGGGGTTGGGTTTTGGCAGTGGCTTGCTTGATGAAAAATAATGAAAGAGCATGAATACAAGCCATTATTGGTCACTCAAGACAAAGTTGGGCCGGCAATATTTTCTCCCAATAATTGATGCCTCCAAAGGTTAACAAAGACAGCTAGCTCATTTAAATTTTAAATGCAAAAGACAATTGATTGCATCATAATCAACTTATTGCTATGCGAGGACAAGGTGACAAGGAGATAAAGCTATAAGATAAAAATGAAATTACAAGGAAATTATAGTTTTCAGTGATAGTAAATTCATCCAATATCATAATTCATGGGTTTGATTATGATATCGAAATTTATAATTTTTTAGGGTTTAGTTACAATAAAAAAAAGTTAGAACTAATTTTTTGGAATTAAATTACAAAACTTTGGTTTTGGAGGTGCTTAGTATTGATCTTAATATTTCAAGATTGATCCTAAATAACCAAATAAGTTATTAAACAATAAAAATTTGTTAAGTTAATCCCAAAAGATGGTAATCTTTGCCTACCTAGCAGGTAGCCAATGAACTTTGCCCAAGTGGTTTGGTATAAAAACAAAAGAGTTTATTATAAAATACCTCTTTCAACTTTGGTTTGTTTGTTATTCACCCCCTTCAAGTATTAATTTTAATAAATTGTCCCTTTTAAGTTTGATAGTAAGACATAATTACCCTTGAAAAGAGCATGTATGTGTGCGCTCTTATTTGTTAGTGTTGGGTGGAGGTAGAGGTGGAAGCGAAGGTGAGCGTACCTGGTATTGTGTAATATATTGGTATTGGGTTGAACATGTTTATTTATTTTTTTCGTTTTCTTATTTTTTTAGGGATAAAATTGGTCTCTTGAGAAAAAAAGTAAGAAACAATAAAGACAATTCATTACATAATCATCCACAAATTATCTATCAAGTATCAACTTATTGATATACAAGGACAAAGAGATAAAGCTATAAGATAAAGATGAAATTACAAGGAAATTACAGTTTTGGGTGGTAAGTAAACCCATCCAATATCATAATTGATGGATTTGACAAGGTACCGAAATCAACGACTTTTGAGGGTTTAATTACAATAAAAAATAAAAGGTAGGGTCGCTCATACAGACTTATCACACGCTATCATGAATTATTTAAATGACAATGATACAATGTTTCTCATTCAAAGGTTGATAAAAGGTTAACTAGTATTGTGAATTGGGTTGTTAATTGAGCTCGAGGCTAACGAGCTTATTTTTTTAAACGAGTCTAAAAAATTATTCTATCTCTGTTTGTTTAGAATTCGAGCTAAGCCTGAGTCCGAGCCTAATCCGAATAGCTCGATTATTTTACATATAAACGAACCGAGTTTTGTGAGCTTGAGCCGAGTCTTTTAGGCTCGTTTTTTTAAACGAGTCTAAAAAATTGTTCAAATTCAACTCATTTAAAACACAAGTCGAGTTCGAGTCAAATTTCATCTGAACCGAATTCGAGTATCTCATTTCGATTAAACACCCTTAATTGTGGAATTCATCTAAAATATAGTGGAAAGAACCAGCTGACATAGTTTAATTAGTCATCCTTGATTCTTCTCGTTGCAAGTTCAATGAGTTAATTAATTTTTCACGTCTTTCCTTTGGGAGATTTTGTTACGTTAGACACTCGAGAAATTTTGCATGGGTTATACACACCACGTGGTGTATAACGTGGTAGACCCATGTGGTGTGTATAACCAATAAAAAAAAGACACATCAGCAATTGTCAGATGTATTACACATCAGCACTTTAACTCATTTTTCTCCATATGTTACTTAACCTTCGTTAGGATGACTGTCGTAAAAGCAGCTGTAGAGGTCAACTCAGCTACATTTTTTAGACAAGTGATTGACTAGATACTTTAACTCCTCTTTCTCTATTGTTTTAATTACCCATTATTTTTTAGACAAGTGATTCATTGATAAAGCTACGTTGAGTTCACTGCAAGAAAAAAGATATTACAATAATACAATAACTATTCTAACTCAAAATATAAGTCGCTGAAGTTTTTATTACCTTTTCAACCTGAAGTGGGTCTGTGTTTTTGCGAGCTGGTTCAAGAATAGGCATATCCATTGCACACATTTAAACGAGAAAAACCTCAAACTGTCTTTGTTGAGTCTCAAACTTAGCTTTCATCTAACTCATTTGCTTCTCCATTTGTGCCCACTGAGCCTCCATCTCTAACTACTTAGTCTCCATCTCTGTCTTATGTCTACTCAATTGCTCATCTAGTTGGGACTGCAATGCTTGCATCTCTTCTAATGTTTTATGTCCAAACACATCTCTCGGAGATGGTCCAAAACCATATGCTCTAACACGTCCTGGTCGCTCCAGTCTCATGACTTGACTGAAAACTTCAACTATTGCAGATGAAGATTGCATAGAAGACTCCGACATTTTTGACACAAGTTCATCCATGTCTGACTCCAGTAAAAAATAATTTGAAATAAATATGAAACATAGGCGAAATAAGAATGGATAAATAGTGAACATCTTTCTTGCCAATATTACATACAAAGGCTTGTGCAACAACATCATTAACTGGTCGACCATCTTTCTTTGAATATGCAACCTTAAAAAATTCAATGCGATTTTTTTTCTTCCCATTATTCTTTTTCTTTTCCTACAGTTAAAATAGACACGATAAATAAACTTGAATAAAAGTCTTTTATAAAACACATTTGTTTTCTAACAAACTCTTTTTATAAAACATGCAAAGCTTGTTCGGCCAGTGGTGTAATGAAAATTTTTAAAAACTCTTTTCATATCACACGCTAGTTTTTTTGGCGTTTAAGTTAAACGCTAGAAATTAAATGCCGGATTTTTTCATAATTCTTGTAGTGGTTAATGAGGTCCAATATATGAAACATTTTTTGATTCAACAGAATTTGAAATTCAAACAAACACCAATGGAACAGTATCAATATCAACTCCTAAGTAAACGCTAATGAGCCGAATGATAAAAAGGTCAATTAAAATAAAAGGCACGTGAGGTAAGGTCTTTTTTACCCAAAAGACTCCAGCAATTGTCCTTACATGCACATAGCATAATTTTTTGTCCTTATTGCCGAAACAGATGGGGAAATAGGACTGACTTTGAATTTCCTGAAATAAATTTGAGTAGTTTAGGCTCATGAACCCAAACCATCTATATCTATCTATCTATACTACTTATAATTTTAAGCATATGTGAAATTTTATTGATTTCTTGTTTTATCACTACTTAATAATGTTAAGTAAGTCATAACCTATATATCCTTATTCATGTCATCATTTTTCTTTCCATGTCCTATTAAAACTCTTCTTACATATAACATTAGGTTTCTAACTATTCGTTTTACATATTCTTATAGTTTTAGGTCTTTAATTACAATAGTAACTCTAATTACTGTAATCAATCAACCAAAACACACTACTCATTTTTAATCATTTATTTTTTCTCTCCAAAACGCAAATCTTAAAATATTTCTCTCTAGGGATGGCAGTGGATAGGGGGAAAACGGGTACTCGTTGGATCAAAGATTAATCATATGTATTAGATGATGGATGTATACGGGGATACCCATATAAATCAGTGCGAAGATAAAAATGGGGATGGGTTGAAACTCCTCTCCGCCCCCACTAAACCCGTAATATATATATATATATATATATATATAATAATAATAATAATAATTAAGTAAACACACATTTCTTATACATATTATTTTAATGAGTTTTTATTTTTGATGCATTTGTTATATAACTAGTTTTCATCATTCTTGCAGATCCATTTTGTGAGGTTTTATGATTTTTTTAAAAAAATTTGTTCTTAAAATCATAAAATAATTGTTATAGGTGCCCATGGGGACAAGGACAAGGATTAAAATTTTCCCCGTAAATGGAAGTGGACAAATATTTTTGAAGCGGGTACGGGGTGGAGACTTCTCCTCCCACCCCACCTCGGTCCACTGTCATCCTTATCTCTCTATCTCTTGGTCTCCCCTCATGTCCAAAATACAAAACTTAAAAAACTCAAACATATATTTCACCTCCCTTTCCCTCCCTCCTGCAGTAAACAAATGTCCTTCCTCTCTCTCACTCTCTACTAAACAAAAATCCTCTTTTCGTGATTTGAATTATGATTTTTCTTCTGTTTGTGTTATGAGAAATATACCAAAATATTTTTAGTTTTTTATTAACCTTAAAAATTAAAAATAGCAGAACATGATTGTTTTAAATTAAAGGTTCTTTAAAATTAAAGTCGATAAAATATTTCCTGAGATTGACAATCACAAGAAATATTAGGTGAATTAATGATACTATCAATATCAAAAGATATGGTAGCGAAACTTAAACATAAAAACTAATAGTTCCTTTAATCTGAAAAATAATAATTTTTTACAAAAAAAAAAAATATTAAAAATAAAAAATCTTATTTTTAATTTTCGTTTTAGGCCTTAAATAGTCTTGAGCCGCCCATCCTTGGGTTCGAGTTGACTGTTTTGGAGTCACACACATACATGAGTTTCGAAATACCCATATCTATTTAAGTTATGTCGTAATGTTTTAAAAATTCTAAGATTATTTATGTATTGTATAGAAATCATTTTCAATATATAATAAAATATGTAATCATTATCAATATTGTAATAAAAGATTGATACCATGATTTTAGTAAATATGACATAAAGGGTAATCTCGGAATTAGAAAAAATTGAATGTTAATTAAATGAAATTGATTGTTAATTTGGTGTTAATTTTATGAATTGAATTCTAATTTGATGAGTTGAATGTTAATTTGGTGTTGATTTGATGAAATTACATGTTAATTGGATTAATTAGTCAGTTTTAATTGGATTTGATTGATCACAAAGATATATTGATCGATCAAACATATATTTGATCGATCATGTTATTTCTATTGTGAATCAGAATGAAAAGTACTGAGAAGATTTGATCGATCAAATAAGGTTTTGATCGATCAAATATCCCCAAATTCGAGTTTTGTACCATAAAAGTGGTAAATGATCCATTAAATTTGTATATATTATTGGATTATCCATTTTTTACAACTCACCTTACATATTGATCGATTAAACATGGTCCATGATCAATCATGGGACCATTAAATGTTGTAAAAACTACCATTGCTTTAGTAAATGTTTATCCCCAATAATGGTAAAAACTACCATAAAAGTGGTAAATGATCCATTAAAGTGGTAAATGATCCATTTTTTACAACTCACCTTACATATTGATCGATCAAACATGGTCCATGATCGATCATGGGACCATTAAATGTTGTATAAACTACCATTACTTTAGTAAATGCTTATCCCCAATAGTGGTAAAAACTACCATAAAAGTAGTAAATGATCCATTAAAGTGGTAAATGATCCATTTTTTACAACTCATCTTACATATTGATCGATCAAACATGGTCCATGATCGATCATGGACCATTAAATGTTGTAAAAACTACCATTGCTTTAGTAAATGCTTATCCTCAATAGTGGTAAAAACTACCATAAAAGTGGTAAATGATCCATTAAAGTGGTAAATATTACCATTAATGTTGTAATTTTGCCCTCAAGTCAATAATGACTGCTGTACTTTATGTCTTGTCTTGTCATTTCAATGTCTTGTCCGGTGTCATTTCAATACCATTGAAGTTGTAAATAATCCATAAATGTAGTAAATTATACCATTAATGTTGTAAATTATACCATTAATGTTGTAAAAAAGAATTTTCGGTATGGTACCGAAAATTCCTTTGGCTGTACCGTAGTCTCCTCCATATAATAAATTAGTTCACAAGATGAATCTTTATCTCTTATATATTTTTTCTCTAAAAAATATCACATCATTCAATTTAATCACATGTTCAATCATTTAATATTTAGTTAATTTATAATTTAACACAACTTTGATTTCATACATTATTCATACACGATAGTGTGCATATGTTAAAAAAATTTATCGAGTTATGCATTTTGAGAAAATTTTGACACTATTTTTAAGAAAATAATAGGTAGAAATTAATTTTAAATGATGTAAGTAAAAAAATTAATTTTAAATTTGGTATAGTAGGATCAATTTTTTAAACGCTAGAATCTTATATTTCATCGTACCTTCAGGCAGAGGGTACGACTAATTCACAAATAAAAGAAGAAGAAGAAGTTGCTTTTATACCAAACCACTTGGGCAAAGTTCCTTGGCGACCTGGTATGCAAAGATTATTAACTTTTGGGATTAACTTACAAATTTTTAATGTTTAAATTATAATTGATCGATCCTAAACACCCCGCAAATCCAAAGTTCTTAATTTAATCCCAAAAAATTGTAATGTGATCCCATACAATTGTATTTTTGTATGAAAGATATTAACTATTTTTTATTAAAACTAAACCCTCAAAAATGGGTAACTATAACCCATGAATTATGATATTAGATGGGTAATTGTAATTTCATTTTTATCTTATTAACTTTATCTTCTTGTCCTCGCATATCAATAAGTTGATACTTGATAGATAATTTGTGGATCATTATGCAATTCAAATTATGATAGTTGTCTTTTGCTTTTAATATTCAAATGGGTTGTCTTTGTCAAAATCATTACAATTCAAATTAGTCTAATACTCAATACCCAACACCCAACAACCAAAATTACAGATATGAGATGCAATACTTATAGTAGACTTGTTGTAGATGGAAGATAACACCAGGTGTCCGTAATAACCAAGTCATTTTGGTCTAGTCGTTGAATGTAGGAGATGATTAGGAGATGGGAGGGAGATGAAGGGTCTGCTATTTAGAGCATTCAGTCAGTATGAGAATCAGGAGTAGAAACCCTAACGTGAAGTAATCCTACAGTCAACTAGAGTTTGGAGATGAAGGGTCTAGGTCTAGGAACAGAGCATCAGGAGAATGAGAGGAAATTTTGGTGCCTTAACTGTTACATAATAGGTGAAATGTCGAAATTGCCCTTCACTATATGCCATCTACAGTTGATGTTAGGGTTTCATCCTTATTTAACGCTCAAATCTAACGGAAGATGTTGATTAAAATGATTTAAATAATTCAAGGAATAAAATAAAAAAATTGAAAGTTTAGGGTGCAATTTAAAACAAAGAGCAAAGTTTAGGGGCCATTTATGTGGTTTACCCTATTTGAATTAATGTCGCATTCACAAATATGATATATGGTTTTCATGTGGAATTTTATTTTTCATCCATAGGTTATGGTGTTCCATCTTCTAAAGCAAAATGATCCTTAGTGTTATTTACCTCTTTTAGATTGGGTTATTAGTTAAACCAAATAGGGTTTTCTAACTTTGACCTACTATTTTGTACCCGAATGTCACATTCACAATATGATTTATGTTTTTCATGCGAAATTTCATTCTTCATGCATTGATTTTAGTGTTCCATCGTTTGTAACACCAAAATCCTTAGTTTTAGTCACCCTTTTCAGGTTGCGATACTAGTTTAACTCAATAAAGTTTTCTAACTTTCACTAACCTTAACTTCATACCCGAATGGCACATTGTCAAATGTGATATGTTTTTCATTCAATTTCATTCTCCATGTACTAATTATGTTTTTTATCATTTGCATTTTGCAATATGATAATCCTTAGTGTTTGTCACCTACTTCATGTTGGTGCATTAGTTTAACCAAATATTACTTTCTAACTTTGATCAACTGTGTAATCTGGTTATGCATTTTGTTGTTAATAATGGTTAAAATAAATTATTTTTAAAATTTTTTAGGTGGTAAATGTGATTTTGTAAAATTTTTGGTTAGTTAAGTTTGGTTTATGTCGAGATTGAGGTAAGTTAATACTTATACATGATGTTATATGTTAGAAAAAAAGATTGAAATTGAATTAAAGTTATTAATGTTGTGATTAAAATTCAATTGAAATTACCAAAAACTGTAAGTTAAGGAAGAAAAGTATGATTAATAAATACTTGAAGGGCTGAAAGTGTAATTAGAGCATTAATGGGTTATGCAGGAAGGAATAAGGAAGGGAAAAAAAAGTTGAAGGAATGGTGGTTGATTAAGAAGAAAAATACAAAGAAAAATAAAAGATAATAAAAAATGGATAAATGTTCACCAAAAAGTGGAGAGGGTGTCATTGACACATAATCGGGACTCCTACGAACAGAGACATCCTTGAGGCTTGGCAGGTGCTAGTTCCTGATTTAATGACTCTGTTTGCCATAATGTTGATATTTTGTACAAGTAATAGAAAAATGAGAGTTGATGTGTAAATTTTTTAGCATATGTAATGCCAATTGTTTGGCAGATTTGATTTTGAAATTGAATACGTTAAAGGGATGAATTCTTCAGATTTTATGTGAATTGAATGCAGATGTCGATGCAGATGTTATCCTAGTTCAAAAAAGAATGCAGATGTATGTATGGGATAATGTATTATTTGTACAGATTTTATCGGGCTACAATACAATGCTTAAGTGATGATGTGATATCACCTTCATAACAAAATATTTAACTGAAAGAGACGAAAGGTAATCAACAATCATGAAAAGATCCCAACATGGTAAGAACCTTTTCCATATCTTTATTATCTAAATCATACTTAAATGTACATAAGCAGTGTTATGTTATCAAATCATTTATCAAATTTTGTATCTCAAATCAATTAGGAGTGACCAAACTTGACATTCGGAATGTGTACAATTTTTTGCCAATCGTCACTTTCCTTGTCTTGATTCTTCTCCAAGGTGTGAACCCATGAAGTCGTACAGTATACATCAAGCGATTGAAGATTGGTTAGATGTTCAATTCCTGATGGCAACTCCTCCAAGTTATCACATCCCCAAATAAATAGCTCTACAAGATTAGGCATGGCGCCATGCTCCACTGTAGCCCTTGTCAACTTTCGTATCCAAGAAAGAAATAACCGCTTGAGCCTCCGAAACTTCCCGCCAATGAAACACAATGTTTCTCCATCATAAGCCTCACCAATCAATTCAAGTTCTAGGAGATTGGGCAAATCTTGTAGGCATTGTAGTTCGCTATCCATTAACCCGCTATCCATTAACTTGACTTTCACCAGGCTATGAAGAGAAGGTATCCAATGTGGTAACTTCTCTAGACGTCCTCTCAACTGTAGCTTTTGTAGGAATGGAGGAGGCAAAGTTAAAGACGTTAGATCAATGATCTCATCCCTTTGTACGGACAGGACAAATAGAGAGCGAAGGTTGATCAGCTTTTCGAGGGATGAGCATAATGCCCTTCCGTCTCCTCTTCTTAAATTCGTAATGCCTAAAGACCTTAGTTGGGTAAGATTCCCTACCTTTTCCACTGTACTCTGGTTTGGTTCGATTCTAAGAAGCTTTTGGAGGGATGACAAATTTCCTATTTCTGCTAAGGTTTTAAAACCGTCCGCCCCATACACAAGGAGATGTCGAAGTTTCCGAAGCTTTCCTATTTCGACAGGCAACTCAACCACTGCAGTGATTCTCAAATCCAAAGTCTCTAGGTTCCGAAGCTTTCCAATGGATTTGGGAATAACACGCACCCCTGTATGCCTCATGCTTAGAAACCTAAGATGTAGTAGTTCACAAACTTCATATGGGAATGTTCCCAACTCAACATTTGTTAAATCTAACACCTTAAGCAACTTAGGAACACGTCTTAAGAAGAGTGCCAATGGAGATACGTATGAAGGGGGTCCTGAAAACGTACCACGCAACACAAGCATAGTCCGAAGTCTATGAAAACACTTGCTTTCTTGTCCATCTTGTAAGGTATCATGTATTACTAAGCGTCGGACTTTTTCTGGCCTTATTACATCTAGTTCGCTGGCCAAAGTAATAATGTTTTGCTCTCTCGACTTGGAAAGAATAATTTCCCGTAGAAGATCATGGATTCGGCATGCTTTAGGTCTTCCCTCTATTGTAGTCCGCACCACTTGGATTAAGCTTCTATTGAGAAGTTCATTGAAATAACCTCCGGCAACTTCTTCCAAAGTTAGTCTTTCCCTTTCTTGCACAAATCGTTCTGCAATCCATAGTCGAATCACTTTGCTCTTTTCAATCTCAAAATCCTCAGGAAAAAAACTCAAGTATAAGAAACAAATTTTGAGATGAGAAGGTAGATCATAATAACTGAGAGACAGTATTTTAATCATTCTCTCAAATTTGTCCTTGCCTTTGAGTTCAGCACTGAGATTGCGCTGAAACATCTCCCACTCATTTGTTATACTTTTGTCCTTTAAAGCCAACATGCCACCAATTGCCACAATTGCAAGTGGTAATCCCTCACATTTTCTTATTATATTTCGTGAAATTCCTTCTAAATGTGGAGGGCAAGATTGATCCTCAAATGTCTTTTTACAGAAAAGAGCCCAAGAATCATCATCGGACAAAGGCTTTATTTCATGGACATGGCCATGAGACTCAAAGGTAGAAGCACGGGCTACATCAAGTAAACGCGTTGTGAGCAGTACACGACTACCACAATTGTTGCTAGACAACACATACTTGATGTCATCCCATGCATTTATAGTCCATACATCGTCTAACACAATCACGTACCTTTTTCCCTGGAGGAATTGCTTGATGGATTCTTTCAATTGATCGACATCCACAGGTTCCTCTATTCGTGGCCCTGCAAGTTCTTTAATCATTCTCTTCAGGAGCTCCACGATATCAAATGATTGTGAAACATTGATCCAAGCATGGCTTTGGAAGTGTCTCTTCACTTGTCCATCCTCGAAAACCTTCTTGACCAGTGTGGTTTTTCCTAACCCTCCCATTCCTACCACCGAAACCACTCTGAGTCCAGAATCACCATCAAGAAGCCAACTAATAAGTTGTTGTTTTGGCTTGTCGATGCCCACAAGCTCAGCTTCGTCTATTAGAAGCGCATCACCTCGAGTACCTTGCCAAGTGTTGCTCCTTGTATCAGAGCTTGAGCCTTGATCTATGCTCCTAAATCTCTCATAGCTCTTAGAAATGGTGTCGACTCTGGACTTGATTCTTCTTATTTCAGAAGCAACCCGATGGCGAGCTTTCAGGTTCTTAATAGAGAAAGCAATCTTACGAAGAAAACCATAGAATCCAGCCCCTTGACGATGTGCCAATCGGAGCATGAATTCATCAAGAACATCTTCGGTATCGTGAGCAACTTCTCGCACTTGCTCAACCCAAACTTGGAGCTGTGGATCAATCTCTGCTTTTGATTCGGCAACTCTGAGGAAGGCCCTCATGTGCTCCAACTCATCTCTGATTTGTTCAACTTCTTCCCGAACACCGCCTAAAAGTCTTGCCTCGTCGAGCAAGAAAGGTTTTAGTTGGTCAAGCAGAAAGGATACTGCAATCTCTGCCATTGGTTGTTGATCACTTCTACTCAGATGGTATTTGGGTGTGTAAAAAGGTTTGAGAAAAATGGTTGAAGGTTTATCTTTGAGATGATAAAAGGAATGCTTGAATACTCAGGCTAAATTTCACCCAAATTTATAGCCAGATATCCCTAAGTCTGGCCTATTCTACTGTTCAAGATCCAAGTTAAAGAATAACTTCAGTTCTGTTTATTGAACAATACTTTCCGTTGATGCAAAGATTTGCATGTCCATCCATTGGAAGCTACCCAAAACAGGTGTATTTAATTAGTCTTGGAACTGATTCAAAGTTGAACAAACCTTCTTCATACGGATTGGAACCAGATTCCTTAACCTTTGCATAAGAAGGTGATGTTCTAATCAGGCGAACTGGAACATGATTCCTTAACCTTTGCCGATCGATGTACAAAGGAACTACTTCAGCTGTAAACCAACAGCTTTCTTTTTCGTTGCTGAGCAGGCAGACCAATGGCTTGCTTGATGAACTTCAATGAGATGACAAGAAAGTTCTCATTGGGTTATGTTGTGCTTATTAATTGGTTTTTTTTTTTTTTTGGGGGGGGGGGGTTAATTATATGGTGTCAAAACTTAATCAATTCATACAGAACTAACTTTTATATAAATATATAATAATATATAGTTGATTAATATTTAGTTATTGAATTAACCCAATTCATATTTATTGCTTTGACACAAAAAGACCCGATTCAAATGTGATTATCTTGTATAATTTTCAATCTACTAGGGAATTTCGGTGGATGAAAAAAAGTTGCATAATGTTTCTTTTTTTGTTATAGAAAGTTCTCATTATTCGTTTGTCTCACGTTGAAAATTTAAAACAACAGTTAGATTTGATCTACTCTCTCATCGCAGGATTATTGTCTTTCATTATCACTTTCTTCTGTTTTTTTTTTCTTTTTTATTTAAACTTCGAACAGTTAAAGTTATTTATTCCACAGTTTCTCCGCTTCTCTGTCTCTCCCTCATATATGTCTTTCCCTAAAAGTTATCGATCTACAGTTCAGGATCCAAATAAAAGAATAACTTGAGTTGTGTTTGTTGAACAATTCTTTCCATTGATAACAAGAATTGCATGTCTATCCATTGAAAGCTACCCAAAACAGGTAGAACCTCATACCTTTACCTTTGCTAAACAATGTGGCGATGTTCTTCTCTTCAGGCGCAATGGAACATGGATTCCATTCCTTAACCTTTGCTCATTAATGTACAAAGGAACTACTTAAAGCTGTTGCGTTATCGTTGCTGAACAGACAATGGCTTTGCTTGATGAACTTTAATGGAAAAGCAAATATTTTCATTGGGTTATGTTGTGCTTTGAGTCGTGGATCGATGTTTAAATTGTCACAATTTATTCGGTTCATACACAACCGTTTTATATACAATAGTGTAAAGTTGGGTTGTATTTTGTGAAAGTCGGATTTATGTCGTGTCAAATTTTATGTATAAATTAGGTGCAACCATGCACGATAATTCCATTTCGATGTTATTTTGGATTAATGAGTGATGTTAAGAATTTCCAATCCTAAGTGACAGAGCATAGACCTTTTGTGAATGCTCCATTCAATTGAAGGCCAAATAAATCTTTTAATAATGCTCGAACTGCTAATAGTCATAAAAACACAGGATGATGGTTATAATAAAGCAGTTGAATCCTATGCAAATCAACTCCATAGGTTGTGGTTTAATAGACCATGAGACTCCATCTACATGGTCCACTACTGTTATCATGGGTAAAAATTGTTTAGTTTTAGTTTGATTACAATTCCTAACATGACCCATTAACCGCACATGAAGATCGATATGAAGTTATCATGTAATGAGTCAGTTTAAATGAGTTTGGTCGTAGACACGTTAACCCAATCATCAGTAAATAGATTGATATAAACCCAATTATAAATAAATCATACTTAAATTCAAGTAATTTTGACTTAACACGGCTTATACATCGGATTCGACACTAGACCTGGTCAGGTGTTAGTGAATTCATGGGCTATTGGAATGCAGAGCCACTAACCGTATCATATTCAATTCATTCATAATATAATCACTTTCATTAAACGCATTTAGCTGATCAATTCGGCTAGTTCCCAATTTATGAATTGTACATGTCAATTTGATCTAACACCTTCTCAATTTTTGTCAAGTTGATCAAATCGAAAACGACAGATTAAATTTATTAACGGAGATATTCGCATGATCACAGTTGAGGGGTAACTTTGATCCCTCAAATTTGCAATTTTTATTATTTTGGTCTTTCAAGTTTACAAGTTGTGTCATTTTACTCCTCAAAGTTTCCAAAGAATGTGCCACATGTATGATCACGTGATGATCTTCGTTAGTAAATTTCAATTGTTATTTTTAGTTGGACCAAAGTGATACAAATTAAAAAGTTGATAGACAAAATTGACGCAATTAAAAGATTGGATACCAAACTGACATAAAAAGTATAATTTAAAGACCAAAAATGTATTCACTTTACACTTTTAAAGAATAAATTTTTTTATATTATACCATCTATATAATAAAAGTGTTTTAATGTAACCATTATGTTAGCTTTCATTGTTCATTCTGACAACGTCAATAGATTGGTTTTTTATGAAATGAGTATTGCAAACTAATAAAATGACCATATTGCAACACTTTTAATACAATAAGAATGTAATATAAAAAATTATGATATAACTTGAAATGGTTACCAAATATATTTTTTGTTTTTATTTTCATAATTAAGTAAACATAAATGACTCTTAACCATATTTTTGAAAGCACGAAAATAAAAATGTAACCAAACGAAAATTCTTATATTTTTTAGAGTTGCAAAGTAAAACTCCCCTAATGAACTATTAAGGCTTCGTCGCACTTCCTTATGCTTCCCCTAATGTCTAAGAGGGAGCCTTGATTGAGGCGCCATTACAGGGAGCCCTGATTGAGGCGTCACCCTCGTAATGGGGAACGGGGTGAATCCGTAATGCCGGCGTACGGGCGAGGTGGTTGAAGCTGACGATGTGCACCCTGATGACTGCGCTCCATGATTCTCCTTCTAAGATGAAGATCTCCATGTGCACTAGTAATAAACTGAGTCTCCCAAACGGTGGGCTTAGTCTAGGCTAGGCTTGGTCTGGGTCGAGCCCGCATCTGTAATCTAGGCCTAGTCTGGGTTAGGCCCATCATTTGCGATCTAGGTCGGATCGTCATTTGCCCCTATGTCCGGAATCCAATGGGATTTGGGGGAGAAGGTATCAACAAGAATTCATCCTCTTTTAGTAGCAAATATCTTTTTTAACAGCAGATATCTAAGAGTCCTCTTTCGGTAGGGTTCTCTTTTTAGTAACAGATACCTAGGGTCCTCTTTTAGCAACAGATACCTAGGGGTCCTCTTTTAGTAACAGGGTTCTTTTTTAGTAGCAACTAGCTTTAAATAGAGTTCCTCATACTCATCTGAGAACAAAAGAGAAAATTTGAGATGTCGAATGTGGGCGAGAGAGGAGCAGAGGGTGTAAAAGGCGAGAAGTAGAGGGTGCGGGGTGCCGAGACCCAAGCGCCATAGGAAGCACAGGGTGCTGGGCCAGGTGCAGGTGCCGAGGCAGGCACTAGACAAACGGATGCATAGGCGCGAGCATTTGGGGGCGCTAGGCAAGGTGCAGACGACGAGAGCAGAGACAGAGTAGGCCGAACTTTTGACGACTTGCGAGATAGCCGCTAACTTGGAAGCTGAGACTGAGGTAGAGGATGTCAAGCTTTCGACGACTCACAAGAGAGTCATTAAGCTAGAATTTGAGACTGAGGCTGCTTGTAGCAGAATTACAGGTAACTTACAAGAGGGCTATGAAAGCTAAGGTAAAGCTACGGGTAGCTCGTGAGAGTGCTACTGGAGTTGATGTAGAGATGCGGGTAGCTCGTGAGAGGGTACCGGAGCTGAGGTGGATCTGTAGGTAACTCATGAGAGGGCTACCAGAATAGAGGCTCACTCATAGGAGATGAAGAGGAGGAGGGAGGGTACATGGAAGGTTGTCCATGACCTGTAGGATAGCACTGCAGACGCTTTTATTGATAGCCACGAGGAGTTCAGGGGAAAAGCTTCAGTGGCTTTTCCCAACATAAACTTCTCGGGGTGAGGAGTCGGGGCGCAGGTGGTGATGATGAAGGCAAGGATTCTGATGAGAGTGGATCAAATAGTAGTGAGGAGGGCGATGGTAGCCAAGGTAGCCAGAGTGCTGATGATGCTTGATAGATTTTGCCTTTAGCCCTTATGATTTCCACTTCTTTTTTTAGGTAGTGTCTCTGACATTTGTAGGAATGACTTTTGCTTCCAAACTTTTTGTGAAATAAAAAACAAGACAATTTTTGTGATGAATCTGCAAAGTTTATTTGATAACTGTTTGTAATAAACAATGGTGGGCAGGTGGACCCCAAAAAGGTACAAATCTGGCTTACCAAAAAAGTACAAATCTGGCTGACCCAAACAAACTCTGCTCTGTTTTGCTACCTTTTTGCACTATTGGTAATACGTCTTTAGGTGTTCAGCATTCTATGGACGAGGCAATACTTTTCCTTCAAAATTCTGTAAGTGATGAGCCAATATAGACTCTTCTCTCCAAGAGGCTTTCGTCCAAAGACTATTGGTGTGAGCTCATCTATTGGCTTTCTCCAGCGTGTTGTCGTCCCTGGGGTCAAGTATTTCCACTTGTAAGGCCTCTTGAGGCTTTTTTCCCCTAATGGAAGTTACATAGCACTCCCTCGCCACAACTTGGTCTCCTCGAATTTCTTCAATTCTACATGAGGTTGGAAAACGAAAAAATGAGGTGGTAAATGGATGGCACCCCCTCAAGGTGTTGAGTGCGGGACGCCAAAAAATGATGTTATAGGCAAATGGGTAGTCCATCACTAAGAAATTTACAATTATGGTAGAGCTTCTAGACGTCGTACCCGCAGTGATTGACAAGGTGATGGAGCCCAGATGGTACGCCTTGTTTCCTGAAAAACCAATGAGAGGTGTCCTAATAGGTTGAAGTCTCTAAGAGATGAAGGTTATCGTACGCCTCTGCATACAGGATATCGGCGGAGCTACTGCTGTTCACAAGGATCCTTCTTACTTGATAGTTGGCTACCATCATGGTCAATACCAACAGGTCGCCGTGGTCATACACCTTTGCGTACTGGATCTTGGCAGAGTTACCACTGTCCACAAGGATCCTTCTTACTTGATAATTGGCTACCATCATGGTCAATACAAACGGGTCATCATGGGGTGCTGGATCCCCTCCAAATCTTTGTCTAAGAAGGAGATGACATCGTCATCCCCTTGCTTGTGAGACTTCAATGTGTGTGGGTCATTTGGCTCTGAGTGTCTAACTTTTCTAACGTGCGCCTTCCTAGCTGAGTTGGAGTCACCTCCTCCCACAAACCTCTAGAGATCGTATAGATTTCTCCTAGAGGTCGTTGATGCTCTATCTCACCTTAGTTACGATCGAGTGGTAGGGTGTGGCCTCTATCTGCCACATACAGTCGCAATTGGCCACGCTCGAAGTAGTCGTCAGTGTCATGGCCATGGTCGCGGTGGAAACGACAATATCTGTTTGAGTTTCTACAATTCAGGGCAGATTTCATTTTTTTCTGGCCAGCGCATCGCAGGGTCGTCTTGAAGTTGGAGCAAAATATACTCAACTGTGGCATTGAGCGGTGTGAAGGCCTGTTGTTCCCTCAAAGGGGCAGGGGCGAGGCAATCTTTGGCTGAAACCTTTTCTGTCCTGCCCCTCTTGTTCTCGGTATCTCTCTTGTCTTCACAAGGTTCTTTTCTCTTCTCCCCTCCACGTGAGGACTCACCTCGCCTGACTTGGGTGATGTACTCGATGTTTATGTATTTTTTGGCTTTTGACAGTAATTCTGACCATAGTTTTAAAAACCAACCCGGACGTCAACCCGGAAAAGAGACTGAGTTAATGGGTCACTAGTTCAACCGTTGGATCACTGGTCGGACCGGTAATATAATAAAAAAATAAAAATTTATTATTATTATTATTAAGGCTAAAAAATCACTATAATTATGAAAAAACATACTTACTGTATATTAGATGAAACAAAAATCCCCAAAATCATTAACATGGAGTATGACAAAATGATAGTAATGTAATCAAACAATCTACACAACTAATCAAACAATCTTATATTACAATATGATAGTAATGTTCAAAAAAAAAAAAAAATATAACAGTATAAACAATTCAATATTCAAGCAACTAAGCAAGCCAAAATAGAGAGAAAATGAAAGAGAGAGAGGGAGAGATGATGTACCTGTTGTAGAGAGTGTGTTGTGTCTCATACTCTCACTTGAGGCAAGGAAATAGGCAAAAAATTTGAAGCAGTGAAGCCCTAAAGCAAATCATCGATGAACCTCCGACAAGTGAGTCCCTGTCGGCCTTTACTTCCTTTGATTACTCGCAGCGTACGGAGAGAGAATGAGAGAGACAGAGAGAGAGGTGAGGCTGAGGCTAATCTGAGATTCGCTCGTCAGAGACTCGGAGCAGAGGGCAAGCTACAAGATTTAGGGCAAAAATGCCAAAAAGCCCCAAAACCCAGGTATTTTATAGGGTATGAGTTATTTCGGCCGGTTTATTAAAAATCGCCGGGTTGAACGGTTTTGATAAGAATCGGGCGGTTCAGTAGGTTTCTTTTGGTTTTGATATTTAAACGATTTAATCTGAGAACCGACCCATTTTAGGCTCTGGTTCACCAAGTCAACCTGCCGGGCCGAGCCGATTTTTAAAACACTGATTCTGACATTTTCTTTGGCGGACGCTTCAAAATAGAAAACAAAAAACTGGATGAAGTACCCCTATGAAGTGGGAGACGAGGGATTTGCTTATTTCAGCAAACGAATCTATGGATGTTGGTCTGAGTTTCATGAACCACTAGCGTGCAGACCTCTTAAGGGTAGGGAAAGCCCTACACATAATCTCGTCTGGTATGTTATGTAACTACATAAGGGATTTATAGTGTCAAGGTGGTCCAGTGGATATTTTGAGCCAACAAAAACTTCCATAGTTGGCATTCTGAACGTTGGTGGGAGGGGGTAGTTGGCCACATCAGCTACGAATGGTGTATCAGTACGCCTCACAAGATGCTCGAATGTTTCCAGCTCTCTCGCCTTCATGGCGGTGAAGACGTCTTCCGGTTGGTTCTGTACTTCCTTGATCTTCTCATCCTAGTGGTGGGGGACACCTTCTAGGTTGTTATAGTGGTTTTTCATGGTTTATGTGCTCGGTTCCCCTTTGTCTTCTTGGGACAGAAGGTCGTCAGCATGGGAGGATTGAGCAGGTGCATGAGGAGGGGAAACCGGGGCGCCCTAAGGTGAGGCGCCTGAGGCGCTGCCCTTCCTGGCTGCTGGGGCGCGACTCTAAGGATTTGTTGGTTTTGGTTTACCAACAACTGTATAGTCTCCAGTAGTTGCATTTCACGGTTTGTCGCTGGAGGCGAGAACTAGGGGTGTCAAACGTGTCGGGTTAAACGGGTGGCGGGTGAAAAACATGTAAACTCATACACGAACCGTTTAATAAACGGGTAACATAACACTACTCGTTTAACCCGTTTAATTTCAATTTATTATTATATTTTTTGTGACTCACTAAATTAAAAAAAAAAAAAAATTTATGTGGCTATCACTAAAAATATATATATATTTTTGTGGCTGTCATTAAAAACAAAATTATGCCTAATTTTTTAAAATAATTATTAATTTATTATTATATTAATTTTATTTAAATGGGTAAACATGTGATAAATGAGTTGACATGACTCACCTGAACACGATCCGTTTATTAAACGTGTTTGACGGGTCAATCCGTTTACAATCCGAACCCGTTAAGGTCTCACCAAAACCCACTTAATTCGTGTCTATTAATCGTGTTATGTCCGACTTTGACAGACCTAGCAAGAAATGTTACAGTGCCTAGAGAGCTTTATTACTCAAGGTGTGTAGAGTGTGGAGAATTCTGTGATGCCCTCCATGTGTAGGCGAGATTTACAATTTATAGGCGAGTACAACTTCATAGCGCCTCAAAAGGAACCTTGATTGAGGAGCCATTACGGAGAGTCCTGATTGAGGCGTCACCCTCGTAATAGGGAGCGGAGTGAATCCGTAATACTGGTGTAATGGGTGAGGTGGTCTGACTGCGCTCTATGATTTTCTTCCTATGATGGAGTTTTCCATGTGCGCTAGTAATAGACTAGATCTCTCAAGATGGTGGGCTTAGCCCTTGTGAGCCTGCATCTCTGATTTGGGTCGGACTTGCAACTTTTATCTAGGTCTGGTCTGATTCGAGTCCACATCTGTGATCTGAGCCAGACCCATCATTTATGATTTGGCCTGGTCCAGACCGGGCCCATCAAAACATACTCTTTCCTCCTTTATTTTGCTTTTTTTTTTTTACTCCCTCTCACAACAGAATAAACACAGGGCCAATAAATATATTTCTTTAATAAATACTAAATTGGTTATATTTGAAAATTGTATACCATTTGTGAATGAGACATAATTTTTGTTTGAGGACTAAGGAATCCAAACATGAACTTGTGTACAAAAATAGAGTCGTACATGGATAGGCCTGACGATGATAATATGATGAAATAGAACGATATCTGACATGAAATTAATGTGTTTAAATTTATTTTTAATGGGTTCAAATAATAAAATTAAAATTGTTAGATCACGTAACATTGAGTTAACACGAACGTAACATATAAGTTGATCTAATTAAATTAAATAAAAATTAATATAATATAATTTAGATACGACTCATATCAAATACAAACACAATCAATTGTTATCTCGAGATGCACACCCAAATTTTTTTTATCACCATGCGTACTAGCGGAGCTAGTATAAGATCCCTCAATTTTTTTTTTTTCTTATCATTAATTACATATATTTCAAAAAAAATTTAAGAATTCTTTATAGTGCCCACCATATTCGTACTAATTATTAGACCTATACCTGAATAACTATCATTTTTTGATATATTTTCGATACATTTAGATAAGTTTGTGGACATATTAAGATTATTTTACCGTTAGTTTTTTTTCTCGTATTTCTTGTATGCTATGTGAATCTTGATTTTTAGCCATTTTGTATTTAAAAAAAAAATTTGAGTGTCAAATATAAAATTGATATAAATAAATATTGATTTATTATTTTCCTTCTTTTGATCATGCATGTCTAAAAGAGTAAATATTAGTGTAGCAATGATACGACGTTATCAATAATATATCATATTATTTATATTATAAAATAGGACAAATTTTAATAAATTCATTCAACGATGATAAATATGCTTATTTAACGACCATTAACATCTCTTAAAATTATTTCTATTACACCGTGCTTTTTAGCCATGAGTTTTTCTTATTCAACTAATAATAATGGCTGTTATTGCGGTGACATCACTATGTGATATCAAAACAACCGGTTCATCTCATACCCCAACCGACGTACGGTTGAAGGGTCAATTCGGGAATTAAAAAAGTTCCAGATGCGTGGCATATCAGCAACAGCACAACTGCGTGCCGTATAATGCCCACGTCTACTTGGTCAATCACGTGAGTGTCACGTGGAACTAAATGTATCATGGCAGTTACTGATTTGCCTATTAGATAGGCGACTAGAAAGGTCCGTTTGGCTAGCAAGAAAAAGTTGATGAAAAAGTGAAAGAGATAGAAAGTGAAGTGAAATAAAAAAAAGTAAAAGAAAATATATATTCATGCATATATTTTGTTAGCATGAAAAACTTTTAAGAAAATTTTAAAACAATCTCATTCCATTGTTTGAAAAAAAAGAAAATTATAAGAAAATTTTCTAATTGTCTAAATTATCCTTAATTATTTTAACTCGGTCTAAAGAAGAAAAAAATATTTTTTATTATTCAATTTTTTAAAAAAATTAGCTCCTAACTTAATTCAAGAATAAAGATCAACTCAAACTTTAATCTCTAGACCAAATTATATGATTAGCCTAATTTGTACACATTTTTAAAAAAATTAATAACTAATTGAATATTTTAAGAAAAATAAGGGTAAAATGAGAAGTTAGGATATTGAACACAACTTTCTTGCTTTTTCTTCGTGTTTTTTGCAAGAAAAAAATGTTAGTTAGATGTGAGAAAATCTAAACATGAGAAAAAATTATTTTTTCTATCATTTTCTATTTCATGCTAAACAAACGCATGTAAAATTTTAAAAATTTTCATTTCTTATATTTTTTTAACATTATGTTGCTAAATAAACGGACCCGAATAGTGTCTACGTGATGTACTTCCACTAACAATCATCCTCACCTGAGGTAAGGGCACAGCTTGTAATTTCATTATTTTCCCGGGGGCAAATACATGGCCAGTTTCATTTCTAATTCTGATATATCCCGCGTTACGTGCAAGCACGGGAAACAGTGAGTTTTAGTGCTTCTCTACTCAACTCGCTCGCTCTCTCTCTGTCTCTCTCTCCATTTTTTGCTGCAAACCTGTCGGGAATTGGAGGAAAGAAAGAGGCCATGAGGAATCACCGCAACGATCCGAACCCCTTTGACGAAGAAGAACCAGAAGTCAATCCATTTTCGGTAACCGTTTAGTAAATTACACTTTTACCTGCTTTTTCTTTCCTAAATCCGTCTATTTTTAGCTTTCTTAAATTTAAATTTGATTATTTCTTTTCTAATATCTATGTTTTGTAGTTAATTTCACGAGTGTGCTTATACGTTCGGTGATTCTTATTTCATGGGTATTTGGTGTTTGTTTGATCCAGATCTGAGAACCCTTGGATTTGATTATTTGTGTGGAGAAATTTTGGTATTGAATTTTCTCGTATGATGGGGGGTAGTTCTGAAGTTAAAGGTAGAACTGTAAGCATTACTTTTGTTGGATTTATGGGGGTTTATATGTTGTGGATCTACTAGTCATATGCAAAATGATTATTTGATTTTGTGGGAATGGGCGCAAGGAGCATGGTTTAAGACTACCCCAAAGCTTAAAACAAAAAGGCTTTACCCATTGGATTACTTTTTTACTAGGGGGACCCCGTGCAATACATGGACTAGTCACTAGTGTAAGTATTAAAATTATCATAAAATTCACCAGTATCATCATATTGGTGAATCAAGTCTGTAGGTTAATGGAACTATCCACTATGTAAAAAAATCAGTCACTCATAAAGTTAAAATTCATCTATACCCAAACTCATCGTAGCCTGTTATAACAACAATTTTCAGGACATCTATAAAGTCAAAGTTTATCCACAAAAAATAAAAATTTCATAACATACTAAATTCAATTGTCTTCCACTAAAAATATAGAATCATATAAACCAAATCAAACCAAACTAATCCTTATATCCCAATCATTTAGGGTCAGCTATCTGAGTCCGTTTTCGCCATTTATTTCGATCATGTCTTATATGCTTATTTAAGTTATCTTTTCTTGTTATTTCTTTCAATGTTAATTTAGGTTTACCCCTACTTCTAGTACCATTAAGAGAAATTCTCTCACTTTTTTGAACGGGTGTCTCTATCGACCTCCGTTGAATATAACCAAACCATTTTAATCTATTTTCTCTTAATTTATCCTCAATTGAAGCTACTCCTACCATTTCTCTAATACGGTCATTTCTTATTCTATACTTTCTAATTTTTCCACACATCCACATTAGCGGTTAGCATTCTCATTTCCGCTACAATTATTTTGTCACTATATTGTTTTCTAGTTGCCCAACATTCTATCTCATACAACATTGTTGTCTTTATAGCTGTTCGGTAAAACTTATTTATTGGTATCCTTCTACTACATAATACGTCAGATGCTTTTCTCTACTAAAAATATAGAATCACATATGATCCTAAAAACTTGCCACACGTGCCTGAAAATCTTCCCCATACCATCCATACAATAAACTCCCAAATAATATATACGTAAAAAAAACTTCACTCTCGGAACCTCATAACAACTTCCGAGTTGCCATTGTTAGATCACT
The DNA here is from genome assembly GCA_951799425.1 of Ilex aquifolium. NCBI lineage: Eukaryota > Viridiplantae > Streptophyta > Magnoliopsida > Aquifoliales > Aquifoliaceae > Ilex > Ilex aquifolium. The sequence continues at coordinate 682,279 of OX637392.1, read as the reverse complement.
TCCAATGGTATCCGGAGGCCCTAATATAAGTTATATAACCTTGTCGAAAAAATAGTTATGAAAAGTGATTAATTGATATAAAATGTTTCTAAGCGGGAAGTACTAAAATCAAGAGTTATGTACGCACTATAATCATGACTTCATATTTGATATATAAGGTTTTTAAGCGATAAGTTAGTCAAATCAATAGTTACATGCACAATACAATCATGACTTCATACTATGAAGTGCTATAATCAACTGTTCGCTACGTAGTTTAATCAAGAATTTATGATATTTCATATCAGCTTTGAAATGCAATCACTGATAAATGCCATGTTAACAAGATTTGTAGTCTTATTTATCAGTAGTCACAGTTAAGACCTTGTGAAAGTTGGTGTCTACATGTTGGGATTGAGGAGATAAGAAAATTAGTGATGGTGATGTTCTCTTGGTGATCAAATTGGAACTCCTGTTAATGAAAAAGAAATGTTCATTCATTTGGAGCAGTCTTGAACATTGCTGCAGGGATATATTATCTACTGTAATTCTATGTAGGACTGGAGCAGGAATGCCACCCTCTTTTAGGCCTACAAAGAGATGAGAATACTTTAGCAGTATAACAAAAATCTGCACACATCTGGGTATGCTGTGAAACTACTGAAAATTTATGCGAGAAAAAGAGGTAGAGTCTGGGGAATTTGAAGTATTTTGAGGTTTGGGTTGGAATTTGTGATTAAGAATTTGAAGAAATGAAGGTTGAGGGAAGTGCGTAGAACATTTACAATAGAGAGCTAAGAAGGTTAAGGAAACTGATTGACATATGTGAAAGAGAGAGATGTTCAATAAGGATAAGATAGAGTGATAGTGAGGAAAAAGAGTCTACCGATAGCAACAAAGGTTTATCCATACCAGACAAAAAAGTTAGAAGAGGCCAATAAGAAAAAGCCACGTAATATTTTTTCAAAGTGAAAAAATTTGAAATTTAAAAAATTTGGATTGATGGTTTTGTGGCCTCTCACCATTACTACTTTCAAGTTTCAATTAGAATATAGAGGTATTTGTTGCATTTTATAGAAACGAAAAGTAAGCATGTGGCTGTTAAACTTTTTCATTTGTGGACTTTTGAGGAGCAGGAGAAATTGTTGCAATTCTATGAAAGAATCTCGGGAGCCAGGATGCATGCTAGTTTCATACCACCAGGTGGAGTGGCAAAAGATTTGCCTCTTGGCCTATGTCGAGATATTGATTCCTCCACACAACAATTTGCTTCTCGTATCGACGAATTAGAAGAGATGTCAACCGGAAAACCGTATCTGGAAACAACAATTAGTGGATGCAAGATGAATAAACTGTCGAATGCGGGTGGAGTACTGGCCAGAAGCATTTCAATGCTTAGTGTAGTAAAAAGAACAACACAATGAATGCACTTGAGGAAGCATTTGTGCTTGAGTCCTTAAGCCTTATTGCTATAATTGTGAAATCAGCTATGAAATAGTAGCAGTGGCCTCTGATACCGTTACACTCTGATTTAGCAGTGAGAATATTTTCACCTATGTAGTGGTTGTGATGCTGACGTTACGGTGGCGTAAACGCTGGTAAGAAGTCATTGCGGCCTTTGCTGTATTTCTTCTTCTATCTTCTCCTAGCTCACCATGGACTTTGTTTAGTCAGAGGAGATATTCGAATGCGCTATAGTCTGGACTTGAGAAGGGTAGTAGGTAGAAATCACTTGGGTTGGCAGGCTTTTGGGCATGGTAGAAATCAACCGCAACATGTTATTCTACATTCTATTTACTTAGTGGTGTTTGTTGCATTATCAACAAGTTGGATGAATACATAAGTGACAAGTGTGCTTATTGACCACGTGAAGGAGTAGATACGACAATGGTAGAAGTTTTGTGATGGAGTTGGGCCCCTTTTTCTCCCATAAATAATTCATACGCTCTCTGCAAGCAACTTTAAGAACTTTCTAACAATTGATATTGTGGCCCACATGTGCCTAATTCAAGCTCAATGTTAGATGGACCGCTGGATATCACATGCTCAACAAATGTAGGTACACTTTTATTCTATTGTTTGCTTGCATTAATTGACAATTTTAGGATGCCGAGGTTATGAATGTAATATAAGAAATTATCATCAATAAAAAAGGATTTCTGTGTACTTGATTTGGACATAAAACGTGTAGATAATTAATTCCTGGTGAGAGGTGTGGATGCCAACAAAAAAAAAAAAATCATGTTCTCAGTGTTGTTACTGTTATCAGACACTTGCTACATACTGCGTTCCTTGTTGTTCCGGTGTCTGTTAGTGTTGTTTAAAACTATGCTTACTGGTATTTCTAGGGAGGAGATTTTATCTAATTGTGCAAGATTAAGTTCTTTGTTGGCTATATGTACACCGAGTTAATTGATTGTTGTTTGCGTTACTGCATGAGGAGAGGCCTTTCATTTCTTGGTGGCTTTGGATTTTCAAATGACTGACTTTACATGATTGGGACATGCAATTTTGACTTGGCACACTAATGTTTTTTTTTATTTATTTGATTCATGCCTGTCTTAAAATGCCTTTTATTGGTGTCCATTGCAGAATGGCAGTGCTGCTCCTGGATCAAAGTCGCGCATTCCTAAAATGGTTGCTGATACCTTTGGTTTTGGCCAAAAACATGATGCTACAGTGGATATACCATTGGATACGATGAATGTAATCAGTTACTATTTCATACACAAATATCTGGTTACTGTTTGGAAATATGATTGGTATTGTATGGTATGGTATCACAGGATCCTAAGAAAAAGGAGAAAGAACTTGCAGCTTGGGATGCAGATCTGAAAAGGAGGGAACGGGTTGGTTTTTCTGTTCTATTACTATGCATGTTATTCATAAGTTTATTATGTGTTCATTAGGGAAGTCACTCGAGACGTGTTGTGTCATTTTGGGTCATGTCGTGTCATTTGGGTCGTATCATTCATGCCATTTTGAGTTTGTGTTATGTTCGTGTAAACATGGAACTAGAAACCCAGGAATAAATAGTACCTTGCCATTTCTCAACCAAATCCTCCAAACATGGGTCTTCCATAAATTGAAAATCTACTTGATTAAAGTCCTAGGAAAATCAGATAGAAAACGCTTTGATGCTAAAAGAATCCATACAATTCTAGATCAAGGAATATTTTTTTTTTATAAAGAAAATCTTGATTTGTGTCTAGCAACTTGATTAAAGTCCTAGTAAAATCAGATAAAAAACGCTTTGATGCTAAAAGAATCCATACAATTCTAGATCAAGGAATGATTTTTTTTTTTTAAAGAAAATCAAACATTTTATCTTATGATACCAGTTAAATGTTTATTTGTGTCTAGCACTAGCCTGACACATTTATTATCCATGTTAATTGGCTAGTTATTTTTGGGTTCATGTCTTGTCATGTTGTATTCGTTTTGTGTTCATGTCAATGGGTAAAATCGACACCCGTAGTTTTCATTGTCCTGAATCACTCATCTATGTTGGCAAGGGTTAAAGTTTTTTGCCAAAAAAATTATTAAATTAGATGTCAACAATGCTTCTTATGACATTTCTTGATTCTGCATGTGTTTGTAACATTTACTTGCAAGACATTTCAATTTGTTCTGCTGCATTGTACTCATCAACTTGTCCTTCTGCAGGAGATTAAACGTAGAGAAGATGCTGTTGCCAGCGGTTAGTAACGAGATTAATTGGCATCAATAGTAATGCTATAACAACATATTAGTTTGTTTTTCAGCATGTTGTGACGTATTATTATTTGTCTCCTCCCATGTTGCAAATTCGCAATCCAGCTGGCGTCCCATCAGATGATAAAAACTGGCCTCCCTTTTTTCCTATTATTCATCATGATATAGCAAATGAAATACCACCCAACGCTCAGAGGTTGCAGTATTTGGCTTTTGCAAGCTGGTTAGGTATGGATTTCGTAATCTGGTTCTTTTGATTTTGAGGAAGTATGGAGGTGGCTGTTTTCTCAATAAGGTTCCCATGTTTCCAAATGGGCCAAACAGGAAAGAGCTTCAAATTTTTTTTTTTTCTCTATAAATTGGCTCTATGCTGTATCTCTGGCAGTAAGACTTGCATTTGTCTGTGGTTGCTGTATTTAACTTCTTTTTGTTGCATGTGTCTGCTGCAAACATTTTTGCATTTTTGTTATTTCTTACCTTTTTCAACTAACATCTGCAGGTATAGTTCTTTGCCTTACGTTTAATTTTATCGCGGTGATTGTTTGTTGGATAAGGGGTGGTGGTAAGTTTTCTCTTTTAAAAAATTATTTGGTGCAATGAAGAGAAATGGGGTTGACAGTGCTTCAGTATAGAGCTTCTGACCTCGTGGATTATCTGGCAGGTGTCAAAATCTTTTTTCTAGCTACAATATATGCGCTAATTGGATGCCCCCTTTCATATGTTCTGTGGTACAGGCCACTTTATCGTGCAATGAGGTAATGGTTATCCTTGTGGTCATTTTTCCCTTCACCTTTGTTTTGTTGATTTTGGCCATCTATGGAAATAGAAAATGCCTCGTATTATGCATTGAACATTGTCAAACTATGATGTTTTGTTGGAGATTAGCAAAAATGAGTAGGCTGCAATTGAGCTAGGCTTAGACCTGATATGTCTAAACCTTTAAAAAATTCCAGTTAGGGTCAGCCTATTAATAGAAAGGCCATTAAGTAGATTCTTTGAACTAGGGCCCATGTGCAGATAGGAAGAATGAGCAAAATATGAAGTGGAAAAGGATTAGAATAGATAAATTTAGGTGGTTAAATATGGTAGAGAAGTTACAGGTGGTTAAATGTTGCAATAGGCTTGTAATTAACCATTAATAAATATCCATACGGGGAGAGGGCACCAAATCTACTCCCTTCCTTTAGATTTAGCGTTGTTGATGGAAAATTTGTTATGATTGTGCTCGTCCAATCCTGTTGGTGGTTTGCTAAGGTGATTAGTGTGTAGCAACATTCTCAAGACAGGCGGCTAATCTTTCCAACAGTTGATCTCATCCTGCTAACTTCAATGTTGCTACAGAATCAACTGTCTTGCTCTGACTCCCTGGTTTCTCTAGGCAGACTTCATATCTTTCTATTTTGGCATTTCTATTGTGGATGATAAACTTGTGGATATCTTGGGGTTGAAGCTTTTGTGAGCTAAAAATTTTCTGTTGTTATATAAAAATTACATCTTTTTGTATTCATTATATAGTGCACAAGTGATGCCCTCCCTTTTATTATTAATTTCTTGTATTCGGGAATGATCATAGGCCTTTTTAGGCTAGTTTTTAGGTGAAAAACTGCATTTTGAAAAACTTCGCTAAAAAGTTGAGAGTTAAAAAACCCTCCAAGAGTGACATTCTAGTTTTTTTTTGTCAAAATAAAAAAATATTTACATGTATGTATTATGTATAATAGTTTCCAAAGTATAAATTTTAAATTTTTTTATGTGACTAATAATATTTTATGAATTTAATAAACTAAAAAATTATGTGGGACCCATGACCAAACTCCAAAAAATCGGAAGAAAAGCCTATAAAATCAACCTAAATAAGCCTTTTTGGTCCAAAAAATTATTGCATAAGTTGATCCAAAAATCGAGGTCCAAACATACCTGACTTATTTTATTCCAAAGGCTATAAAATCAACTTATTTCACACAGCTCCAAACAAAATATCACATTTTATTTAATCCATTGTCAATTTAAAGGAAAGGCAATTTGTTTCTTATATTGGGTTGCCATACTTTTTGTCTCACAAAAATGAGAGGTGATGAAGGTTGTCTTTCTTGAAAGGAAATAGGGGGTATGTAGAGGAAAATAGGTATATTTTTCCATTTGTGCTAGATAGGCAAAAATGCACTAAGTTTTGTATTCCTAGTCTTATTAGAATATGGTAGAGTTTTAGTAAAGTATATACAAGTTTGTATGGTTTTGTCTTGTTGTATTCCTAGTCTTATTAGAATATGGTAGAGTTTTAGTAAAGTATATACAAGTTTGTATGGTTTTGTCTTGTGTAGTATGCCCGACATGATTATCAAATGGGTCACTATGACTGATCCTCTAAATCTGAACATAACCTGTTTGATGTGCCTGTTAGTCGGGTTGATTCAGTGCTGAGTAATTAAACTCGGCCTAAGAGCATCTCCACTCATGACTCAAATTTGAGTAAAACTCTTGATTTGTTATAGACTACTCTAATGGGTAAATTCAAATATTTATTCAAATCTTTTTAAAAAAAAAATTATTGTCCCAAAACTCATTTTTTTATGTCATTCAAATCATAAAATTTGATAAAATAAATGGAATTTTTATGTTTCTCCACGAATGGGTAATTCATAAAAGATTGAATATGGATACAACAGGTACTGGGAATAAAAAGAAATAGAAAAAATAAAATAAAAAACATCGTAGAATTCTCAAATTGTTCTAATCCCTTATCTTTTTCAATAAATCCAGAAAAAAAAAGAGAAAAAAAAGTTGTTACTTTGACATGGGTTTGGTCAGAAAAACACCAAAAAGTGAATATTTTTCAACAAAAATGGATGATTGAAGAAATAAACAAACGAATTTCCTAAATTTGTGTGTAGTAAATACTTGAAATTTCAGGAAGAATCGGTGGTCTGAAATTACACAATTGACTTCAAAGGATTTAAGAATACTTTGGTGGTGGTCGACAATGAAAGCAGCGTAGAAGAGAGAGGCAGAGAACAAGTCATCGAAGAAGTTTTTTGGCTTTGGATAAGTTAAAAAGTTATCGTTAGAAATTTAGTATAAAATTTGAGTCTACCTCAATTTGGATCCAGAATAAATTTTCTCTTGATTTGGTGTAGGTTTGACTACAAGGTTGGAGAAAATTTTTAGACCATTTAAACTCAAATTTAAGTCTAAATTAGAGTTAGGGTTGGAGATGCTCTAATGTAGTAATTTTATTCTGCCCATAGATTTGAGTCGTATTTATAGCTACCATACTAAGAATAAGAGAGAGACTTTCTTTCCTACGTTCGTCGCCTAGCATCACTACAAGAGGGAAGGAGGCAATAAGAAATACCCCGGTGTGCCATCCCACTTCCGAAGAGAAGGGAGCTACCAAGTTGGGCATTTCTTCATAAAGTCAGGAAGTCTTCCCTAGCTTCCTTTCTTGGTTACCTTTCCCTTGTTGCCTATGGAGTGAGTTTGTTGATGGTAATGAGCCTCGCCTGCTAGCTCGCTAAGTGAGTTTGCTTTCTCTTCCCTCCATGACTGCAGCCGGCCTGATGCAGTAATATTTTTCTGCCTCAGATTGAATCGTATTTATAGCTCACTCACCAGCATTTTTTATAACTTCAGGTTGTTGAAAAATATGGTTCATTGATAGGGCAGAATGGCAAAAGAGGGTTCATGTAGCCAATCCGAAAAATGTTAGGACAAGGCTTTGTTGAGTAGTGTTGAGTTGAAGTTGTTGAGGCATGGTAGTCTATGTTCTGTTCTAATTCATATAGAGTTGGACAAGTGAGTGTGTCATCGTTGTGTCCGTATCAATGCTTTGTGGATAATTTGTCTAGAATAATGCATATTTTATTTCTTGGTGACTGAATAGTCTAATCTTACTGTGTATGAACATGGGTTGAGTCCATTCAAACTTGTTTGTGAATGTATCGACCCATATATATTGGTATCTACTGTGTTGCACCATAGGATATCATCAGGTACCTATAAATACTTGTCCAAGAGATAGGTCTACATTTGATTTTGTTGCATGTGGAACTCTGGATGAGGATTGTTTCGTCATTTCTGATTTGATTGTGATTTGATCTTAAATGTTGCTGTAGTAATGACATAAAAGTGTGGATTGGCTACTGATGGATGATTTTATCTCAACTTTTATTTTTGTTTTGCAGGACCGACAGTGCCTTGAAGTTTGGTTGGTTTTTCATGGTCTACTTGGTATATTTTGTTGATGCGACTTGTTTATTAATTTCTTCTTTCATAGTTAGCGTGTTTTCCTTTTTTTGATGTCATTTTCATTATGCAGATTCACATTGGTTTTTGCATATTTGCTGCTATTGCCCCTCCAATCGTCTTTCATGGAAAGTCATTAACGTAAGTTTAAATATTTATTGGTTTGATTTTGGGTTTTAATAATTTTTTTTTGAAAAGGTTGTTGGTCAGTCATTATCTTGTGTTGGATTTTTCATCTCATCACGACCTTCATCTTCAATATTCCGGATTTTGACAAGAAACTAGTTATAAATTGTTTTACTCAGTTGAAATAATGAGAGATATTAGGGTTTGTAAAAGAGAAGAAGAATGAGAGAAGCAGGAGGAAAGAATAATATGTGTATATTATTCATGTTGCCCTACACTCTATTATTTATATTGACACTATCTCAGGTAATTACAGTATTACCCTACATAAATATAAACATTAAAATAAGTACTCTTAACATACTTAACTTGGGGCTGTTAGTATTCGATGAACAAGAGTTCATTGTCTGTGCATCTTAAATGTCCTCGAGGTAGTGTTGCATCTCAACTATGTAATAACTCACCAGAGAACTATCCTCTTTCCAAGATCTGAAGCAGAAGCATGGAAGCTCTAAGCTAGAGCACTTGTGATATTTATTGCATGAGGTTGCCATTATAGAATGGGTAACGCATGTCAACATAACACAAGAGCTTTAGTTACTCTCCATGATAGTACTGGTGTTTCAGGCAATATCTTGTGGTACCAGGGCCTGTAATGAAAGCAGATTGGACTTTGGGGTTAAACCTCTTCTAGCTACCTATCGTCCTTACAATAAAGGACAGATATATGGTGGTTACTTTTTGAAAATTGCAATTTTGAGCTAGGATTTTGTAGCTGATATTGGTTGTGGATGTTCTGTGAGTTACTCATCAAAAATGGAAAAATCAAAATTAGGAATTCTGGTTTTACTTGCTAGAAAAGTGCTATGATAACATTTTTTTTTTGTACATGTTTAATTTTCACTTTAATTTTTGAACTAAAGTTGTGCCCTTCTCCAATCTCAGTGGCATCCTTGCAGCAATTGATGTCTTTTCTGACAATGTTTTGGTGGGGGTAAGTTTTACACTGCCTTTTTTTATTGATTGCAATCATGTTCTTATTAGTTTGTTCATTGATTGGCCATTTTTGTGCTTCCTGTTGTGTATTTGTATTTGTACCTCGTGGGTTGGGTAATCTCAATGATTGATTTATTATATTTTGGGACTAGCCTAACATGTTGCTTTAACCATTTTTTGATGTAAGTCTTCTGATTGAGAGAACTTTGTATGTCAATAAAAAAAAAAAAAAAAAAAAGAGAAGACACAACAACGACATCAACAAAAAAGAAAAACCAATATTACATTGCATTTCAGGTTGTCTTTTAATTTGCAAAACTTTAAGTTAATGTACTCTAGTTTAAGCTGCCTAAATATACATAGCAAATCAGGTCATGTTATTCTTTAAGGTGCTCCCTGAAATACCAATTATGCCTTGTGTTTTCCTTGCAGATTTTCTACCTGGTTGGGTTTGCCTTGTTTTGCTTGGAAGCACTTCTCAGCTTGTGGGTGCTTCAGGTTAGAAACATAATTGCATTTCTAATTGCTTGTCAGCCTTTGCCCCTGTTGATTGTTTAATCACATATTCTCTGACTTCCATCAAGTGTATTACTTTCAGACCCAAAAAAAAAATAAAAAATCAAGTGTATTACTTTGACAATCTAACCTTGCTAACAAATTTGTTCTCCATTAGCCTAAAATATACATGTTTCAAAAAATTGCACTCCTTTATCCAAAGCCCCCTTTCTTCTCTGAAAGCCCCAAGTAGGCTGCTCTCTTTCCTTCCCCTCCCCCCTTTTTGCCCCCTCCAATCTGCTGCTAGTGCCCACTCCACCCCGTCTACTCATCCCATGTGGGATTCCCACAAATTCGTTATCATACTTTTTGAATATAGGTCATGTGAGCCAGAAAAGAAGAAGAGGGAAAGAAGGGGGGCGGAGGGGAATAGAGGTTGGGGCTTCTAATTGTGCCTTAGAATAGAACATATTGGTTTGTACTGGATATTAACAAAGCCCAGCTGTGATTCTTGAGTTCTATCACTCCATGAATATGGAGGAAGGGTGGTGAGCGATGTTTGTGCAGGGAAGGCCATGCGGGTTGTGGGGTTGATGGAGGAAGGGTGCTGGCCCGTTGGGATTGGGGGGTTGTGTGTCAGTGATGGTGGGGTGGGGTGGGGTGTTGGACTGAATTAGTTTAATTTTGAGCAATTTAATCAGGAATATTGATCACCATTTTGAAGAGTAAATAAGTCATTTCTCAATGAAAATATGCAATTAAGCTTGTCGTGTCATTTTTGAAATGTCAAATGGTTGTCTTCTTGTTTGACAAAAACAGGGTGTTCGAGTGAAATTTCCCCAAAAATCTATAACCGTATCCCTTAATGGAACCATAATTAGAAAAATGGTTATGCTAACATTGTCCATTTACGAAGCATGAACACTTCATTTTGACCAATGTCGGTGTCGGACAAGTCTGGTACATGGACACACTTCGAACACATGGTGTTGGACACGCTAAAATATGTTTCCTCCTTTTTAAGTACTATATTTTCTTTTCGGACACTTGACCAATGCGCTTAGACATGTTGTGTCTTATTCATGTCCCGAGTCTATTTGCTTCTTAGTTGTCCATGTAATAGAGTCGGGAGTAAGTGCATGTCATATTACAAGATGAGCAGCTGCATACACTAATGATGAGTTTTTAGACAATACAGTTTTCTTCTCTATTCTCCATTTTTTGTTTTGGGGTGAGAAAGAGGGGGGGGGGGGGGGGGGGGGGGGATTGTTGTTTTATGTAAGCCTTCTCTGTTTCTTTGTTTCTCTAGTTTAGTCTCTGAAACCTTGTTCTTCTTTTCCTTTGTCTGCAGAAAATTTATATGTATTTCCGAGGGCACAAGTGATAAATCAACCTGGGTCATGATTCGATTCACATGTTCCAATATTATTCTTGAGATTACTGTTTGTATTCTTTTATATCCTTTGTTTCATCTCTTTATTGAGATATTTGATTGAGTTGAAGCACAATGATTGGCGTGCTTAATAGCAAATTTAGTTTTTTTCAAGATCGATAATGTCTAGTTCTCATGTAATAAATCATATTTGTCCTCTCGTAATTTTGTTCTATTTTAATACATGTATCTTTACCAAACTGGTGAGTAGGCTCATAGAACATTATTGGTGAATAGTCCTGGCCATGATATATATATATATATATCAAATGGATATCCAGAATTGCGTAAAGTTGTTGATGCTAATTGGATTCCCTTGCTGAGTACTCCATGGTGTGTGCAAGATTCTAATTTGAATATGTACGCCTGCTACTTGCACAGTTTGTGTAGAAATAGTGGTTGGTTCCTCAGAAATAAATTTGCTGCGCACTTCAAATTGGGTGGCTTTTAATGAAATGCACATCGTTTCACTGATACCCTTGGAAGATGCATGAGGTTTGGAAGACCTGGAAATAAAAGAAGATTGTGAAACAGGATCGGAAATTTTTTTTTTGAGCAAGGGGAAAATGTTCCAGCTACGCACCTTTGGACTATGGTTGCAGATGTTGGCGTTATCAGTGAAAAGGGTGCATGTGACGATTGTCCGTTAGCGTTATGACCTTGTTTCAGGTTACTGACTATGTTTCAATGTCATCCTTGTGGAAAGTTGATTTTCAATCTTCTGTGAGGAAACACACTGTTATTACTCATCGTCCTTGAGAATTCCCATGGTGTTGGGACTGAAGTAGTCTTCCACAAGTAACTGCAAGCACCCACAGGTCGGTTAAGATAAAGTGAAGTTCCGGGGATTTATGTTTAGATGTTTGGTTGTGTTGTGAGTTACCAGCTCTGCCAAGATTTTCTGAAAATTATTGAATTGGATGAAGTCTTGGGTCAACTTTTTTGGCATATAAGTTCTTATACAAAGTAGTAACTGGTAGTATCGTGGAGTTCTCCCTGTTACATGGACAGCTAAATAATTGAATGGTCTCCAAATTATGGTATTTAGAATCTTCTTGTCCATCCAATACATGCCAGGGTATATACCAAATCGTGGTTTGTGCTGCCACTTATTGGAATATTTGGAAAGTGCAGTTTGGAAGTAAGGTTGTTCTCGGTATACAAAGTTTGTAGGAGGGTTTAAGAGAAATAAGTGATGGACAGTTATATCCTCATTTTTGAGTAGTAGATTCTGGAACTTGATAATGTATAATATAAAATAGAACAGGCTTCAATAAGTTCATTCGACGGTTTCAAATATACTCATTCAACGACCACTAACATCTATTTTAAAGTTATTCATATTATACCGTATCTTAAAGCACGGGTTATCTCTAATATAGTATTAATAGGGGCGGAGACGAAATGACGGATGAAAACTTGGATGCTATTTATCTCTTGTGTTTTGATTTGTTATTAATCAAGCTTCACATTTTTTGGGCCTCCAAATTTTGATACTTCCCCCCCCCCCCCCCCCCCCCCCTCCACGCCCAATAAAAAAAAAACCTCTCTGTGCTAGCTCTTTTTGGTTCTTTTACGGGCTATATTATATTTTGCTTCAATGCTCGAGTAGTTATGTACATGTTGGTAAAGGCGTATGGTCTCCAAGGTGGATCTTTTGAATCCACGGTTATAACATAAACTTCACACTTCCATAATCGGTCATAAAATGTGTATCGATAAATTCAAATTTTATGTGGGTTGGGAGACTTGCAGGATGAACATGTTTACATTTAATTTTTTGTTCGATCACTGAATCAATTATTGTTTGAGCAGCTATATTGCTTTTCATAGATGGATGGAACAATTTAACAGTAAGGACTGAAATTTAATGGCTTTTCCCGCTCTGGGATAACCTACTATGTGTTCATACGAATAATGTAAGACTGACTAGAAAAAATGAAACACAAAGATCTGATGATATGGCCTAATGTAAATAGAAATATGTGGCTGCTTTAGAGTAGGGGTGCTAATCGAGTCGAGTTTTACGAGTTTAAGCCCAAGTTTGTCAAGTTTGTTTTTCTCAACAAGTCTAAAAAATTGTTCAACCTTGACTTGTTTAGAAAATGAGCCGAGCCCGAACCCGAACAGTTCAACTATTTTACATATAAACAAATCGAGTTTTACTGTTTGAGTAGTCTAAAAAATTGTTCAAGCTCAGTTGCTTTAAAACACGAATCGAAATCAAGTCAAATTCTATTCAAACTGAACCCGAACCAAACCTGAATAATTCGTCTCAAATAACACCCCCTACTTGAGAGAATGTGGTCCTCAAATGAACTTGTTACTACTGATAAAATTATGGTACAAAAGCATACTCAGGCAGATTCCAAAGTTTAATTGGAGTGACACAAGGCCCATATCTCCTCCACCCCCACCCTCTTCCCCTCATCCTCAAACAAGCCACCACCCTCATGCCACGTGGCATGACAAATATCCAAACTGCAACAAATGACCACCAAGCTTCTCCATGCCAACATTTATCACAAACCCCATCACCTCATCAACAATTCCATCCTTTCAATGAAATAAAAAAAATATATTCATTTTAAACAAAACTGAAAAAAAAAAAATTAAATTAAATTCCCAAGATGCCCCAGCCTATTGAAAAAATACCAAGCCATGTCTGCTCTCTTCCCACATTAAAATCACCTCCAAATTTGTCCAAACTAAGGGGTAGTCTTAGAAACCCATGAACAGTCACACCTCAGCCTTCTCTCATCAAATCAAACACTTCCCTATCCAAACAAAACTGTTTTCTGTTTTCTCTAACCACAACCTCTTCTTTTCATTTGTGTCTGAAAACTTCTCATTTGAAACCAAAGGAAGAAAGATTAAATAACCTTTGTCATGCCTGCTCTGAAAACCAGCTGAGAAATCTTCTCTCTCCACCTCCACTAGAACTCCTCTGGGAAGAGAGAGAAAATGGCAGTCTGCACTGTGTATACAATTCAATCCCTCAACTCCACCTGTTCAATCTCAACACCCACAAAAACCCACTTAGGATTTCACCAAAAGCAAGTAGTTTTCTACACCACTGGCAAGAAAACCAGCAGGAGAGGAAGTAACAATGGCCCAAGTGAGATAAAATGCTCAGCTGGTGACTCACAGACTGTTGTGATTGGTTTGGCAGCTGACTCAGGGTGTGGGAAGAGCACCTTCATGAGGAGGCTGACCAATGTGTTTGGAGGGGCAGCAGAGCCACCAAAAGGTGGTAATCCAGACTCCAATACACTCATCAGTGACAAGACCACTGTGATATGTTTGGATGATTATCATTCACTGGATAGGACTGGGAGGAAAGAGAAGGGTGTGACTGCACTTGATCCAAGAGCCAACGATTTTGATCTCATGTATGAGCAGGTTAAGGCTATAAAGAGTGGTGTTGCTGTTGATAAGCCTATTTATAACCATGTGACTGGTCTCTTGGACCCTCCTGAGCTCATCAAGCCCCCCAAGATCCTAGTCATTGAAGGATTGCACCCAATGTAAGTTTTTGCTAAGCATTCATAGTTTCTATAAAGTAATTCATGACCAAGTTTTCTCTCTCATGATACATTTGGAGTCTCTGCTCTTTATTTTTTCTTTATTCTTGCAATTTTTTTTATTTGCTTTTAAGTGAGATGTACTGAAACTGATTTTGTTATGCTGAAGTCATTGGATCATGGTCTCTGTTTTTTAAGTAAACTTTTCCTTTTCCTCTATTTATGTGTACCCTTATGCATGGAAAAAATGTGAATAATTTTGCTTGAAAATGAAAAAAAAAAAAGACTAAATTTTAATGGAGGAGAATGCATTTCATTAAACAAACATTTATGTATCAATTTTTTTATTTGTCATATTTCGTATTTATTTTGTATTATCCTAAGGATAAATGTGGAGAAAGAAAATCACCCAATATTCGTTTATGAGTGGTGTCCATTGGTTAAGATTACAAAGAAATCAAAGCAATCCTTGGCAACTTAGTTGTATAGTTGAGGAAATATGATTGTCCTTGCCAATCTTTTTTGGTATTGCTTTGAAACTTTGATCATTTTTAGCTAGCTGCCAGTTAACAATTTTTTGGAATTTTGAAAACATTTTGGGATCACAGTTGTTCTTGTTAATGGCTATAGGCTGACTTGTAGCTGGCCAAGGAGTCCATAGGACATAATAGAGTGAGCATAGCAGACAACATCTCTTAAGTAGTAGCCTAGGAAACATATACATAATGATATGCTCAATAAAGTTTTTTTTTTTGCAAATATGTAGGTATGATCAGCGTGTTAGGGACCTTTTGGACTTCAGCATCTATTTGGATATCAGCAATGAGGTTAAATTTGCCTGGAAAATACAGGTAATTGGTCCTAAGATCCGGTAAAGAACAAAGACTGTATTGGGTGATAGTGTAAAACTTGTTCAAACTCGTACGAACATGCATCTTGACGAAACAGGATTTATGTAGCTGGACAAGTTATTGTTGAGTTAAATTGCGTACTGATACATATTGTTCTACATGATTATGTCCTATAAAAATGCAGAGAGACATGGCGGAGCGAGGACACAGCCTCGAAAGTATCAAAGCTAGTATTGAAGCCCGAAAGCCAGATTTTGATGCTTACATTGGTAATCTTCTTACCTAGCTTAATCCATCAACAACAATCAAAATTTTCATGGTTTTGGCTTCCATTTTATTTAAAAATTATGTGGGTATCCATTTACCAAGCTGCTGTTTTTCTCCTTGATTTGTCCTCTATATGTCCAGCATCCAGCATCCGCATGCACACACATACAAAAGTTCGGAGATGAACTTATATAGTTGAAGGGTACTCATCTTTAATAACACTATAATAAGATGAATTTTTCAAACTGTTTAATAGTATTCATAACTGATAACACCCTAATAAGACATTTTTCACAGGGCCATGGCTCCCTTAGTTTTATAAAATTAATTGGACGCCCAGTCGGGATATTCTGGCTCCGCCCTTGCATCAATCACTGCACCCACACAATATATGCAGACCAAGTGTTCACACAAATGTTTCATTGTGCAGATCCACAGAAGCAATATGCAGATGCTGTTATTGAAGTGTTGCCTACCCAGCTCATTCCTGGTGATAATGAGGGAAAGGTTTTGAGAGTAAGGTTGATAATGAAAGAAGGGGTGAAGTATTTCAATCCAGTTTATCTCTTTGATGAAGGCTCTACCATCTCATGGATACCATGTGGGAGGAAACTCACTTGCTCTTACCCTGGCATCAAATTTTTCTATGGTCCTGACACCTACTTTGGCCATGAGGTATGTATATAATCTGCCTCCAAAAACTTTCAGCACCTTGGTGGATATCATCCACTACAATTAGGAATGCTAATTGGGCCGAGGTTGTTGAACTTGAGAATGCATCAACAATCTTGATTCGGTTGTCATCTGTCGAACTTAGATTCTTGATCTAGTTTGGCTCGGTACCCTTCGAGCCAAAATCAAGCACAATTTCTCTATAAAAATTTGTAAAAATGAAGCATTAGGACTTAATAACTAGATATAAAATATTAAGTTTTGCTACAAAAATCTATACAATCAACTATAACAGCAAACCCTTTTAAACTTCTCAAAAGTCTACTGAGAAGATAGAGAAAGAAGTGTATATGACCTGGAACTATTTACAAAAAATTTTGGGTTGATCGTGTTTCAATTAGGAGTGATTTAGTAGAAAATTAAAACTATTTATAGGCATGAAATTGACCCAAGCCTATTTGAGCCAAGCCCACATGACTTAGATTCGACTCGTTTATAAAACGAGCTTAGAAAACTGATCAAAGTTGGTTCATTTTGCAACATGAATAATCCAAAACAGAGTCAATCCTAAACATAAGTTGCTCGGATTGTTTAACAACACCAACTACAGTTTGTTTACTGCTTAGAATCTCTACAAGGAGTGAACAGTATTGAGTCAGGTGTTTTCATTTAGCAGACTAGGAGAGAGAGAGAGAGAGAGAGAGAGAGAGAGAGAGAGAGAGAGAGATGAGCTTAACGATACCATCATTCACTATAATCTGCTTTGTTTCCTTCTGGTTTCTCTCAGGTGTCTGTGTTGGAGATGGACGGCCAATTCGACAGATTAGACGAGCTCATCTACGTCGAAAGTCATCTGAGCAACATCTCTACCAACTTCTATGGTGAAGTCACTCAACAAATGCTGAAGCACGCCGACTTCCCGGGCAGCAGCAATGGAACTGGTCTCTTCCAAACCATTGTCGGATTGAAGATAAGAGACCTCTTCGAGCAACTCATAGCCAAGAAGGCTGCGGCTCCATTAGAAGCCACAAAAGCCTAAAACTGGTTATAACGATAGTTCAATGCACGAGATTTCCGTCATTACAAACGCTCTATGATCTAAAATTGTTCCTTCTCCTTAGCATTTTCCATGATTTTTATTTAGATTTTCCTCTCCCCCCTTCTCATGTTCAAGTTGAGTGCTAGGCTATTCCTAATATATAAAAGGAGAAACACTTACAATGTGTATGTATTTCATGTGGAGACTTGTAATATAGAAAAAACAGAAGCATAAGAAAACTCAATATGATCGAGGAATATTTGAACTTTTTGGGCAAAGGGTTATTTGCTTTTGGTGAAAGTTATACTCTATGCCCCCGTCTTATATTGTGCCTCCAACTATCATGTTTCTCATATTATGCCTTAAACTGTAGTAATTAGTTCCGTGTTGTCGCAATGATTAATTTCCGTTACAAATTTAGTGAAAAGTTGTTTCACTTTGCTCCCTAAATTATGTGATTTTATTTCACTTTGCTCCCTAAATCATGTGATTTTATTTCACTTTGTTTAGACACATGAGCATTTTTCGTCAAAAAAGATAAGAGTAAATTATATAAATGATCCTTAAATTATCATCATTGTGTCAATTAAGTTCTTGAACTAATTTTCGTGTCCATTGAGTCCCTAAATTCTAAAATTTTAGTAATTAAGCCCCTGAACTAATTTTCGTGTCAATTGAGTTTCTAAATTCTAAAATTTTAGCTATTAAGTTATTCTGTTAGTAGTCATTAAATTTTTGAACGGAATGTCTCACATTCTCACCACATGGACAATAGATTAGAGGTATTTTAAACTATTTGTTCGAAATCTATTGGACGAAGAACCCCATTCTTTACATTCATCAACTGAAATCCTAAACCTAAACCTCTTTCATACCCATCAAATAAAGCAGATTAGCAAGTTATTCGCTCTGATATAGAAAACACAAATTACATAAATATATGCTCTTGGAAGACTATAGTTGATGGGTAAAAATATAATTTTCCCTTTCTTTGGTCTTCACTGCTCTTGAACCAACACTATCACCACCCATAGAGATCTATTATAGTTCATGTAGGTTTTTCAAATTCTAATAGTTTCTCCTCAAACTTTAAAAGATTATTATAGAATCCACTAATGCTGACCCAGATTTACAAACCTCCCTCTCGCTCTTTCTTCCACCTTCTATTTCAGTAATTAAACAATTATGAGAAGTTATATTGAAGGATATGCACATTGAAAAAAAACATCAACATGCATACAATCGTACACGAATAATGTCGAAATTAAATGATTTAATCTATGGTAAAAATAGGTGACGTGCTAAAATTTAAAATGCTAATTATCTTATTATATAGATAAAATGAGTGAGCAGCCATTTAATATATTTTTTTGTATATTTTCTTTTTGATATTTCACTTATTATAAATTTAAGTATGACTCTATTTATTAATACATTGATGTATGATTTATTAAAAAAATTAAAAAATATATATCAAAGACAATTCATATACAAAAGGGTTTTTTACACTTTATACCTTAAAAGATTTTAAGACTTTTATTTTATACCCTTAAAGATTAATTTTTTTACATTGCACCCTCAATGTATCAAAAATATTACAATGTGGTCCTTCAGTTAACTTTTGTTATTTTTTTTGTCAAAAGTCAACTCATTGATACGGACGAATAAACTAATAAAAAATTAACATAAGGGTCATATTGTAATATTTTTCATACATTGAGGGTGTAATATTAAAAATTTAATTTTTGATAATACAAAATAAATACTTTAAAATCTTTCAAAATATAAAATACAATTCGCCCTATCCAATTTCCAGCACCAGCCAGTCAATGCCGTGGGTTAATTGCCTTGCCACAAGTCCTTTCAGCAGTGGCGGAGTCGACTTTGGGTTGTGCTGGTCGTCCGTGTTATTGCCAAATTCATTGTATAATATAAGTCGTATTTATCGGGTTTGTATGGTGTTTAGTCAATTTTATATTAATTTATTTATTTAACGGGTATAACCGATTTAATAGTTTAAAACGACAAAACTAGTAAAATTGAAATCAATTCGTTAATTCGTTACCTAGTGTCATAGTGTTGTAACGGGTAAAAATTAATTTTAAATAATGTAATGAAAGAAAGGAAAGAAAAAAAAAATATCTATATAATAAAGTAGCTTATAATTCAAATCTTAAAAGATAAACAAAATAATTTTTGCTATTCGCGGTTGAGATCACTTTAAATTTTACTTTAAAGTTAATCTAACGGCTAATATTAACACCCTAAATTTAATTGAAAAAAATAGGCCCCTAAGGGTGTGTTTGAAATGACTTTTTAAAAATACTTCTAGAAATTATTTCTCATAAATACTTTAAAAAAAAAATAATATTTGAAACCGCTCCACCACTACCTCCACCACCACCACTGTCGCCGCCTCTACCACCACCGCCACCACCACCATCGTCGTAATCGCCACCACCGCCACCACCACCGTCGCCACCACGGTCATTGCCACCCACCACAACCATCACCGTCTCCTACCATCCCCACTGTCGCCCACCACCTCTCACCCCCATTATAAACTGATGCTTAAATTCTTTTATCTCTTCTCTGTGTTTGTGATTTGATTTTGAATATGAATACAAATATGTTTATTGTTTACTATTTTTTATTACTCTGTGCTTTCAGGCACAGGCAATAACTAGTTATTTAATATAATATGATCGAATTTTTGAGCGGTTGAATTTTATATTTTATTGTACATTCGGACACAAATTATTACTAATATCACTATATTCGATTTGACCCCTCTTTGGAGCCTTGCCATTGCCTTTCAAGTTTCAACAACTTTGACTATTTACACAAACGTCGTTTCTTTTCATAATTCTTCTAATGGGAAAGGTAATCCCACCAACTACATTAGAAGACTTGATAACTCCTAGGAACGACTCTTAGACGACAACATAGTTTGGTTAATAGGACGAGTCATTGACCGAAGTATCTATACATTGGATGTGGGTTCAACTCCCAATCTTAAGTCCTGATTTAACCGTTACACCTGTTGAGGTGTCGGTTCGTGCGACACTTCTCCGAATGAAAATTACCCCCCGTAAAGGACTAGAGTTAGATTTGAGGAAGATAATTCCCTTGGAAGTAACCTTTTTTTAGGTTAGAAGATTCAGATAATTTTGTCATTATATACCCCAAGAAAAAAAAAAGTCCTCCGCAATAATACCTAGGAAGGATTTTTATAATTTCCCCATGGAACAAGGACATGACAAGTTATTTTCGAGGAAAGGAGAAGATGGATCCCATCCCATAATAGTTACTTGGATCGCAAGTTGATTTGTTCCGTGGTACAATACTTATTTGAGTACATCATACCATGGGTATAAGTTAACTTAGAATTTATTTTGAGTCGTCGTTCATTTTTTCACTTTTATATAGAATAATACATTCATTTACACTTACGATCCCGATATCTATGCTCTCGTCAATCTTGGAAGTCCATAGCTTTGCTCCGTGGTACAATACTTATTTGAGTACATCGTATCATGGGTATAAGCTAACTTAGTATTTGTTTTGAGTCGTCGTCCATTTTTTCACTTTTATATAGGATAATACATTCATATACACTTACGATCCCGATATCTATGCTCTCATCAATCTTGGAAGTCCATAGCTTTGCTGGCCTCTGATTCAGTGCCTGCATTTTTTTGCTATAACCAACCACACCATCTAAGACCCATTTTCAGCTTCTATCTGTGGCAGCAGAACTTGCTTATTTGTGATGAATAACAAGGAAAGCTTAACAATGGTAATTTTCTCTCTCTTTCTCTCTTTCTTGGCCTTTGTTGTTGCATCATCAGACGACACACTCCAACAAGGTGCTATTCTCACTTCCTCCTCCTACCTAGTGTCTGCTAAAAAGGTTTTCACCTTGGGATTCTTTAGTCCCCCGTATTCGAAAGAAAACTACTTAGGAATATGGTACACCAACGATTCACAATCCCATCCAGTATGGGTTGGTAACAGAAACACACCTATTCATAACAACTCTGGTGTTCTTACCATCGATAACACCGGAAATATGATCATCACACATAATGGAGGGGATACTATTGAGCTATATACGACTCAAACCCGCGATAATAAAACAGCTACCCTGCTGGATTCTGGCAATTTTGTGGTAAGAGAGGTTAACTCCAATGGAACCACAGGACATGTATTGTGGCAGAGCTTTGACTATCCTACAGACACCCTTTTGCCCGGGATGAAATTAGGGGTCAGCCACAGGACTGGCCGGAATTGGTCACTGACATCATGGTTAGCAGAAGGAGTACCAGCGCCCGGGGCTTTCACACTGGACTGGGACTCCAGGCGAGGGCGGTTGATAGTTAGGCGACGAGGAGTGATTTATTGGACTAGTGGGGTGTTGAAGGATAAGGCGTTTGAATTCATTGGTAAATCAGACCCTAGAAATGTTGTATATGATTACATCAATGTTACCTCTGAGGAGGAAGAATACTTCACTTATTCACTTATAAAAGATCCAAACTGCACACCTGAGGGACGAAAAACTATATCAGGATGGGTGTTAGATTACAAGGGACAAATAAATGATCAAGATAGGCCTCCAATTGCGCGGGTTGATCTTTGTTATGGTTACAAAACCCGAGGATCAGGAGGAGTTTATGAAGGATGCGAGTTATGGGAACAGCCTACGTGTAGGAATCCTAACCAGAAGTTTGATTTAAGATCTGGGGACTTTGGTAACATTGATGAAGAGTCATCATTTTATGATGGCAATTCAAGCCTTGGTTTCAGTGACTGTCGCGCCAACTGCTGGAACGACTGCGATTGTGTTGGCTTTAGGAACGATGGTGACACTGGCTGCCTCTATTGGAGAGGAAGATTGAAGTTTTATCAAGATAACAGCGGTGTTTCAAGGGCTCAATACGTTCTCGTTTCAGAGTCATCAAACAAAAGTAAGTTTATGAACATATTCCGTGAGCTAGTGTATTAAGTATTAACTCAAAAGTTTATTGGAGAGAAACACATACAGTAATTGGAACTGAATGCAGAATGGGAGAGATATAAATGGATTGTCACTGGTGTTGTAATTGCATCATTTATGCTTCTCTTGGGCCTTTTCTGCTACCTAAGGAGGAAATTTAAACAAGGTAAATCTCTCTCTTACCAATTATAGATCTTTTGTGTTGAAATTTCTCAACAATCAGTATCGTCTTTAAACAATCATTATCGTCTTTCTTTATCCCTGACCAAAAAAAAAAACTGTTAAGTGTTATCATCATAAGCAAGAATGCAAAGTTGCTTTTTGTATGCAGGGCAGGAGAGAGATCTACTTGATTTAATGACACTTGAGGGACAGATGAACTTGAAAATGATGGCAACAAGGGTGGTCATGATCTCAAAGTATTTAGCTTTGCATGTATTACAGCTGCTACAAATAGCTTCTCATCAGAAAATAAGCTGGGAGAGGGAGGCTTTGGACCTGTTTATAAGGTATGTTTCAGAAGAAATGTTGTTTTAGTTACATACTTGGTACTACTGTACAAGCTGTTTGTGTATATTTATATGAATTAGATTTTAGTGTAAATCTATAGTAGATGTATTAAGGTACAGAACTGATCATTTTCAGGGTAAATTGCCTGAGGGTCGAGAAATAGCAGTGAAGAGGCTGTCACAAAGATCGAGGCAGGGATTAGTTGAGTTTAAAAATGAGCTGATACTCATATCCAAACTCCAGCACAAGAATCTTGTTAAGCTACTAGGGTGTTGTGTTCATGGAACAGAGAAGATATTAATCTATGAGTACATGCCCAACAGAAGTCTGGACTTTTTTCTCTTTGGTGAGTACTTGATATCTCTCATTCTAATGTTTGTTTACATACATCTTATCTTTGTTCAAAAACATAGATTCATATGTAACAGTGCTTCCACACTACATTTTGAGGCAGATCAAACTAAGAGAAAACAATTAACTTGGGAGAGACGTTTTCACATCATCGAAGGGATCGCTCAAGGCCTACTTTACCTTCATAAATATTCACGATTGAAGGTCATCCATAGAGACTTAAAATCTAGTAACATCTTACTAGACGAAGATATGACCCCAAAAATTTCTGACTTTGGTATGGCAAGAATTTTCGAGCAGAATGTATCAGAAGCAAACACAAATAGGGTTGTCGGGACATAGTAAGTGAATTCATCAATGTTTTAGTGATTGTTGAATTTTACTAACCCCATATAGTGATTACTAATCAATTTATTATCGGAAATTTACTGTATGGTTTCATAGTGGTTACATGGCTCCGGAGTATGCCATGGAGGGCTTTTTCTCTATCAAATCTGATGTCTACAGTTTTGGAGTTTTGATGCTTGAAATCCTAAGTGGTCGGAAGAACAGTAGCTTCTACCATGTGGATCGCCCGTTCAATCTAGTGGGATATGTAAGTAATCTAGAACTCACCATCCAATTACATTTTTCTTTATAATTTTTGACACAGTACCTTAACATAATTCGAATGAGACAAAGAAATTAACAAGTTTGTGTTAAGGTTAATCATGTTTTTGCTGTGAAAAGGTTGACGCGGTTAACATCCTTATTAAACAGATTGTGTTTGAGTTTCTAACGTCAACATTTTGGATACATATAAATATGATCCATGCTACAAGTATGACCCATGACACGAATATAACTTGTGGAGCTTGGCTAACCCTAGATTTTCTACTGCTTATATATTTGATTTTTTCATATTTTTTCGACATAACACTATAGTCCATGCAGTGTATGCTTAGGACGTAGTACCAGTCTAATCCGACATGAACCATTTATCGAATGGGTTATACATACTCATACATGGGTCAGTCGTGTCACATGTGTAGTACTCGACAACCAAGAACCCTATTGATACTACTCAATCGTCACCCCTAAATAATGTGTTTTCTGACATTCTAACATGATAAAACGACTGCAGGTATGGGAGCTATGGAAGAAAGATGCTGCACTTGAGCTCATGGACCCAATACTAAGTGGTTCATGTGTCGAACAACAACTGCTAAGATGTATTCAAATAGGCCTTTTATGTGTAGAAGATCGTGCACTGGATCGCCCTACCATGTCTGATGTTATTTCAATGTCAACAAATGATAGTATGACTTTACCAACCCCAACTAAACCGGCATTTGTGACAAGCAGTGGGGTTGATGAAAGTTTATCAGGAAGTAAACCAGAAGTATATTCAGTAAATGGGATCTCCATTTCAGCAATGCATGCAAGATAAAGGGGTGTATATGGATTTTTTGTAACTCAAAACATAAAGTTATTATTTGTTATAAAGCTTTATGTATCATGTAAATGACATATGCAGATAACATTTAATATGAGAGGGTGTAGTGCCTGAAATAATTGGGTATTTGGATATTCAATTTGAGCAATGTTATTGGAACTTAATTTGTTGACGGAATTCATTATATTCATTGGATTGATTGTGGGTCCTATCAAACATTGGAACTTGATTTTAATCTAATAGTTATAATGAAATCACATTATTAGGTCAGATTTTTGGATTCCAATAGCATTACTCTTTCAATTTTACTTTGAATTCCATGCTATTTTAATCAAGGGTAAAAATCATAGTTGGTTCTTGAATTTTTTCTTCGGTTCTAATTTGGTCCTTGAACTTTTAATTATTCAAATTTAGTCTTTCAACTATCATTTCATCTTAATTAAGTCATTCCATCAATTTTCACTGTCAGATCAACTACAGACTAGCTTAATCTGATCCATTTCAGCATTGATCTAATGGTAGAAATTGACTTAATTTAGACAAAATTGATAGTTAAGAGACTAAATTCGAACAATTGAAAGTCAAAAATCAAATTAAAACCAAAGGCAAAGTTTAGGGACCAACTATAATTTTTACCATTTAATCGATAACGCTATTTAGACCTAATTTGTCAATATAATATCCTGACCTAATTCATCACGATCATTGGATTGGTTGCGAATCCCAATAAATACTAACTAAGGCTCACTGTCAATCCAATCTAATAATTATGAAAAATTATGTCAATAAATTAAGGTAAAATAGCATTGTTCGATTTTAATTACAAGAATCCACCACATTTGAATAGTTATTTTTCACATATTTATTGAGACCCACTTTGAAGAATCCTTCAATTTCAGTGGGAATCCTTACCTTCCCAACTTTCATGGCACCTTGTATTGAATAGAGTTATTGTCAATATGAACTCAAGAACAATCTATTGTTATCTTTAGTCATATGATTTGGTCTTTGTCCTCAATTCCAGCCATAGCTGGGGATACCCATTTTTCCTCAACCATACCTCCAGGGGGAAAATTCCCCGATACCACTTTGTGTGAATGTTAGGACCACTTGTGACATGCATGACTAAGAACCGTGTTAAGAATTTTTTTAGTTTAACGGTCAGGAGTGTCTGAACCAACTTACGCGCACCTCTATTAATTTCTTCCCCAATTCAGTCGAAGGCAAGTCATTCACGCTAGGACTAGAGTATTCATGAGAGATAAATCCCTCATTACCTAGCTCCAAAAAATTGTCAAAATTTAAATTCAGGATATTTGAGTGTTAACCTTTTAGTAATACTATACTCAGCCAAACATTTCATCAAATTTCTTGCACCAAATTAATAATGGTCGTTGGATTCGTAGGCACCACCACTCTTGCTAAACATCGAATACTTAAAAGTTGTGTCACATCATTTCGTGAATACATTTTTATTTTCTTGTATATCTTTGTTTTTTTAGATCAATCAAGTAGTGAACATATATATAAACGAAGACTGGTGCTCCAAAATAATGTCTATTAAATCCAACAAATTTAATGGGGGATAATTGTATTTGTCGAAATTGATGAATTTCGATATTTCTAGTGATTCTACCTCCTCATGTAAAACACAATATTATTTTTTCAATTTCAATCAAGTTTAATTGTTCATCGTTAAACTCATTAATTAGACTCACCAAAGAGGTTCTATAAATCCCAGTCTTTCAAGAAAAAAAATAATTTAGTGATGGGTAATTGAACTTGCCAAATTTTGATATTGGGAGTGCTTGAAATAATGAAAGACTCATATTCATTTTGACCAAGAGTCCAATGGCCCTTGGGCGAAATAGATATATACAAAGGGTATATCGAGTACTTACAATGTCCTATTCTTATGGTTTTGAACTTCTTCTTGTATATTGACCTAAAAAAAGTATCAGTATATACCTTATTTTTTTCCTAAAATTACGTATTATTCTAATATCATATTTAATCTTATCTTTAATTCATCTGTATTGTATTAGACTGTATTACTTTATCTAATTCATCCATTTTTAATATGACAACCAAACGAACCCTGCACATTTTTAGTTCTTTGGCCTAGTGCATCAACAAAATCTACAAATTTTGTACAGCATATAGCTAGCTATAATCGATACGCCAATCAACAAGAGACTGCTGCTTCTATCACCATTTGACTCCTATAAGACCATGGAAAGGGTGGAAATGGAAGCAAAAAAGATGGATAGTTTGTTTCAGCCAATTACTGCAAGCAAGCTTTGCCTGACTGCCGGAACTGAGCAAATCAGAGAACCAAATATACCAGTCAGAGCATATGCAATGGCGCAAAATGGGAGAGCCTCCGGTTCTTTTGCTGACAGTGCTGCTGTTCCTAATCCGTGTGCACTGGAACAAACAAGAGAAGAACAATTTTAAGGCACAATAGTATGTACTTGATTTGAAAATCATCATTACCCTTCTTCTGAATTTTCTTTTCTCCCCTGAATGAGTGTACATTTCGATCAAATCTTATGATTATGGAAAATGCCAGTACGTTTTTATAAGTTCACTTGGCTCTATTTGCATCAATGGAAAATAGGGAAAAAGTAAAGCAGTAAAATACTTATGTCAATTAAGTTTTATAGTATCTACTATAGAAGAGAAGATACTCTTGCTAGAAGAAAACATAGACACTGTTAGAGCTACAGTCATGGGGCAACTATAAGCCAAAAGCTCCACAAACACCTGTTTCATAAGGCCATATTTCTTTCTTTCTTGAAAAGAAAAAATCTTTCAAGCAGGGCAGGGCAGGGCATTCCAAAATAAGACCATCTTTCATTGTGGAATTTGCAGCGTCATAAGACATGTATTTTAATTTTGTTCTGATTTAGTTGCCTCTCTCATAGAGGCTAACGTTACTTAGTTGCTATTTTCTTTTTCTTGGACATGCTGCGTCTTTCCCTTCTTCAATTCTATAAAAAGAAAAGGGTAAATTAAACTTATACCCCTGAACTGTCATCCTTTTTTCACTTTGCCCCTCAACTTTCAAATTTCTCCCATTTCACCCTCAATTATGTCATTTGTTTTACATTGCCCCACTTATTAACATCAGCTACATATTTAACGGAAAGTTATTTCATTTTGTCCTCTAAACTATTTAATTTTTTTTACTTTACCCCAACATATCAGCAATTTCCGTCCAAAAAGATGACAGACATTTGCGATTAGGGTAATGTGAAACAAAAGTGTTAGTTGAGGGTGCAATGTGAGAAATCTGATAGTTGAGGGGGCAAAGTGAAAAAAGGGTCATAGTTCAAGGGGTGTAAGTGTAATTTACCCAAAAGAAAACAAATAATAAACTGAAAGACATACACAAAAAAGGCAAATGACACCCAGAAGATCCACCAAATCCGCACAACTATATGTAATTAAGTTCAACTGTTCAAATGAAAAGGATAAAAAAAATACAAAAGCTACATATGAAATGCTCTTAACTTCATCTATTAAACATTGCATCTTTATCTCTTGCACCTGGTAATTTCTATCATCCATCATGATCAACTTATTGCAAATATATGATTAATTTTACTTGAATTGCACTTCAAACAATCATTTGATCCATTTGCATATGTATCATATACAAAAATAGAAATAATATACTTAAACTGTCAATGATTCATCATTTATAGAAGGAATTCATACCTAGATGCAGTTGCAATTCCTCGTGCAATAGGGTCGCCGAAACCAAGTTTATCAAGCATTGCTTGAACGAAATTTGCTCCCACCAGACCAGTTAAAACAACACATGCAGCGGTGAGAGATGAATTAGCACCTGAACCAACATGGGATAATGGAATCCTCTTAAGACTTTATGATCAAGCCATATACGAGCATCCTAATGCTCAGATTCTAGAAATTTATTATTAGTTTGAGAGACAAATCAAACACTGAATAAATTGATAGTTTCATCACAGAATAATATCAGTCTGGAGGAATATCTGCATCTACTTCTAAGGGTAAAAGAAGTTACTGACCTTCAAAAAATGATACAATGCTGAGGGCTAGTGCCACAGTTACACATCTGGGTAGAATTGATACAGTTAAACTTGGTTCTAACCCAACAAGACGTCCAACCAGAGCAGTAGAATACAATGAAAACAGAGTTGCAACAATGACAGATGTGAATATCTCGGCTGCATGCCTCTTAACGAGCTGAAACGACAAAGCAACAGTTATCACTCCATGAAAGAGCATTTCTTAAACACCCAGCACCCCTCCAGGTCAAATAATGGTAATGACACTAGATAAGGAGGACAGGGAATAGGAGGGGGACATTAAAGATTACAAATTATAGAATTACTGTAGATAATCTTTGACTTTTATCTTTCTTTTCATTTCTTCTCCGTTTTATACTTTGTCGATATCAAGTGCTATCCCTGAACCAGTGAACCCAAGACTAATCACTCCAATTGTATAATTTGACCTGCAGGCCTGTTGTATTAGTCTACTCCATCATAGGAGTACCCAGGTCTCTCGGTCAAGAGATCTACTTATGGATCAATATCAATTGGGAGCATGAAGTAAGCATACAAAAGATTGCCCCATTCTTCAATCCACTCCTATATCTATTCTATCAACCTTCTGGGAGGTTTGTCACCATCTTTTTACTATCATGAAACTTCTCAGTAAACTTTTATCGCTAACCAAACTAATGGAGACCAAGTCATATGAACATAAGATAAGACTCCTTGTCGGGATAAATCAAAAGGGTAACACAGAGAACCACGGTTTGCTCCCCGACAAACTGCTGACCTCCAGCTGATAGGTTTTTTTTTTACTTACTAAAAGTAGAAGTATCTGAACACGTTAACACAAAATTTCTCACTGTATCAGGGAACAATTGCTTACCTTTCTCTGCTTGAACATAGAAAAGGCAAAAGAGATGATAACAGATCCCAAGAATGCCATCAGAATGTCACCAGCTCCAGGATTAGACGAGACCTTTGTAAGATAATATCCTGTACAAGTTAACAGAGAACCAACATATCGACGTATAAGGCTTATAAATTTATTAAGTTGGAACTCTAAATACTACAAGGCGGAATCACAATTTGGAGTAATTATTTGAATCTTCAAGATGTACAAGGTGAAAAGGTCAATGGAACATCAATGGATAGAGTATAAATATAGGGATAATCATGTGATGAAAGAGAAGAGCATATGTAAGTTTCACTCCTGTAAACTGTTCTGTCATTCAATTCAATACATAGCATCAGCCACATTAATTTTCCCTCCTTTTCTCAACCTGAAGTCCCGGAGTGCAGTATATATAACCCTAGTCACAATCCTAGAGATTATACCCAAGAGTATAAAGGTTTTATATTCAGAACACGTGGAGATACTTTCAAACTAAGTCACTTACAAATTTAAAATTGTATAAATTACAAAAGCAAAACTTTCAGTTTTCCTTCGTCTTGTGCTTCCAAAGTTAGGGATGGTCCCAGGAATTTAGCTCAATTTAAGAGTATCCTAAAGTGTTACTAACAGTTAAAGATTGTTTAGGATGCTCTAGTTTTGTCACTTAACACTGACAACAAATCTCAACACACAGGAACTGAAATTAGCATGCTCCATTTGAGTTCTGAGAAGATACTGGGAAATATGAAAGAATTTGACATTTTGAGTACATTTAGTTGAAGAGTGATGATATTCTAATTCATTCGATCGCTTCTGTCTTTTAGACAACCAGTGTGGTGTACATTGATAAGGGAACGCTGAAACTGGAGGTTGGGTCTATACCTAGAACCGGATTCAGTCCAGACTGGGAAAAGTACCCAAAAGCCAATGCTGCCAGATCTGCAGATAGTCCACAGCAAATAATTGGATGGAAAACCTTCTTCACATCAGATGGCAGCCTGAAGATTGAAACTCAACAAAATAATGAACAACTTTCCATAAGAGACTTAATATATGGTCCGATAAGAGTGAAAAGGGAGAAAAGAGTTTCTACCAAAAATTGATAATATAGATATGCTGAGGAAAATGAACTTTACCCAGAACCAACCATGTAACCTAATACAGTAGAAGCCAGTAGAAAAGGCAGGCATGTTCTAGCAGTCGTTCCAAGTACTGTAGGGTATAAAAGTGCCACAACAAATGAAATGAGAAAAATTCCACTCCAAGTCCACACTTCCATTGAAGAGAAAGGAGAAGGCTTTGACATAGGCTCAGCAGGTATCATTTCTGTCTTTACCATTTTTCTTACTGCTATAGCGGTATAACCAGCCACAGAGAGTGAAGCCAGCCACCCTCCAACTGCAGAAAACCAAGAAACGGTAAAACACTACCACCAGCAAAAGAGCTTACACGAGGGTCGGGGGAGAGACACTTCAACCTTCTAAAGTCGTACAGCTCAAAAGAAATCTGAGGTTTGTTGCTTACAACAATTTCAACCAATCTAGCTTCCTTCTTCAGTAATCAATCATTGAAATATGAATTTCACGAAAGACTTCACAAAAGAAAATAAAACTTGTTGTTTTGTAGTACTTCAAGCTAGCTCGGCTGAGCATGCCGGTGCAAATTTAAAGTTGATAACCCAAAGGGATTTGTATGTTAAAAATGAAACTCATGAATTCATCTAACAGGGCATTGTAATGTATACCTCAGCTATTGGAATAATACTATAGCATAACTCAAAACAATGGCCACCATAGAATCATGTAAGGATGAAAACCCAAGATAAAGTAGCTGAAATATATACCTATAATGAAACATATCTTCACTCCTGCTGCAGCAGGAATATCTTTAACTGCAAGAGGCAAAACCACCAATGATGGCACATAGAACAATGGAAGCCATCTCTGGATAAACAGAAGCGCAGGCTCAAAGAAGTTCATCAAGTTTGTGGCCGCAGCAGGGACAGTAGAATCAAGAATCATTAGAATGGTGAATATACAAAACATCCCAAATAGGGCACTTGGGAATTTAATGGCAGCAGCCACAAAAGCCTTTTTCAAGAACTTATCCATTGCTAGAATAATCCCAAGTGAGACAATCAAATGCAACGCTCCAAACACCTAAAGAAACACATATACAAACACCCATTAAAACTAATCATTCCAACAACAATTAATCATTAAAACAACAATTCAAGATTACAGAACAACATAGACAGACACCCATTAAAACGAATCATCCAAACAACAATTCAAGGGTACATAAAGATTCCAAAGATCGTTACACACGCTGCTCTGAAGGGTTGTGGAGGCAGTACTGCTGCCTGAGCCCATTGATCTGGCCATAATCTTTCTATTACAGTGAGTTTTGTGGGTGCCCATTTGCAAATACTTGGAATGAAGTCCAAGAACCCTAGTTGGAAGTGAAGGTTCGTGGAAATTACGCGAACTATGAAAGATTTGGACATCTTTGGAAGCTACTGGTGACAATCTCGAAAGGGTACTGTTAGGGTTTTTGGCAGAGTTGGGACAAGTTTGAGAAAAGATTCTTGAACGGCGGTGATTGGGAGGAGAAAAGGGTAAATTTCGTGGGATTGCTGAGGCAGTCGCCATGGGAAGAGTGAAGAACAGACTGCAGTTGGGGAGAGAGAGACACGATTTGAACTGGGTGGGTGTAAAAATTTTTGTGGACACGAGGAGACGTTGGAAACAAAGAAGATGTGTGTGAGAGAGAGAGAGAGAGAGAGAGAAAGACAGTATGTGTGTACGGAAAGCATTCCCGGGGATTATTTAAGTTACAGTTTTGTTCGTTGGTCCCAATAAAAGATGGGCCATTTGGCCAATCAAGCCTAATCCTATATTAGGCTTAATATAGATTTAAAATTCTGACATAATTTATTTAATTTATTAATTATTATCACTTATTTAATTATGAGTCTTAATATTTATTAAAATTTATTATCAATTTATTGATTATGATTAATTAGATCAATAAATCAAACTAGTATTTTAGATACAAATAAGAGATGAGCAATGCTATATATCTCAAATTTGTATCACAAATGTGCATCCTAAATTAATAAGGATGGTTGGATCAGTGGGTCCCAATTAAAAAAGTTGATGGGACCCACTCATCCATTGGTTCCCATTCATTTGGGATACACATTTGGGATATAAATTTGGGATATAAAACATTACTCAATAAGAGATAGCATGTTGATAATTTTTTTTGAATATTAATAATTAATAAAATATGATATAATGTTAAAAATACTTCCCTTCCATTGGTGCCATGTGCGCATCAAGATCAAATGAATATTAGGTGTATCTAAAGCATTAAAAAACACTAGATTACCTTTTTTTTTTTTGGTCATTTCTTAATGCAAAGTCTAAACACTAGATTACCTTTTTTTTTTTGGTCATTTCTTAGGTGTATCTAAAGTTATATAATAAAGTAGCTTACAATTCAAATCTCAAAAGATAAACAAAATGACTTTTGCTATTCGCGGTTGAGATCGCTTTAAATTTTACTTGAAAGTTAATGTAATGGTTAATATTAACACTCTAAATTTAATAGGAAAAATAAGATCCTAAGGGTGTGTTTGGATTGATTTTTTAAAAGTACTTCTAGAAATTATTTCTCATAACTATTTTAAAAAAAATAATAGTATTTGAAATCGCCGGTACCACCACCTCTACCACCATTACCCTCGCCACCACCACCACCACCACTACCTTTACCACCTCCACCCCCACCACCGTCACCGCAACCACCCCCACCATCGTCGTCGCCGCCACCCCCCACCACCGCCCCCCGGCCCCACCGCCGTCGCCGCCACCTCTGCCCCCACCGCCACCACCACCATCGTTGTCACCCGCCACCCCAGCCCCACCGTCGCCGCCGTCGCCACCACCACCACCACCACCACCGTCGCCGCCGTCGCCACCACCACCGTCGCCACCACCACCACCATGGTCATTGCCACCCACGACAACCATCACCGTCTCCTACCACCACCACT
Organism: Ilex aquifolium; assembly: GCA_951799425.1. Classification (NCBI taxonomy): domain Eukaryota; kingdom Viridiplantae; phylum Streptophyta; class Magnoliopsida; order Aquifoliales; family Aquifoliaceae; genus Ilex; species Ilex aquifolium. The sequence continues at coordinate 648,649 of OX637392.1, read as the reverse complement.
GTCATCCACCACCTCTCACCATCACTACAAACCGATGCTTAAATTCATTTATCTCTTCTCTATATTTGTGATTTGATTTTGGATATAAATACAAATATATTTATTGTTTATCATTTTTATTACACTGTGCCTTCAAGCACAGGCAATAACTAGTATGCTTATAAAGTTAGAGGGACCAACCTTCTAGAATTGAGCCAAAAAAAGATGTAATACCATCAATCTAGATTCTAATGTCATCAATAGATAGTTCTTTTTCGGACAACCAGGGACGGCTCAAGGCAAGTTGAGGCCTAAAGCGATAATTTATTTTGAGGTTTTTTTATTTTTAGTGTTAAAAATTTTGATTAAAATTAATTCTTTTCATTTTTTGAGTTGTAAAAGTATAATTGAGTTTTTATATTTAAATTTTGTTATCATATTTTTTTTCATTGATAATATCGCTAATCTAATTATTTTTTCTTGTGATAGTTGATTTTAAGTACGATTTTATCAAATTTAATTTTGAAAAGCTTTTTTTTTGTAGAAGTAATTATTACAAAAATTAATAATAATATTCTATAAGCAATGCATACATTTAAAGAAAAAAATCTAATGTTTTTATATAATTTAGTGTCTCAATTGGAGTATTTTCTTTCATTTATAAAATTTTCTTTAAAATATTTTATTTTTAAAATAAATCTAAACTATCAATGTCAAAAAAATTGTTATGTTTTAAGAAACATCCGAAATTAAGATAAAATTTTTTAAAACTATCAGCATTTAATAATTTTATTTTCTAAGTTAAATAAAAAATTAAAAAAAATTCTTTATTTGAAATTGATATGAAGAGAGAGTAAGTGAGAATGAAAATGAGGAGAGGCTTTAGAGAGAGAGAGAGATGTGGTTAAGAATAGATGGGTAAATTATAACTTGACTTTTGAGTATACCATCAGTTTTTTTTTTAATAAAATTTTGATTTTTTAGGTTATTATTATTATGGGATGAATCATGAGCTCAAAAAATTATTAAAATTAAAATTTTTGATTGGCCTTAAATTTTAACTAAGGCTTTTTTGTAGGACTTATAATTTTCATGGATTTAAAATTCTAAAGTGGGCCAACTATTCACCAAAAATTATGGGGCCTTCTAAAATTATGGGGCCTAAAGCCCAAGCTTTTTTATTTCTACAGTTGGGCCGGCCCTGCGGACAACATCTTCAGTTTCTACAACATAGAAAAAAAAAGAGAAAGTGAAATCAACAAGACAACCACTATGTGCTTGCTTTATGACTAAGTGATCTTTCTCATACATTCTTTCTAAACTGATGCAGCAAAATTGAACAATTAGTGAGCAACGAGAGAAGATCGTGTTAAAAGAAATGACAGTTCAAAGCCAGCAAATAGATGGAATATATCAGGGCTTGTACCAGACTCAAGGTGAGGCAGATAATATCTTCTAGAAATTATTTGTTGTAAACTTTTTTCTCAAGCAACGAAAACAGTTAATGCATAACAATAGTAATATTTATCACCATATCATGGATAGAGACTACAGAGGTTATTATTAACATAACTAACGATTGTGGCGGACCGAGGACTTGGAGGGGGGGGGGGGGGGGGGGGGGGGGAATGACCCGCCTTGGTCCCCAGTTGAATCCTCTGGAGACTTAGATCCAAACAACCAAGAATCCAGGGCTTGGGACCAAGATGGATGAGACGACCTGAAGGTACCCAGTCCCCAGTTGAATCCATATCATGATACACAAAACCATCTGATCAGCCCTTCCAACAGGAGAATGGGCCATCATATCGATGCAAAGAGATGCATGGCCAAAATGTAAGGAGTATCCTCTACTAACAGAAGTAGTGCAAACAATGAGGATGTCCCTGCATTGATAATGTATCCTGGAAATCAGGCTAGGGCAAATACCATCAACAAAGAACATTCAGTGATTCAAAGTGAACAAAGATCATATAGGCGCTTATTGTCCATATATCAACAAAGCTACCGTCACCAAGTTGAAAATTATCACTATAATGAATGGGAAAAAAATACTCTTATAGTTTTCCTGTTTTCTTCTTCCTTTTCCGTTCATAGACCTTCTGTTGATAATAGTCCTGGCCATTGCACTTCCTCTTTTGTGCCCTTCACTGTTTCTTATTTCAGGTCCCCAAAAGGACAGTTTGCATTTGTCATGTTTGTAAATCATTTTCTCGAAGGGAATCTAGTGTTTTTTAAATCTAAAGCATTAATTGTTTTTTTTGTCTGTCCAATCAGTTTTATTATATTTTATAGCATTAAATTTGGATACACTAATATCTGAATCGATTGTGATCCAATCTGAATTATGGGTAAACATATAGAAGTGTATGATAAGATTACTTGATGATTTATTAAAATTGAGCTAAAATTCAAATATAATTTACTAAAATTCTGGTGGGATTTTCATTTTTTAAACGAGTTCAAAATACAAATGAGAATGGAAAATGTTGAATAATCGAATCAGATTTTTATGCTAAATTCCAAAAGAGACTCCTCTTGTTTTCAGTCATTATTTGAACAATAAACTCCAATCCCCCCACAATGGACTCCATATGTGCTAAATATAAAAATATGTTTTTATTAAGAAAACCCTTTACTGGTGAGGATTATCTTTTGAGCATCTATTTTCCTTATGGCATTGGCTTAGGTAACACCTAAACATTAGGAATGTTCGGGTGAAACGGGTTTATCTCAAGTCTTAACGAATTCGTATTAAAAAATATGTCATTCATATTCGATTTATTTATTAATTTGTGTCTAATGAGTCGTGTCATATCGAATTTGTATCATGATTCGATGATGCAATCTTCCCAAGTTCAAAGAGTTTATCATATTTATAAATAATTCAATTGCAATCAATTACATCTTCGAAAAATAATCAAATTAAGAAAACTGTTTTTTTTTTTGGTATTGTGGTCAATATCTTGATGTTCTATTATTTATTCACACCACTGCATATTCAATTGCTATGAATGAGTTTTGAATCTCTGACTTATTTCTTCGCCTAAGATGTTATATCAACATTTAACCAACTATGTTACGGCGGTTATAAAATATAAATTTTTTCTTCAACTATAACAAAAAGTATTCATGAAATGTAATGATAATATGAAAATAGCAAGTTTTTGTGAACTGGTAAAAATGTGCAGAATTTTATCAATGACATATAAGGAGGGGGCAACGACGTTCAAACACGCAACCATTAAGTCACATTTCCAACCATTTATTTTCCTCCAGCTTTGAGTAATTACATTTCTCTCTATGTATGAGTGATAGACTAATTACAATAACCAAAAAAATAAAAAAAACTATCAATCTTTCTTCTCTAATTCGTTTAGCTTAATTAGTTGCATTGGTGTTCCTTTGGAGAGTTGTACTTGATCCATAAAAAGGCCTTAAAGTTTAGAAGTCAAGAAGTGCCTCAGTTCCTTTCTGAGAATCTTTCCAGGTGCAGACCTTGGTATCGAGTCTGTAAACACCACCTTTCTCACCTTCTTGTATGGCGCAACCTGCCAAAAAAACAGGTGAAGATACAGACATCTCACAATCCTCAGCTCGGATACAATGTCAGTTTAACTAGAGCCATTCATTAAGCTTGAACTAACATACCTGCTTAGCTACATAGTCTATTATGGCTGCTTCAGAAACTGAACTTCCATGTCTCTTCACCACAAATGCAACTGGAACCTCCCCAGCTTCTTTATCACTAGCTCTACAAGATTGAAAAGATGAATAAGAGATGAGTACTAGAAGGAATACTTGAAAATCACATAAAATGCAGAAGGACTATAGCTACCTAATGAAAGCTAAAGCCTCGATGGTCTGCTATTTGGAGCATGTGTATCAAAACATGGGACACTATCCTTCCAAAATGCTAAATCAAGAGATCCAAAAATATTTTATTCTTTTATACAAGATCAAAGTTTGTTTTAGGTAAATTTTTTAATGCAATTGTCTTGTGCTATGGTAACATGAAAGACAGGGTATCATTTAATTTCAAAAGTGTGTTTACATGCTTCCAAAATTATTTAATGGCATAAAGTGGTAACACTTACGCCGTTACTGCAGCATCAATTATGTCTGGATGGGAACTCAAAACAGCCTCTAGATCAGCAGGAGCAATCTGCAAAATGGTGCACACCGTTAAAGATGATGTATTTATCTGAAACTTTTTCATTGATAATTCTTTCAATCATTTTACTTGAATTCTTTCAATGTTGAGCCAAAATGGGCAAAAAGTATAGACGGTGATGATTATGTACCTGAAAACCCTTGTATTTGATGACATCTTTCAAGCGATCAAACACATACAAGTACCCTTCTTGATCAAAGTAAACAATGTCTCCAGTATGTAGCCAACCATCTATATCAATGGTCGAAATAGTTGCCTCCAAATTATTCAGGTTTCCTACAAAGTCAAGTGAAATTTATGAGAATCTGTCTTATATTCAGGAAGGAAAAGATTCAAATAGGGAAAAAAAACAAAATAAAATTGTGCAGATGGTTTTACTTCAGCCTAACATCAGGAAAAGAAATATGCATATCAAAGAAACTTAAACGACACATTCATCAACAACTTAAATATTAAAAGGAGAATATATATGATAGCATTTCCTCTATTGACAGCAACCTTGCAGAAATTAAGTACCTTTCATGACACCAGGTCCCCTTAACCAAAGCTCGCCCATGCTGCCAGGAGGCAAGAAGCGACCAGTAATCCAATCTACCACTTTAGCTTGCATGTTTGGAGCAAGAAGTCCTACTGAAGTATAATTGCAAAGCTCTTTAGTATTGTAGCCACGAGTTCCCACTGCAGTAGACTCGGTCATGCCATAGCCCTGGCAATGGACACGGTTTGTGACAAGAAAACTTCCAAAAGTTACTTAAAAAAGATGAAAGAGTTGCCCGGTTGGCCCTGAAAAACACATAACTGAATCGAATTCATATGCTATTTCAACAGTAAGTTCTCCGTATTGGGGAGGAATTGAGCAGTGTAATCAGTCGAATTCATATGCTTGTTTGACCAAATGTAAAGTTTCAGTATCTCATCAGCTTTGAATTGGATATTCACAGCAAGAAGAGAAGCCCTTCAAACTAAAACGAATCAATTAAATAGTCTAATCATTGGAACACACTACTTGGTATTACATAAACTTCAAACCTACAAGCATGCAATTCAGTACCTGAATGAAATCAACATGAGGGAGAGCCTGAATGAACTCTTCTATGCTTTTTGTGCTCGAAGGAGCCGCCCCACATGAAACCTGTTTCAAACTCTTCAGACTGCTTCCTGATACACCTTTTGCTCTTCTTGTCAATGTCATCAACGTTGGTGGGACTACGGGAAAGTGGGTGACTCTGTAGGTATCAATTGATCTTACCATCTCATCAGCATCAAACTTTTTCATAACAATGACTGTAGTGCCCAATGACAACAATCCCATCACAAAAAGGGAAACGCCGTAAATATGGAACATTGGTACAACTGCCAGGTACACATTCTCAGTATTCAAATAATCATATTGGGAAGCTTCAAACCGGACAAAAAGCTCAATCATGGCTATAAAATTCCTGTGTGTCAAGACAACACCTTTGCAAGAACCAGTTGTGCCCGATGAATACAGTACTGCCGCGGTGTCCTGCTGATTAATTTTAGGCCTTGGAGCCAAACTGGGGCTACCCGAGAGAAGTATATAAAAGGCAGAAATATTATCAAGTTTTGAATGAGAATCCACATTTGCTGGTACACCAATTACACGAATACCCAATGAACTTAATTTATGAACATTTTCGTGGGTGGTAAAGGCTAGAGTTACATTGGAATCAAGTATTTGTTTTCTTATCTCTGGGAGACTACTGAGAGGATTCATGGGAGTTACAATTGCACCCAGAGACAAAACGCCCATAAAAATAATAGGAAAGTAAATAGAATTTGGCAATAGAATCAAAACAACATCACCTTGTGAAACACCCATTTGATGAAGACCACTGGCCATGGATTGCACTAAAGGGTAGAGTTCAGAGTAAGATACTGAAGACCCAGATGAAGAATCAATGAAAGCTGTGACACCATTGTGCTTATGTGAGAAAATGAAGGAAACAATATCAAGAAAAGGGTCTGATGGTAGGTCTATGGAAGGATGTTTGCTGTAGTATATTCCTGTTTCAGAAGAGTACCATTCACAGCGGCATTTCTGCATATGGCTGTCTTGCTCTTCCGAAGCCTGGCAGTTCGTATGGGTTTTCAAGAATGTTGCCATTGATTCACCTCAGAGAGAGAGAGAGAAAGGGGGGGGGGGGGGACAGACTTACAGCAGAAGGGAAGAGTTTGACTGTATTATGTTTGGGATTCGGTTGCACTGAGATTCAGGAAGCATATAAAGAAACGGTGGCTTGGCATTGTGTGCGTACAGATTTTTGCACAATATAAATGTTCGAGTAGAAGCAGGACTAGGGCGAACTCGTCTTGACCGTTGACGTCGAATCCTAGCGGTGAAGTGGATTGGCGTGACGTAGGCCAAAAGGAACTGGTTGGATTGACGGTGACTCCTCCTTGTGGAACGGTTGAACTAAGCCTCACAAACGGTGTTGGACTCCGGCTTCCCCTGGACACGAAAAGAAGAGTTAGAAGGGCGCCGGAGTGTCTCCGGCGTTTCCCCTCCGACGGACAAGTCAGTAGTCGTTTTTGAGAGGGAGAGTATTCGGAGCACACTTGTTTGCATGTGTTGCGTACCTTCGATTTGCCTCTCAGAGGGCTATTTATACCTTTGTTGGTAGTAATCATTGCAGGCTAGTGCACAGTAGGAGATGTCAGTCATGGGGAAGAGTTTTTCCCCTTTTGCAGAGATATTTGAAGGCTCTTAACTGCTCGGAGTCCCGACCAATCAATGCCCCTTCCCTCGGGCGCCCGAGCAATAAATGCTCTTATCCCTATGCAAATGTATTGAATGCTTGATCTTTGTAGCACTTAATGCGCCCCTTTCCGGGCTATCCCAGTCATCAAGGACATCCCATCATACTGAATGTTTATTAAATGATCCCCTGTATACCCGGACAATGACTGGGACCTTTGTGTAAAGCTATGTACTGCTCTGCTCACAGTACTACGTGTCCTTATCCCCTTGGTTGCCAACTCTGCTTACCCTGCCTGCCTTACTGAGTTGACGGAAAGGACAAGCCAGTGACTCCTTCCTCACCTTAGTTTCTATAAGCCGGAGACGTCGGGGAGCTTTCGGAGCCGAGATGACGTGTACCGCGCCCTCATATCCCGAGAAGACATAGGCACCGAGGACACGTGTGAGATGAGGCAGCACCGAGGTTCATTGAGTGCCGAGATTACGTGTCATCAATCTAAACCACCAGTGGTATCCGGACGCCGAGGACACGTGTCACCATTCTAGTACCGGGATCACACGACGCCGAGGACGTGTGTCATGACATCAGTCGTCGGAGCACAGTGATCCCCCGAGAACACGTGTTACCATCTGCTGAACCCACAGAATGTCCCATCAACTGCCCCCCAGCCCTTGGCCTTCGTACGACAGAGGACACGTGTCGTGGAGAAGGTGAGAGGGCTCACCAACTCCATCACTTCTGCAGCCGCAATCCCCTCTTCGGAGATCGTGCGCATTAAATGCGCCCCTCATCGTGCTTCGTGCGCAATGATGGGGACAGGTACTATATAAACAACACTTAGTTCATCCGTGCTTCGTTCTCGAAAGCTAACTCTGCAGAGCTATTCATCGCCGGAAAGTTCGCCGGAGAGTCGCTGCAACTGATTCACTTCGCCGCCTCATTTGACGCTTTTTTCTGAAGACCACAGTCCTCTGCCGCCACCGCTTCCTTCTTCATTCCTCATTCCGGTGAGTCTCCTTACATTACTCGTTTTCTTTCCTCTATTTTCTTCGTTTTTCCGGCGACCAGTCGCCTTCTTCTCCTTCGTCTGTGTCAAGAGTGACCCTGCCTGTTCATACTCCGTCCACCGGTCTTCCTTCCGTTGAGCCCAGTGAGTGTACCAAGCAGAGAGAACACCCCCGAGGATCATCTTGTCCCCGAGGACATGACTAAACGTCGTCCCAAGAAGGTCCCCGAGGCAGACGAGGCTGGTTCCTCTCGGCCTCGCAAGTACACCGTAGAGGGCAAGCAGCAAATAGTAAATTTTAGGACCCACTACTCCATTCCCCCCGAGGTCACAATAGATAAGTTTGACCCAAAAAAGCACAAGGTAGACGTCGGCACCGAGGCTGAGATGCCCTTCTATACGAAGGCCATAATGGAGGGCGGAGTTAGGTTCCCTCTCCACCCTATCCTCCTCCGTTTCCTCCACCGTTTTCGACTCTTCCCGGGGCAGTGTTGCCTTAACACCTTTAGGATCATCATGGGTGTCATTGCCTTGAACGAGCGTCATGACCTTCACCTCGGCTTGGACGACATTCTCTTCTGTTATGCCTTGGTGAGGGTCATGCCCCAACAAATGTACTACCTCAAGGCTCGGGATACCACCATGTACCTTGTCACCCACCTTCCAGATTCCGACAAAGGGTACAAGGATGACCTCCTCATCTTCGGTGGTCAATGGGAGAAAGGGCCTGGTCCAGAATACGCCGCTGACTTGTGGTGTCCCAAGCAGTGGAGGACTACGAGTACGTCGGCCCTTCTCTTGTCTACTTTTCTGCTTTTCCTCCAATGTCCTTCGGCTGATGATTGTTTTGTTTGCAGGGATCCCCGACTCCGAGACAGCTGCTCTTCCTCGGAACCAAGTGAACATCGGTGACATCAGCTTCGTCTGGAACTTCTTGGGGAACAAGGGCCTGGGTCGTGCTGCCCATCTCCTCCTTGACTACACCCCGGGGTACAAGAAGTTTAGCCAAACACCTCACAACTACGATCCCTTGGCAGAAGAGGAGCCCACTGAGGCGAACTTGGAGAACGACCCCGACAGGGCCACTGAAGCCGAGGTAGAGGGGGTCGCCGAGGGTACAGCTGCTGAGGAGGAAGACGAGGTCGTTGAGATAAGGGGTCCTGCTGCTACCACCGGTGCTGAGCCCAGCACGTCGGCGAGGGAGACTTGGCCAAATTTCGAAGTTCTTGAGAGCTTGAACACAGAGGACGCTCTTGAAGTTGCGATGTCTGGTTATCGCTTGGACTTGAACTTGATTAAGAAACGAGCCGCCCTCAAAGACAGTCGGGGCCGAGGAACTAGTTCCAATGAACCTCCCCCCCCACCGCCAAGAGGGACTCCACCAGTCGATCCTCCTCCACCACCGAGGGGGACTTCTCGTTCAAACCTTCCTCCTCCTCCTTCCCCTTCTGGACCTTCGGGGCGCGGACGGGGCCGAGAAAGAGACCCCCACCCAGAGGAGGAAAGGAGAGTGAAGCAGAAACATGATGTGGCCGGTCGGGGTAGGGGTACTCCCGCTCCTACTTCGTCATCATCAACTCCTGGCACAACTCCGCCTTCCCCTTCAGTGCCAATGACTCAAGCGGCGGAATGGCGTCCTCGGGTTCGGGATCGTGAAGGCAATCCGATCCGAGAGTCTGATTCAATCATCCATTCTCCTTACGTGGCCTATGCTGTGAGTGAGACCCTCCTCTTTCATGGCGACATGGAGGAGCACCGAGGCAGGCCACTGAATCAACTTCTTCGTAACATCATCCAGAATTCCTTGGTGGTGAGTGTCTAAGTCAATTTTCTCCTTTCACTTCCTTGTTTCATTAACTGTGCTGACTTCCCACCTTCTTTGCAGACTGCTCAGCAAGTCTTTGCTATTGCCGACCGCTTCTACTCCCAACGGGACGTGCTCCAGGACTCAGAGAAGCAAAAATCTGAGGCTCAGGCTGCTCTTGCAACGGCAAAGGAGGAAGTGGCAGCGAGAGACAAAACTTTGTCTTCTCAGTCTGCACAAATAGCTGCACTTCTGAAGGAGGCCGAGGGTGCCAAGGCCAAGCTTAAGAAAACCAATGCGTCCCTAGCCGATGCCGAGAAGAAAATCACGGAATCCACCAAGCAACTCTCGGCGGCGGAAGCCAAGGTGGCAGAGTCAGAGCAGACTTGTTCTGCACTCACCCAGGAGCTGGACAAGGTCCGGGCAGCATTGGAAGCTGCTAACAAGACCCAGCAGGAGATTGTTGACCAGTGCGCCGACGACATCCTGGTGGCCTTCGAGGAGCAGAAGAAAGAGTTTTTCAAACTGGGCTGGGATGCGGGTCTGAGAGCCGCCGAGGTGCCTGAGGACTCTCCACTTTTTCAGGAACACAAGTACGTTCCTTCTGAGGAAATAGCAGCCGCCTCGGGGGAAGTTTCTGCCGACGGTGCAAATGTGGAGCAGACGGCTGCTAATCCCCCGGCACCTATTTCTGCCTCTGTGCCCCCCGCCGACGCCCCTGCTGCGGACACTCTATCTGCCAGCATCGATGAGCTCTTTGGAGACATAGGGGGCAACATCGGTGGAGAAGTGACTGAGCCCCCAGCGCAGTAGTTTAGGCTTTTTCCCTCGTTTATGTAACTTTTTATTTTCAACCTGTAGCTCGGGGGACGCAAAGCCCCATTTTGGAAATGAAATTTGAACTTTGTTTTCCTACATACTTTTTCCAATGTACTCCTCTTGTGAACTCCAGGGATACACACACTAAGTACTTTATTTAAGCAGGAAGTGTCGGGTGTTTCTTCCCATCGGGGTTTGATTTTCTTCCATTGGGCACCTGCTCGGGTACCACCCCGACGCGTCTGTCACTCGGGGTAACGTTCCCCTCGGGGCCATGTCCCCCTCGGGAAACTTTTACTTGTTTGTTTGTTTGGAGACAGGGATTCGGGACTCCGTACCCTCGGGGTTATGCATTTTCCAGGAAAATGATTACTATAAGACTCGAACATCAAAAGAAATACTTTTTCAAATTCATTACATTCCATGGTCTTTTTACATTGTTTCCTTCCATGTCTTGCAACTCATACGAGCCGGAGCTTCCTGCTGACGTGACCTTGTATGGACCCTCCTAGTTTGGCCCCAGCTTGCCATCCGCCGGGTCTCGGGTGTTTGCCACCACCCTCCTGAGCACAAGGTCACCTACTTTGAATTCCCGAGTCTTGACCTTTCTATTATAGAGCCTGGACACCCCTTCCTGGTATTTGGCCAGCTTCAAGGCTGCCATTTCCCTCTTTTCCTCCACGAGGTCTACATCCAGGCCGAGTTGGCGGTCGTTGTCTCCTGTGTCAAAGGCCAATGTCCTTATAGTGGGAAGACCCACTTCAAGAGGGATGACTGCTTCAACCCCGTATGCGAGGGCATATGGCGTCTCCCCTGTTGACCTGCGAGGGGTGGTTCTGTACGTCCATAGGACGTTGAGGAGCTCCTCCACCCACTTTCCCTTGGCTTTTTCCAGCCTTTTCTTGATACTATTGACAATGGCTTTGTTCGAGGACTCGGCTTGTCCGTTTCCTTGAGGGTACGCGGGAGTAGAATAATAGTTTCGAATTTTGAGGTGCTCACAAAAGGACTTGAAAGGTCCGCTGTTGAATTGCGTTCCGTTGTCAGGCACAAGGGCGCGGGGGATCCCGAATCTTGTAACTATGTTTTTCCACACAAACTTCTTGGTGTCCACATCCCTGATATGAGTCAGAGGCTCAGCCTCGACCCATTTTGTGAAGTAGTCAGTTCCCACTATCAGGAATCTTTTGTTGTCTGGGGCCTTAGGGAGGGGCCCAACCAAGTCAAGTCCCCACTGGGCGAACGGCCAGGGACAAGTCAATGGATGCAAGTCCCCGGCTGGCTGTCGAATAGCCGGGGCGAACCTCTGACATTGGTCACATTTTTGAACGTATGCCTGTGCATCCCTCTGCATTCGCGGCCACCAGTACCCCTGTGACATGATGCGGTGGGCCATGGTTCGTCCTCCTGAGTGCCCCCCACATATGCCTTCATGTACCTCATATAAGAGTGGTTCAACCTCGTCTTCACGGACACAGAGTAAATACGGCCCGGAAAGTGACTTTCGATACAGCCTCTGATCCGGAGAAGCCCAGAACCTTGGGGCCTTCATCTTTATCTTCCTGGCTTCCTTTGGACACTCAGGGAGTATCTCGGAGAGGAGGAACCCAAGCAATGGATCCATCCAGCTAGGAGGCTTTTCCCCCTGCTCAATGACAGTCACCAAAGGAACTGGATCTATGGCGGGACCCGGAAGGTACTCCACGGTGATTCTTCGCGTCGTGGTGGAGTCCAGGGCCGAGGCCAGACAAGCTAAGGCGTCGGCATGGGCATTCTCAGCCCGGGGTATCTGCTTGATTTCTCTTTTCTCAAATTTGTGGAACAAGGCCACGGCTTTGTGATAATAGGCCTTCATTCTAAAGTCCTTTGCTTCGAATTCTCCGCTGATCTGATTTACCACTAACATGGAGTCGCAATGGACTATCAGCCTTGCCGCCCCTGCAGCGTCGGCGAGTTTGAGCCCTGAAATGAGAGCCTCGTACTCTGCTTCATTATTGGATGCCTTGAATCCTAGCCGGACAGCTTGTTCCGTGACTACTCCCTCCGGGGAGACCAGCAATGCTCCTATGCCGGAACCTCTGTTGTTGGAGGATCCGTCCACGAAGAGATTCCAGGAGGGTTCCTGGGATGGAGATGTAAGTTGCCTGACCGTGCCGGGGAGTTCCCCTCGAGGGGAAAGGAGTCTTTCCTTGGAGAATTCTGCTATGAAATCCGCTAACACTTGCCCTTTTATGGCAGTACGAGGTTCATAGCGGATATCATGTTCCCCCATCTCTACTGCCCACTTGGCAAGCCTCCCTGAAAGGTCGGCTTTTCTCAGTATAGCCTTCAGAGGTTGGTCCGTGCGGACCATGATTGGATGGGCCTGGAAGTAATGCCTCAGCTTCCTCGCAGCTGTGATTAATGCTAAAGCCAACTTCTCCAGTGGTAGGTACCTTGTCTCAGCGTCCAACAAGGCCTTACTTACGTAGTACACTGGCTTTTGCTCGCGTTCATGCTCGTGTACTAACACTCCACTAACTGCGAATTCTGACACCGCCAGGTAGAGGAATAGTGTTTCCCCTGGCATCGGGACAGACAGGGTTGGGAGGACCCTAAGGTACTCCTTGATCCCTTCGAGTGCTTCTCCACATTTATCGTTCCAAGTCCCCTTCCCGGACCTTCTGATAGCATCGAAGAAGGGCTTGCATTTGTCTGACGACCGAGACATGAATCGGTTTAGGGCTGCCAACATCCCCGTGAGTCTTTGGACTTCCCGAACCGTCCGGGGGCTTTGAACGTCTAGGACGGCTTGTATTTGTTCTGGGTTGGCTTCGACTCCTCGTCGGCTCACCAAGTACCCTAGGAACTTCCCGGATCCAACTCCAAAGACGCATTTTGCCGCGTTCAGCTTCAAACCATACTTCCGCAGGGTGGAGAAGGTATCCTCCAGGTCCCTGATGTGATCATCCTTCCTTCGACTCTTCACCAGCATGTCGTCGATGTAGACTTCCATCGTGTCCCCTATCTGCCTCTTGAACATCCGGTTCATAAGTCTCTGATAAGTGGCCCCAGCGTTCTTAAGGCCGAAAGGCATGACCTTGTAGCAATAAACTCCCATGGGAGTAATGAACGCGGTCTTCTCCTGGTCAGATAGGTGGAGGGGGATCTGATGGTATCCTGCCCTGGCGTCCAGGAAAGCCATGCGCTGATGCCCTGCCGTGGCGTCCACCAGTTGATCCACCTTTGGGAGAGGGAAGTCGTCCTTGGGACAGGCTTTGTTCAGATCCGTGAAGTCTACGCACACGCGCCACTTCCCACCTTTCTTCTTAGCACAAACGGTGTTGGACAGCCATTCCGGGAATTGAACTTCCCGGATGGTGTCGGCTTTCAGGAGCCTCTCCACCTCCTCGTTTACTGCTTGGGCATGATGCGGAGCCATGCGTCGTGGCTTCTGCTTTACCGGTTTGTGGGCGGGGTCAACATGGAGCTTGTGAGTGATAACGTCGAGGCTTATCCCCTTCATCTCCATGGAATCCCATGCAAACACGTCTGCATTCTTTCTCAAAAAATCTGTCATCTCCCTTTGCTCAACATGGGACATGGTGGATCCAATCAAAAAGCATCTTTCCTCGTCTCCTTCAACCAAAGGTATCTTCAGGAGATCCTCCATGGATCTGTCTGCCGGATCGACCCGCGGCTCGTCGACCCCGAGCCGCCCGGACTGTAATTGCTATTTGTTTAGCAGTTCTTCTGGGGGCCGCTCCTTTTCCTTGGAGGCGACTCCCGCCTTCACAGCGGAGTAAAAACATGTCTTGGCGGATGCCTGATCCCCACGGATTTCTTTTACCCCCTCTGGAGTTGGGAACTTTAACTTTTGGTGGTAGGTGGAATGCACCGCTCCTAGTGCATGCAGCCAGGCGCGCCCCATGATTATGTTGTAAGGCGAATCAGAGTCTATCACCACAAATTCTGTGTTTATTGTAACTGGCCCTGTGACGACGGGTAGCGTGATCTTGCCCAAGGGCAGGGCGTAAGAGCCATTAAATCCGACAAGGGGTGTGTCCACTTTGACGAGATCCTGGGGGCCAAGTCCCATGCGCTTTAGAACTTCGTAATACATCACTTCAGAGGAACTCCCAGAGTCCACCAGGATTCTCTTGACATCAAAGGTGCCGACCCTTAGGGTGAGGACCAAGGCGTCCTCATGGGGCAGCACGACGCCAGTTAGGTCGTCATTAGAGAATGTGATGTCCTTGTTGCTTTCCCGGACCCTCTTGCTGGGTCGTTCCCCCTTCTCCTCGTCTAGCTTCCTTGTGAAAGTCACTCTCTTAAGATCCGATCTGAGGGTATTTGACGTTGGGCGATCCGTGGGACATACGTGGATGACATCGATGACATTGTCCTGAACGTTTACCTGACCATCGGCGACACGGGTCTCCTTTGGTGCCGCTTCCTCAATGTACTCCCTCAGGTGCCCCTCCTGTACCAACTTTTCCAGGAAGGACTTGTAAACCCTACAGTCCTCGGTGAGGTGTCCCACATCCTGGTGGTATGAGCACCTTACTTTCTGATTCCTGGTGGACGGGTCACCTAGCATCTTAGGCGGCCACTTAAAGAAGGGCTCCCTCTTAATCTTGTTGAGCAGCCTGTAAATGGGCTCCTTGAACACGGTTTGGACCCCTTTGAAGGAGCCACTAGATGAGGACATCAATCCCTTTCGGGGGAGGTCCCCTTTCTCAACTTCTCTTCTCCTTGGGGCCAAGAGTTTTCCTTTGCCCCCCAGCATTTCGTCTTCCACTCTGGAGTACTTATTTATCCGGACCATCAACTCCCCCATGCCAGTAGGCGTCCTCTTTGTCAAGGATCTATAGAGGTCGGTGTCCCTCGAGAGGCCAAGTCTGAAGGAGGCAGCCGCCATGACTTCGGAGCACCCCTCTACCTCGTTGACTTCCTCCCAATAGCGGGTAGCATATTGGCGGAGAGTCTCTCCTTCCTTTCGTCTCAAAGTTAACAACGACCCGACATCTTTCGGGCGTTTACTCCCTGTAATGAACCGAGCCAAGAATTGCTTGGTTAACTCCTTCCAAGACCCTATACTGCCGGGTGGAAGGGTCTCAAACCACTTCATAGCAGAGTCGCCTAGACTCATTGAAAATACCCGACACAGCAATCGGTGGTCCGAATGGTAAAGAGACATCATTTGCTTGTACTGCCTTAAATGAGCTTCGGGGTCTGATCGCCCGTCATAAACTTTAAACCTTAGCACGACAAACTTCTTTGATACCTCCATATTCGCGATAGCCTCGGTGAAGGGCGACTGAATGACCTCGTCATCCGCGTCTTCTTCTATCATGGTGTTGCCCCTTCGGGTGGAGTTCAAATGTACCCGGAGATCCTCTTGGCACCGAGATCTTACTTCTTGCTCATCCCGGCGTCTGATGGGACGTCCTGACCTATTGTTCCTTACAGATAGTGTAGACCCCTCCTCGGATTCCTCCACGCCCCCTCGTCCGGAGAGTCTCCGACGGAGGTCGTTCCACGCCAATGACTTTGTCTTCTTGGCTGGGACCTCCGGGAGCTCCCTCCTGGCCCTCGGGCGCTTAGAAGCCCTGGAGCTATTCGATCCACCGCTGAGGCGATCTCTGAGGTCTCGAGCCTTCATTCCCTTGACAGGGGGCTCGTGTGATTGCCTCTGGTCTCGAGATCCTCCGCCGGAAAGTGTGAACTCATTGAGCCGGTTCAGGACATTGACGTTGTCCTCTTCCAACTGTCTCAGGCGATCCCCGAACTGGTCCTCTATCACTTCAGCAAGTTGCCGTGCCAACGGGGCTGCCTTTCCAGAGCCAACACCCATGTTGGTCTGGTGGGTCGATCCTTTGGAGTGAACAGAACACTCCCTATTCACGCTTTCCACGCGATCCTTCGTTCTTGACATGGATGGGGCTGTTAACTCAACGTTCCTTTGCTGAGTGCTCTTTCCCTTTTGACGAGTATTCACCATGGTCACTGATCTTCGGGAAATATGATCTTTCCCACAGACGGCGCCAGATTGTGCGTACAGATTTTTGCACAATATAAATGTTCGAGTAGAAGCAGGACTAGGGCGAACTCGTCTTGACCGTTGACGTCGAATCCTAGCGGTGAAGTGGATTGGCGTGACGTAGGCCAAAAGGAACTGGTTGGATTGACGGTGACTCCTCCTTGTGGAACGGTTGAACTAAGCCTCACAAACGGTGTTGGACTCCGGCTTCCCCTGGACACGAAAAGAAGAGTTAGAAGGGCGCCGGAGTGTCTCCGGCGTTTCCCCTCCGACGGACAAGTCAGTAGTCGTTTTTGAGAGGGAGAGTATTCGGAGCACACTTGTTTGCATGTGTTGCGTACCTTCGATTTGCCTCTCAGAGGGCTATTTATACCTTTGTTGGTAGTAATCATTGCAGGCTAGTGCACAGTAGGAGATGTCAGTCATGGGGAAGAGTTTTTCCCCTTTTGCAGAGATATTTGAAGGCTCTTAACTGCTCGGAGTCCCGACCAATCAATGCCCCTTCCCTCGGGCGCCCGAGCAATAAATGCTCTTATCCCTATGCAAATGTATTGAATGCTTGATCTTTGTAGCACTTAATGCGCCCCTTTCCGGGCTATCCCAGTCATCAAGGACATCCCATCATACTGAATGTTTATTAAATGATCCCCTGTATACCCGGACAATGACTGGGACCTTTGTGTAAAGCTATGTACTGCTCTGCTCACAGTACTACGTGTCCTTATCCCCTTGGTTGCCAACTCTGCTTACCCTGCCTGTCTTACTGAGTTGACGGAAAGGACAAGCCAGTGACTCCTTCCTCACCTTAGTTTCTATAAGTCGGAGACGTCGGGGAGCTTTCGGAGCCGAGATGACGTGTACCGCGCCCTCATATCCCGAGAAGACATAGGCACCGAGGACACGTGTGAGATGAGGCAGCACCGAGGTTCATTGAGTGCCGAGATTACGTGTCATCAATCTAAACCACCAGTGGTATCCGGACGCCGAGGACACGTGTCACCATTCTAGTACCGGGATCACACGACGCCGAGGACGTGTGTCATGACATCAGTCGTCGGAGCACAGTGATCCCCCGAGAACACGTGTTACCATCTGCTGAACCCACAGAATGTCCCATCACATTGAAACTTCCATGTTCAAAAGCCTGCTGACCAGGAAAAATAAACAATAATTAACAGTATTACAGTATCGTTTTCTGGGTCCTCCATGGCCCCAAGTCCAAGCATGCCGCTCCTGGTGGCACCGCCGTTAAGGGGGTCCCCCGTGGGGCCCACTACCGATCAAGGGCATCTGTTCTTCAGCACTGGGAAAGGAATTGTTGGATTGGAGCAACCTCAGTACCTAGCTGGTCTTTCTTCCTTTTGGTCCAATCACATAGTGGGGTTGGCCGAACAAGAGATACCAGCTGAGTTAACTCATTCGGCCCATGTCGAAAAATAAAATTTATATAAATTTGTACCCGTGTCTTATTTTAATTGACAAAAAATAACAAATGGAATACCAAAAATAACTTTTTTGTATAAATTTATTGAGCCGAACTTGTAGAGTTCTTTGTTTCAAACGAATATAAAAAATTATTCAAGTTCAA
The DNA here is from genome assembly GCA_951799425.1 of Ilex aquifolium. NCBI lineage: Eukaryota > Viridiplantae > Streptophyta > Magnoliopsida > Aquifoliales > Aquifoliaceae > Ilex > Ilex aquifolium. Next base: position 630,534 of record OX637392.1, on the reverse strand, counting down.
ATCATTTAAAAAATTTAAAACAAGTCAAACTCGAGTCGAGCTCGAGTATTTACACATAAACGAGCTTAAAAAATTAATCAAGTTTGGCTAGTTTAAAAACGAGCCGAGTCTGAACTGATCCCAGAACAAGTCGAATCTGAGATGAGTACAAGTAGCTTAGTTCGATTATCAGATATGCCCAGTTGACTAGACAACTCATATTTTTTTGGAAAATTTAAGATTTTGATCTTAAATGGAATTTTATCATTGAATATTAATTGTTTTTTTTTCTTATGGATTTGAATTCAAATCTAATTGAGTTTTCAGAATTCGATTGGGATTTTTGTTTTTTTAACAAGTCCAAATATGAATAAATAAAATTTACCGGATATTGGAATTAAATTCTCCTTTATCCAGAATTTTCAGTTTAAAAAATAATTTCTGTTTTTTTGGTTCAACGGTTAGGTGTGTTTAGGCCACAATTTTTTGTTTAGTTGTATGAGAAATATACTTCAATTAAAACTAATAGGCACCATCACAACATTTTAGCCATTTCAAAAGTGACTATTCTTCCTTGTGAGAAAAATGAAAATATTTTTTTAGGGATTTTAAAATATAACACAACACGTTAACATAACACAAACACGTTAAAAAACGAATTGGGTATGAATGAAATGTTTTTTTGACACAAACCCGTTAAAATTTGACGCAAACCCACCTCAACCGACACAATTGACATGCCTAATTTTTTTTTTTATTGAAGTCAAATTCCATGTTGTAATCTCCCCAGGTCCAAAAAGGGTTTACCATTATTTAAAAATAATTCAATTGCCATCAATTGCATTTTGAATGTGTGATCAGATTAAAAAACCAATTTCTATTTTGGTAACAAGTCCATAGTAATAGTACTACAATCCAGATCTAGTTGTGCGAGTTAATTGACACAACTCTGTACATATATATTCAGAACTCATTTGCAGCAATTGACACTACTCTGTACCACATAGTTGATTTTCCAGAAAAGCTCCTATCCCACTTGCATCTTTAACTGCAAGGACTAGGAGGAAACAGTAATTACAATTCAAACGAGCTTGTGACGTGGTTAGACAATTATAAGCTATTTGACAAATTAAACGCTGATTAGGTCTTCGTGTTATGGAAGCAACTCGATACCAAGTAAATCAAGGACCAATATCAATGATGATGGACATGGTGGGGTGACTCGATGTCATACCGATACACATTGCTGGAGGAATCAACTTCATCGTGAGATAAATTACTCGGTGCTCCAACTTCTTGCTGATGGACATTATGAGATGGTTCTTCTTCATGATGATTGGCATAATGGGGTTGGGATGGGGGAGTGAGTTCATTTGCTGAAGGACTAGAGATGTGAATTTGGTTTTTATCAACTTTGACTTCAACTAACTCAACTTCTTTGAAAGAGTGGAAAATCGGGTGCAAGTATGCATCAGCCAAGTAAGATTTTAGATTGATGCCAGGTTCGGCAGCATGATCCTGTTGGTCTTTTGCCATGGCTTCCTGAAGATGAGTACAAAAGAACAACGAAGATATCAATCTCACTTCAAATAAAAAAGCACCCCTTGTAAACTATTAACAAACCAAAATATTAATAAATAAAAAAAACAAACAGAATGGATCAAGTCACATAAATATTTCTTTTCTTTTCATTTTCTACTGGCATACAAGCATAAGAATTTACAGGAAATCTGCAAAGAAAAAAATAAGGGCCGGAAGCTGGTTTATTGCACAGTAGCTTTTCTGGTAATCTAAAAACCTGTATCTTATATATAAAAAAGCGAAAAAAAAATTCTCAAACAAAAAATTCACATAATCTATAGTCAAGCTTATTAGGAATTGAATTGTGTTTCATAGAGCTTTTACAGACTATAAAAGTGATGCAATCACCATGATGACCAATATAAGAAAGGGGTGTCACTCCACTTAAAAATGGCAAAGCACAAACTCCACAGACCAATTTTGTCTTTAGCTTTTACCTGTTTAGATCTAGACACCAACAAATTTCTTATGACCTTCAACATTGCCAAAAGGTCATTATAGAGTTTGGTCCCCATACATAAGGGGTGTTAGGAAGGGTGAACTGACTACCTATCTCACCAATGCTTCGATTAAAACCCACAACTATAATGGATTGAATTTTTACCATCCCCCAATGTTTAACATTGCCATCACCAATTCCTTCTTGAAGCACATTATTTTATATCATAGACAAGTAATCGCATAACAATAAAATCTTACAATGACTAAGTTGAACAATGTCACTTTTAAAGAGTAGACTTGACACATAATTGGCCACGGGTAAATACAAGGCAAATACGATTATGTGGTCGTTGTCATGTGGAGAAAAAACGGCAATTTGACCATTCTAAATATTCCTTGAAAGATATGCTTCAAGTAAATGCTAAGACGTGATATGTCTTGTGTCCAACCCCCCTCCCCCCAAAAAAAAATTCCCAAAAAAAAAATGAAAAAGAAAAAGCAGTAACAGGTGGGTAGAAAGTGGGAGTCCATCAAAGATCAATTTTTCAGCAATTAAGTTCATTGCTTGTGTGCTAGGAAGCACGGATACTTCCCGGAAGGGTGCTGTGACAGTGTTGGACACAACCGGACATGTGTCCAACACGGCTAGAAATGTCCTAAATAGTGCACCCAGTCGAACAGCTAGGATACAGCGAGGAATTTTTTTTTTTAAAAAAAAAAATAACTGTTGACTATTAAAAGAGGTGTCATTTCTAATTTTTTTAATATAATTTTTTGTCATGTAACTTATATACTATGAATGTCAATAGATGTAATAATATTTGATGAAAATGATGAATATTTATTTTAATCTATTTCAATTTTAATCAAAAAATTAATATTTGTTAGGTCTTATGATTGATATTATTATAATATATGCTTTATTTTTAATACATTACAACTCTATTAGTATTTAAAAAAATATATTATATTATTTTAATAGTCGTATCCTTACTGTACTCGTGTCATATATTTTTTTAACTTTATCATATCCTCATATCCGTATCGTATCAGATATGACACCCGTGTCCGTATCCGTGCTTCCTAGCTTGTGTGCATTAACTGGTGATGAAAAACTATACAAGCATCCAGTGACAGGCATCATGAAATGGGCTTGCATTCACATTCAAATAGATAGAAGAAACCATGGAACACAATACTTTTCCCTAATCGTCATAATATAGTGATTAAACTAACATTACTCGCTGAACTTGTTTAAATCCATACCTCAAGGGGGTACTTTCTAAATGCAGGTTCAAAGCGGTTCTTGCAGTACTTGTGGAAGGTTAAAGTCAAGATAGGTAACACAACAAGCAATGGAGTAGAATTTGCAGCTTTTTTCGTGCTCAGCAGACCAAACAAAAGAAGTTGAGATAACACCACACTTGCTATTATGCGACCATGAACATGTGGCCAGAAGGCAGCAGCGCTCTCATATCGTTGATTGTACACATTAATTATCTGTGTGATCAAGCAAAATAGAAAAACCCAATGTAAAACTAAAAAACAGATTAGTATCTAATGCATAAATCTGACTCTATCTATCTAAAAAAGGAAGTATAGATTGATCCTAAAAATATCCACACTGATGTCAACTACATGGTCCAATATGACAGCACACTTGCATTTGTTGAAGTGGATGTGAATTGTGGAGAAATAACATACAGCATACCTTAACATGATTTATCTGGTATAACAAGAAACTTACACATTAATTGTGAATGGAGGGAATGCGAATGGTAAAAAGAGCTTATATCCCGCATATGGCAACCAAGGTTTTTCATATAGTTGACAAGGATCTCTAATCATTGTCAATTGGTTTTGAGTTATATGCTCTATGGGTGGTTAGTTGTCAAGACTTTCTTACCCATCTAAATTTCCCAATATGCATGTTTGTTTGTTTACACCACATACAAGCCCGGGACAAGAGTTTATATCCCACATCGAAACATCAGGGTCACCCAAGTTGGTTTATAATTTTATATAGTTCTTGGGTCTCTCTACTCATTAACGATTGGTTGTGAAATGGATGCTCTACCAAAACTGATAACTAATTGTTTGTGGAATTCAAGCACTATTTGAAACAGTCCAAAACTTAAATGCATGCCTATTTCCACAATCCATTGCTTTATTCCATCCAAATTCAATTGGGACATTTTCTGAGTCATCCATCCATCAGAGGCCAGCAGGGTGTCTGAAATCATCTTGATCATTCATAAAATCAATGATTTCCAGAAACCCAATATCAAACAGCATTTTTGTTAATGACTACAGCTCCTCTAAAATGTGATTTTCCTCGGTATTAGTGTGTCATTTGCAACACAAGGCTATATCCCTGATGTGCAACCTCAAAGTCAATGAGCAACATTAAATCACGTCCCAAAAGAAACCAAAAGTCCAATTCCATGAGAAACGAACCTGATGACGATAGACAAAGTACGCAAAGGCGAAGAAGACTAGTATAAAAGGGAGAAGGATTGGAGTAACCACGGCATACACAAGACCCAAAAGGAAGTACAGTTGAAGACTTGGGAGAGATTGTGGAAGGTCCACACTTCCATGATTCATCGCCTTTTCTCTGTCCCTTTCAGTTTTCACAAGGAACATGTTCTTAAGGTGAAAAATGACCAAAGGTTTCAATCGAAGAATTTCACCAGCCATTCCAGCCCACCCATCAACCATTATAAATGTAATAAAGAATGTAGCCTTCATTGGGATTGATACCCCAATGGTTCTCGGAATCCTGCAAAAGAAAGAATTTTTGCTGAGATTAATTATCATTTAGCAAAACGAACAGAAAAACCAACTGAAGTTAAAACAAGCAACCATTTTTTTAAAACCCAAATTCATAATCTGACGCTCCACTCCTTTTATCGTGGATAACAGAATTTATGACCTCTCTGGCTTTCTCATCCTTGTGTCTTATGGGGGAACATGTCAGTTTTTGCTGTAATAAATTATACCAGAGAGCTACGCTACAAAACTGAGAACAGGAAACATTTAAAGTTACAAGGCATCAACTTCCAGCCATATCGTAACCTTTAACTTCCATACGATGAAGTGATGTCTAGACAGAATATAAATAACTGGAGAAGGAATTAAATATGAACATTGTTCACCAGTACAGTGATAGGTACAGCACACTGGACCATAGTGAAGCACTAAAACCAAATGCGAATATTCGAATTCAATTAAGAATCAAAGTTTAGCATGTGCTAACGTTGATTAAAGCAACACAGCATCCAAGCAATAGTTGATTAGCCAAACATCGTCATTCCTCTGTAAGGAAACTATGTACTTAGTGCCAGTATCATGTATGCTGTCACAACAACGAAGTAAACATATCTAGAAATAAAAATCAGCTCAGAAAAAAATGAATTTCAATTAAGGGAATCTTCATGGGCCTTTCAGGAATTAAAGTAAGACCTCATAGTATAATACTTTTAGTATGAATTTCAAGAACATTGCTTGGAGATAGGGAATATTACTGTGTAGGTGATTGGTGAAGGAAAGCATCAAGTTGCTCAAAAGCTGTTCCAGTCACTATGCTCCCCAAGAATACATTCACCAGCATAAAGTAGTAGTATTTTGCTGCTGTTCTCCGTTCTATTACTGATAATGCTGCATATCCCTCAAGTTTTGACATCATCATTAAAATTTTCGGAAGAATGAACAAGAAGATTTTGAGAGCTAGTCCAGGAAGGAAACCCTGTACGAATGACTTGATGAATTTCCTGCATGACATTGCCAGACCTCTTTGTTGTAAAATGGACATAGGTTTAGAAAGTAGTATATAGATTGTGCAGGCATTCTGTTTGAGAATCAAGCAACCATAAATATCAAGAGAGATGCAGAGAAGGCATGGTACATCATGAAATAACTAAGGAGTTTATCAGTTTGATTGCATGGTCATAACCTGATTATGGAATCATCCACAGACATGGTAGAGACACTTAAATTCTCAACCTAAAATCAACAAAATATTTGCACACATAAAACACCAACAGAAAATACGTAGATTGCATCGCAGAAATGTCTAAAAGAAACCCCATGCATGTTCACTTTCAAAGTAAATTTAACAAGTCCCAAGATCAGAAGAAGTTATCTGCAAATTTAAGTCTTGCTTCCGTTCAATCTTTCTTTTAAACAAAACACATGTTGAACAAGCAATTTTTTATTCTTCATTCACTTCACTATGTTTTCTCAAAAACCAATTTCCTGCATAAGACTTCCAATAACTCAAACGAGGCAGTGAAGCAAAGATCAACTAACCACAGACATATTATAGTTGATCCTTCCTCTCGGCTCTCTTCTGGTGCAAGTGCCAATTTTATTATTGGGATAGTTAGTTTTTGCCTCCATATGGTTTGACCCAAATTAAATTTACATTCACCATTTTTGGCGCGCATCACCTCACCACCACCCCCCCCCCCCCCCCCAAAAAAAAAAAAACCTCCGAATCTTTGAACTCACTGGAAACAAAACCAAAGGCCATAAATAGGCCCCCTATTCAAATCTGAATTGTTTATCAATAGAGGAATAGCATGGGGATTCAACTCTTGCTTGACACTAGGAGATCGTATGAGTTCACCTGTTACAAATCAATTTAACATCGAGTAATTCATTTCTAAAATGCTAACTTCATTACAGGGAATTAAACAAAAACATTTAAATGCAAGTAAAAAAACAGAGTGGAACTAAAGTTTCAACCCACTTCTACTTTCGCCAATAAAGCACGACAATGTGCACATACGCTCAATGGATTTGATTCTCCACCTCATAAAGGTCGCCAACACTTGCCGACTTGCCGTTTTGGATCTCTTGATGAATTGGTATTTGACCAAAAACAGGGGTTGTGCATATTGAATTGGGTTCACCCTTGATGAGTTAGTTTCAGTTGGGTTTGGACTTTAACCTTTTGTAATGAGTGCAGAGATGTGGCAAAAGGTTTTGGTCTTGGTTTGATCTTCAAGTTTATCTTCGGGTGGCAGAGGGGTGGCAGGCGGTGTTGGATTAATTGGAAGTGGCAACCTTGCTAGGGATGGCAGTGACAATGTGGGCATTTTAGTCATTAAAAATGCATATTGTGGAGGGAACAAGGGGAAACACTATCCACACCATATCTCTGGCAACTGCAGAACACCTTCCATCAAATAGGATGATAAAACTAACTGTAACACTTTAGTCCAAAAACATAGGAAGGTGAATGTAATTGTAAATGTCAAGTAAAATGATATTGAGCCACACCACAGGGAAGTAAAAAGTAGTTATCCCTTCATTATTCCAAGCAGTCCAAGAGAGTACAAAGTTTACTCGCGGATTGGGGTACATTATTTGAGGAACTAAAAACATATATGGAGATATTTACCAAGCCACTCACATCAGTAAAAGGTAAACCATATCAGATCTACCATGGAAAACATAACAACTATGCTCCACATGTGGACATACAATCCACATGTTCACTAGTTATTCATGTTAGAGTTCTTATTTTATATTATTAGTAGTGTAGGGTAAAAATGTAATTACCCATAATATCAGTTTATTACAAGTAAGAGAGTGTAAGTCAACATAGCCTATACACAGATTTCTTTCTTTTCTGTGTTATCTTCTCTTTCTTCCTCCTTTCACTAAACCCTAATAACAATTTCATGCTTTCGATTTGTTAAACAATCATCTACTCCAAAAACTTAAGTTGTTAGAAATGGTACAACTTATATATTTATACTTCAATACACTCTCTCTTGTTAAATTTTGGGCATATCACGTGAAAATTTTTAATAATTAAGGCGACGGCGAGATTCAAATACAAGACCTCTTGGTGTGTTACCATTTTAGAACATCCAAACCAAAATCAATTGGGTATGGGTGGAGTGGTCCCTCAAGTATATAAACCAAATTTGGTGGTCCTAATTAATCGATGTGGGATACAAGCTCTCTTTAACACCCTCCCTCACACGAACTTGGGCCCGCACGTGTGGTTAACAAAGAAACAAACAATCATACATACCAAGCTAGGAAATATGGATACGGACACGGGTGTTGTATCCAATACGATACGGACACACAGACACAGGGATACGACAAAATTCCAAAATATAGGACACAGGTACGGCGAAGATACGGCTAATTAAAATAATAAGATATTTTATATATATATAATAACATTAATTAATAATAAAATTGAGTAATTATTAATATTTTATAATTAAACAAATGAGTTAATATTAAATTTAATTAGTGAGCTAAATGTTATGGACAATGGACTATATGGGCAGTGGGCTAAACTAATAAGATGTCATTGATTTAACATTAAATATAAAAGTCCAGTTCGGTGGACACCATATCTCCACAACGAAATTGAGAGAGAGGCGTGACTGATAAAAAAATAAGAAAGAAAAGGAAAGCCGACACAACGAGAGAGAGATCACTAATCAGCCTGATCAAATCACAACGAGAGAGTCCAGTTCGCACAGATCCAGGTCAAATAAAGAAGAAGAACTGGAAAAGTTCTTTAACATACTTGGCCAAGTTCAGTTTTATGGCTTGGGGCTTTAGTTCCCTACACTTCTTGAAGCTAGGGGTTGTTGATTTGCTATCGGAGTCTGGGGAGAAACCCAACTAGACTTTCCGTTCAATCGTCGGGAGCTCGCAACAAAATTGACTACAGATCTTAAGCTTGGCGGGTCGGGCGACCGGCTAGCAGTAGATCCTTTCTATCCGTGAGAGGTCCTTACTTACGTATGTTATTGATCCATGGTTGAAGAAAAGATAGAAGAAGACTGGTACCGTATCCTTCCCGTATCCGAATTTTATTTTATTTTTTGATTTTCTATTCATGACACTCGTGGAAGTATCGGAAACATGTCCGGCCGTGTCCACGCGTATCTATGTTGGACACGTGTCCGACACTGACACGTCGACCCCCACCGGAGTATCTGTGCTTCCTAGATACTAGGAAATTCAAATGGGTAAGATCCACTGGCCACTCATGGCCCAGCTCTGATACCATGTTAAACAACTATCTACTCCAAAATCTTAAGTTGTTGGAAATAGTGAAATTTAAGTATTTATACGTTAACACAACTATTCATAATATTGAGTCTACCACTCCTAGTTTGCTTTGGTCCCTCAAGATTCACAAGCAAGAAAAGGGATCTTAAGTTAAAGAGTTCAAAGAAGTTTCTCTTCTTGCATTCTCAATCAAACGATCTTATGCAATAGCGCCACTACCTCGTAAACCAAAAATGAAAAAAAAAAAAAAAAAAGAAACGAAAAGAACACCACAGACAAAGTTTCTCACCATAACAGTGTATATAGTAAAAGAAAACAAGTTATCAATTTGCCAGAATCCACAAGAAGTGTATCATGCATGTTAAAACATATGATCATGTATAAAAGAAATCCTATGAAAAGTGAAGTTCACTTCACTGACTTTTAAGATATATGCAGAGGACAAATAGGTGAATCATTACAGAAGTCACCGCAAGAAATAAGTGGAGGCAACAATTTCATGAGCACACACCAAGAATTAAAGCAAGTAGGTGACGACAAGTATTATGTAGTGTCCCAAAGACACAGGAATTAAAGTACCATGTGATTTATTACCAAATAAAAAAAATTGTGTTGCTCCCGAAAAAAACAACAAATGTATATATGCAATCCAATTGATGATTCATTTCACACCAAGCAGTAAATCAAATAGACTTATAATACCATTCTGAATTGTAGCGAATGAAAGTTTACTTACAATTCAATCAGTGGCCTGAGGAAAGGAGCAACTTTTTCAAGACCCTCCAGATTTGCAAGTGATTGCACGAAAGCAATGGGTATCATGTAAAAGAATACCAATGCAAACACCAATACTGAAATCACAAGCTTCCGAATGCTAAGAGAAACAAATGGTATAGCCAGATTCTTCCAATATACATCCCGGGGCTCAGGGGCCCAATTTGTTAGCCACATTGTTGGATTCTTGCTTTGCTGTGTTTGTGCACAAACAGCAGCCCCCCATCGTGAATTAAATGATACAAAGGCAGCTGACATAATAGATTTTGGGTCCTTGAGAATTCGCTGGCGCTCCATTGTCAACTAATGAGTAATACAAGGATGAATACTAGTTAGTTAAAGAAACTCAAAAAGAACAAATCAAATGAATATATACAGCAGCCACAAAAAAATTAGATAACTAATGATCAAATATTAGATGATGGTATTAAAGATAACTTAGAGCAAGCAGCTGCCACAACTCACTTTTTTATCGAGCTCCTTAATATGTTGTTTGTAGAAGTCAATAGAATCAACTCTTTCACCCCAAAGACCAAGGAACCCTTTCTGAACATGAGGAAAAATACAAAGGCAACTTTATGGAATGTCCAAGTGTGTGTGTCATAACTATATCTTGTTTGTATGATTTCAGTGCATAAAAAAAGCTACCTTTTTAGTTGGCCTTTGGTCTGGATGTCTTTCAAACTTGAGCTGGTTGTAGTCCAGCCAATTTTGGAGCTTCTCTCTTTTCCTAACAAGTTTGGCAAACTTGTTTGCATTGTAGACGGCCTCAATAAAGACAAAAAAAAAAAGAGAGATAAAAATCATAATGCACAGTAGAACCCTACTAGGCACAGCGGATACCAACATGTACACCTTGTGTGAAGAGTTAGCTGAAATTATCTAATTTAAAGTGATCGTATGAACAAAAAATAATTAAAAACCAATCCTGTTGAATCACACTGGCAACTGCTGTCATGGCATCTTTTAAGGAGGGATGTGTCAGGTTTGATTCTTGCTGCTATCAATAAGACAAATGGAAAGAAAAGGAACAACTCCCAGGTAAAGAAAATTCCCTAGAAGAGTCATATTACCTGGTTACAAAGGTAGTGATCTGGGTGGTTTGTTTGAAAGAATTGCTCGACGCTATCTGATATTGAGCGCCCTGAAACATGTGGCACATTCCTGACTAGTACCTGCATAAATATTATTGCAAATGCTTATGATACACAAGAACTTGAAAAGTTTTCTAAAGTAGAACATACAAATAGAACCTTTAATTTAGCATGTAATCCCGGTTTGAAAAGAAAATTTTCCCATGATTGAAGTCTCCACACATAACAAATGATAGAATAATTGGGAAGAAAAAAATGTTCATATGTATTGTATTTCTTTTTTCAACTATTCCTATGAGATACTGGATCTCAAGGTAAAGAAGCCTGATTTCCTAGAGCCGGAGGACACAGCAAATTAAGAACAATGTGCCTCCAAACATGCTTCCATTGGGAGATCACAAACAGAAAAAGTATATATGTAAGAAACAGGGGCGGAGCCAGAATATTTTTATAGTGGGGGCAAAAATCATAATGAAAATCAATCAACTAAGATAATTTATTCTGAAATGTAATTCATTCTGGTCAAATTTTAAATATCAGAATTTAATTTATAAGAAAGCAAAAATTAAGAATTCAATTATTGAGAGAACATTGACCGAGAGAAAATTAAAGAGAACAGTCAAATAAATGATAATCATCAACCTCGTCACGATTTCACAAATAGATTTTCAGTGATTGTAATCGATAGATAAAAGAGACGACACTGAATCGTATGAAAAAAGCATAAGCCTAAAATTTTAATTCATGAAAGAATCTAATTTTTTAAATAAGGAATAGTGCTACTGGAGTCTAAAAATCTATCTTAAATTGTTAAAATGTTGACCTAATGATGCAACAATAAAAAAGTTAAAATAGTATTATTCTAATTAGAAATTTTGGGTTATTTTTTGAGATCACACCTAGGGCTGTCCATGGGCCGGGCCGGGCCGGGCTCGGGTAGGGGTAAGTTACCCGCAGCCCAGCCCGTCACCTATTAGGCTGGCTTTGCGGGCGGGCTTTCTGGGCGGGCCTGTTTGGACGGGCTTTGTTGGGCCTTTTGGAAGCGAATTATTTAAGTTATGGTGGTCATTTAATTATAAAAATTGGTTGAGCAAATTTAAAAAGTTAAGTTGTAATAAGTAATTTAATGTAATATTGAACATATTCGTAGCATTGATAATTGATACAAATAAAATGGCTTCTAGTATTACCAATAAACATAACTAAAGAGGATTTATTAAAACTAAAACATAGAAGAAAACAAAATGAAAAGTAAGGGTTTGATAATATTATCCAAATTATATTGAAATAAATCTTATATTAAATAAAACTCTAGTGCATTTATGCAATTTCATTTGAAAATTCAGAAACTTGTCATTAATTAATGAAAATAGTTAGAAATAAATAATAATAAATTTAATTATTTTAACAATTCATTTTTATCTTTTAAAAGAAAGAATATGAAAGGTTTGACTATGTGTAATATTAATGAAGTTTTATTAATATAAATTCCATATTAATAATGTTAGTATTGTGACTTGTGTTAATCAAGTTGTCCAATTAAAAGTTTAACAACAATCTAATCTTATTAATATGAGTTCTAAATTAAATAAGACTAGTATTGTCTTTATATATTGTTTTAGAGTTAAAGTAGTCAATCAAAAGTTTTTCTTAATAGTGTACTTTTATTATTAGTATAGATATGTATATATATATATATATATATATATATATGGTACTTGGGCTTCGGGTGGGCTTCGGGTATGTGGGCGGGTTATTGGGCCAGGCTTCGGGTCGGGTAGTGGGTTTAGGGGTAAACCCAAGCCATTTTTTAAAGGATATTGGGCTCGGGTTCGGGCGGGCCAACTATCGGGCCTATCGGGTTTCGGGCCGGGTAACGGGACCCGTGGGTAACCCGGCCCATGGACACCCCTAATCACACCCCTTAGTACATTACTAGGTCTGTAAATTGGTTTAGATTTTTAGGCCCAAAAGTATTATTGAAATATAGAAATAGCCATAAATTTATAAATTTTTAGTGGAGACAAGCTTTAAAAAATTATAAATATATAAATATTTCAAAACTACCCAAAAAAAATTTAAAATTGCACTAGGGCCAGTTGCCCCCACTGCCCCTAGCGTAAATCCACCACTGGTATGTGGATGCAAAAAGAGTCGGTTTTGAGTGAGAAGCATTAGAACGAAAGTAAAAAAACCAGAGAATAAATGATGAGAGGTTAAGAATTGATTAGGGTTCCCTCCTAGGATTCTTATACTTTAAAAATTGAAAAGCAAGATCTTATTGGAACCAAAAAACAACATCAATTTCCTATAATAACCAAAACATGACCAAATTCGTGACACCTAACACCTCCTAGTGTACCTCAACTAGTGTCAAAGTAGTTGGCACCCAAATCTTCCCATATTAAAACATCTGCAAGTTGATCTCTGGTTTTCAAATAAAGAGTAAAATTCAGCCCGGCGTCCTACTTGTCCTTTATGAAATGGTTGGTTAACCCCAACGTGCTTTGTCCTATAATGTTGAACTGGATTATGAGCTAATTAATGGCTCCATGTAACCGCATCAGTTCTCCTAAGAAAAAACCAATCTTAACCAATTAAATCCTTAGCAGTTAGCATAAGGAGCTCACAAAACTCCATGGACCATACCCATGCCTCTTTTGCACTAAACCTAGCAGCAGCCAAAATCACTTCTTACTCTGTGATGTTGCCCAAAACCCTCCAAGGAAGATGCAATTTCTAGAATTGAACCTTCAGTCAATTGTGGAACTTGGCATCTCCTTTCATGTACCCTTGTTTCTTAACAACAAACTTTTTCCTAACGATATTTTCAAGTTTCTGAGTATCTTGTAGGCTCCTTCCACGTGCATTTGTTTTGATGCATGCACCATCTCAATAACAATAGGTCATATCAAGTCTTAGGAATCTTCTCACATGTACCAGTGGGCTTTAACAAATTTCTGTCAATTTCACAGAAGCAATGAATTTGGTCACTGAGCCTCTGTAAAAGCTTCAAACCTAGCAAGTTTGACAGACCTGACTTCTTGTTCTTGAATGGTCATCATTGTCAACTAGCCAATAGGTGTGATTCAGGTGCCACCAGATAAATTACTGTTAAGTCCAATGATAAGTTGCTAAAATTATTGTCCATCTGATGTCTTCCCATCAGACCGCTAAAGTATGAATTTGGGTCTCGGACAGTAGAAAAAGATGGATGCACAACTCGAAAGTATGTTTCACCCATGATTAAAGGTCGTGTATTTACTATAACCTCGGAGAGTTCTAAAATACATCGGTCGTGGTGTCGTGACGCGATATCGGGCGATATAACCTAAAAGAAAATAGATTCAGGTCATACCGCAGCGTCACGAAATTGTATCAGTCGATTCGGTGACGATAACTCGGCGACTCGGAAATTGACTAAGATACATCTCAAATGACTCAAACGAGTCGTGTGAGACCTCAGAGTTTATATGTATCGTGTAACGGTATCATTTCAGAAGGTATCATTTCGGATACGACTCGGCTGATACTTCGGACCATGGCTTCATCGCCTAAATATGTGTATGAATCTGTCTGTCTTCATCTTTCTTTCTATAGGACCTTCTGTTGCAAGCCTATCCATTTGTGATATTCTTAGGTTCATATACTTGATGCAGTTGAACATACCGACCACCCACAGTTTTTGACTTAGTATGATATTTGATGCATCTTTTCAAGAAACTCAGGAAAAATAGTCTTCTCTTGTTTAATCATAGAATTAAACGCTTTAGCCAAGTCTTGAAGGAACAATTAAATAAGGCTTGGAGCTTATATTTTTTCTGGCAGAGAAGGGTAAGAGGAACAAGGAAATTCAACAGCCTCAACAATGAAGAGGGAATGGATAATAATCAGATTTTTCACAATGATTAACATGCTAGAAATTTTTGTTGAATAACATAAACTGAAATTTGACTCACAGTAAATTGTTCTGCCGTTCTGCCTTGCAAAGCCAGAAATTTTAACCTCATAGATGCTACTCTATCATATTCCTTGTGGAGCATGTAACAAGTCCAAAACGTGAACAGGTACTCCATTGATATGTGGGCAAAAAACCTGAAATGGAACCATAACAACTCTTCTGTTGAAGCTGGATTTTGTTCTTACACTTGCATATACAAGGAAGAAAACAATAAAGAAGACAGAAAATATAGACAAACAAATCAAGTCACCAAAAGAACTCTTAGATCCAATAAGAATCTTAATGCTGCATAACGCACTGACAAATTTTTTATTGCTAGTCATTTAAACCCATCAAGGAAGATGAAACCAGCAGACCCAAGTTTTCAACCATTTTGGGCAAATGAACTATTTCAAATCTTAGTTAAACTTTCAAGCAAATTGAGGCCAATCAAAAGTAAATTAATCAATGTTTGTGTAACTTCCTTAGATGATGAGGCCTAATACGACACAGCATGGACAAGCTGACACAAAAGGTTTTAAAAAAAAGTAGAAACGGACACGTTGAGGGAGACGTTAAATATTATGTATTTATATATATATATGCGACACACTTACACCCTCACCACCCACGCGTATCCCCTCTTTCAATCCTTCCTCTTTGACCTAATAATCATTTGACTAAACAGATCAACCACCAATTAAATATATAAATATCATGTGATAAATAAATATATTTTGATAATAATCATTCAATTTATCTTATCCTTAATTCTAACAATTTACATTATGATATCAAATAAAAAATTCAATACCACACATACCGATCCACATTCATTATAAAATTCATGATTCAACAATCAATCACTACTACAGTTTTCATTTTAAAAGATATCCTACTTCGTAGTCCTAATTTTCATCAATTTCAAAGAGTTCCAATTTTATAACCTCATTTTTCATCACATTATTTTCATGTAGAAAGTTTATTCTAGTTGTATATAATTTTATTTTTGGCAGAAATTATGTTATATTCATGTCCTATGTTCATGTAGTCATTATAACACTTTTTATATTATGTCTTTGACTCATATTTCTTTAAAATTACAAAAATTACTTCATTAATTATAAAATTACTTGACAAGTTCTCCAAATTTTTTTAAAAAAAAATTTCAAAATGTGTCCCGAACATGACGGTCACATGTCCCCAACGTGTCCTGAAAATATTTAACGATAAAAACATCGGACACTAATTTTGGTGTGTCCGCGCATGTCTAGAGTGTGTCCGTGTCCCCAACGTCCGACACTAGCACGTTGACCAAAATAGAGTGTCCATGCTTCCCAGCCATCAACTATATTGTCATCTTACATATATGCATCTTCTAGTATTACTAAGAATTATCTAACATAAGGTCAATGCACAGGCCTATCATCAAGGATCAAAATGTCGTGTCGAAACGTCCGAAACGTTTTGGAATTTCAACACATCGACACGAAACATGGGCTGAATCTCAAAATTCTAAAGTTTCGGTCGAAACGTCACTATATCGGACCGTTTCGGTTGAAACAGGTCGAAACATAACTGTGCTATCTTTTATATTTTTTTTTTTTGTTATAAGTATGAACAATTACATTTAATATCCCATTGCATTATAATTTTTTACTTTTAATTATACATAACTACCATTAATTTAATTTGATACCCTTCATTATTTTTATTTTTTTTTATAATTATTCTTTTATGTTATTATTATTTGTTAAATTGACATATTAAATAATTGCAAGTCATTTTATTAATTAAAATTTATTTGTTAAATATCTAGAATTAAGTATTTATGTGTTTTAATAATTGTGTACACAATGATTTTAATATTAATGAAATAATATTATTTATTAATTTGAAGACACAATTTCAATTAATAAATTAGTATTATAATAATATGCTGCACAAATTAGTATTATAATAATATGTTGCACTTAGTATTATTAATTAGTAAATTAGTATTATAATAAAATTGTATTATTAATTGAATAATATTCTAATTTAAATGATTTTCACCTCATGTCAAACTTTTTTTTCCCTCCAATTTAAATTTATTCTTATATAAATGGACGTTAACCGAATAAATATGTTAAATTAATCAATTATTTAGCTTATCTTTATAAATAAATGGATTGTATTTGTATTTCTACATGTTTCCACGTGTTTCCATATTTTTTCTGCGTTTCCGAAACGTTTCCATTTTTGAGCCGACCGAAACGGTATTTCGAAATGATATTTCGATCCTTGCCCATCATTTATCTTGGAGGAGGAATAGTTTTATGCACATCTCACAGAATTTTAATTGAGGATTGCTGACACAGCCTTGGTAGAAATGACTGAACTCATTTTGATTTTGTACAAATGACTCACTTAACAGTCACGAAAGTGTAAATTATAAATAGCACCTTCTAGTCAACATATGGTGATTTGAGAAGTAAAAGCATTGGATGTAATATCCAGATAAATCACATATGTTGCAGTATGTCGCCAAAACTCCTGTGTTATGTAACTTATCACCATGTATTTTGCACTGTGAAAATTTATCATATTTTTAGAGAGAGACATAAAACTTACCTGAAAGATTTAGGACGAACATTTGATATCGAAAGCTTATCGATGTTGCTGACAACCAACTCTCTTTTCAGAAAAAAAAGCGTACCACCAGATGCATTAACTGGGATAAGAACCAAGAGTGCCACGATAGCAATGGGCCCAAAAATCTTTAAGCTGTCAAAAAGATCACATAGGAGAATATTAAAACCCCAAGGTTTTTCATCATCCCTAAAATCTGAAAAAAGTTACATTAATTAATCAAAGCTTCACCTAAAGATATTGCATGTCCTTTAACATGATAAAGTAACCGAGCTTCATCAAAGCAAGGGTCATTTTGTAAATAACAAGTATATATTTTTAATTCACAGTTAACCAGATAGAGCAATTAAGTAGTTATAGTCTCTATTCTCTACAGTCTAGCGATTAAATAGAGCTAATAACTCTTCTCGACCATATGAAGGCACACATACTATCATTTACAGTTTATATTATCATGGGGGAAATAACATTGAGAGGACATACGATAGGTAACATACAAGAGAAAGATAGAAAATCTAAAAGAAAAGAAGAAGGCAGGAGAAACAGACAAAAAAGAAAGAAAATTACAGAAATATAAGAAATAGAATATGCATATAAGGAATTTGTACCGGAGCTTAAATAAGCGCATATGCTTATCAGATATTTCATCCAAGTCAATGGATCCAATGGCCCAAAAGATCACCAAAGGGGAAACAATGATCACACCTCATGCGTCTTGGGCTTAGGCCCGAGGCACCCACTGATTCTAAAATATCATGAATTTTGTGATGCTGAGTTTGGCAACTTGAAACTGTGATCGTCAAATTGGCATTAGAGAAAATTACCACAACATTTGCATTGGTTCTTTTCAAATTCCAGTTCCAATGCCCAATTCAAAGTTGCCAAACACAGGTTTAGAGCATAACCAAAATCATAGTAGTCATTAATTTGCAACAAAAAGCAGTGACCTCTTGCTTATGGGGTCCTAACCTGGTAGATCAAGATTTCAAGGGTAAACCATCATGAGAATGAAGAAACAGCTAAATTCAAAATATTTTTAACGGCGGCAACAATTTGGAATTTAAAATCAACCAAAAAGTTTTGGCAAGAGTCAAGAAAAACTCAATAAAAAGATTTAAAGAAGAGAATTGAAAGGAAAGCACCATAATGCAAAACACTACCATTCCCAAATATTACACAAACTTGACATGTATGCATGTCGTTTTGCAACAGTGATAACAACATGCCTGAATGTGTATTGCATTATTATACATGATCCTTTTAATCTAACTCACCTTAGCCTCTAAAAAGCCAAAAAAAAAAGTCTCAACTTAGCCTAATCAACTAAATTTGGGATGAATGGCTCAACTCTTTTTCTACATTGTGACCTGCCTTTAATAAAATGACCATAACAAAATGAAATTGGCTATTCCATATTCCCAAAAGAAAGGAGAGCGAAAAGCTGAAGCTCCATGAGAAGGAAAGGGAATAGGAATTAGTTCTTGAGTTCAAGTTCTAACATCTGGTAGAACCAAAAAGAGCATTCCACATATATTTACCCAATTTCATTGCAAAGAAGACATACAAAATAAAATTGGCCAATCCACATTCCCAGGCTTTATTGGGGGACTTTCAAATTTTGCCGTCCCCAATGAAATTTTCTCAACAAACAATGACCATAAGCATGACTCTCCATGAAAGAAAGAACAAAAGAGAGGAAAAACAAAAACTCCACAAACTAATTTCATAGAAATTGATCAGAAAAATAAACAAAAATTCGAAACTTCTCCAATCCCAATTGAATAACTGACTAGCCCAGAATGCTAGGAACCAACATTTTCTCAACTAACAACAA
This sequence comes from Ilex aquifolium, assembly GCA_951799425.1. Taxonomy (NCBI): domain Eukaryota; kingdom Viridiplantae; phylum Streptophyta; class Magnoliopsida; order Aquifoliales; family Aquifoliaceae; genus Ilex; species Ilex aquifolium. Next base: position 611,207 of record OX637392.1, on the reverse strand, counting down.
AAGACACTAAAAGAATTCAAAAGTCGACCAGCCCAGAAGGTAAATTGTTCATGAAACAGAAAATCAAGTTCAAAAGTCCAACTTCTGAAATTTTAAAAGCACCCAAAACCATTTATTTAACAGAAAAAAGAAAACAAAGAAAGGAAAAAGTTTCGAGTACCCAAGAGTGTACATCCTTAAGAAAACAGCAGAATCAAGGCCAGCATGATTGATAATCTCTGTCTCAGTCATCTTCATAGCTTGAGGCATCCAGTTGAGGAAAGTAAGGTAAGTACTGATATTGAGATTGACAAACTTCCCCACAAAGTTCCCAGTGTGTCTGGGACTAGTTCTAGCCCCATTGATGTACCACTTACGAAAGTAAACCCTGTCATTGATGGGTTGGATTCGTAGAAGAGCAAAAGCTAGCAAGAATGCAAAAGCACCAATTATGTTGATCAATGCTGAGACCCCAATATCCCCAAGAGTAGCCATTGCAGAACATAGGAGAGAGAGAATACAAAGATGGAGTTAAATGGAAGAAAGATGGAGTTAAATGGAAGAAAGATGGTATAGCAAAGGAAAGAAAATGAAGGAAGGAAGGAAAGAATATTGTTTTGCTTTCTCTGTTAGAAAGGTGGCTTAATGGGTATGCAATGGCTTGTGTGTGTGTGTGTGTGTGTGTGAGTGAGAGAGAGAGAGTGTGTTTTAGGTGGGCAAGAAACAGGGGTTTCTGATGTGTTGGTGGGTTCTCTCTTTGGTTGGATCTTTCGTAACTAACAGAACAATTTGCTGCACCGAAGTGGTGTTTGGTTCTGTGTGTGAGGGAGGGAGGGAAGGAGGGAGAGAGAGAGAAAGAGACAGACAGAGAAACCCTTCAAAAACCCAACACAATCACAGTCTCGAACACAACAGGGTCTCTCTGTCTCGTTTTTTCAGATTTCTCAGCTTTTTCTCGCGGCGGAAAGTCGGTTGCTTGCAATCTAAGTTCAAACATAAATAAATTTAGTCGGTTGCAATAATGACAAAATCGCTAATTAATTATGGTGAAATTGGATTATTCCGTGATTAGTGCATAATTACTCAATAGTAGTGTTCATTCACAGGGTCTGTTTGCCTTCTTTTCTTTTTCTTTTCCAATTTTTTGGTGATGGGTTGTTCTGTTTGGTGATGACTTACGAAAATATTACTTCTACTTAAAATCGAATAATTAATTAGATTTAATAAATACTGAAACTTATAGTTATATCAATGATAATAATTAATTAAGTCAACATTTTAAATTCATGTGACAGTGCTCTTTGATTTATGAAAAATGTTACATAATCACAACTACTGATTTCACTATAAGTCTCAGTATTTATTAAAATTTACTACTTATTCAATGATTGTGATTATCTAATACACATTTTAGGCCCATATTTCAAGTCCAAATAACTTTTTTTTTTCTTTTTTCTTTTTTTTGTGGGCCTATGGGCAATGAACTATAATGCATCTATAGACCCCAAAAAAATATGATCATAAAAAATAATCTATTTAATAATATAATTAGGAAATTGAATTCTCAATTTATAAAGATCTAACAATGGTCAAGATTAATCCAATTTTTATCTATTTTGATTCAACAGCATAAAATTCATCCCACTCTTTTTCTGCTCAAAAATATTATTTTTATTGCACGCCCCCTAATGTTAGATAATCTCATCAATTCACATATATACCTCTTTTCTCTCCCTTTTACCTTTTTCTTATTTTATTTTTGTTCATTTAATTTTAAATTACATTATTAAAAGAAAATTAAAAAATATATTTAAAATATTGTACGATTAATGTTCAATTTTGGATATTAAAAAGTGTCTTCAAACATGGAGTCATTGCTAGTACATTTTTATTAAAAGAGAAACCACTCGATAAGGGGTGAATATGAGAAATTAAACTTTATTTTTGACACAAAAACTGATATACTTTGCTTTAGTTATAGTGTGAAGAAGGAAAATTTGTAAAGGGACCAATAATCTATAACTTTTAACCTTAAAAAAATTTAAATCATAAAAAATAGTAAAAAAAGAATTAAAAAAATTGTGGGGTGGTTGGAATGGAATAATAGTAACCATGTGGAGCAAGAAAAGAATCTGATTGCAATTTATAAGATTTCAACAAAGTTGTTTGAGGGATTCCACTTTTTCTTTTTCTTTATTTTGCCACAATATTGCTCCTTAATTATGAACATTTGATGATTATTTAGCCATAAACATGCACGTGTAATCTAATATATGGAGAGGTTGATCGATCAGTGTTTCAAATTCGTTCTTCAATTGGATGATTATTATTGGTTCTTTTAAAATTTTATCATTAAATATGAAATGATCAATCTTTGTCGTAAGTAAAACTTGATTTCTTATACCCCTTCTTTGATGGTTCGATTGTTACTCTTTTTTGGAGTTTTTTTATTCATTGATGAGTATTTTTTTCTTGACTATAAAAAAATTGCCCTTGTTATAGTCATCGGTGATTGATTGAAATTTATATAATAAAGTAGTTTATAATTCAAATTTTTTTTAAAAAAATAAAATGACATTTGCTATTCGCGGTTCAGATCGCCTTAAATTTTATTTTAAAGTTAATCTAACGGCTAATATTAACATCCTAAATTTAATAGGAAAAATAAGCCCCTAAGGGTGTGTTTGAAGTGATTTTTTATAAGTACTTCTAGAAATTATTTCTCATAAGTACTTTAAAAAAAAAAAAAAATAGTGTTTGAAACCGCCTCACCACCTCTACCACTACCTCTATCACCGCCTCCACCATCGCTGTCGTCACCACCACCACCACCACCACCACTGTCATCACCTCTGCCGCCACTACCGCCGTCGTCGCCTCTGCCACCACCGCCGTCACCACCATCGTCATCGCCACCACTATCGCCACCACCACCACCGTCTCCTACCACCACCACCTCTCATCTCCACTACAACCGATACTTAAATTCTTTTATCTCTCCTCTATATTTGTGATTTAATTTTGGATATGAATTCAAATATGTTTATTATTTACTATTTTTTATTACTTTGTATCTTCACACACAGACAATAACTAGTAATTATATATTGTTGTAAGTACAAAAAAAAAAAAAAAAGTGAAAAATATTCTCACCCCATCTTCAAACAAAATTGCTAATTTTCTAAACATCAAACGATATTCTCTATGTTCTACCATCTATGAGAGTCTTAGACTCTCAATCAAGAAGCTCGAAAAGTTCTACAGTATACCTATTTTTTGTCAATGGTTAGTGCTACTTGGAAATTACTGGCACATAGTATACTTCATGGGATTTGGTGTTGACTTTTTTATGTGGTATTTGATGATGCACAAATTGAGTTTGCACATCACTTGTCAAGTGAACAATAATAAATGCAGTAGTAAAGTAGAGAGATATAAAGACATAAGTAAGACAAGGATTTATAGTGGTTCGGTCAACGTGACATACGTCCACTTTGAATGACTAGGATCGCCGGAGTATTTTATTACTTCGAGAAGTGTTGGGAGAGTAGGGAGTTACAAGCTGAGAGAGATAAGGGAGATTTACTTGACTGAATGTGATGCCCCCCAAGTGTTGGGGAGCTTACAATTTATAGTCGTCTCATAACAGAATGGGGCGAGTTCTTAGTAACTAAGTGACTAATCTGGTGGAGCTAGCGACCTCTTCTCAACGGATGAGGTAGTTACGATACTTTCCATATGATTCGGTCAAAGGATAACGTAGGGGTTGACTTTTTCTAAGGCGGCGTCGATAAGGCTCTTGGATGACCCTGCAAGCTCCCTAACTGATGTAACTCCTCGAACTTTGATGAGTTTGACCAGTCATAGACTCCTTTAGACTGGACTTGATAGATCTCTTCGAGTTGGGCTCAGAACATGGATTGGGCCCTTAGGCTTGACCCATCAGTATTCATTCTCGTTCGGCTCTTAAAATCACATCCAGCCGTGATTGGAACAGCTCGCAAAATCCAACAATTTCACTTACTTCATTGCCCCCAATTGTTTCTCATACCTCTATTCAAACAGAATGGTTTTATTTTCTTTCATCGATTATATATTTCTTTTCGTTTGTATCTTTTTTTCCAATTTTAATGTCAATTAGTTCATAAGATTGAATGACCAATTATTTTTCGGACTAGCTATTCATAGAAAAGATTATAGTTTTCAGGTATCTAATCAATTAATCCCCAAACCGGAGAAGCTTAAGCGAAAATGAAAGAGTAAAGTGAGCGAAAAGGGGAGAAACCACTACATGGAAGACTTTACTTGTTCACTTTAATGCTCGTTTAGAAGACAGCGAGTATAGTGATAAACCCTTTTAGGAATAGGGGCAAGTACTACATGAGCATGTAAGTCAAGTATGAAATAAGCATTGTTTACGAAGCAGAATGACCTCGTCTTCCTGATGTCTTTAAAAAGACTTTATGTAAATTTCACATTAATCACCAACCATTTATTAGTAGACCCGCTTCAATACAATGGGTCGTACTTGATTTTAAGATCAATCATGTTCGAAAATTGAGACAAGATATATTGGACAAGATTCAAAATCATATTTGATCAATTAGGAGGAGGCCATGATTGCTTCTTTAAAGCCAAACTAAATAAACATGCGAAAAATAAACTATTCAGAGTAAAGTGGATTTTTGTGGTAAAAGTGACAACCTGTAATCCCCAAGAACCAATGGCACAAACACAATAACAAACTCTCTCTCTCAGTGACATAACCTTGACTTTCACTATGATCCGCTTGCTAAAGATATCCGTAATTAGCCTAGCCCGAAAGATAGGATTTCATCGTGCGCTAGAACTTGACTTTCACCGCTTAAAAATACCGCTACCCGACAAGGAGATTCATGTTTATGTGCATATGATATTTAGCTGATCCATAAAAGCTTTACTACAATTAGCTTTCTAAACGAAGTAACAACACGCCATACCCCTATCTTCCATTCATTGCAGAAATGGTGAGCCCATTTACTGAATATTTCTCTGGCTGATTATTTCCGGGTAAGTCTTCTTCAACCGCATTGCTTGTCAAAAATGCCGGTTTTCTTGGCATCGGCAGTGTCATACTGTCATTTGTTAACATGGAAATAACATCCGGCATGGTAGGCCGATCAAGTGCGCGATCTTCTACACATAGAAGGCCTATGTGAATACATCTAATTCTCAGTTGCTCTGTGATACATGAACCACTTAGCATTGGATCCATCAGCTCCAGTGCAGCATCTTTCTGCCATAGCTCCCATGCCTGCAGCAGAAAGAATTGCCCAGTCAGAATGTTGGAAAGCACGTTTTTAGGGATGGCAATTGAGTAGTCCCAAAATGGTTTATGTTTGTCAACTGTTATGCAGCTGAAGTAACACGATCAATGTATATAAGTCATTTAATAAATTACATGTCTGCATAGGGCAGTTCTATGGGATAAATGGCTTGAACTGATCATATTATTACGTGAAGAATACATAAACAAAATTTGATATGTAATTAAAAAAACAAAGGTAAGACAGACTCCATGATCTATATTCATGTGGTAGATCATATTCCTGTTATAAACTATCCTTATGTTTGTGTCATAAACATGTCCAACGTGGTCAGTTAAAAACCCTGATGCAACCTGTTTAATAAACATGTTAATTGTGTCAACCTGTTCACACTTTAAAATCCCAAACTCAATTCATTTTTGTCTCGTTCGATTTGTGTTAACTTGTCATGTAATTGTAACTATAGAGAGAAACAAAATTGAAGTGAGTGTTATATTACTTACATATCCCACTAGATTGAGCGGGCGATCAACATGGTAGAAGCTACTGTTCTTCCGACCACTCAGAATTTCAAGCATCAAAACTCCAAAACTGTAGACATCAGATTTGATGGAGAAAATGCCCTCCATGGCATACTCTGGAGCCATGTAACCGCTGAAATCATACAGAAAAGCTCAGACAGCAGATTGATCATTAAGTAAACTAAAACACAGAGCAATTCACTTACTACGTCCCGACAACCCTTTTTGTATTTGCTTCTGATTCATTCTGCTCGAAAATTCTAGCCATGCCAAAATCAGAAATTTTTGGGTTCATGTCTTCATCAAGTAAGATGTTGCTAACTTTTAGATCTCTGTGGATAATCTTCAATCGTGAGTACACATGAAGGTAGAGAAGTCCTTCAGCAATCCCTTCATTGATGTGGAAACGTCTCTCCCAAGTTAATTGTTCTCGCTTAGTTGGATCTGGCACAAAATTCAGTATGAAATGCTGGTGCTAAATTGTAGTTCTGAGCAAATTATGATAACATTTAATCAAACATGAAAATGTTGGATGTTACTCACCGAAGAGAAAATAGTCCAAACTTTTGTTGGGTATGTACTCATAGACTAATATCTTCTCACCTCCATTAACGCAACAACCTAGTAGCCTAACAAGAAACATCCATTTTGTTTAAAATCTACAATAATCTTACCGTCTCATTTCATCCAAAATTGTCCATAATGTGCTTTTGATCTCTTCAAACTTTACATGAGATCGGTCTCCTGAAAGGAACAAGTTAACCTTGTCCTGCACCATAATCCAACTACAACCTGGACTTTTCTTTATCCCTTTCAATTTCTTAGCTATTCTAACTTGTTCCTCATCCTTCATGTTCCCTGAAACAGAGTACAGGTCAGACAAAACCACATAAGGAGCCGCATTGTGGGGCTCCAATTCAGAAAGATGTTGAGCAGCAAGTTTAGCAAGGTCAAGCTGCACATGGTTCCTGCTTGCACCAAGAAGAGCACCCCAAACCCCAGAATGGGGCTCCAATGGCATTGAAGTGATAAAATTAATTGCTTCATCCAGCAAACCAGCCCTCCCGAGGAGATCAACCATGCATGCATAGTGATCAGGCCCTGGTTCAATCTTATATGAGTATCTCATGGATTTGAAGTACTTCCATCCTTCTTCTACCATTCCCATATGAGTACAGGCTGAAAGAACGCCTAGAAAGGTAATCTCGTTGGGTTCCTGGCATTCGTCCTGCATCTTCTTAAAAAAATTAAGTGCTTCTTTCCCATGCCCATTTTGGGCAAATCCAGTAATTATCGAGTTAAAAGAAACAACATTTGGGGAAGGGATGGTTTGGAAGGTCTTATAGGCATCATTTACACTTCCACACTTGGAATACATCGAGATCAGTGAATTTAGGACGGACAAATCTAGTTCCATATCCATTTTCAAAACATGAGCATGTACTTGCAAGCCTTGGTTTAATGTAGCCAAACCAGCTGAAGCACTGAGCACACTACTTAGGGTAAGAGGGTTTGGTCTGACCGCTTGCTGAAGCATATCAATGAACCAACAGATAGCCTCCTCATATTCTCCATTGTTCACAAACCCTGAAATAAGAGCAGTCCAAGCAACATCATCTTTCTCTGGCATCATTTTAAACAACTCAATGGATTTCCCTGTCATCCCGCTACTAGAAAACCCAGTAATCATAGTCGTCCAAGAAACTACATCTTTATCTGGTACTTCCTTGAAAAGTTTATAAGCCTCTTCAATTTCTTCCGCCTGAACATAACCAGCAATTAGAGAATTCCAAGAAACCACATCTCTCTCCTTCATCGTACAAAATACATTATTAGCCGCATCTATACAACCAAACCTACAATACATACTAAGAACAGAATTGCCTAAGAAAAAATCAAACTCAAATCCCATACGCAAAACAAAACCATGCACTTGACACCCTTCTTCATATCTACCGAGTCTTCCACAAGCTTCAAAAATTACGGTCAGTGTATTCGAGACAACCTTTACAACATCTTCCCGTCTCATCTGCACAAACAATCCAAACCCATCTTCGAAACACCCCATTTTCACATAGCCATTAATCATAGCAGTCCAAGTGACCACGTTTTTCTCTTCCATCCCATCAAATAACACTCTAGCTTCACCAAGTCTTCCATTTCTACAATACCCATCAACCATTGAGCTCCAAGAAACCACATCTTTCTCCACCATGCCCTCAAAAACCCTAACCGCCTGATCCAATTTCCCCATCTTCAAATACCCATTTATCAAAGCATTTGAACAAACAGGATCACGCCAATTCATAGGCGTCTCAGCATACAGTTCTTCAGCCTTATCAAACTTTCCTATATTAACAAAACCCGTAACCATTGCAGCATAAGACACCTCATTTCGTACCGGCATTTTCAAAAATAAATCAAAAACATCATCAATCCAAACTCTGTTTTTTATATAAGCAGTGATCATAGCGTTCCACGAGGCGACACTTTTTTGGGGTATTTCATCGAATACTTTACGAGCCATCTGAATTTGCCCATTCTCAGCATATGCAGTGAGCATTGCGGTCCAAGAGATAACGTTTTTGGTTGGCATGCGATTGAAAATCGACACGGCTTCTTTGATATTGCCGTTTCGGCCATTTTTGGTTATCTGTGAGTTGCAGTAAACAAGAAATTTTGTAGTTTGCCGGTTGGGTTTTGAGAGGGTTTGAGCAGAGGACGTTGAATACTGAAGAATCAAATATGAAGACTTTGGGTGAGTGAGGCGCGTAAAGACCGAAATAGAAATTCGCTTCGTTAGCATACTTGAAAGCAGCAAGAAGGATCCATGTTGTATATACACAATTGTCTTGTACCTTCCACACCTGCCACAAACAAATATAACAAAATAAATTACTGATTTAAGTTTAAGCAACATGGAATTAACTCATGAATATCACCGAGCACTCATCATCAAGCCGAAACAAATCTAACAGAAACTTCATGTTTTAAATTTGTTCCACACTGGCAATTCGTCGAACAATTTGCAAACCAACTTGTTCTTCCAAAACAGAAGTGGCATAGAGGGAGGGACAAAGAGATGTAAAATAATCTCTAGCGGACTGTCGAAAAGGCGTGTATCATTTGTTTTGTTGGCTGCTAATTGAAAAAACCAAAGGGCAGAAGCAACACATGAGATGAGACTTCTAACAATAGTAAAACCAACAATAGTAATATTGACATTAAGTTCAGCTCCATAAATCATCTTGTGAGGCAAAACTCCTGAATGCCCCACAGAAACTCAACTCATTATTCTCAAAACAAGAACCCTGACCACGAAAAAGAAAAGTGGCCGGTTTGAAACTCAAAACAATTTCAATATTCAACTCAATATCCATGCAAAATATACTGCAACCAGGACACTAGAATTATCAGTAATAGATAAACCTTGATTGTCATATTCTTTGAAAACACAGATTTTATGCATCCTTATAATTGTCATATTGTATGCCAAGCGATTTACTCCAAGAAGGGCCCCTCGATGTCTCATGAAAGAAAAACTATTCCCCCATCAGATCCAGGCACACCACACAAAATGGCACAAGTGAACAAAAAAATCAGACATGCAAGACAGCATAATGCTTCCTTCTTCCATACAGAAGTATGATTGCTTAGCAGTTAATCATCATGTTGCTTATTAGCTTTGGACTAAAGCATTCACAACCAAGTGCCAATGTTTGAGGACTCTATAAAATGCTCCACTAAATGCCCAAAGCAGAATGCTTATTAGTCCTGGGCCCAGGCACTTACAACAAGTGCCAATGTTTGCCCACTCCCAAGTCCCAATGCTAAATAGTCATCCACTCTACACCCAGAGCTGAAAGCTTACTCTTCATGGATGGAGACATTTACAACAGAAGCCCAAATCAGCCACGCTTTATGAACATACAAACTTCTACTCCATACCCAAAGCAGAATACAGTCGTGGGCCCATGTATTTGAGTGTGTGCTAAAAATTGACTGACCTCAATGAACATACAATCAGTCATTTCATTCCCACGCTATCATATCAAGTACATATGGAGGTCTGTGCTTTCCTTAATTACATAGAACATGGAACCCACACACAAAAAATCTCCACATGAAAGAAATATCAAGTAGTAATCTTAGAATTCGCAATATTTTAGAAACACAGAGGCTGATGCATCACACAGGTAATTATTTTTTAAGGAAAGAAGTCCTATCAAAGAAAAAATAGTTCAGGGGAGATTCATGGGTAACTTCGGAGGGTGCAGCAAAACTTGGATTTACTCCTCCCACCACACTTTCAACAGCCAACCCATAAGTGGATATTCGCTTCTTGCATATGATCAGCAACTATCATTTAGCCCAATTTCGTTTAAAGTATTAGCCCTGCTAATCTAATTTCTTTTCCTTAGCCCATTTTTTTTCAGAAAATTTGGCACTGAACACTCTTCAAGTCTCCCATTTTCCAGAAAAAGTAACAAAACAGCCACATTTTCCATTCAATAGATCAGTTCTACATTATGAAATGCTCAAACTCTGAATCACAACTAGAAATTAAAACAATCAATTTGTAAGTTAAGTAAACAACTAATTTTTCTAAATAAACATGAAAACTAAAGAATTCTTAAACTTCACAGCAAGTTTAATAACCAATACAAGATTTAAAAAGAAAAACCTAACCTTTCTCGCCTGAAGGAGGTGGTTCGCCTGAAGGAGGTGCGCCTGAAAGAGGTGTAGGGGTGGTGGTGGTCGCTGCTGGGTCGCCTAAATGAAGTTAGGGCACAGAGATTTTGGGGGAAGAAGGAAATAATGGAGAAGGAAAGAAGAGGGAAAGAAATTGGATTTGGTTCAACTAAAAACGTCTGTTTATAGAATTTCTATATTTCAATCATTTCATATGATTTCAATATTTTTCATTCAATAAACAAAGAGTTAGGTTTGGGACGACGTAGTGGTCTAACAGCAACTTTTGCGGTTAATTGGGACGACGTAGTTTTGGGACCAATATTTCCAGCTAAGAAGACAGCAACGAACGGCGTCGTTTGCTCTTCTTCGCAAATCACTCCCGCCCAAAACATTTTTTCTCCATACCCATCGTGGGACTCGGTTCTGACAACGGAATCAATGGCGTCCGCCGGAGCCTCCACCTACCGAGATCGGACGTCAGAATTCCGATCTCTATCGGATACATTGAAGAAGATCGGAGGAACAGCGGCTGCCTCAAACGAATCACAGAACCTCCCATCCACATCCAAGCCAAACCCAACTGCGTATAGATCCGAATTCAACAAAAGGGCTTCACGAATCGGATTGGGCATCCACGAAGCCTCTCTGAAGATCGCCAGACTGGCCAACCGTAAACCTCTCTCTCTCTCATGAATCATTTATATATCTCCCAAGATAATTATAATATCCTCCTGCATTAATGGTTTGATTTGAGGCAATAGAAATGGTTGAATTAGGGCACTTAATTCAAAATTCAGCTACTTTTTTCCTTCTTTTTTTTGGTCTCATTTCACCATTAACGCTGAGTTTGGGTGCAAGAGTTCAGGTATTTTAAGTGAAATTTTGGAGGAAAAATCAGCTAAAAAGCTGAACTAGTTTTTACCCAATCTCATTTCTGACAATTCTAGTTCTGTTTATGCTTTGATGGTATTATATGATTTGTGGGGAATAGTTCTGTTTATGCTTTGATGGTATTATATGATTTCTCGCATACCCATTGGGTGCTAAAGCTTTACACTACTAGCACTACCTGGATATATTTATCATTAATGCTTTGAAGAACAAAAACAATTTAATCTAACCTGATTGAATCCTTGGTGTCCTTCGATATGGATATGAATTTTTATTGGAATAAACTCAGTTCGACTTTAGGTCAGAGTGATGCAATTTCTAATAAGTAATATGTAGCATGCAAGCTAGATGCATGCAAACATGGTTGTATAAATTTCATGTACTTGATCCTCTGTATCTTGAAGATGTTGGATTTCACTTACTGTTGAAATATATAATTTGCATTAGGCACATATCTTCATTAGGCACATATCTTTCAAATTGTAATGTGCAAAATGTATGCATGTGTTCAATAAGAATGGTATATAGATAAACATTCATGTTTCTTTTCGTTTTCTTTATTCTCTTTATTCACATAATTATACCTTGATTACTTTACAGGAAATTGATTTGGTCATTGGAACACCAAGTAATATTCAAACTGGCTCAAGAAAATTCTTAGTTAAAGCAAATCATGTTTATGCACTGCAAGTTCATGATAGACTGATATATTCAGCCAGCTCTCCCTTGGATGGAGCAGCCATGAAGGTACCTATTTCAACTAAAAGATTTGGTTCTGAATTTTGTTTAATAAGTTTCCACTTTTTAACCTTTTAATGATCAAGTTCCATCATTCTACCTAACTTATACTTGCCTTCTGTTGGCTGGTTTCTTTGGTTTTTGTCTGATTGAGAATGAGGGTCCTATGGGCAGAATGATGCGGCTGCTGAGATGTTTCAAAAAACAATCACTTAGTCATATTCTTATTAAGGGTGTGGCTTTGGTTGTCTTTTGGCAGGTATGGAGAGAGAGGTGTAGGAGGGTGTATGGTGAAGGGTGTTTAACAGAATATTCTGTATTTTGGAAAATATGTACTGTTTTGAGATTACAAGCTTTTGGTATTCGATCGAGAGTGCCTGAGAATGACATGGGGAATAAAATGCTGCAAGAGTTGGGTGTGGAGTGCAGAATGAGAATTTGTGTGAAGGCTTTGTGGGTGAACTGGTATTTTCCACTTGATGGATTCTTGAGCTGGGTTTCTGGATGCTGCACATACAGAGCTGGATTCTTGGGAATGCTGAATATTCTGAAAAACAATTTTTTTTTCTGTTTTATATGAAATAGATTTACTTGTAAATTTGGTAAATCATTACCTTGTCTTGAAGGATTAAAGCCAACTTGTGGCTTTTCCTCTTTGCTTGTCAAGATCCTCCTTGTGGCAGCCTGCATATCATTCATTCTAGCTTACTTGCATGGAAATGAAAATGGGGCTGCATATCAGTCAGTTGCTCTTGCCAAGTTAGACATGCACCAGGATGTTGCTGACATGTTGAATGAGGCTGCTGGACATTTAAACTCTTGTTCATTGATTCTTGTAATTTTTCCATTCTTTGGTTCTTGTAATCTCATGAATTCATGGAATAAAATTTCTCTTTATGGAACTAGTTTAATGTATTGGTGTATTGGTTGAAGATGGTTCATGGCATGAGTGAATGTGTATTGGTTGGTTGAACATGGTGCTTTGGTGTATTGGTTGAAGATGGTTCAGGACATGAATGAATGTGTATTGGTTGTTCGAACATTGTGCATGGTACATACAAAAAATTGTACTTGTCCAAGATAACAACTACACATTGAACACCATGAATCATACATAGGTGAGATCAATTCCATAAAAAAAACAAAAATGAGATCATGTACACAGGTGTTTCCAAAGAGATGGCAGATCTTCTAAAACAAGAAAATAGAAGATCCACCATCCCCATGGCAAAAGAAGATCCACCATCCACATTTCAAAAGGATCAAAAAGAAATTGTAACAACATCCAGCATTGTAGCAACATCAATTCTCCTCATTAGGATAAGCAACGACGTTGTCCAAGTCAAATTGCATTCCCATATATGGAGTATTGTCTGCTTTACGAATCTCAACACATACCATCTCCACTATAGATTAGGTCCCCTACAATAACCAAACAGTTACACAAATTAAACATAAGATAAAAAATGGGCTACTTCTGCAAAAAGAGATAACCAGTTACTTACAATTGAATGACCAATAACCAGTTCACTTCACCATCCGTTTATACTTATTTCCAACTTTGGCACTCTATTTCAACAACAATTAAAGATTTCTTGACATGTTGAACTTTTAGTAACAAGCACTACGTAATCCATATTTGTTTTCAAGACTCTTCAAATCAATAAATTGTAATAAGCTCTTTAAATTGATAAAATAATACTCTAGCCACCTATGAGATCTTATAATCGATCCCAAATGTTCATTTCTTATATCTGATCTGATTGTCAAAGAACCTAAACCAAGTCTTTAGAAAAAATTGTTTCAATTCTCAATTTTGTTTTCATCACCTTGTCCTTTATTGCTAATTATTACTGAACAAAATAGTCACAAAACTGAATTTCAAGACTATGTCTTCTTATTTTTTTAAAGTCTTTCTCTAAAAAACATGAATTCTCTGAAACTCAACACAGTTAAATGCTGCACCAAATCACAAATCAACCAACATTGGTAAAAAGGAGAAGTTCATAATTAATAAATATATATATATATATACATGGAATTGTTGATGCTCCAATAGCATTTGATCGTGAAAGAAATGAATTTTACCTTGTTGTGAGGATGAAGACTGAGAGGTGGACTCAGTAAAGAAGCCATGGAGGAGCAGCCACTCATCTGTAATTCATTTGCTTTGCTCTGTAATTCAGTTTGGGTAAGAAAGAGAAGAAGAGCAGAGGCCTCTGCATGCTTGGGTCTGGCTCCTCTGCGGTAAACAACAAACCGCATGTCATGCGGTTTAATAAAACGCCGCCGTTTCACTTGTGTTTTGTAATTTTTTTTTATTCACCCTTGTCAAAACGACGTCGTTTTGGTCCAGCCTAAAATCCAGATCTGCACTCTTTCTTCTTCTTTTCTTTCTCCCGCTTCTTCTTCGTCAAATTGTCTCTGGGACTCCCGCCTTCTTCACAGCTCATTGGATGACCTTCTACACAACTCACTCCTCTGTAGGAGCAATATTTCTTCTGTTATGCCGCCATTATAAATGAACTGGAGGACCTTATCTCAGACCACAACAATCAAACGGGCTCAGCACAAGGGTATTCTTTTCATTTTTAAGCCTTAGTTTTGCTGTAGAAGGTCTGTAGAATGCATTTCTCATATGATTTTGTTTTTCTGCAGCTTTATTGATGATCACAGCCGCTGCTGCAAAGTCCAACGGTTGCTTATTCCCCAAAAAATGGAGTTTTGTTATTAGGTTCCCTTCAAAAATAAAATGTACATTAACTTTTGACTAGATTACACAGACTTGGAATCAAAAAACGACCTTGGCCTCAGACCAGTTCAGTAAACCCACAACCACCACAAAAATAGCACAATTGAACCAAACTATGTAGGGCAACATTGGTGCCCCATCTATATATCACATTATAATTTTACAAAGCTAAAACAGTGGGGCAGGAAGGGGAAAAAAATGAAGCAACAAAAATTTAGAAAAAAATAAAAACTATTGCTAGTAACTGTGTGAGAGATTTGTTTGAAGGAGAAAGAGGGAGACAGAGAGAAATGAGAAAGGGAGGGGAAAAGGAGAGAGAGAGACTGAACGCCCAATACCCTAGAAAAAAATTTGAGGAGGATAATGAGACTGAGGGGAGAAGGAGAGACAGAGAACATACATTGCCTGTTAGTCGGAGCTGCCTGAGGTCGTCGGAGAAGCCTGAAGTCGCCCAGATTTGCTGCACCTCCCAAGGCCTGTTGAAGTCTAACGAAGAAACGAAGAAGAAGGAGTGCAGATCTGGGTT
The DNA here is from genome assembly GCA_951799425.1 of Ilex aquifolium. Lineage (NCBI taxonomy): Eukaryota > Viridiplantae > Streptophyta > Magnoliopsida > Aquifoliales > Aquifoliaceae > Ilex > Ilex aquifolium. Next base: position 595,799 of record OX637392.1, on the reverse strand, counting down.
TTAGGCTGGACCAAAACGACGTCGTTTTGATAAGGGTGAATAAAAAAAAAAATTACAAAACACAAGTGAAACGGCGGCGTTTTATTAAACCGCATGACATGCGGTTAGCTGTTTACCGCAGAGGAGCCGGACCCGCAGATGGTGAGGGGTTCGGCTCCTCTGTAGTAGGCAGGAAACCGCATGACATGCGGTTAAGTGGAACGACACCGTTTGGTGCTTTATGTAATTTTTTTTTTTTAAAAGTTCATACCAAAAACGACGTCGTTTTTGGTCCCTGAAATTTTAGCCTTGAAATCCTTCTTCTTCTTTAGACTTCAACAGCAAAGCCTCAGTTCAAAAAAAACAGCATGGAGATTTTCTTAATCCTGATCCAATCAAGCCATCTTCCAACTAAGCTTCTCACAGTAAAATTTCAAGGTCCTCATCCTCTCAATCTTATGCATTCCAACTATTTTTCATCCATTGCTTCCAATTATCTGACAAACTAACCAAGAATTTACATCTCAGTCTCCATCCTCTCATCATTACTTATATCCCTACATCAGAATCAGAATAGCCATATAACTCTACTTTTTCCCTTATAGAATTCTCTTTTCTTTTGCCTCCTTTGGCAGAAGAAGCAATCCATTTTTTCCGGACTCGAACTAGTTTTCCCCATCTCCATATTCTGGTCATGAGATCAATATACCAATAACGCATTCCCATCAACGGATGCTTCTCAACCAAAACATCCTTCATATACACCTCCTTCAAAACCACAGTCTGAGTCCTAATCTTATTGGATACATAAAATATCCCAGGATGATGCACCAAAGCCTTCTTAAACCTTTTATCAAACTCCAAATAATCCCCCAAACAAAACATATTGTCTTTCTCTGCCTTCTTCCCCACCATCAAATGAAGCAACTCATGAATTACCCCAACTGTCCACTTCTCTGCCTGATCACTGTTCGGCGCCAAATGAAACGCATCCTCATAAGGCGAAATGTAAGGCAAATTTTGCCCCTCATCAACCCAATTCCTCACTTTTTTCTCCAAATCAAACCCCCTCGGAAAATTCATCGGAAACCCAATACGTTGCCTAAAGTCGGAGCTGCCTAAGAAAGGCTTTGCTGTTTTTTTTTTTTGAACTGAGGCTTTGATGTTGAAGTCTAATGAAGAAGAAGGGATTGGAAGGCTGAAATTTCAGGACCAAAAACGACGTCGTTTTTGGTATGGACTGTTAAAAAAAAAAATTACATAAAACACCAAACGGTGCCGTTCCACTTAACCGCATGTCATGCGGTTTCCTGCCTACCGCAGAGGAGCCGAACCCGATGGTGAGTCTCTCGCTTGAAAACGTTAGGGCTCAAATGGGGGAAGAAGAGAAAGGAAAGAAGAGGGGAGGGAAAAATCGGGGTTCAGGTTAAAAAGGGCAGTACAACTGACGTTTTTAATTAAAACGTCCATTGGACTGATGTTTTTAAGTGTCCTAGAATGCGACTGTTCAAGTTTAAAAACGTCAATTGGTTTGACGTATGCCTACTGACGTTTTTAAAAGCACCTAGGTTTAGGAGTTATTTTCAAACTAACCCTTATTTGAAATTATTTTTTCAAAAACACTCGGGATGGGTCAAAAGCTCGTATTCTAGCAGAGGTTCTGAATCTTCTGAGGAACCCGGCCAATGAACACCCCTACGAAAGATAGAGTCAGTTACTCAAACAGAACTCCATTGTCTTCAACCTAATCTGCAATGATCTCATATCCAACAACCCCTCCATGTTTCTCTCTAGGGGTGTCAATTTTATCCAAAATGACATGATTGTAGGAATGATATAAATCTATACCGAAGAGAGTGCAATTATAATCCACAGTTCCACAATCCAAACATGCATATGAAGGGTCTATTTCAATGTCTAGTACGTAGCATTTGAAGGGTCTGATTCAAAATTTTCTTTTGAGTCAATTAGAATCTGTTCTGTTCAAAAAATTAGAATCTATTCAGTTCAATACATATGGAGGTAGAGAATAATACTAGCTCATGGTGTATGTTTATGAAAATACTTTTATTTGAAGGCCCTGAAATAAGAATGTAAGTAACGGGTGTAGCACCTCTGTAATCTTGATCAAACTGCAATAATCTTCCTTTCCAATAGAAGCAGCCAATGCCACCACTATTCCAAAACGCACTACAATTGCAGTCGTTATTTAAACAATATTCACATATACCTCTCTTCTCTCTCCCTTACTTTTTCTTATTTTATTTTTGTGTCATTTAATTTTAAATTGCATGATTAAAGGAAAAAAAAAATATTGTACGATTAATGTTCAATTTTGGGTATTAAAAAGTGTCTTCAAACATGGGGTCATTGCTAGTACATTTTTATTAAAAGAGAAACCACTCGATAAGGGGTGAATATGAGAAATAAAACTCTAATTTTGACACAAAAACTGATATACTTTGTTTTAGTTATAGTGTGAAAAAGGAAAATTTGTGGAGGGACCAATAATCTATAACTTTTAACCTTACAAAATTTTAAATCATAAAAAAATAGTAAAAAAAGAATTAAAAAATTTGTGGGGTGGTTGGAATGGAATAATAGTAACCATGTGGAGAAAGAAAAGAATATGATTGTAATTTGTAAGATTTCAACAAAGTTGTTTGAGGGATTCCACTTTTTCTTTTTTCTTTTTTTGCCACAATATTGCTCCTTAATTATGAACATCTAGTGATTATTTAGCCATAAACATGCACGTGTAATCTAATATATGGAGAGGTTGATTGATCAGTGTTTCAAATTTGTTCTTCAATTGGATGATTATTATTGATTCTTTCAAAATCTTATCAGTGGTCAATCTTTGTCGTAAGTAAAACTTGATTTCTTATATCCCTTTTTTTGAGGGTTCGATTGTTACTCTTTTTTGGAATTTTCTTTACTTATTGATGAGTATTTTCTCCTTTGCTATAAACGAATTGTTTTTGTTAGTCATTTGGTGGTTGATTGAAATAATCATACATTGTTGTAGGTAAAAAAAAAAAAAAATTAAGTGGAAAACATTCTCACCCCACCTTTTCAAACAAAATTGTTAATTTTCTAAACATCAAACGATATTCTCTATGCTCTACCATCTATGAGAGTCTTAGACTCTCAAGAACGTCGAAAAGTTCTTCTATATATCTATTTTTTTATCAATAGGTAGTACTACTTGGAAATTACTAGCACATAGTATATTTCGAGGGATTTGGTCTTGACTCTTCTTTGAGGTATTCATTCTCGTTCGGCTCTTAAAATCACATTCAGCCGTGATTGGAACAGCTCGCAAAATCCAACAATTTCACTTGCTTCATTGCCCCCAATTGTTTCTCATACCTCTATTGAAACATAATGGTTTTATTTTCTTTCATTGATTAAATATTTTTTTTTCGTTCGTATCTCTTTTTCCAATTTTAATGTCAATTAGTTCATAAGATTGAATGGCCAATTCTTTTTCGGACTAGCTATTCATAGAAAATATTATAGTTTTCAAGTATCTAATCAATTAATCCCCAAATCGGAGAAGCTTAAGCGAAAATAAAAGAGTAGAGTGAGGAAAAAAGGGAGAAGCCACTAAACGAAAGGCTTTACTCGTTCACTTTAATGCTCGTTTAGAGGACAGCGAGTAGAGTGAATAAACCCTTTTAGAGATAGGGGCAAATACTACACGAGCTCGTAAGTCAAGTACGAAATAAGCATTGTTTACGAAGCAAAATGACCTCATCTTCTTGATCTCTTTCAAGAGACTTTATGTAAATTTCACATTAATCACCAACTCTTTATTAGTAGACCCACTTCAATACAATGGGTCGTACTTGATTTTAAGATAAATCATGCTCGAAAATTGAGACAAGATATATTGGACAAGATTCAAAATCATATTTGATCAATTAGGAGGAGGCCATGATTGCTTCTTTAAAGCCAAACTAAATAAACATGCGAAAAATAAACTATTCAGAGTAAAGTGGATTTTTGTGGTAAAAGTGACATAACCTGTAATCCCCAAGAACCAATGGCACAAACACAATAACAAACTCTCTCTCTCAGTGACATAACCTTGACTTTCACTATGATCCGCTTGCTAAAGATATCCGTAATTAGCCTAGCCCGAAAGATAGGATTTCATCGTGTGCTGGAACTTGACTTTCACCGCTTAAAAATACCGCTACCCGACAAGGAGATTCATGTTTATGTGCATATGATATTTAGCTGATCCATAAAAGCTTTACTACAATTAGCTTTCTATACGAAGTAACAAAACGCCATACCCCTATCTTCCATCCATTGCAGAAATGGAGAGCCGATTCACTGAATATTTCTCTGGCTGATCATTTCCGGGTAAATCTTCTTCAACCGCATTGCTTGTCAAAAATGCCGGTTTTCTTGGCATCGGCAGTGTCATACTGTCATTTGTTAACATGGAAATAACATCCGGCATGGTAGGCCAATCAAGTGCGCGATCTTCTACACATAGAAGGCCTATGTGAATACATCTAATTCTCAGTTGCTCTGTGATACATGAACCACTTAGCATTGGATCCATCAGCTCCAGTGCAGCATCTTTCTGCCATAGCTCCCATGCCTGCAAGCAGAAAGAATTGCCCAGTTAGAATGTTGGAAAGCACGTTTTTAGGGGTGGCAATCGAGTAGTCTCAAAATGGTTCATGTTTGTCAACTGTTATGCAGCTGAAGTTAACACAATCAATGTATATAAGTCATTTAATAAATTACATGTCTGCGTAGGGCAGTTCTATGGGATAAATGGCTTGAACAGATCACACTATTACGTGAAGAATACATAAACAAAATTTTATATGTAATTAAAAAAACAAAGGTAAGACAGACTCCATGATCTATATTCATGTGGTAGATCATACTCCTGTTATGAACTATCCTTATGTTTGTGTCATAAACATGTTCAACGTGGTCAGTTGAAAACCCTGATGCAACCTGTTTAATAAACATGTTAATTGTGTCAACCTGTTCACACTTTAAAATCCCATTTTTGTCTCGTTCGATTTGTGTTAACTTGTCATGTAATTGTAACTATAGAGAGAAGCAAAATTGAAGTGAATGTTATATTACTTACATATCCCACTAGATTGAGAGGGCGATCAACATGGTAGAAGCTACTGTTCTTCCGACCACTCAGGATTTCAAGCATCAAAACTCCAAAACTGTAGACATCAGATTTGATGGAGAAAATGCCCTCCATGGCATACTCTGGAGCCATGTAACCGCTGAAACCATACAATAAAGCTCAGAGAGCAGATTGATCATTAAGTAAACTTCACCAAAAACTAAAACACAGATCAATTCACTTACTATGTCCCAAAAACCCTTTTTGTATTTACTTCTGATCCATTCTGCTTGAAAATTCTAGCCATGCCAAAATCAGAAATTTTTGGGTTCATGTCTTCATCAAGTAAGATGTTGCTAACTTTTAGATCTCTGTGGATAATCTTCAATCGCGAGTACATATGAAGGTAGAGAAGTCCTTGAGCAATCCCTTCAATGATGTGGAAACGTCTCTCCCAAGTTAATTGTTCTCGCTTAGTTGGATCTGCCTCAAAATTCAGTATGAAATGCTGGTGCTAAATTGTAGTTCTGAGCAAATTACGATAACGTTTAATCAAACATGAAAATGGTGGATGTTACTCACCGAAGAGAAAATAGTCCAAACTTTTGTTGGGCATGTACTCATAGACTAATATCTTCTCACCTCCATGAACGCAACAACCTAGTATCCTAACAAGATTCTTGTGCTGGAGTTTAGATATGAGTATCAGCTCATTTTTGAACTCAACCAACCCCTGTCCCGACCGTTGTGAGAGTCGCTTTACTGCTATTTGCCTACCCTCAGGCAATTTCCCCTGGAAATTAAGTTCTGTAAGTTAATACATATGCAATAGATTTATAACATTGAAAAAGGGCAAAAGGAAAAAAAAAAAAAATGGGTCAATAAATGTATGTATGTAAAACATCAGCTGGTACAACAGTAGCAAGTACTTAAACAACATTTCTTGTAAGTGTACCTTGTAAACAGGTCCAAAGCCACCCTCTCCCAGCTTATTTTCTGATGAGAAGCTATTTGTAGCAGCGGTAATACACGCAAAGCTGAATACATTAAGATCATGTACATTCTTGCCATCAGTTTCAAGTTCATATGTGTCCATGTGCCCACTGAGTGTCATTAGTTCGAGTAGATCTTTCTCCTTCCCTGTGTACCAAAGCGGCTTTTTCATTATTGTGAATAACAATAAGGATTATTAGAAATTTCAAATAGAAAAGGTCTACAATTAGTGAGAGATATACTTTTTCTAATTTTTCTCCTTCTGTAGAACAATAGGCCCAGGATAAGCATAAATGATGCAATTACCACAACAACAGTGACGATCCATATATAATTCTTCCGTCCTGCAGTCAGTTGAAAAGACCATATGTGTTACTTGTAAGTTTGTAACAAAGTTCTCATCTTAAAAGTCATGTCATGCTGTATTCATTCGGACTAAAAAATGGACAAACAGTAAACCATGGAAAAAACGGTCTATATTCTAGCAAATGTTCTAAACCTTCAGGAGAATCAAGTGCCAGAGAGTCACCTATTCAGCAGACCTTCATTGTCTTCACTCTTCAACCTTAACTGTAATGACCTCATATCCAAAAACCCAATCCCCCTTCCAACTATATGTTTCTTTCTACTCCCAAGTCCCAAATTTATATGTCTTCTTTTTTATTCTATACATAAAATTCTTTTCTAAATGGCCCAAAATGAAATGATAGAAGGAGTAATAAATTTATAGCAAGGAGAGTGCAATTATAATACGCGTTTCTACAATCTAAACATATGTATGGAGGTCTATATCAAAGTTGATTACATAGCAATTTGAAGGGTCTGATTCCAAATTTTCTTTTGAGTCAATTAGAATTTGTTCAGTGCAACACATAAATAGGAAGTGGATAATATTACAAGCTCATGGAGTATGTCGATAAACTTACTTTTGTTCGAAGGCTCTGAGGTAAGAATGTATTGGGTGACTGCAGCACCGCTTAAATCTTGATTAAATCTCAAATATCTTCCTCTCCAATATAAGCAGCCAGTGTTACCTCTATTACTGAAGGCACTACAGTTGCAGTCGTTCCAGCAGTTGGCCTGGCAGTCACTAAAACTAAGGCTTGAATTGCCATCATCAATCAATGATCCTTCACCGATGAAGCCTCCAGATCTTAATTCAAACTTCTGGTGAGAATTCCTACACTTAGGCAGTTCCCATAACTCACATCCTGAGCCCTGGATCTTGTAGCCGTAACAAAGGTCAACTCGTGCAATCATAGTAGGCCTATCTTGGTCAGATATTTCGCCCTTGTAATCTAATAGCCATCCTGATATAATCCTTCGATCCTCAGGTGTCAATATTGGATCTACCATAAGTGAATAACTGAAGTACTCCTCTTCTTTTGAGGTAAAATTGATGAAATCATAATTGAGATTAAAAGGGTCAGGAACTATGAATTCAAATGCCTTATCCTTCAAGACCCCACTAGTCCAGTAAATTACTCCTCGCCGTCTAACAACTAACTTCAATCCCTTGGGGTCCCAGTCCAGTGTGAAAGCCCCTGGGGCTGGCACACCTTCAGCTAACCACGATGTAAGTGACCAGTTTCGGCCAGTCATGTGATTCACCCCTAATTTCATCCCCGGCAGAAGGGTGTCGGTAGGATAGTCAAAACTCTCCCACAATACCTCTCCTCTGCTTCCGTTGGAGTTAACCTCTCTAACGACAAAATTGCCAGAATCGAGCAGGGTGGCAGTGTTATTAGTGCCGGTTTGACCCATATACAGCTCAATAGGATCCCCTCCATTGTGTGTGATAATCAGATTGCCGGTTCTGTCGACAGTGAGAACACCAGAACTGTTATAAATAGGCGTGTTTCTGTTACCAACCCATGCTTGATGGGAGTATGAATTGTTGGTGTACCATATTCCTAAGTAGCTATCGTTTGAATCCGGGGGAGTAAAGAATCCTAAGGTGAAGATCTTTTTAGCAGAAACTAGGTATGAAGAGGAATTGAGCACATCACCTTGTCGGAGAGTGTCCGATGATGCAACAAAAGAGGCCAAGCAAGGGAAAACAAGGAAGAAAACCAACATGATGAAACTTTCCTTCTTGCCCATATTGATTAAGTGCCACAAAGAGAAGATAGAAAAAAAAATGGGTCTGAGATGGTGTGGTGAGCTTTAGTTTGTTGCATAAAACAATTCAGATAGTGCATCAAAGGAGGCCAATTCGCCAAGGCTATTGACATATGGACTTCAAAGATTGATGGGACAGTCTTCCCCTTTCCTGGAAATTAGGCTATTAACATATTGACTTCAGAGATTGATGGGACAGTCTACCCCTTTCCTGGAAATTAGGCTATTAACATATTGACTTCAAAGATTGATGGGACAGTCTTCCCCTTTCCTGGAAATTAGGCTATTAACATATTGACTTCAGAGATTGATGAGACAGTCTTCCTCTTTCCTGGAAATTACGCTATTGACTTCCAAGATTGATGGGACCATCACCATCTTCTCCATCCGGGAAAATAATTTTGGAGAAAAATCATTTTACCTTTGTCAATTACGTATACTTTTGGATCAATCAGAACAATTAACACCGTTATTGAGATTGGGACTGTAAAATGATCTGTAATATCTTTGTTTCTTTCTCCTCCTCCTCCTCCTCCTCCTCCTGACTCTCTCACTGGCGGCTTCTGCATGCAATCTTTGGCTGGTCCACCCATCAGTAAATAATATTTTTACCTAGTATTTTTACTTATATCAACCTCTCATTTGTCTTTATTATTGATTTTGGGTCTCTATGTAGTAAATTTTGGTAAAAAGAAAATTCCAAAAAAGGGTCAACACATAAAAAAAAAATGTGGAAAACATTTTCAGTCAAAGTTGAAACAGGCATGGAATTGTCGGTCGTAATCAGCAGAAGAGAGAAATTCTTAGGAGAAGAAATGGCCCTCAATTTTGGATAACGTGATCATTTTTGTTAGCGACACTTAACCAATCATTGTCGTTGAATTGAATCATTGAAAAATTAGGATCAAAATAACATCAAACATATACTTTACGAACTACTACTAAGTATAATATTTAAACTTGAGAGATCTAAGTATTATACGCTTTAAATTTTAAGGGTTTAAATGTAATTTATTAATAAATATACTAACAAACATTAACGATAAGGGTTTATGGTTACACACGTACAAATTTCATAGAGTCTTTGTATAGTTACACGTGTACAAACTTCAGGGGTATGTATATAATATTTTAAATATCAAGACATTTTGTTAATTAAGTAACAAACGTTAAGAGTTTGGGTGTAATAATATTTAGTTAATACTATAATTAATTTATGTAGTCTTTTTTATAACACAATCAATTTGAGACAAAGTTTTATCAATTTTAATTTTTGAAAATTTATTTTTATAGAAATAATTAGTAAAGCAGGGTTATTAACTTCGTTTTTTTAACAAAAAGGTTATTGACCCTATTTTTAAAAAAGTATGGCAATTTGATAAATATGTTCAAAAGTATCATAAATTGATAAATAAATTTTAAATCTATCATAAACTGATTATTCTTAAAAAAAGCAAACTCATGTAAATAATATTTTTACCTAGTCTTTTTGCTTAAATCAACCTCTCATTTGTCTTTATTCTTGATTTTGATCGAGTCTCCATGTAGTAAATTTTGGTAAAAAGAAAATCCCAAAGGGTCAACATATCTATATCTATATCTATATTTATATCTACTAGTTGGTGCATACGTGCGTTGCACGTGGACCACTTTCAAATTAAAGTGTTAAACTTGATAAAGACTGTTAGCAATTTTTCTATAAGACCAGTTGATAGAGAAGAGAATGATTGAAATGCAATTATTTTAAGTTGTCATAAAATATGCTATAGCCAAAAATTATCAACGACATAGCTAAGAAAATTTACCATATCCAATATAAATGTACAGAGAGATAGAGAGTAAATGCCCAACTGAGAATGAAAGTCCATCCAAGTTTAATTCTACAATTACCTATCATTCAAAGAATACATTCTTACCATCCAAACTCTAAAAACTAACAAGGTGTACTTTCTCCTATTGAAATAGAACTTGGCTCCCACGAGATACAAAAAAACAACGAATCAAAGTCTATGTAATAAAACCAAAATATACAATAGATAATAATTAGAGGAAATAAAATCCATTCATTACTTGAATGGGCTCCTCGATGGGAGAGGAAGGCCAAGGATCGGACCAACAAAGCGAATTACATCCCTGGTGTAGTTAAAAATCAGCATTGCATGGGATCCATTTGAGCTGAAGTTCAGACAATGAAGGAGGATTCACTTGATTGCCCTAAAGATTTCCATGCAAAAGCATCCTTGCCAAGTTTTATGGAGCATTGCCACTTCTCTCCATCACAGGGCATAAGGACCAATATTTCATATAGTTACTTTTAGTTTGATATTCTCAACAACTAAATTGGGTCTACAAAAGCAAAACAAAAAAGAAGAAAAATAAAATTCAAATGATGTGTTTCAAAACATGATCATGCACGAGCACACCATCCATAATCAAGCACTATACAAGATGCATATTGGAATTTTTGTCAATTAAGTTGTATAAAATCAAATATTGACTATAGGATCAATTATTTTCCCAAGCTATCTTTTGGCTATAAAGGAGCAATAACCTCACCAAAAAACACAAAGTAGAACCAAAATGAAGCATAAAACAGCAGCTGAAAAATCTGCTTTCATAAATCACATATCAATGCCCAATTTTTTTTATTTTTTTAATTGATAAGAAATTCAGTACATCAAATACTAAATGCAAAGAATAATTTATCTCAATAACGCAGGAAAATCAGCCTTCAAAGCCAATGGAGCCGCATCCCCTTCAGCCATATGTCCTGCGATGCCTCTGTTTTTTCCCAGCAAAACCCTTTTTTCCCTCTGTTTCCATCTTTGGCAGCTACTTTGTTTTTTCTCTGACTATCCATTATACCGCTAGTCTAAGAAACATGGATACTCAACGATAGTATCGAATATACCTCCTATATATTTGGTAATAATAAAATATTTAGATACTTCACGAATACTTTTCAAAATCACATAACATAAAATACATCAACAAAAATTCATACTACTTTGAAGACACAAGAAGACGCATGAGTTTTTTTTAAGTATTGCCTACTATTACATGTCAAAAGAGTATAAATTATAAAATGAATCTATTATGTTATAATTTTAGCAACAAATACTTCTAAACAAACAAACTAAATAAATATTAATTTTGATTCCTTTGATTATAGTCACTTCACTTTGAATATACCTTGATGAAACTAAAAAAGAAAGAAGATATTCTCTAAGCTTTAGCCTTACAACAAGCTAATACAACTGAACTACCGAAAACATCTTGATTTATATGAGCCGACTTTCTTATTATGTTAAAAAATTAATTAATGTATATAATTAATAAGACGGTAAATAATAATAAAATATATTTCATATATATTTTACTATAGGCATATCCTAGTCATATTCGTATATTATTGTTTTAGATTTTGTCATATCATATCCACATTTATATCCATGCTTCATAGCCGCAAATCAAGAGACTGCCAAAAAAAAAACAAGTGATTCACAAGGAAAAAGTGGCTTAATTTTGAATATCGAACTGAGACATACATGTTTTTCCTAAAAAATTGACAAATATAAATCTATTTTTCCACTAACAAGTTGAAACCATTTCGTGTGGTGAACCTAAACCAATAAATACCTCGAACCATTATTGAATTCACAACCCATAAGATCCAAGCAACATTCATACATCTTATAGATACAAATGAACCAAAAAAATAATAAAATAAGCAAGTGATAAAATGAATGGCTCTAACAACCCTAGATATGAACATTTTCAAATCAACAAGAATTAAACAAACTCAAATAAGCGGCAACAAATAAAGGAAAATATGTTGGGGCTATATATGAATTGTATGTTGAGATTGAAATACTGACAATTTGTCTCCAAAATTACTCGACCACCACGAAAGCATACTAAAGAGAATTGATAACAACGGTGAAAACTTATGGTACAAAATGTGAAAAAATGGAACACATACATTGATCATCATCAGATTATAAAATATCCAGTAGAAATTGTCTTATGTCACCAAAATTCAACACAAAAGAATCTAATATATGACACCATAATAATCAAAACTTGAACTACATTATACCCAAATAAACCTAATACCGTAGAAAGTTCATTGTTTTGAGAATATGAAAAACAATGTTCAGTTTGACTAAGTTGAGAACATAAAAGAAGATTGGACGTACAATCAACCAAGCGCACTAAAATTTTTGAAAGTATAAGTTTTACCTGAATTTTAATCGATCGGATGCATCAACAGTGCGTGAGGGTCAGAGTCGACATCAAAGGCTCGTCACCACTGCCATAGTAGAGAGAGATTTGGGAGTTGATCAGGCCAAAAATAGTGGAGAGAGTCGTGGTGCAAGTTTACAGTTTTGATGAAGTGGGTTCTGAAGCGACACTGGCAACTACATGCTAATTATTGATTTATCAATAATTAGGTAATCAATTTAATATTAAGTAAAACACAAGAAGGAGCTGATTGACTTAATGAAAATAAGTATCCTACTTACCAAAGAGTCCAAGCAATGGGTTATTCAACTTCACTTGAAGTTTTTGAAGCTTACTCACATCAATAGCAACTACTATGACTCTGCCTATGAAGCACTTCAATAGGGAAACGGTGCTTGCCGTTAAAGAAAGCTCTACTAAAACTTACTGAAATGTTATTACCATGATACCAGGGCAACTCTAGTTGTTAGATGTATTCAAAAGAAATTAAATTAGAATAAACTGGCAAGAATTTTTGTCATGGATATACTCAAAATGGTTCATCAGTGAAAACCTAGAGAGAGATGATCAACTCCAATCCGAACTTCTATAATTATATACCTTTTAGATGTCAACTTGGAAAGAACAAACAAAAATATATATGCTATCATCCACATCAACAAGAAAGGAAAAATAGATATGCATAGTTCCTTGATATGAAATAGCTTTGTAACAAATAACATAAAAATGCAAGCAAAAGTTGACATTGAAATACAACCATTAGAGCTTTGGGTTCAAAAAAATCTTTCATATCCATACATCAGGGCAGCCCCTATAAGACAGAAATTTTGATCCTACATCCTTCTATAGAAAATATTTGAGGCTCACATGTGACTCAAAATCAAAGAATGCAACAACTACACTGACCATATGAATGGCTTATCGCAAGTTGTCTTATTTGTAGCTAATCTAATGCTAATTTTGCCCCACAATCTACACCAAGAAAAAATTGGCAAATCCCATGATCACCTTTACAGATTTGGAAGTCAGGTGAAGAAGCCTGCTACTTTGGCCCTCAAAAAATTTTAGGGAAATATCAATAATTTTCCTGAAAAAAGAATTGTTTATGCGGCAAATTTCTGCACAATACTGGTATGGAAACAGAAAACATAGAGCAGTTCTTCAAGAACTCAAGGTATTCCAGAAAACGAATTATGGATTTAATTGCACGAAAATCAGGGCAGATTAGATGTGGAAGTATAATATGGGGGAATCATAAGAATTAATATGAACATTATTTGGCGAACTATAGCATCCTTAACAACAAAGGAATCTGAATTTTAGCAACAAATTCTCATAACCCACTATAAGTTATGGGTATGCAAAACATTGGATGAAACTAATTTAAAACCAAAAAGGCACCCATCCTCTCATAAAGTAAATGTATTAAGCCACAAAATTCAAGAAAACTATAACATACAAAAATATGAGTTCAAAAATATTCATGGCTTTATAGAAGTTTGCAGTACGACAATTTAAACCTTGCCATGCTGCAGGTTTATAACCAAAATAGTAGCAATATCCTGCTCCTTAACATATGTAAAGCCATTAAACAGAGGCAAAACAAATCCTGCTCGCATAGAAGTAAAATGGAATCAAAAGAACAGAAAAAAAAGAAAGGTTTTCTTGTCAACTAATAAGGAATGCTGGTAGGGATAAAAATCAAGTTCTTTAGCCCATAAAATGCTCATCATTTGATATATGGAGCGAGAAACAAAAGTTTTTCACGAATGTTTCTTGGTCCCAAGTTAAGAGTTATGATGAATGCAATGCCTCCATAGTGCAAAAGTAGGTATGAAACTGCAACTTATAGATTTCTACGGTCAATTCCTCTTTAATATGAAGGGCACTATAAAATTCCTCATATTGCTACCATGGTCTTCATAATTTCAAAAGGTTCTGTAGTCAAATTACATGGAACTATGTTAAGATTACATACCTATCGTTTTCAACATGGAAATAAAAAAAAACATGATTCAAAAGATATAAGACCAGAAACATATAGGAAAAATACCATAATATAGTACAATAACAGTTTGCTAGCACCTGGCATGATCACATTAGAGCTCGGAACAACAAGTGTCAATTCCGAGTATGCAGTACTATTTGTCAAATTTAAACCCGTGGAACCATGTTTACCATGATCTTCAGCTACTTTCTGAAGTTTCTACATTAATGGAGTGTAGGAAAAGCTAATGAACTATTAAAATTAAAATCTAACCAGCTTCATAAGTTAAGAACTATCAGTGCAAATTACATGAGACAAACATTAAATAATGTAAGTTCAATGAAAGAAAATTAAAAAAAAAATACCAAATATAATAACCAGTCTCAGTCTAGAAAGAAATGGAGCTGCTTAAGTACCTCAAGAACCACTTGCAAAGGGATAACTTCTTATCTAAATCATTAAATGTGGTAGAGAAACAGTTTGCCCAAGGCCCAGTGGTGATTCTTCCAAGCATATGATGAGTAATATAAGAATTGCACTAGTGGTAAGATCTCAATTTGGGAACGTAATTGATGGCAGAGTCCTTTTTATGACATCACCAACCTAGCTGGATAAGAGGCCAATTCTTAGCCTCAGGTTTAACAAAACCAATACAACCCAGGTTTCAAACACCAAAAGAACACAAAGGACATGACTTGCTGATCCCATCATTGGACTTCTAATCGACCTCATCATATCAACATTTACCAGATAGTGGCTGTTATTTCAGGCAAAATTCATTCATTTTCTAACAAAAATATAGACATATAAAAGTACGAAGCTCACTTATAAAAAAAATATGAAAAGCAACCAAACAAATGACATATCAACAGATACTATCAATATCACCTTGCAAGAACAACAGAGTTAGAAACAACAAAACATGAAAAACATATGAAGTTGAAATGCAAATCTACTGCCAAACATATGGCCGATATCACACAAATTAAATACACATAGCAATCTTGCTAGGAGGTGTATTGCAACTTTCTGTTTTAGAAAATAAAAATAACTCAAAAGACTTTCCATCTCCGACTCCTTCGAGCATTCTGAAATACAAAACACCAAATAAATCGGTCCATGGAGAAGAGACAAAATTCAAAATATCTAGTGTATGTTCAAACATTAATTAGACCACCCAAGTATTATCAATGCCGCCAAAGTACAAAAATGCTCATCATATTTACAACAATATGTAAAAATTGATGGAATAATATGTTGTACCTGACTTTCGAGGGGCGATAGAATGCTTTGGCCATTGATGAATCATCCATCGCTTTACTCTGATTTCACAGGCGCCACTAAAATAGTAGAGAAAGGGAAGAGGATGTGGGAGTTGATCAGTCCAAAGATAATGAACAGGTATAAAGAAAGAGGTGGACTGATGGCTGGGAATAGCAATGCATGTGGGTTTTAAGCGAGAGAGAGAAAGAGAAACGGCTGCAGAATAGGGAGACATTGAGACGGGTGGGAACAGGGAAGGAATGGTGGTGTTGATTAGGGCTAGGCTGTTATTAAATCTGAAAGACATGAGTGGCATAATTGTGTTGTTAGAGGGTAAAGGTGGAAAAAAATTGTTTTTCAAGTATTCTGATATTTTAAAGTAGTATAGATATACTACTTTAAATGTCAAGATACATGAAAATTTTCATTTGGACATTTTTGTCCTCCAAAATTTTGAAAATACCAAGATCATTCTTAGAATTGGAATACCAAACACTTGTGACATTAATCATACAAATGAGTCATTAAATATTTCACAATGATTATTATTGTATTTGTTTAATGTAGATATCTATATATATCTATATTTATATTTATCTACTTTTAAAAGTACTTACAAAGGAAAACTTTTATTTTGTTTTCCTCTTCTATCCTTGAATAATATAAAGACAATCATATCTCATTTTCTAATTTAACTCTTAGACCATTCTTATTCTAAATATAAATAGTCAATTATAAGTGTAATGAATAAATCTATATCTATAGCTACATCTATAATATATGTAAATAAATATACATTGAATTCTAAATGTTATTTATCCTTCAAAACTTTTGATTTTATTTTTTACTCTTAAATAATATAATTAGGTTATTTTTATCCATATTTTATATTCATTGAATATCACAGTCCTTATGTCTTTCCTATGTTACAAAGCATGAAAACCAAGACCAAGAGCTTAACTCAAATGACAAATGACCTTCCAAGTACTCTAAATTTTTATATGGAAGTAAGAATAACAATCTCATCTTTAGTCACTGCCAATATATGTGCATATCTGCTTAAAATTGAAAATAATAATAATAATAAGGTTATAAAATTATTGTAATGGTGCACTTCCATTAATTTGATAAGTGAAAGTGGTTATGGTTTACATTTGAAAGTAATTTCTTAATAAAACTTTCATTAGATGAAATCTTTCATTTGCGATAACACTTATAATACTCATAAGACGAAATCATTTATGCTTAGGTGTGGTTATGGTTTGTTAGTTGCCAGATAATGACTATGTTAGTTGAAGAACATCCAGAAATTCTTAAGAGAAGAAATGGCCCTCAATTTTGGGTAACGTGATCATTTTCGTTAGCGAGATTTAACTAATCGTTGTCATTGAACTAAATCAATAAAAAATTAGGATCAAAATAACATCAAACATATATTTTACGAACATTGATGGCATGGGACCATCTTCCCATTTCCTGGAAATTAGGCTATTGACTTCGACGATTGATGGGACTATCTTCTCCTTCCTGGAAAATAATTTTGGAGAAAATTCAATTTACCCTTGTAAATCCCATGTAGTTTTGGGACAATCTGTAGGATTAACACCATTAATTGTGGTTGTACAAAGATTTTAATACCTCTGTATATCCAACCTTTGGCTGAATACTATTATTATTTTTATTTTATTTTTTTTGCATAAGCTGCGCACAAGCACAACCACCATAACCTCCTCCTCCACCATCCATCGCAGGCCCTTAAAAACAACCACAACCACCGTGGCAAAGTCCAACCCCCACCAACGACCAACCTACTGTCTCCCTCCTCTCCTCCACCCCAAGTCCAACCCACGCCTTCCCTTTTCTCCTCCACAACAAAAAAATATTAGATACTACAGTGATACCACATGACATTGATGATACAATGTCACCAACCAATGATAGAATACCAAGTGGACTTAGTAGACTCTATTATTTTATTAACTACCAATAACTATTTTTGTCATGTTGGAACAATAAGGCACATCAATCTTATTTGTTTTATAATTGGTTAGTGACACCATGTAACAATGATGAATTGTAACGGTTACCCTCAATATTTTTTTCAAACTGCGGGGAGGGAGAGAGAGAGAGAGAGAGAGAGAGAATCCACGACAAACATATCCCCTCCCCCTCCCCCTCCCCCTCCCCCAAACAACCACACATGGCCACCACCCACTAGCAAAGACAATTCCACAGCCACACCTGCCTCCCCATTTCTCATTAGAAAATATGTATAACAATTTTTGATCCTTTTATGTTTAGTAAATTTTTTAAGTATTAATAATAAATTTATTATCTTAATCTTATCGATGAGGAGAAAAAAAAATTAAGTCCCTATCCTATAAAGATTTTCTGGCTCCGCCGCCAGTATGGAGTGTATTCATCTTTTGTCGAATGGATCGAATTTTCCATCTACAAGTCGTTGTCACGTCTTGTTTGTAGCCTAACCTCCCACCACCACCGCCACCCTCTGAGCATCTCTCTTTCCACCACCACCACCACACAGCACTGCCCACCTGACACATGGTGTGAGATCCTGGCTAGTCCCACATCGGTTGCTTGGGGGAGATTTGGGCTGTTTATAAGTGACTCCTGTACTACCTCTTTTTAAGAGGCGGGTACGGGGTGTTACAAATGGTATCAGAGCCGACCCTGACCGGCTGATGGTGGGTAACCCTGCACGGGTGCTCGTGTGAGCCTAGCGCTGCGGCGTGGTAAAGCTGCACGGGGACGTGCAGCCCTGAGGGGGGTGGATTGTGAGATCCTGGCTAGTCCCACATCGGTTGCTTGGGGGAGATTTGGGCTGTTTATAAGTGACTCCTGTACTACCTCTTTTTAAGAGGCGGGTACG
Source organism: Ilex aquifolium (assembly GCA_951799425.1). NCBI lineage: Eukaryota > Viridiplantae > Streptophyta > Magnoliopsida > Aquifoliales > Aquifoliaceae > Ilex > Ilex aquifolium. The sequence continues at coordinate 577,205 of OX637392.1, read as the reverse complement.
GGGTGTTACACATGGCCATCACAAAAAACACCACATCAGCAAAGCACCGCCCAGCACCAGCACAATACCACCCAACAATCGTGACAAGTCGAACGCCCACAAACAACCACACCGACTAGCAATCTCAATTTTGGAGTTCAGAGACAACCAACATCATCGAAATGGGCAGCCACGCTAGGTAACGACACCAGGTAGAAGTAGAACCAACCCCAATTGAAGGAAACCCAACCTCGAAACTAGTAATTAATGGGTACGTCTCGGAGACATGGGTTCCGAGACGTGGTCATGCGTCCTGTGGGCGGTGGAATTGGGGGGTTTGATGGTAGCGTGGTGGCTGTGGATGGGTGTTTCGGGTGCTTGGGGGTGGTGGCTGCGTTTGATTTTTTTATCTTTTTACCTTGCAATTCCGAAATTATTACAATTATAGTAAATTAGTTTAAAACTACATGAGAAATAAGTGGTTGTTCTTAAAACTCTTGCAAATAATTTGTTTCCCCTCTTATTGCCTATATCAACTGATCCAAAGGGTAAGTTTTTTATTGACAAATCCACATTACAAGTATTATTGAAGTAGGCAAGAGAAGAAAATTTTCAAGTATTATTGAAGTATTCCAAGTCGTAATCAGTAAGAGAGAAGAAAATTTCCTAGGGGAAGAATGTTGAATGATGAATGTTGATGTGGTGGGCCCATTAGGATGATGTTCTATTACCACATCATTTGGGTCGTAAAATTTGAGAAAAAATGTAGACATCATAGCAATGCTTACACAGGTTTATAAAAATTGGAATTTTATAATCTCTACTAAATTTACGAACTTTATATAAAATTTCCCAAGTTTTACTAAAAAAGAAATAAAATGAAAGAATTAGTGTCCCCAAATAGAAATAGGAAAACCATGGAGAAAATTGTTTTTACTTTCTCCCAAAGCTAGACCTAATTTTCGTAATAGGCAAGATCTCGATAAATTTCTTTTAATTTTACAGTCGTTACTATTTTGTGGTCCTATGTTAATTGTTCCAATTCATTGAAACTACAAAACATTTATTCTTCGATCAAAGTGATTAAATCTAATCTAAATTGGGCATTATTCTGTATAAAAATTAGTTTTTGCTTAAGGGAGATTATTGTTGGAGATCTACCAATATTTTACCTGTCGCCGATGAGATTCCAACAAGAGTGTGGGCATAAATCTAAATTTATCATATTTTGATTACTTGGTAACTATCAAATGTTAATATTAGCAAACCAACAATATGACAGCAGATTTTTACCTGTTTTAAGATTTCTTAGTGGCATTCAGTGTACTGGCTCACCATGATTCCCACATGCATAAATACCTATCACATACAGATATTTCATAAAAAAAGAAGTCATTTTCTCCTCTATTGTGCTTAGTACTCTCTCTCTCTCTCTCCAGAGCAATCAACCCTTTTTCAATCAGGAGACCTTGAGGAAAGGAACCAAACAGGTAATCTAAATCCTTGCATACAAAGTGGTGGATATGAGTGGTGTTGTGTCTATGCCTTGCACGACATGCAAGGCTCAAAACTTGGTTTCGTTTCAACTAAAACAACCGAAATGCTTTAATTTCAGTGAGAACCAAAACGAAACTCCCATGTCTTAGAATGTTTTGGGATGTTTTCAAAGTATTTTGGTTTCGTTTGGTTTGGTCAAATGTTTTAAAAACAGAATGGAAACCGAACAAAATTCTGATCCTTGATGTGATGTTCTTAAAGAAAAAGCTGCATTTGTATGATAAACGTTGAACAAACTATCAAGGCCTCTAAGGTCTACACTTAATGAATTTTACTTATGGCTCACCTGTTGCAATTTGATGTTCCAGGAAGGAAAGAAAGAACAAAGGTCCACAGCAACGATGAACACTGCCACCACCACCATCACACGTATCTCTTTTCTACTAATTGCAGCACTCTTCTTCGTTCCTGTGTCAGAGGCTTCCATTTTCAGCTGGAGAAAACGTCCATTGAAGACAGTTACCCTAACAAATAATCATACAAATTATCTGAGTGTCAGATGCTATAACTTCAACGACGCCCTTAGACTGCAGCATTTAAAACCTAATCAGCAATTTAAGTTCAATTTCCAGGTGAATGGACTTCTTGCCTCAACAGCAATGTACAACTGCTCAACAAATATGGGTGTGTTTGTGTCCTATAGACATGACTATATGTGCGGTAACGACACAATCAACAAGTGTGACTGGAAGTTTGATCTCAAAGGAACCTACCGATACTCACCGACGTTAAACGACTGGGAATTCTTTGATTATAATCCGAACTATGAGTCTTTGTTTAGGGGAGGAGTTGTACAGAACAAGTATACTAATAAGAAATAAAAGTGAATTTAGTTGCATTTTAAACCTGGTTGAACTTTCATGCCTTTTGGCTATAGAGGTAAGGTTCTACGTCCCCATCTAGTGTTGTACACTTGTACCTATTTTGTCAATGAATTTGTAAGGGTCCATGCCAAACCTCCCTCCATATGAAGTGATTTTAATAAGAACGAGGATTCAAAAAACATGGAAAAGATATCGACCTTTGCACTAGGGCTGACAATTGGTCGTGTCATGTCGGATTCATCTTGGGAGCAATGTCGTGTCACAAGTGGCTCAACCCACATTCAACACATACAAGATTAAAATAAACCATGAGACAATTTGAAATGAAATTATCAACAACGACTAAAGGAATAATCCCTCCCTTCTAAATTATTTGTGAGAATATATGCACCATTTCGAGTATCCATAATCAACTCAGAAGTTGAGCTTCTTAGACAACAGTAAGCAACAGAATCTCTTTACTTCCACGTGACACTAATTAAATCATAGCTCTCATTTTTTATTGTGACGAGGAACCTTTCTAAAGCAAGGACCACATTTGATTCACCTCTACCTGAAATCACCCGCTAACCACAGATATCAAGTAGTCACACGCGAGAGTAAGGGTGCAACTTGGACAGGCCAACCCGTATCCAACCTGAAAAAAATAGGGCTTGGGTTGAGGTTTTTAAGACTTGGGTTGGGTCTGGGTTGAAAAACACCAACTCGAATTAAATTCGAGCTTAACCCGAATATATAAATCGGGCTTAAACTGAATATTAAATCGGACCCAACCCGAACATATTTAAAAATAAATATATAAATCAATAGATTCAAAAGCATAACTTACAACTACGGTTCACAATTCACTTTAACGAACTCAACCAGAATTTTAACCCAAAATCAGCCCGAATTCAACCTGAGCTTACTCGAATTCAACTTGGGCGGTACTCGAGTTGAGAACCTCAGGTTGAGGTCGGGTTAAAATTAGGGTTAGTATTGAAAATTATATACCTAGGGTTGGGCTAGAGTTGACCTCTCAACCCGCCCGAATTGCACCCTACGCAAGAGTAGAAACCAAGACATCCGAATTTATGGTTCACCCCACTGGGCTACAAGTTTATAGTTCTTAAAGTTGAAGTAGAAATAGTGTGGCAATACACAATACTATAATCTTCACAAAAAAAAAAAAGCATATAGCGTTAAAAAGATTGATAAACTAATAATGCAATAACTTGCCAACTGATGTACATAACTAGTCTATGGTAACAGGAACTAAGGTATTCCTTCATGCAACAAAACATCTGATTAATGTTTCCACAAACATGAAAAAATAAAACCTTTGCAAAGAGATTCAGTTGTGAGTTGTGACTTAGACTCCCAAGGTGTGGACAATCCTCTATTTCTGTGCAATAAACAAGCTTACTAAACTCAAATCTTCCCAGTACTGCATTGAACACAAGTTCCCATAGGACACTACCCTCTCAATTCTCTCACCACAGTTAAAAATATTTGCTTTCTCATGCACTTGTGACAGAAAACAAACACATTCCACTATGAAGTCAGTCAAAACATGAACAATCTGACATGGACATGATGGCTCCATATATGAAGCCCCCACAAATAATTTCTACCTACTTCCTCCTCCCATAGAAGCTAATACTCCACTTGCAACCACAATGTTTGTTACCCCCCCCCCCCCCCCCAAGTCTTTTCACATGGATTTGCAATACAACCGCTTGTTTTCAAGGATGAACACAGAAATATACTCCATAATAAGTCAAAATACAATGTATTATCCCCTAAAAATCACCGCTGATCTGTGTACTTAGTATAATGGCATATGGAAATTATGAATGCCATGACACAGTAAAAGAAATGGCTCCTTAACTGTTGTGCTTTATCTGCTTAGTTTGAAAACATGTGGCTTTTTCCTGTTTCACAGAAACGGAATTATCTCTACAAAGCCTTCCTTTCAATATCAATTAAAAAGTGAGAGCAATTGAAGTATAATGTCTTTTTGGCGAAGGGATCAAACTCAGAGACTGATGTAATTCAATGCAACTCCCGAACCAAAACAAGGAAAACTTTGAATGTAACACTTGACCTAAGTGACATATCCTTAACGATAGCAAGCCACCCAAAACCTGGAAAAATCAAGAACCTGCTCAAATAACATAACCTATTCATTGATGCATTGTGTTGTGCTACTGCGCAGCCAGGAGTTTCATGCTAGCTCATAGCAACCTATTTGTGCAGACCTGTGCAACATAAAGAGTAAACCCTCAGTAGACAAATTTAAATTGAGGGGAGAGCTCTTTCCCTTACACTTGTTTAATAGCAGAGAACCTTGTGAAGAACAACTAGCAACACACAAAGCCTTGTTTTGAGGGTGTCTTGTTCCTACTGTGATCCCAAATCTTTTACCATCAATTTTTCTTCCCAATAAGCACCATTTTAACTAAAAACATAAGATAACTTGGCATATGCAGAACTCACATCTACGAGTCCTCGATATTTTTAGCGAGTTTCGCTCTTCTTACTCCTATACGTGATCGTGTGTAAATAATAATGAGTGTACATCTTGACATCCTTAGTCATATTAGTTTCCACTTTCATAACCTGGCTACATAATAACCAAATCAGTCTCCACCACATAGCCAATCCTTGCCAATGGACTGACATATCTACATAAAGAGATCAATTTTTCCCACTGTCGAGGTACGTGTATATCGAAAAGAGCCCCGAGAACACAGTAAGACAACTAAATTACAAACTGCTCATCCGCAAGTAAAAAAACATACACCCCCATTGGAGATATAGACTACAGTGATGTCGCCACAACAAGAAAAATATGCTAAATTTCGTATAATGAAAAACTTCTTTATATTTGCATTTCATATATAACTCCATAAAGTACAAAAGTGCAATCAGACCTTTAAATGCACATTGTGTTGTTTCTCCTCCTTCCAACGCCTAATCTACCCATCGTTCATATTCCTAAATCTGTCTTTAAAAGACCTGAACAATGAAATTCAAAACATTAATTACTCCATTTATACACAAAATATTTTTAATGTTGATGAAAGCGAAGACATACGTAAACATTAGTTACAAAAATTGTTACACAAACAGAATTTAGCTGCCGATTAAGAAGAAAAAAAACTGAAGGAGGGTAAACAAGTATGATAAAATAAGTTCAATGAAGCTTTCTAAAGAAGATCAAAAATGTGTTTTCTTTTCTTACAGTTTCTCGGGAACCAAACGGGGAAAAAGATAAAGAGAAACCCCAGTTACAGGGAGAGGGAGAACACGTGACTGACTGGGCAGCGAAAGGTGCAAAGGTGGAGAGACATTGAAAGGGGGCTTGAATTGGGGGGTAATTACAGGGAGGTAAAAGGGTTTGTTGTGGAGGAATTGATGTGAAGAAGGTGATGGCGAAGAGGAGAGAGAGAGTTGGGAGGTTTTGGTGGGCGGGAAAATGGGCATCTTAGAGGTTCTGGGATTTTTACAGGCTCGGGTTTGGGTCTATGGGAAAATGGGTGCTTGATAAATTTACATTTGTAAGTCCTTTCTTTTAAAATTATTAGACTGACATCCCCGTATACTTTTTTGTCTATATTTTTCTGTTTTTTTTGGTTATGCACTATTTAAGAGAGAGAACGATGAAGTTCGAACCAGAGGTTCAACACCAAGGGCGATGGTCATTAGTTAAATTACTCTATTGGAACTTTGTATGTCTCATTTATGTTTTATGTTAAGTATCCAATTATTATTGGAATAATAATGCATATGTTTGAAGAAGACGACGACAAAGCAATTTAAATAGGATTCTCATTACATTCCAAAAGTGTGATTACATTAACTATTTATATACAAAGTTGGCTCATATTTAAGCTAACCATGATTAATTATAACTATAGTTAGTTGTAACTAACTTAGTTAATGATACACGTGATCTATAACATACTAGAATATCAGTCTAGAGCAAGTGGTAAGATTTTGAAGTGTGTTGTTGAAGTGCTTTGGAGTTGATGCAACTGCATAAAGAATCTTGTTAGTGCTGAGCTGAGCTGGAGGAGCTGTATGTGTTGAGTGACAATATATAGTTTCAACTTTCAACGGTACGACATGTTATATCTTATAACATTGTGAGATGACTCGTACTAGAACCCTCCAATATTTCATCTCCAAAATTTTTTATTTTTTAACAAATGTAAAATATTTCGTTTTACATTACGTGCTTGTTTCTAACCAAATTATCTCACAATTCTTATATTTTTACCTCTTTCTTGTATCTATAATTGTCTAGTTGGACAAGGATTAGTTTAACTACTTACCGAAAAATTAAAGATTAGCTGAGCTTTTTTATATCTATATATTTATCTAATCTCACGTTCCATTCTCTACAATTTCATATTTAATTTTCTTCTCTAATCTATTGTCATCCCTAAAAAATAACAAACAAATTAAATGAGGAGGATGAATGGCGGGGTTATTTATTTTAAAAAATAGGGGTGGGGCTATTGCTATTGACGTGGGCAGTGTAGGGTGGGTCCAATGTCGGCGTGGGGTGGAGGGGCAAGCATTCAATTTGCAGTATAACTCTAATGCATCTCGTCGCACAATATAGTTAATGTGTAAGGTTTTTTAGTTACATGAGTGAACACATCTTGTTAACGGATATTTTTTCCCCACAAACAACTAGCATTAATCTAGTTTGTTAAATAAACTATGTTCCTCCCAACCCATGAATATGCTCTATAAATTAAATTGCCTCCCCCACAACTTGGACGACCAAAGAGAGAAAGTCGAAATAATCTTTGTCAGATGGGCGACGAGCTTCTAAATTTTCGTATTTTTTGCTCCTTTTTTGTTTTATATGAGCAAAATTATTATGAGGTATTAGATACTTTAAAATTAGTATCAACCACTTTTTTGAAAACAATTCAAATTATCACCAACAAAAAATGTAAACTATTGGTAACTGTCTAAATATCATGTTGACAATTTACATTGGGCTCAGTTGGTAACATTTTTTTTTCATTTGGTAATCACTTTTGTTTTCGATTTTTTGTTTTTGTTTTCATTTTTTTAAATAAAATAAAAAAGACAATGTGTTTAGTAATATTTCGATGTTGTTTTTACCTTTTCACCCTTACCGGTTACCACCATCCGTCACTAGTATACTAACAACCCGTCATCACCACCCCACCGCCATAAAATGTATTTAAAACAATCAATTATCAAAATAGGTATTTAATTTTTAGGTTTATTTTTTTAAAAATAAAAACAAATATCAACAAATTTTTTGTTTTTTATTTTCTAAAAATGAAAAATATAAAAAAATTTCAAATTTCATTTTTTTTAAATTAAAAAATTATTATGTTAGTAGATTCGACATTTAAAAATTTCATGAAGTGTCCATGTGTAAAGTTTTACCTCCTCTAATTATGAAAAATAACATTGGAATTGTTTCTTACCTTCCATTTCATAATGTTTGCAAATGCAAGCATCGGATACAAATTTGTAAATATGCACAACATGTTAGAAAGAAAAATGCACATAACTGTTAGGATAATCTAAAAGTTGCTATTTCACTATTTTTTAGTTCGAGTTTTGTAAAAGAATTACGGCAAAACCAATTGATGCGATTTCTCAAGAGTTATAGTTCTCTCTAATTTCTAAATAATTGGAGTATCTTCCAATTTTCTTTTAAATAGTGAGGATTTGTCAAACTAGTAAATTCACTTTGTTTTGTTTTTGAAAACCCAACTAGATTTTTGAATAAGATAAGAAGAAAATATTTAACAGTCAAAAAGGATTGAAATATGTTATAATTATTTAAAAATTTAAGGAGAGTCAAATCCATTTATAGGCATCAAAGCACAACCGACATTATCACTAAAGTAAAACTAATACATAATTGAAACAATTTTAATAAGTTAAAATGAAAAAAATATACAAATGACCCACAAACTTATTTATTTTAAATATGAGGAAAAGTCTTCCCTTTATTATATTAAAAAATAAATTTTACTGAATACGAGGATAAGTCTTCTTGTTATTATATTAAAAAATAAAATTTCACTTGGTATTTATCGTCATTGATTATAAAATGAAAAAAAAAAGGGAGAAGAATAAGATTAGATGAATTTAGACATGTAATATTTAAAAGTTAGATTGAATAAAAAAAGATATTAGATAAAAAATAAAGAGAGGAAAAGTGCCCAGACAGCTCAAAAGAGGAAAGTAGAGAACCAGTGAGAGAGAGAGAGAGGGACTTGTGAATGCTAACCCATTAATTATAGAGAAAATTAAGGAGTATTCAATGAATCTCTGGGGTCAGACACTTGGCCAATGAAAACACAATACGTAGACGGATCCTCACGTTTTGATTGGCCAGTCTTAATCCGTCCCTAACAGTTCTTCCACTTTATCAATACCACACTTGATTGGGCAGTAGCACATCAGTTGTGGTGGTAGGAGAGAGAAAGCTGTAACTCAGCCCACCTATAAAAAGGATTTCTAGAGAGAGAAAAGGAAAGGATATATAGAGAGAGAAAGGCACTGTACAAGGAAGGACTTGTTGCAGACTGCAGAGAAAAAAAGAGGTTCTTTCTTTCACCCAAAACCCTAGCTTTATACCTTCAGGGTCACAAGTAAGGCCGCCTCTTTGCTTTCTCTCTCTCTCTCCTCACTTGAACACAATAATGGGTTTCGTATAGTTAGATCTGCGGTAGCTCATTTTGGAAGATAGTACCAGTAATTTTATTTACTCTCATTCCTGTGGTTTGTAGCCAGAAAAAGAAATTGTAGAGAGAGAAACACAGAGGTGGTACTGGTTTATGTATTATTTGGGTTATGTTCTTCTACTTATTATTTGTGCTGGGATTTTAGGGATTTTATAAATTCAGGTCTCATTTACAAGAATTTGTGGTTGACAAGGTAGCTTTGGCTTGTGGTTGTGGTATGTTCCATTATGGGTTTTGACTGTATTTGGTGACAAGTTTCGGAAATTGTGCAAGAGGGTGTGTTTGTTTTGGTACATGATCGTGAAGGGCCAACAAGGTAGCTTTGTGTTCTAACTGGTACATGTGAGTCTTGAAGGTGTAAGAGTAAGGAAGTGAAAGTGTTGGGGCATTGTTGATTATACTCATTGCGATGCCATTTTTAGCATGTTTGTTGTGATATTTTATTTCTTATCGTCAAATTTCAAATCTTTAGGGAATAATTTTGTTGGTTGGAGTTTTATGGGAGTTCTTTGACGAAGTGATAGAACTTGGGTATTCGTGAATGTGAAAAAGGTTGCAAAGAGATTTACAAGGACTGCTGGAATGCTGTTATTTTGGCCTTAGCAAAATTGGAAGCTTGTGTAGAAGTTGGTAGAATTGAAGAGGTTTGCATTCTCGACAGGGGTATCATCAAACGGGAGGGTCAGAGTTTTGGATTTTGGTTTCGGGTGTCGTCCTACTCTGTTTTTCTTGGTTTATACTGGATATTTGCACTGGAGTGGTTGGGGATACCAGGCGTGGGAGCCATGTCATCCTTGAGTCGGGAACTGGTTTTCTTAATCTTGCAGTTCCTGGATGAGGAGAAGTTCAAGGAAACAGTCCATAAGTATGTGGATTTCTCATTCTATCTTTCAATGTTCAATATTGTTTTGTTGCTGATGAAATGTAAGAGAATGAAAGTGGATCATAAGGCTGAATCTTCATTTGTTCACAAATTCACAGCCAAGTCAACAGAGACTAACATTAATTTAAGACTATCAAACTACTTTCCTTAGTTTACTTACTTTCCTAAGTTATCTTGGCAACCAAATAAGTGACATTTTTTTATCAATATGTCAAGGGACACTTGATGGCTTCATTTGTGTGGCTCTTGTTCTTATTTTGGATGTGTATTTATATATTTAGGTTGGAACAAGAGTCTAGTTTCTTCTTCAATATGAAATACTTTGAAGATCAAGTTCAAGCAGGTGAATGGGATGAAGTTGAACGATACTTATGTGGGTTCACTAAGGTTGAGGACAACCGCTACTCAATGAAGATTTTCTTTGAAATAAGAAAACAAAAATATCTGGAAGCACTTGATAGGTGAGTCTTATAGTAGAGCTATTTTGGTATCTCTCGATGAGCATCCACGTTTGTAGATAATAATATTATGCCATTCTTTTTTATATCATATGACATTTCTTAGGCATGATCGAGCAAAAGCGGTTGATATTCTTGTGAAGGATCTCAAGGTGTTTGCATCTTTTAATGAAGAACTGTTTAAGGAGATCACCCAGCTACTTACTCTTGACAATTTTAGGTACTAAAGTCAGCAATCACTTAATTATTTCATTTTTTACTTAATTATGTCAAGTTTTCATTTTTTCTGTTAACGCTGCTTTTACAACTTTTTCATGTGTCATTAGGCAGAATGAGCAACTTTCCAAGTACGGGGACACAAAATTAGCACGGAGTATAATGCTAGTTGAACTTAAGAAGCTCATCGAGGCAAATCCATTGTTTCGTGAGAAACTTACATTTCCCACATTCAAAGCGTCACGATTGCGGACACTGATAAATCAAAGGTTTTAGGCTTTTTGTTTATAAATTTTTTACTTTTTTATATGTCTGAGCCTCTTTTATCCCTTTGAATGTTACTGTTTCTGTTCATTACCTGTTTGCAATTATTTGCTTAGTGATTATTATGGCTGTCTTTGTAAAATTTTATCTTCTTGGATTTTCAGTCTTAACTGGCAGCATCAACTTTGCAAGAACCCACGGCCAAACCCTGATATCAAAACACTTTTTACTGATCATACTTGTGCTTCTAGTAATGGAACTCGTCCTCCTCCGCCTTCTAATAGTCCTCTTACTGGACCTGTTCCCAAAGCAGGAGCTTTTCCTCCTATTGGAGCCCTTAACGTAATTACAATTTCATTTTTATACCTTCAGATCATAGGTTTATCACCTTCAAAGTCCACTTAAGAAAGACTTGATATGTGCAGCCTTTCCAGCCAGTTGTTTCTCCATCTCCGAGTGCTATCGCAGGGTGGATGTCAAGTACTAACCCTTCCATGCCTCATGCTGCTGTAGCAGCAGGCCCTGTTGGTCTTGTGCAGCCTCCTGGTGCAGGTCAGTTTTCTTATTTTTTAGCACAGGATTAGCTACTACCTGTGAGATATTCAGTGTATTATATCCGCCTTTTAACTGATATATATTCATCTAATGCCAGCAGCTGCATTCCTTAAGCACCCAAGGACTCCTCCAGGGGCTCCTGGAATGGATTATCAAACGGCTGATTCAGAGCACTTGATGAAACGTATACGCGTTGGCCAATCTGATGAGGTGTGGATTAATAAACATAGCATTGCATCTGTACAACTTACTCTTGTTGGACTTTCTGTCTTGGGTGCTTTATCATTTTTGTGCTTTAATATAAATGCATTTGCGTATGTTGCGCAGGTTTCTTTTTCTGGTACTACCCATCCTCCCAATATTTATTCACCAGATGACCTTCCGAAAACAGCTGTGCGGAATCTCAACCAGGGATCTAACGTCATGAGCATGGACTTCCACCCACAGCAACAGACTGTTCTTCTAGGTTAATTTCTGAATGACTTCTTGTCATGTAGGTCAAACTTTTGGCATCAATTTAGTCATTGTATGGTGTAGTCCTTACATAAAATAATGTAAGAAAAAAGATGTTTACGATAACGAACTCAAGGTGTTGATACCCAAAATCTATTATTGTTTCCTTGTAGTTGGAACAAATGTTGGTGACATCAGTATTTGGGAAGTTGGTTCTCGAGAAAGAATATCCCATAAAACCTTCAAGGTTTGGGATGTCTCAGCTTGTTCAATCCCCTTACAGGTTAGCTCCTTTTATGCTCTGTTTTAGGCTTTTAGCTGTAAGCCTGTATGGTGCTTAATTCAAGTCTATGTGTATGTGCCCATTCTTTTTCTTTTTTTGAGAAAAACACTTATAATATGTTCAGACAACCTTGGTGAAAGATGCTGCAATATCTGTTAATCGATGCATATGGGGCCCAGATGGATCCATACTTGGTATGGCTAAAAACTTGTTTTTCATTACTTCTTGACGTTTCTCCTTTTAAGATGGGGTTCTAGTTCTCTAACTTAAATTTTCTCGTTTGTAGGCGTTGCTTTTTCCAAGCACATTGTTCAGATATATACATACAATCCAGCAGGGGAATTGCGACAGCACCAGGAAGTATGCTCTGTTAAAGAATCACATTTTCTAAATAGTTATATTATACCAATGATCAAGTACTTGATGACTCGTCCAATTTTGTAGATTGATGCTCATATTGGTGGTGTTAACGACATCGCCTTTGCTCATCCCAATAAGCAACTGTGTATAGTTACATGTGGTGATGACAAGACAATCAAGGTATTAACCTTCTCAGCATAATAATGTTTAAGGTCATGCTATATTGATTTTTCTCATGCATCTTGGCGTAATAGGTGTGGGATGCGGTAGCTGGACGAAAACAGTATATTTTTGAGGGTCACGAAGCTCCTGTATATTCTGTCTGCCCACACTATAAAGAAAATATCCAGGTAAAAGTACATCTGAACAAATTTTGTTGGCTCACATTACAAGTGTCTAAGAAGGTCGAAAGAGCTTAATTCGCCTCTGATCAATTGACGGGATCAATCTGTTTTCTTTCTGCATGCAGTTTATTTTCTCCACTGCCATCAATGGGAAAATTAAAGCGTGGCTTTATGATTGCTTGGGATCGAGAGTAGACTATGATGCTCCTGGACTTTGGTGCACCACAATGGCATATAGTGCTGACGGAACCAGGTGTTGCCCTTAACTGAGTGCTGGATAATGGATTATTGGCCTTGTTTCTACTTCACATCCTACTCGTTTTAGGGTAAATATTAGAAAAAATGGATTGTCTTCGTCGGTATATGACCATCACCTTTATCATCGTTGTTGGTGTCAATTGCACATCCGCTGTAAAAGTTTCTTATCACTGGCATTTCTGATCATGACAAAACAAATAATATCCCTTGCTTTGCACAGCTAGGGGGTAGTTCTCCCTTTTTGTATTCTCCATTCTTCATGATAGGCAGCTACCTTTTATTTTGTAAGTTTATAATCATAATATAAGTAAGCATCTCCAGGACATCGTCTTGGTTCCATGGCTTGCATTGCTTTAGTCATCAGAGACCATGCCAGTCAACAATAACAATAAGGTCTATCTATATTATTGGCAAAGACTGCCCTATAAATAATTTTTCATCAATTCCTCTAAAAGAGGAAAAAGCATCCCGAAACACACACACATAATTTCATGCCCCTTGTCAAAAAATAAAATGATACTTTATGCTTTGATGCAGTCCATGGTAAGAATTAGATGACAAAAGAATCCTGACACTTCAATTGAAATAGAACAATTGTAACACCCCAACCCCTAAGATAATACATTTACTCAATACAGGTAAAGGAACTGATTTACTTAAGCAAAGCCCTGTAACTTGTACATATATTTAGATACCCAATATACAAGCACCAGAGCAACCAAGATGGGTCATGCTCACCGCTAAACTTCATGTTTACAGACCACATAATACTTTACAATTTCAAATATTTACAAGACTTCAAATACTCAAAAGAAACAAAAGAGATTCCAAGGTTGACTACCCCTTAGCCACCTAGACTCAGCGGTGGACTCCTCTCGTTGCATAGAGTACCTAGAGACATAAACAACGGAGAGTAAGCACAATAAGCTTAATTAATGTACATGCACAAATAATAAGTTATATCACTCTTTTACCATAACAATATTTTCTCAAACAAAGTGAAAGTGAAACCACTATATCAACCATCATTCTTGTGCGTACTTCATAGATATAGTCAATGCCATTAAGGCCATACTTGCCACAAAGGCTATGTCGTAACCGCTATAGCATATCGCTACCAAGACCATATCACAATCGCCACAAAGGCTATATAATGTCCAATATATCTACCACCAAGGCCATATCACATTCACCACTAAGGCTATATCACATCCACCACTAAGGCAATATCACATCCGCCACGCCACTAAGGCTATAAACATAACCTCCACTCTATTATAAGCCAACATATCAAACGTTCATACTCCAATAGCAGATAAGCATTCTCAAGTCATTTTCAAATACATGAGTAGTACACTCACCCTGGGTTGGATTCTATCTCAAGTTAGATCCCCTGTCGAAGCTTTAGGTGAAATGGTTGATGAAGTCGACGCCTCCACACTTAACACATACGTTGTCACAAATGTATTTTAATATTCCACAAGCAAACACTATATTCCAATTGTTCATATATGATTACCTGCGCATGCTTGAGTTAATGTATAACTAATCCTTTTCCCAAAATATCGTCTCTTAGTCATTTAAGCTCTTCCTTGCTAGTACTCTATTTTTCCCAGGCTAATTCGAAGTTAACACATTAATCATGTAGTTGTAGACAATCTAATCCATTTAGGATTGTTTTTAACTCGATAAGATGTTTTGTGAAACTCAAAGAATGAAAGGATGAAGAGTTGGAGGACTCACAATAAAAAAACCAGGTATGGAACAATTATTGGTGGGCGTGGAAAAAAATAACTGTTTATCTTATACCAAGCAGGAAAAAAAACCCAGGGAAAAATGGAATGGTTGAGATTATAATTAACGGAGGGAGTTTACAATTTGTTTAGGAGAAAGGGCTCTTCAATATTGATCCAGATTCTTTATATGATGCAACTTATAGTCACGAGCATTTCCCAGAGTGTGAACCATAAAAAGCCATGTATACCGCACTGTCTACAATATAAAAGCAGGGGACCCACTTTAGTGATAACTTTGTAGCATAAAAAAGTTAATTGGGGTAGGAGAGAGATTAATGAGAGGACTGCGAGAGAGGTTAGGTGCAAACTTGGTCTTATGACTCTTATCTCAGGGAAGAGATTATTAAAGAATAGGGACAGTTCACTAAATGCTTTGCTTTTTGGTGAAAAATCTCCACAAGAACAGATTCTGGCAGGATTCTGGAAGTGGAATGTGAGGTTGAGGGAGAAGTACCTGAACATGTTAAGGAACAACCAAGGTTGTCAAAATGTGTATTGGAACGTGTACCGTTTTTGAAAAATAATGTATTGTGTATCGTAAGATATGCTCAATTTAAATTTCTATCTATCTATCTATATATATATATAGACACACACTCACACATGCCTAAAAATATGCTCGAGAAAAGGTCAATCTGTTAAATCTTGAATCATGAGTGGTGATAGGCAACAATGAGCACTAACAGAAGCATAATGATAGTGGGAATGGCAAAGAGCAACTTTCCTTTTTGTAAAGCAGTAAAATGTGAAATTGAATACAAGATCTAACTTCCTAGTACCAGATGGGCATTTGGGTCATCTCGATAATCCTATTTTGATGGATTTAATTCTTTGTGGTCATTCCTTTTCAATAATGCTTCCTTAAAGGAGATTTGGAAGAAGGCATTTCCAAAAATTGGAGTATAATCATTCTTTTGGGTTAAGGGTATTAAAGCACAATTAGCTAATTATCAAGAGTATAATATTCCCTTAATATCATCGTCACGAATATCAGGATCAGCATTATTGGTTATTATACAGCTTTAAAGGTAGCGAATTTCTTTGGCTGTTTTTATCATCGTTGTTTGCTTATATTCTTAGTCTCGTGTTTCTTTCAGACTTTTCTCTTGTGGAACAAGCAAAGAAGGTGAATCCCACCTGGTTGAGTGGAATGAGAGTGAAGGAGCTATTAAGAGGACATACTCTGGTTTTAGGAAGCGGTCTCTAGGTGTTGTGCAGTTTGACACGACAAGGAACCGTTTCTTAGCAGCTGGTGATGAATTTCAGATCAAGTTTTGGGATATGGACAATACTAACATACTAACAGTTACTGATGCGGACGGTGGATTGCCTGTTAGCACACATTACCTACTCTATTTGAGACAAAAAATTAACTCGAATGTGAGAGGGAATAATTGATTTTCTTCATTATTTTTTCTGCTTTCAGGCTAGTCCTAGACTGAGGTTTAATAAGGAAGGTTCCTTGCTTGCTGTTACCACCAGTGACAATGGAATCAAGATCTTAGCAAATACTGAAGGACAGCGCATGCTTAGAATGCTAGAAAGCAGAACATTTGAGGGGTCTCGAGGTCATTCTGAAGCAGTCAATATGAAAGTAATTTATGCCTTTTCCTTTCACTATTTCTTGTGCATATCATACTGTCATGCAATAGATTTTTGATTGTCTTCTTTGTGATTTCCTCTGCAGCCTCCAGTTGCTGGTGCATTAGGTTCCATCGCGAATGTTTCTGCCCCTATAGGTCCTATTGGAGAACGATCTGATAGAATCCAACCCCCATTATCCATTGGCAATCTTGTAAGTTTCTGCTATCTCTGCTTTCATCATCAAGTTTTAAATCTCTCTCTGTAAGCTTATATTGTCTAGTCTAATTGCAGGGTAATGTGGAGAGCAGCAGAATGGCTGATATTAAACCAAGGATATCAGACAATGCTGACAAAATTAAAAGCTGGAAGTTTTCTGATATAGTTGATCCAGCTCAATTCAAGGCCCTGCGGTTGCCTGACCCTTTGACAGCTAACAAGGTATGTGCGGGGAAAATTCCTGTGGCCTGGTGATGTCGTGTATACACGTATTCAGCTCCATTCTCTCGGAGCAGCATTTGATCTTGTCAGAGAACAATATCTTAAACCTTCTTGGTGATGGGGGTCACTAGTTGTTGGGTACCAAAATTGTTCAATTCTCCTTGTTGCATTAGTGTCCTTGAAATGTGACATGAACTGTCATCACCATTATATTTTACAATAGGCCTTTTAGAGAATGAAATATAGGATAAAGTTCTAGGCGGGGTGGACTGGGTGCATACTGAACCTTTGACATAACTTTCACAAAGTAGCTGCCCTTTGATTTGAACCCAAGACTTTGCAGTCATTATCCCAAGCAAAAATTGTATATAGGAAAGTACTTCTTGCTTTTGTTTTGTGGTTAACTTAAACACACATCATGATTTTCAGGTTATGCGGCTGATTTACACAAATTCTGGGCTAGCATTGCTTGCCCTTGCCTCCAATGCCGTTCACAAGCTCTGGAAATGGCAGCGTAATGAACGCAATCCATCTGGAAAGGTTAGATTCTAAATTACATTGTCTGCTCACTCCTCATGTGTGCATTTTTTATATCCTTTTGTTTCTGATTTCTGTTGTTTTATTTCCTCTTCCAGTCTACTGCATCTATTGTGCCGCAGTTGTGGCAGCCTACAAGTGGTGCACACATGTCTAATGACTTAAGTGACACTAAACCAACTGAAGAGGCAGCTGCCTGCATTGCTTTATCTAAGAATGATTCTTATGTTATGTCTGCCTCGGGTGGGAAGGTCTCCTTGTTCAACATGATGACGTTTAAGGTTTGTTATCCTTTCTACCTCATTCAGGAGCATGAAACTCTAACAGTGTGCAAATTTTGCTTATAGAATGTCGATAATGACACAACTTAACTTGTGAAACTCTGGCCAGGTTATGACAACTTTCATGCCCCCACCACCTGCAGCCACCTACTTAGCCTTCCATCCTCAGGACAACAATATTATTGCCATAGGAATGGAGGATTCCACTGTTCAGATATACAATGTTAGGGTGGATGAGGTGATTCTTCTTTTTTTCATGTTAAGAAACTGTGCACTGGACTTCTTGTCAGTCTTTTGGATGGTCACTGTATTTTGAAGGACAGCACTGGACAAAGAAAGCGGTCGCTCTGTCATTGTGGTTTTACTTTGTGTTGATGCTCTTGTTTTGTTTTAGTGAATGCATGACATGCTCTTTTCTTTGGCATTCTATTTAGTCTTGGTCATTTTGTCATTCTTGATTTCTTTTCTCCTGATGAAATTTTATTCATATGTTTTCTTCCAATTTGCCTTTGACATCTTGATAGGTCAAAACTAAGCTCAAGGGTCACCAGAAGCAAATTACAGGGCTTGCATTTTCTCAGACTTTGAATGTACTGGTATCATCTGCAGCTGATGCGCAGGCAAGTGCTGGGAAAAATGGAAATTTTTAGTTGTTTTCTTTTATTAAGCAAAATAAGATCTTCCTTTGAACCAATTATCCCAGAATTGAGATGAGATGATCTATTTTGAGAGGGGAATAAATGACATCATTCCTTTTTTTTTCCTGGGTACTTTAAATTATTTTTGACTCTAATGTTGTAATGCTTGACGCTTCTTCGGATTGCAGCTGTGTATGTGGAATATTGAGGGATGGGAGAAGAGGAAAGCAAGGCCCATACAAGCTCCGCCTGGTCAGCCGTCTCCCTTAGTTGGAGAGACTAAAGTTCAATTCCATAATGATCAATCGCATCTACTGGTAGCACATGAAAGCCAAATTTCTGTTTACGATAGCCAACTGGAGTGCTTGTGTTCTGTAAGTCCTCTGCTTCTTAGTTCTTCTGTTGTAGCCTTGTAGGACTTAACTTGTCAGTTGGGCTCTAGGTTGTCAGTCTTGGATCTCTTGGTTCTTGGATGTTCAATGTTCTTGGTCTTAGCAACATAACTTGGACTCATTTTTAATTGTTTTCTATTGTTGGGCTTGAATTTCCAGTGTCTAGTAGACTTCTTGATGTGATTTTTCACTTTTTGAACCTATACCGGTATAAACATTTGTGCTGCAGTTAATGATCATTTGTGGTTTTCCGGCTTTGGAGTTTAGGAGTCATTATTAAAGAGTTGAAACAAATATGACCATGTTGAACTTGCGGATGTCACGTAATAATAGTGTATTTCCAAATGTAAACCATGTTGTGGGTTTCTTTGAAGGGTGCATTTGATGCATCATTGCCCAGTATGTTTGAAAAAATAAATAGAAAGACTGTTAATGGTTTTCATGCTTCAGTTATAGATACCTATGTCCACACGAGGGCACCATTCTACTACTATTTCAACTTAAATGCATACAATGATGACACTTTTGGATACTACTATATCCAAATGCTACCAAACCTTTTGGATAGATGTACGGTTAGCTTAGCTGTAGAACCAGATTCATCGCAACATAGGAAATTCCAGTTATCAATTGTTTGTAGGTAAATCCTTGTCTTGTATGTGTCTCTAATAGTAGTCATTTTATTGATCGACTACAGGGTAAACAATTGCTTATTTACGCTCTCTTTTTGTACTTCTTTTAAATGCTAAATGAAACTAATGGTTTTAATCACACGGGACTGATTAAAGTCTATATAGTTGTCAAATCTTTATTAACTGAATCTCGGAACTCCTATCGTAAAGTTGTGGCAAAAGACAAGAGTAGTTAGAACTGTAAGAAGAGGACAACAATACTGATCTCTTCCTCACCAAGACCTTCAGGTTCCACAAAACATGCTTCACTCAAATTACTTGGGAATAGGAACAACAGAATGTGAAAGCATTGACACAAGTGATATTTTAGGAGTTTCATTTAGAAAAATATTATATATTCTAGTTGATACCAATATCCCCCTCTCTCTCTGACACATAAATATATGTGACATTCTATCTCTATATACTTTTCATTCTTCCCTCCTACCTTATTTTTTGGGTTGGGGGTTGCCCCGCTGTGCTGGGTTGCCTTTCTATAAATTTAATGAAGAAACCCTATTGCAGTGGTCCCCAAGAGAGTCACTTTCTGCTGCCATTTCAAGTGCAATATACTCATGTGATGGTCTACTGGTATTTACCGGATTCTGTGATGGCGCTATTGGAATTTTTGATGCGGATAGTTTGAGGCTTCGATGTCGGATTGCTGCCTCTGCTTACATATCTTCCTCTGTTGCCAGGTATGCTAAAGCTTGCATGGCTAACTTTAGATAGCAGTGCATCTAAAATGGTTCATTTTAGGTTTTTAAGGTGGTGGGGAAAAGAATAATACATCAAGGCTTACAAAGTATAAAGTTTTAAAAAACATAGACTGATTTCCCGACTTGCTTTTCCTTCGTTTTGGTTTAACATGTTATTTATACCCTGGAGTCAACCTGCCTAGTTATTGTAATTAAGTTAATGGAATCTCCTTGAACCAGAGGCATAACTGTACAAGAGGTCAAGTTAGGGTGTGTTTGTTAACCCAAATTAAGCACTTAAAATGAATGTATTCAACACTTGTTAATTAAGCCCGTTTGATAACCAAAATTTAAACTCTCTTAATATGTTAAGTGCTCCTTAAAAATAGGCTACAATATTAAGTAGGAGATCCCTTACTTAATTCTGAAAGCTGAAAGCGCTCAGCAAAATCATCTTTAATAATATTTACAATATTACAATTATATTCCGAAATATTTTACAATCCTATTAAAACTTTAATTAGTCTTCTCTCCAAAACTCATAACCTATATATTCTCCTTCTCGATCTTTTTTTTTTTTCCCTTTTCCTTGTCTTATGTAACAAAAATATACATACATAATTATAATTACACACACAAATGAACGCACTGCACACACACATACTTACACACATGGACTGCACACACACACACACACACATTATTAATGAAATCTAATTAATTGTATTTTTTCAATATTATTTGATTATTTCTTAGTTATTATTCTTTTTTTTATCAGATGTTATTGTTCACTTATTATATTATTCAATTTGTTATTGTTCACTTATTGTGTTATTCATATTTTATTTATTTATTTATTTTGATCAAATATTTGTTAAATGTAGACTACAATATAATAATAGTGATTATGATTTATGTTATGACATATTTTATAAATTTTTTCAAATTAAATAGTGGAAGGGTAACACTGAAAATTAATTTATTTTCAGACGTCAACTCTGTGTAGTTATCAAACAGTTTAGTTCAATTTAGTACTTAAATTTCAGTGAATATCAAACAGTCCACAAATTCAGCATTCAACTTTCATCTTTCAGACTTCAACTTTCAGACTTCAGTTTTTAGTTTTATCAAACACCACCTTAGTTTCACATACATGATCACTCTTACCCATTTTCTACGCATTGAATCTTATCTTTAGAAAAAACAAAGAGCTTTAATCTTTTTCAGAACATTGAAAGGAAAATCATATTTGGTAATATACATTATTGAGGTGAAATTTAAAACTCTTTATAATCGTCCAACAATTTTTCAAGCTTTAAGATTGTAAGTAAGAGAGCTTTCTGCATTTTGGTTATCTAGGTGCCATGGGTTTTTGGGACTTCAATGGTTAGAGCATGTCATTTGTTTCAAGGACTTGTTGAGACGTTGATCCTATTGAACCACATCTAATGAAGTTCTATAGAATTATCTTGTCTCGAGATCTTAAGGCTATCGAGCTCTCTCTCTCTCCCTCTCTGTCTTCCAGTTTTTGTTGTGATTCTATTGAACTTGGTTGTTTGATCATTGACCATCATAATTCCAGTTTCAAATGATGTCTGAATACCAAGGTTGAAATAACTGATTGACAATAATTTCAATTCTGCAGCAACTGTGGCACTGCCTTTCCTGTGGTGATTGCCGCCCACCCATCTGATCCCAACCAATTTGCTCTCGGGATGAGTGATGGTGCAGTTCATGTGATAGAGCCATCTGACGCGGAGCCAAAGTGGGGTGGTTCAGCTCCTCAAGAAAACGGAACTCTACCTTCGGTTCCCTCGAATTCTGCACTGAATAGCCAGCCATCCGAAACCCCTTCTAGGTGACACCATAAAACATGGTTCTTGGTGATGCTATGACCCTCACAACTTCAAAATCATATTGTAAATCTTTATATGCATTTTTTTTCTTGTTTTTTCGTTTTTAAGTTATGAAGGAAAGAATCTGAAGTCACTGTGCAGGGATGGTGGATCATGAATTTGAGGAATGTAGCCATTTTTGCTTTTCGCCATCCACCCACCCACCCATTGTTTTGTTCTTGCTTTCAGTAATATATAATAGATGTTAAAGTTTCATATTTGCTCATTATTTAGAAGTTAGAAGCCTCTCTGCTTGCCACACCCCAAAATACACAACCCAACTTAGAATTAATATTTTCACATATAAATAGGGTTGATAATTTTGTTGAGTCTGTTGAGTTTGTTTTTTAAACGAGCTTACGAAACTGTTCAAGTTCGAGTTGAGTTCAGTACAAGCTGAACTTGAGTCGAGCTGGAATAGTTCAATTATTTTATATATAAATGAGTAGAATTTTGGAAGTTCGAGCTTAATTTTTTTAAACTCGTTTTTTAAACAAATTTAAAAAATTATTCGAGCTTGGATCAATTATCAATCTTACCTAAATTAGAGCATTAACATCATCAATATTTCAAAATTAAGAAGCTCTATTTAGTTTAGAAGCTCATTCTCAATTCGTTTGTTTGGTGTAATGAACTTGCATTAGAGAGGTTAAATGAGAGATAATTTTGATTGTTTAATAAGTAAGCCGATATAATTAAAATAACAATAACAAACTTGAGGTGGTACAATTAAAATTATTATTTATTTTCTTTGGTCACTATTTTGAATTGTTATTGGGGAGAGGGCGGTGAGATTGGAACTTGCGGCCTAACAATCCAATAATGAATTACGGTGGTCATTAGGCCAACCATTGATCCTTCAAATTAGAATTATTGAATGTTTGATAAATTCAATGAATTTTCAAAAAAATAAAAAGTTAATTCAATGAGACTCGCTAGCCTAATAATTTATATTGAAATAGTGCATGAAAAATAATAAATCTATACTTCTAATAAAGAAAGAAGGTAGGATTTGGTGTTCACATTTGTAATATCGGTAACATTTCTCTTATCTTCTTGTTTTAATTACCCTATAACTACCCATAATTCTCACAAGTTATATATTCTCACTCTCATATTTTTTTTAACTTTTCTCTTATCTCTCTTTTTAAAATTAAACACATAAGTAACTGTGTGCAGATAATTTAATAATATTTTATTCGGTTGATGAAAATAACAAGTTAAATTTAATAAATTTTCAATAAATTAAGATAGAAATGTTAATGTAATGGGATAATTGTAAATTGCACCCTAAAAGATCGTTTGAATCTCAATTAACACCCTCAAAGATAAAAAATTTTAATTTACACCTTCAAAGATAGAAATTTTTATCAATGCGCACCTGAAACTAACAGCCGTCTAAAACTAAATGGATAAATTACAGTTAGATCCCTTCATGCTTGTCATTTAATTATTTGAATCCTCTCACATTTAGAATATTACTCCTACATCTTTTAACGTTTGTACACGTGTAACACATAACCCCTTGTCGTTGATATCTGTTAATATAACTGTTAAAAAATATGATTTCATCATAATAAAAAATTATAATTTCATATTACTCTTTATTTTGTGAGTCCGTTACACTCTAAAGTTAAAAATCAAGTTTATCATTTGAATGTTCAATATAATACAAGTATTTATATAATGTTATTTATATCTAACGTAATACATAACTTAAACAGAATTATTTGAATATCTAATTGGGGAAATATTTTTAGTCATATTTGAATTTTCAAGAGATGTAGGTGTAATATTTTAAATGTGAGGGGTCTAAGTGATTAAGTGACAAGCATGATGGAGTCTATGTGTAATTTGTCCATTTAGTTACTAACGGCTCAAGCTGCTGTTAGCTTGAGTTGCGCATTGATACAAATTTCTATCTTTGAGAGTATAAATTGAGATTTTTGATATTTGTGAGTATAAATTGATATTCAAATGATCTTTTAGGGTGTAATTTGGGATTAATCCTGATGTATTGGACCTTGAGATTGTACCCGAAACCCGCCAAGAAATTACCTATACCCGTTTTGGCCCATATATATATAGGTTCCGAACTCAAAACTCCAAAGCATAAACCATTTTCTAGGGTTTAAGCTCTCTCTCTCTCTCTCTCTCTCTCTCTCCTCCCCAATGGCCACGCTCAGATTCTTACTCTCTAAAACAACGTCCCAAACTCTCTGCAAGTCCGTCAAGCCTCGTCGTTTCAATGGCTCTCCCCTGGTTTCTCAATTTCTCAGAAGTCTTCACTCTCTTATTTCCCAAGAATTCCAATTCCGTTCCTGCAACAAATTCCATTCCTTGCATTCCAGGACCATGTCCACTGCCCTCGATGATGATCCCCATGATTTTCCCCAAGATTCTAGTGCATCTGTCGCTGCGGCGTTAAATCTTGATGATCGGGTCCCCGCCACCGTGATCACAGGTTTTCTAGGGTCCGGAAAGGTTAGTTTCTTCTTATGATTTCCAAAGTCTCTGTTTGGTTCCTGAGAACATTGCGGAAGAGAAAAAAAATGATTCGTTTTGTTATAGTGTGGACTGAACTGGGTGTTATTTATTTTCATCTTTTAATGCAAAAACATTAGTTAACTGGGTAAGGTCCAGGGTTTTGGTTGCTTTAGTTCTTTTCTTGAATTTTCTTTACAACTAAACTGGGCCTTGTAGAAGTTTCAGTGTTAATAAATTTAGTTTTCATAGTTCCTTGTATTTTGATACTTTTGTTGGGGCATTATTAAATTTGGTTTGCTTGGATAATGTTTTTTTCCCTGAGGCAGACAACTTTGTTGAATCATATTCTGACGTCACAGCATGGAAAGCGGATTGCTGTCATTGAGAATGAGGTATTGAATGTGATCTTTATTAAAGTTTAGAACTATTTGCTATTTCAGTCCACAAATGCACAAGAGATGTTCAGATAATATGGTACATATGTACATACACGTGTATGAATATCTAACTTTTTTTTTTTTGGTTCCTTTAGTGCCTTTGTTTTGGGTCTAGGAGTATGAAATGATAACAATATGAGCAAGTTTATGGACTACAAGTTAAGTCTGGAGATAGAATAATAAATGCCTTTGTTGTAATTGGAACATGTATTAGTGATTATTATTATAAAGCTTTGTAGTTCACTATGTAAGGTCTGATGTATATTTGATGTAAACAGATCTCTCCCAGACGTTGGCTTTTTTTCCTTTTTACTTATTGGGGTAAATGTGTTTCGTGCATGTAGCAGTTTAACACTTCACTCTTTATTTTGTTGCTGCTGAATAATTGACTGAGTAGGTCATTTGATAATGTGGTTTGAGCTAGATAAGATGTGTTGCTTCCTCATAAACGCTGAAAAATAGTGAAGAAAAACGAAGAATAATTAATATCTTCTTCATGCATCTTTTAATCTTTTGATGTTGAATTGTTTACTAAGAAAGCTCTTAAGATGATGAAGTGAGCCCACTAAGCTACCTGAAACCTTCTCTACCAGTCAATACTTTGCATGGAACTTCCATGATGTAAGGACGGATACATTGAAGCTATCAAACCAATCTATCTATACAACAAACAAATTGAAGGGAGAAGGCTTGAAAAGCCTTTCCTTCACATTTTTTTATCTTTCTAGAGTTTTGATTTCTTTAATACCACACTAAGGTTTCTTTCAATCACATTCTACCATGTGTCTTTTGTAACCACCTCTCAACTCCCCACTGAATACTCACTATTTTTAAAATTTATTTGCATAAGTGATAAGGTGAAAGTGAAAAAAAAAATGACAAAATGACGAAAATAAGCAGGACGCTAGTATTCCACAAATGGAACTACTGTGCAAATTGGGGGCATTAGACAAGTTTATACTTTATACAGTTTATTGTACACCGGATACATAAGGAGCACCCAAAAAGCTATACACACACGATGCTTGCAAAGAGAACTGTAAAAATCCAAAGTAGAAACCCTTGACCCAGGCAAGTAGGCAACACCTCGTTAAACCCAGAAACAAGTAAGAGTCAGCATTGAACAAAACAACTTATTCATAGGCAGCTCAAGTATGTATGATATTTCTTAAGCATGAGTATAATGTGTAATACTACTTGTCTCGAGGTAACAAGCTGTGTTCCTAATATCCCTTAAAGGTCATTCTGCAGAGAAAGTATCAGCTAAACGACCGCTTTGATTGTCACTAGAGTGCTAAATGAATTGGGAATATGATCTCTTTTGGTATTACTCGTAAGCAACTGAGTTTCTCTTTATTTTTCATTGCAGTTTGGTGAGGTGGATATTGATGGTTCATTAGTTGCTAGTCATTCGTCGTCTAATGAGGAAATTGTAATGGTTAATAATGGTTGTCTATGTTGTACTGTGCGGGGAGATCTAGTCAAAATGCTTTTGGAGTTGGTTAAGAAGAAGCGAGACAAGTTCGACCATATCGTGATAGAGACAACAGGTATGTGGGGTTCCTATTGGTCTTCTATGGTATTAGAATAAAGGTCATCCCAGATGTTTTTCAAGTTTTTTGGTCTTTATATTTTCTTACAGTGAATTTGCATTGGACACGAGTCGCATGAGCCAATATAAAGAACAATAATTCCTAATGAGTAATTTTCTCCTTAAATGTAAGTGGTGTCCACTTATCAATGATTAGCAATTGTTGGTAGACCTGTTGTTTGTGTACTGGTCTTATTAGTCCTAGGAAGTTAGGATGACTGATGATCATAATGATTCAAGGTGGCAAATATGCATGATATTAAGTTTGCCATTGATTTTCATTGTTTGTTTTCTTTCCCTCATTAGTTTAAGAATAGTATTCTATCTGTCTAAACATCTATCTCCCTTGTTCTCTTTATTTGCATGTTTTCTCCTTTATATGGGACTTTTTGAGACATTGGATTTTCTCTAGTTTTGGTGGATAGGCATGCTAATTTTGTCTTTTGCTCTCATGGAACAAGTGTTGGCATGAGTTACATTGTTGTAAATCCAAAAGTATAATTGTTCACTACTCCAGCTTCAAGTGTTGAAAATTGAAATGCTTGGGTATGCAAAATTTCTATAGTTAATTCATTTTGCAGGTCTTGCAAAGCCTGGTCCTGTTATTGAGACATTTTGTACTGATGAACTTGTTTCACGTTATGTGAAACTTGATGGAGTTGTTACGTTGGTTGATTCCAAGCATGCCATGCAGCATTTGAATGAGGTAAAACCAAGATTTGTTGTGAACGAGGCAGTGGAACAAGTTGCTTATGCAGACCGTATTATAGTGAATAAGGTAACTTTGATTTCCTTCTTTGAGTAATCACGACTTTACTTTTCTTCTATTGATGTGTGCTAGCCTATGTTCAATTTTTTGGAATTCGAGAAGTTTTTGTGCTCCCATTTCTATCTGATGTTTTTCATTAACTTTGGCAGATAGATTTGGTGACTGAGGCTGACATTGAGGCATTGACAAAGAGAATTAAGGTACAGTTTCTCCTAGTGCATAAATAGATTGGTCTAATTTGAAGTTGGTTGTTGATGGATTTGATGGTATACATGATATGGGGCCTGTGGTTTAGAGCTTAAAGTTGACAGCCTATGAGCTTAAGAGCTCTGAAGACAGAGTGTTTCTTTATAGCTTATTGATAAAAGTTGTGGATACCTTATAGGTTAAGCGTAACATAATCTGTAAGCAGGGTGGGGGAATTTTATGTCCCCGCTGTATGAGAGTATGCTTGTTGCCAAATTGTTCTTAACCAATACTATTACCAAGCAGGGGGAGGCATTATAGTCAGTTGCCCACCAATAAGCACCTTTTCAACTTAATTTATCAGACAGACACACCCTGCATATGCCTGATAGGTTATAGTTCTGCAACTTAACCGATGCTATGGTTCTTACAAGATGTAGCCCATCACTTATGGATTTACTTAATCTCTACAAAAAAGACCCATAGTGTGAGGATTGCGCACCCTGTTAAAAACCTACCTGTTGATAGTGCAAACTTTCTCGAGTTTTCAAACTAAACTAGATTACAATTTGTCCTCCAATTTTGTGAATGCCATCTATCATTCACTGACTGGCAGGATGATGCCAGTGGTTGGCATTTTAAAATTACTTTGGCCTGATGAGGCTTCCAATAACTTCTATGTTTGTTAAAGCACAGGCTGCATGAAATATTGTTGCTTACTGCAAATATATGCGTCAATTTTTTCTAAGCTTTTCTTCTATTAGATTTTAAATAGAAAAACTATGTAGTTCATTTACACGAGGTATATGGAAATTGGCATGGTGAGCTGATGTGTTGGGATGAGAGTACAAGTGTACAACTTAATTGTTAAATATAATGATTGAACCATTCTTGCCAAGAATGGTGTTAGGAAGAATGTCGTGAGTGGTCAATAGCGTCAAGCTATCTCTTAGCATGTTTTTTGTCTTCTTTTTCTTATCTTTCTTTTCATTTTTCTGTCTTGGGAAAGTGTGTTATGCTGCTCTGGCTATATCAGTGGTCCATATTATTTTGTTTATGAATAAGGTCTTTGTGGTTTTGTGTTTTCAGTAATAAAGGATAGGGCCTTTTTTAACAAGATGTGCAGTGTGTTGCTTCATATGTACCATGGGCTGCTTGTTTTGCTTTCATATCTAATGGTGGTTCCTACATCTCATATCTATACACGCTGATCATTTGACATCATTTGGATCTGTTGGTGTATATCTTCAGCACATTAATGGTATGGCACAAATAAAGCTAGCTAAACATGGGGTTGTTGACATGGATTTTGTTTTGGGAGTGGGAGGCTATGATCTTGACAGGTGATTCTGATTATCTTTATACGCTACTTTTGTTTTTCTTTTTCAGTTAATCTCTTTCATTTCCATATGACCTTTCTTTTCCCTTTCTTCCTGGCGATGCATATCGTGGTTCATGTAATTAAACTTATTGATGTATAAATATGCCTTTCGTTTGCAGAATTGATTCAGAAGTGCACTCAGATGGTTCCCATTGTTCTGCTCATCAACACGAAACGGCGCATGGTAGTGTCTTTTATGACATTTCTTCATTTCTTATACTAAGTATTGAAAATATTCTTCCTGACTGCAAATGATTTTCATGCTATGTAAGTAATGATCCAGCAGATGTCTCTTTTTTTATTGTTCCCTACAAATCTTGCAAGTCTTTGTGTAGTCCGAAGTTATTATATTTTTGCTCTGTTGCCATTCAGCAGTATTGGTTGGCACACTTCACTTAACTATAATACCTGTTACAACTTTTTTCTCTTTTCTTTTTCCCATTTTCTTCATTGCCCTATTCTTTTGGGCTTCTATATTGTCAATTGAATTTGCCCATCCCTTTGGGTGTTTCTTGAGTGGAATTTATGTTCTCTCTTAATTGCGTATTAATATTTCTCTTTTTTGTTAGTCTGGGGTCCATGTTTGTAAAATGAGTGAAAGATGACTTGAATGTCAAGTTAAGGGTAATCCTTATTGTTATTATCATGCAGTAGTTAAGATTACGTAGGTGACCACAATTATAATGATGATTAATTAAGCTACACAGGACCCTTAACAATACAGTAGCATTTATGAGTTTTGGAAGGCATTTCAGATTATTTCACGATTTTAAACCTTTCAGTAGAGATGCTTTACAATGAAGTACGACCGTCTAGAATTGCCTATTGCTTGTAGTACTTTTTTTTAATTAATTGGAATGGTTTACAGCACCTTATCATAACAAGTTTGATCATCAGGTACTTTCTTTTTGGAGTGACTTGTATCTATTTGTAACATTTCTGTGTAATTCATGCATAACCTTTTCTCCTTTCCCAACAGAACACCACAAAGGACATCATCATGACCACATACACGATTCAGCTGTCTCCAGTGTTAGTATTGTTTCTGAGGGAACCCTAGATCTTGATGAGGTAATTGCTTTGGTCGAGGTACATTAATGTTGGTTGTGTGGTTTTTGTATGGTCACATGTTATTCTAACGCCCATTGTTATTGTGATGGGGAGAAGAATTAGAGTCTACCTTTTTTTTCTTGTGATTACGTTCTTACAGGGATGTGGATAGTACTGTTGGTTTGCCTTCATAGCATAAACTTCTGATGCCTTGGACTTACTCTCTGCTGGTTGTGCATGATCCAGGTTGACGATTGGCTTGAAAGACTGATTGAAGAAAAAGGGGAGGACCTGTACAGGATGAAGGGGGTCTTGTCTGTGGAAGGTTCTGAGGAGCGTTATGTTTTTCAGGTTCTAATCATTGACATCTTCTGTGAAAGTTCATTTTAGTATTGACATAACTTGAGTTGAAGTTTATGTGTTCTTTTCCTAATTTCCTTTTCCCTATTTAGGGGGTGCATTCCATGTTAGATGGCTCTCCAGGCAAGGCATGGGATCCAGATGAGAAAAGGATAAACAAGCTTGTCTTCATAGGAAGAAACTTGGATGAGACCGCCCTAAGAAAAGGTTACAAAGGCTGTTTAGTGTGACTAGAAGTTGGGTTCATGTTGTGTGTGTGCAGAAAAGGGGTGAAGAGCATAAATTCTGGGGCGAAACCATGGCTTTAATGTGTTTGGTTTGCTGTTGAATGGAGTTAAACTTGTTACTCATGAAAGCATCAAACTGGAAATAGTTCAGTATTTGGCAATGAAGATGTGATATGCAGAATTAGTACAATGATCAGCAGTTAGTCATTTAGGGAATGGAAGTACAATGGTCATGAGTGGCTCTCCCTGCAAATCCCGTCGTGATACCAAGAGTTGCTGATCAAATTCGTCGGTTTCTTAG
Organism: Ilex aquifolium; assembly: GCA_951799425.1. Lineage (NCBI taxonomy): Eukaryota > Viridiplantae > Streptophyta > Magnoliopsida > Aquifoliales > Aquifoliaceae > Ilex > Ilex aquifolium. Next base: position 546,318 of record OX637392.1, on the reverse strand, counting down.
TGACAGTTTATAAACAACAGCCAGGGTTGGTATGATAAACACCTGTGAAAGTATGTACTTGTATGACTTGCTTTGATAATTATTCCCAGTACTATTACATTAGTCCTAATTGCTTAAATTGTCTTGTGTTGTTGGGTTTCTATACTTGGTATATCAGGTGAGAACAGGAGTTAGGCTTCTTTTGTGCTTGCGGCATTGGGTGTACCCCTCAAGCCATTCAAAATCAACCGTCCATCTTACACAAATCAACCTCTGGTGGTATCTACTGATCGTTTGAAATTTCACTTGTTAATTTTTATTTTCATATGGGTAACAATCACATTAATTGTCTTTCTTCTTTATAGTTAAACTAGGGGTAACCTGTGTCTGAAGGCACGGTACAATGTGAATGGTTTTGAGAGGGATTGTTGACGGCTGTTGGATGAATCTATTTGAGACCGTTGGATGAGTTTATTGAAGTTTGTCCTATTTTATATTATAAATATTGTTTCTATTTTTTTCGTGCATTTGTATCCTTTAAGTTTGAGCCAAATTTTGGAGTGTGAATTTCAATATGACTTCATGTTAAGAATTTGATGATCAGAATACGATTATATCACTAGTCTTGTAATTCTCACTATTTTAGAGATTGTGCAATCAAAAAAATTCACCCCATGTCGTACCCTCCATGTTGCATACCATCTATATAGTAAAGTAGTTTACAATTCAAATCTCAAAAGATAAATAAAATGACTTTTGCTATTCACGGTTGAGATCGTTTTAAATTTTACTTTAAGATTAATCTAACGGCTAATATTAACACCCTAAATTTAATAGGAAAAATAAGTCCCTAAGGGTGTGTTTGAAGTGATTTTTTAAAAGTATTTATAGAAATTATTTCTCATAAGTACTTTAAAAAAAATAATAGTGTTTGAAATCGTCCCACCACTACCTCTACCAACACTGCCGCCGCCGCTGCCGTCGCCACCACCACCATCGCCGCCATCACGGTCATTGCCATCCACCTCAACCATCACCGTCTCCTACTACCACCACTGTCGCCCACCACCTCTCATTCCCACTACAAATCGATGTTTAAATTCTTTTATCTCTTCTCTATATTTGTGATTTGATTTTAAATATGAATACAAATATGTTTATTGTTTACTAATTTTTATTACACTGTGCTTTCAGGTACAAGTAATAACTAATACTAGTATATGATGGGTGAGTGTAAACATAGGTAATGAACTGTAATACCCTAGAGTAGCTCTAGTGTTGAATGCATGTTTTCATTTATACAGAGCAATAGATTGGGTAGGAGTGATATTGTTCATATCTTGATTGTGTGTATTTTTTCGAATGTGTGGAGGGAATATTGTCCTGTCACTCCCAAGCACCTAGACATTGACACGTGTACTTTTTGTTTTTTGGGTTGGACTTGGACCATTCATTGGGCCGACGTGGCACGTGATTGTACGAATATTCTCCCCTTATTTGCCGGGAGAATATTCCACGCTGTCATCCACGTGGCACCCCTTCTCTTAATCACCTACATCCTATCCCCAGCTAAACCACCTGCACCCCACTGGCTGATGATTGTGTAGTATAGTTTTAGTACCATCTAAAGGTGTGTTTGGTTTGGGGAAGAAGGGTAAAATCATAAATGTCTTAAATTCTTCTCACTTTCTTTTATAATTAAATAAGGAAAAATGTTTCGGCTTTTTCTTGTTTTGTTTTCTCTTTCCATCACCTATCATTTCTCACACCATATTAGGCTTGTCAATGCATCTCTTTTTTCAAAACCGATTTTGATATGAATTTATGCTTTATTTTTTGGATATAAATCAATATTTTTGACCAATTTTTTAATGCTTACTTTGAATTTAAATGCTATATGGGATCTTAAAAATTCATTTGTTTGATGTCGAGTAAAATGGTGATTAAAGAAAAGTTGGATTTCATTCTAGTAAGTTTTTTGAAAAAATAAAAAAAAAATCAATAATCAATTAATTTTTATGAATTCAACTGTTATCTACATATAGGTATATCACAGTTACATATTTATTTTTTATGAATGCAACTGTTATCTAAATATAGGTACATTACATCTACATTTTAACACAAAAAATTATTAAGTCCTATAAAATTAATATTAAAACAATCACGTCATACTTTTTATGATTTGTATCTTATTTACCTTTAGATAATTAAAATTATGATTGTCTGTATTAGGCTGCATCTCTTTTTTAAAAATATAATTTGATTATATTCGATTTGTCAAATGTTTATTAATATTTTTGACCAATTTTTCAATACCGATTTTGAATTTAAATGCTACATTTTATTTCATGGATTTAGATGTAGATTTGTTAATATTTGATCCAAGTATGGTCCGATTCGAATTATATATATATAAGTATATGTATCTAATATAATATTAAATAATTATTTTATTGAATCAATTTAAAATTCAAATGTAATTTAGTAAAATTTTGCTTAAACTAAATTAGTTAGACTAGTTCTAATTTTCGAATTGAATTCTAATTTAACAATTGCAAATACATATTATGAAAATAAAATTCATTGACTTTTCAAAATCGAATTTTGACCAGAGTTTTTTAGATGGGTTTGTCAATCGTGTCAAGTGAAACGAGTTTGTGTCGGGTCTTAACGAGTTTATGTCAAAAAATACTTAATTTAACCAATGAGCTGTTGGTCCAGTGGGTAAGAACTCAAATTTTCTTACTCAATGATTGAGTTTGAGTTTCCATAACTACAACAGCTCGTTGGGGGTTAAACCTACTCTTTAGCGTCTAGAGCACGTGGTGAAACTAGGGGTGTCAAACGTGTCGGGTTTAACGGGTAAAAAATATGTAAACCCGTACACGACACGTTTAATAAACCGTTTAAAAAATCTCAACACGAATACGACCCATTTAATAAACGGATAACACGACACGACTCGTTTAACCCGTTTAATTTTAAAAAAATTATATCAACAAATTTTAATATTCCACTTTTTTTTATTGACAATTGTATTTATCTCAAAAAAGAGGAATTTTTAGTCAAATCTCATAAAAATTAGACTTAAAGGCTTAAAAAAAAATTAAAAGAGGTCATTGCCTTTTATAGACAACTCAACCTTTCCCATCTCCCCTCATTTTCTAATGTGGGACAAAAACAAAAGACATTGGTTTGCTTTTGTCTTTGAAGTGCTCTTCATCTCCCCTCCTTTATCTTTGAACTACTACTTTACTTTTTTTTTTTTTTGTTGTATTGATTTCTTTACTTTTTTTTTTTCTTGTTAATTTTTTAAAATAATTATTAATTTATTATTATATTAATTTTATTTAAACGGGTAAACATGTGATAAAACGGTTTGACAGGTCTCACCCGAATACGACCCGTTTATTAAACGTGTTTGGCGTGTCAACCCGTTAAGATCTCACCTAAAACCGTTTAATTCGTGTCGATTCGTGTCGGTTAATCGTGTCGTGTCGGATTTTGACAGCCCTAGGTGAAACCTTAGCTTCGATTCCGATGTAGGTGCAATGGAGTCCCCTGCAGATACCTGTGTAATGCTGAATGGTAATATTCCCTATCGGATATATGAAGTGACCTATCTGCATTTCTATATTTCTGACCTCTCCCAAAAATACTCAATTCATATTCGATTTATTTATTAATTCGTGTCTAATGAATTGTATCATATCGAGTCTGCGTCGTGTATAAATCATGTATAATCAGTATATAAACGAGTCGTATCATGTGTATTTTTTATTGATTTCAGTTATATCCAATTCGTTTATTAATTGTGTTATGTCGTGTTCGTTCGTTTATAAAACAAATTACTTAAGAAAGATTCAAACCCTTTAATTTTGTAATTATTTATGAGTAATGCCATATTTTGACAATCCTAAGCTTAGAGAACCCAAAAAGTCGTAACAATTAGACGGCCCATGATTCAAGACATTGTACTCGTGAAATACACAGTGGTTGCTATTGATTTTTTAATTTGTTTTTCAGCTATCATATGTTTCTTCAGATTCGTCGCCGATATTTCCTCCCCATGTTCATTTTATTTAAACATTTATTCTCTTTCTTCAGCAGAAAGAGTTGAAATCATTGAATCAGTTGCTTTCTAGCCTCTGAGAATCTCTCCCAACCCTGTTCTTGACTTTTTCTCTCTCTTCCCATTTGAAAGCTTGCATTTTTTTTTTCTATCAATTTTGATCTTCTTGGGAAATTCTATTTGCTAGGAACAATTAGAATTATCAAACATCATCACCCTCTGTAGCTTCTTGTACACAAAAATCTTTCTTCTTCTTTGCTCTTTTAGCTTTTTGGGTTCTGAATTCATTCTCCAGGAAAATGGGTGACTAAAGAGTAAAAGCTGGTTGAAGAAGTTGAATATGTTTTGAAGAGAGAGGGAGAGAGAAAGTGGGTAATTTAGAGCTTGAGTGTGGTGCAGTTGAGTGGGTACTACAGGTGATGGAGAGAATGTATGGTAGTGGTAGTGGTGGCGGTGGAAGTGGTGGAGGAGGTGGTTGTTATCCATATGAGAGTGGATGTGGTGGTGGGGTGGTGATGACAAGAGACCCAAAGCCAAGGCTGAGGTGGACGGCTGATCTTCATGATCGCTTTGTTGATGCTGTCACTAAGCTTGGTGGACCAGACAGTGAGTCTCTCTCTCTCTCTCTCTATGCTAACTTTTAATCTCTTTGTTATGAAATTCACTTCATTAAACATAATTTTCAACATGAATTCCTCTTTCTAATGGCAATCATTTTGTAGAAACACCAAGGCGATCATATGTTTAATTAGTACCCATTGCATAAAGTCCTGGTCTATCGGAGAATCGGAGAAAATAGGCAGTTCTTACAATGATATTAAGAGTATACTTACATAAACAATCTTCTATAGTTTAAACCTTTGAAAATGCAGCTATCTGTCACAATGTTATAGAAAAAGACAATAATTACATTGAGAATGACCCTGCTACCTTGGTAACTAGAACTCTTGTTTCATAAGGAATTAGAATGAATAAAATGAACTTTATGAGGGATGTGGTAGTCATCTGAATTAAGTAGTAAAAGGGTTTATAGGTCGAAAACTGTATATGACATGTTTGGCAAAGTCCATGTTTAACATCTAAGTTTCATGAGGCATTTACTTGTTTGGCAAAGCCTGCTTTGACTCTGCCTAAGACTAGTTATGGTTCCTTAGGCTCTTTACTGGATTACTGATCTAGTACTCAATAGTCAAATGACCCCATAGGAAGTTCAAAACTAATGTTTTCATGTGTCATCAATTAAGTTAGGCAACTTACCCAAAAAAAAAGATTTTAGGTAGACTGTTCATTGACCTCTGAGAATCCAATTGATGCCTTCTTTTTCATCCAAGTATCTATATTATTGTCTCCTCAGAAATTGGCTAAGTGACTAGGTGAAAAATGCAAATTCAAACTTCTGCGGCCTGCAATATATCTCATTCATTAACCCTATATGATGTTAATTCTCTATACTCTGGTAATTGTCTGTCATGTAGAAAACCAAGAGGGCAAAATGCTTAAGATTATGAAAACTTGTGGCTAGTGAACTCAAGTAGATGGCACAATATCATCACAAAGACCAAAAAGCTGGAACTTTTCAGATGACTATCTTAGCACTAAGTTTAATATGTGCTTAATGTGGAAAGTATATTTTATGTGCAGAAGCAACTCCCAAGTCAGTGCTGAGGGTGATGGGCTTGAAGGGCTTGACACTGTATCATCTAAAGAGCCATTTACAGGTATATCTTTACTTTATGCTTCTCCTTTTCACCTTTTTTCCCCTTCTTTTCGATGAACCATTGCTGAAGTATTTCTTGAATTTTGATGTGTAGAAATACAGACATGGACAGCAGGCCAAGAAACAGGACACACTAGAACTAAACAAAGAGAACAGTGGTGAGTCCATTACGACACTGGATTAATAGATAAAGTCTTTGCCTACAGAGATGGCTCAAACTGCTAGTCACTAGGTCATCTTTTAGCTTAAACCTGTTTTTTTCAAAAGTTCAACATTTTCAACAGAAAACAACATGATGTTGCACTGCAAACTCTCCCACTTATATTTTATGAGCTCAGACTAGCAGTCACTGAATTTTTGGGAATCCCTCAGTGGCCAAATGTTTCACAAATGTTGTCTCTTTGTACGGTGTCTTGTCTAAAACTCCACCTTTATTTCCCTTTCCAGATTCTCTATGCATTATGCTTTCTGTGTTCCAGGAAATTCCTATGGAAATTACACTATGCATTGCTCAGGCACCAGTAGCAATTCATCAGGAGTGAACAGTGAGCCAGGGTATGTGCTACCATAATTGAACTACTGTGATATAATTACGTTATGTTCCCAGGCAACCACTAGATCTATATCCTTAAAAGTTGAAGACAGCATTATGTTTTGAATTGCTGGCACCATAAGTGATAACGTGGAAGATAGCTTACGTGTACTTATTCAGCCTTAATTACTTGATTCTCTAGTCTTTACATTCATAATGAAAGTTGTCTCTTTTCCGCGATGGTGGATGTTGCATCCTAAGCAGAGCAATCCAAATTACGGAGGCACTGAGGAGTCAGATTGAAGTACAGAAAAGATTACAGGAACAGCTAGAGGTACATATCTAGTCAAGTTTTTACCAATTCCTTTCAGCCTTCTGTTTCCATAGCTTGCTAATCTTTTGCTCCTTGACACAGTCAATTTTGGCCATCTAATGAATAAACTTTTTCATTACTACAGGTACAAAAGAAATTGCAGATGAGAATAGAAGCCCAAGGGAAGTATTTGCAAACAATACTAGAGAAAGCTCAAAAGAACCTCTCATTAGATATGAATTGCCCCAGCAGTCTAGAAGCAACAAAAGCTCAACTCACTGACTTCAACTTGGCTATATCAAATCTCATGGACAATATGAATGGAGAAGAGAGGCATGAAAACATTATGGAGAAGACCATATTTAACAATATTGATAGGAAGGCAGGTGGGTCTGTTCTCTTGGGAGACGAAGAACGGAAAAAAGATGTCAAGCTTAAGGTTGAAGGAGGTTCCATAAATTTTGATTTGAATACAGGATGTAGCTATGACTTTTTTGGCACCAATGGAGCTGTACTGGAAGCCAAGCAATTTCCACAGAGGAGGTAGAAATGAAAATAGAGTGCTTCACCTTTTTCTCTAATCTAATGTTAACTGCTCAAATTGGTTCATATTGTTTTTTTGTTCGTAGCTATTTAGATTCCATAATTTATCCTGAAATATAGTTGTTGATAGTGTTGGCATTTTCATTGGGGTATACCTATTGGTGGTATAAATAATCTTGACAGTATCTGGAAATCCATGACATTGAAGTATATCCTCGGCATTGTTTCTCTCAGAAATGCTTGAACGTCTTGTATGTTTAGTACATCAACCTGTGGATCATCGATAAATTTAGGGGCATTTTGTGAAAAGTTCTTATTATGTGGGTTGATTAAAGCTCCAAAAACAGGGTTCTATTACCATTTCCAGATTTTCTGGTGGTTTTGATTAAGGCATTTGCGAACTTGCTTGTTATTGAATGTGATTTTCGATAAGATTGTGTAGAGCTTCAGGAAATTATCCCTTGTCTGCAGAGATAATCAATAGATAGTCACAGTATTTCTTTCTCTAATAGGTTTTTGCATGATCAAACTAAACAAGTAGAAATTGAATACCATGTTGTTAGTGACAAAAATTCAAAGTGGTTTCTTAAGCACTGCCTATCTCTCTGGTGCCAATGAATTGGCCGATATCTTCACCAATTCAGCGGGTGAATATCAGTTACATTTTCGAAATCCAAGTTAGACATTCTTAACATTCACGCTCTAACTCTCTCTCTCTCTCTATATATATAAGATTACTGAACTTGGCTAATTACAGAAGTTTACTCTCATTCACTTTATAGTTTATTCAGAGAGTGCAGAATTGGCAAACATTAATAAGACAAAGTTATGCATAACCTTTTATTCATGATACAAACTGAAACATGAACATCATTTTGTAGTTGACAAACACTAGAATTGAAACCATAGTCTACATATTTGAACAACATGCCACATGATTTAAAGCTCCATGTGGTTCAAGGGAAAGTGAAAGAAAAATGCGCGATTTGGACCAGATAAAAACTAAGAAAAACACTCTTCAAACATAGCGTTTCAGGTATGCGGGCATTGTCGTGTATTCAACCTCCGGATAGAGCTCCGAAGCTTCTTCTCCTTCTTCCCCTATTTCAAAATCTGTTAGACACCCTTCAAAGTACATGTGGTAGAAATGCCCAGCTCCTGCTTGGTCACCAATGTTCATATCTGCAATATGTGAAACATTTGAACATAAATGAAAAGCTATGTTCTGCATAAAATACATGGAAATTGAACCAGTGGTGTTTTACTTTTCTTTGACAAACCTTTCATGGAGGCTATGAAATCTTCTGCAGAGATGCTAATCTTTTCCAGTTCCTTCCCTATAAATTTCTCCCACATCTCAACCAACTGCCTTTGAGAAAGGATGTTTTGTGGTGGCCGAAGGTACAATGTTTTGTTCAATGTACGAGGATCATCTATAGTCTTGATTGTGTATGTTGCTATATCATCTTCGTCCAAAAATATTGCTGTATAGCATAGCAGATAACCAAAGTTATGGATGTTATAGAAACAAATAATTTCATCAAAAGGTAGAGTGTAACTCAGGATGGGTTAAGAGGTCAATCTGTACTCAATTCAAGTTATAAATTACTCGATTTTCCTTCAATCTGGCTTTGAATTCAACCCGAGTATTGTGATACTTAAAGTTTTGAACTTGGGTAACATACTTAAGGCTGAAATGAAAATTCAATTTGAATTTGACTTTTGAATCAGATTGAGCCTCAATTTAATTCCCGGATTATACAACTCAGGTTAGATTTCGACTACTTGAACTCATATGGGTATTAACAACCCCAACATTGCCTGAATTTAAATTGGGTTCGGATTCTTTGTGCTAGGCCAAATTTGAGTACGAAAAATCTCTATCCAAGTACTAAACATTTCAGACTAATCTCGGGTTGTGTTTATGTTGAGACTTTTAATTCGTCTGATTCGTCTGAGTTGCACCCCTACTAAAAACACATGCTATATAGTTAGATATATAATTAATTATAAATGCAAAAAGCATGAACTTGTTGTACCTTTGACATTGCCATCTCCATAGAGGCATACTTTGTCTGTTGGAGGCATGAGTGTGCCAAGTTGACAGAGGTTAGCAGCATTGTAACATGCAAAGGCATTGGCAGACACATAAGTAAAAGGAATTCCAGCGTCTTCAATGGCCTTTCTCACAACCATTTTCTCAAGAAACGATTTGTTTCATGGTGGAAGTGCATGTCCCATTCGTGATGGATCCATCCCAAACTCTGATGGCAAGAAACGCTACAATTTTCCACACAATATTGTTAGATTTGTATGTTTCTAATAAGACAAGTACATCACCTTTTATTTATATTTCAACCCAATTTATTGCCTTAATCACTCATTACATTTGAATTGATAGTGGGTCCCAATGTTTTTTGAGACCCACAATCATAGTTTTAAAACCCGGCCCGGACATCAACCCGAAAAAGGGACCAGGTTAGTGGGTCACTGGTCGAACCGGTAAGATAATAAAAAAATAAATAAAAATAAATAATAATAATAAATATGCTAAAAATCACAAAAATTATAAAAATAGCATGCTTAATATATTTTAGATCAAACAAAAACCCCAAAATTAATAAAATAAAATTTGAATGGATCATTTTGTAGAAATGTTGAGGATGACTATGGCAAAGTCAAGAGACATGATCCAATCTTAAATGGTAGTTCAAGTAGTAATAAAGAGGGAAATTTGGAGGCCGGTCCCCCTATATGGACTTGTTTGGACTTAAGTCTGTCAAAGAAACTTATTTGTTATGAAGTCCGTTTTTTGTAAATTTTACCATACTATCCCTTCCCTTTAGAAGTGAAATAAAACTAAAAATTAAAAACTCCTAAATCTTAGGAGTTTGACTAACATTAAAATCTTTTCTCTCTCATATCTATCTATATCCATATATAGGTTAAGAGTTTGACTAACATTAAAATTTTGCCTCTCTCTTATCTATCTATATTCATATATAGGTTAGGTATATATATATATATATATCTATATATATATATATCTATATATATATATATCTATATAATAAAGTAGCTTACAATTCAAATCTCAAAAGATAAACAAAATGACTTTTGCTATTCGCGGTTGAGATCGCTTTAAATTTTACTTTAAAGTTAATCTAACGGTTAATATTAACACCCTAAATTTAATAGAAAAAATAGGCTCTTAAGGGTGTGTTTGGAGATATTTTTTAAAAGTATTTATAGAAATTATTTCTCATAAGTACATTAAAAAAAATAATAGTGTTTGAACCACTCCACCACTACCTCTACCACCACCACCCCCCCACCACCATTGCCCCCACCGCCACCACCACCGCCACCGCCGTGACCATCACCACCACCACCAACGCCGCCACCACCGTCACCATCACCGTCGCCACCACCACCGCCGCCACCACCACCACCATCGTCGCCGCAGCCGCCGCCATCACGGTCTTTGCCATCCACCACAACCATCACCGTCTCCTACCATCACCACTGTCACCCACCACCTCTCACCCCCACTACGAACCGATACTTAAATTCTTTTATCTCTTCTTTATGTTTGTGATTTGATTTTGGATATGAATACAAATATGTTTATTGTTTACCATTTTTTATTACGTTGTGCCTTCAGGCACAGACAATAACTAGTATATATATATAGTAGCATTAAAAATAAAAAATAGTAACATTCAAATACAAAAAAAGTTATGATTTGGATACAAAAAATAATACATTTAAACACAAAAAAATAGTAACATTTAAACATAAAAAAAAAATTGAAACATTCAATATTAATATTTTTAAAAAATAACAACAGTAACATGTTCAACAAAAATTGTAACATACTTAACAATAATTATTTCTCTCAAATTCAAACGCAAAAAATAGTACCATTCAAACACAAAAAACATTAATATTCAAAAACAAAACAAATAGTAACATTGAATATTAATATTTAGTAAAATCATAGTAGTAACATGCTCAACAAAAACAGTAACATGCTCAAAATAATAGGAACATGAACAGTAACATACTCAACAAAAGTAGTAACATGAACAGTAACATAATAAAAAAAATAGTAACATGAATTTGATATATATATATATATATAGAGAGAGAGAGAGAGAGGGAGAGAGAGAGAGAGAGAAAGAGAGAGAGCTTTGAATTTGAATTTTAAATTTATGATGGAGATTTTATATATATATATAGAGAGAGAGAGCACTTTGAATTTAATATATATACAGAGAGAGAGAGAGAGATCTTTGAATTTGAATTTTAAATTTATGATGGAGATTTTATTGGCATATTTTAATTGACCTTGAATTAAGGGATAACAATTTCTAAAATAGGAAATTAATTTAACTTCCTTTCAAGGAAGGGTATTTTTGAGATAAAAAAAAAAAGTGGACTTAAGTCATTACATATAATTTTAAACATGGACTTAGCCCCTTATAAGTTTCATTGCCGGACTCATCTCCAAATAAGTACATCTAGGAGGACTCACTTCCAATTTTCACTAATAAAGACGAGTTATAAATTCAGACATCCTGAGTTCAAATCTTGTCAACTTCTTAGAGATAGGCCATGAGGGATTTATCGCTCATGAATACTCTAGTTCCAGCGTGGATGACCTGTTTTCAGGGGCGGCTCAACAGTGCTATCAAAAAAGCTTGGGCTTTAGGCCCCATTTTTAAAAAAGGCCCCAAATTTTTAAATATCATAAATAGTCCATGTAAAAAAATTAAATCTATAAATATTTTAAGCCCTACAAAAAGATCTTATAAAAATACAAGCCCAATAAAAAAAAATTTTAAGGCATCACTTCAAGGAAGACTCATAATTTATAGGTGTACAGTAATAGTCTAAACAAAAAATTTAAATCCTTGCCTAAACAAAATATTTCAACTTAAATAGATTGGCCCTATTAATTCAGCCGTGAAATTAAAAGGCTCTAAAATTTATTTTTTTTAATAAAGAAAAAAAAATTAATGATAAAACTAAAGTTATTAAAAAATCTAGTTTTAAACCCAAAAAAAGTCAAGTTCAAACATACCATCATAAATTTTCAATTATTCTTTCTCTCTCTTACTATTAAGTTCAAATGTGGTAACAAAAACTTGAATATAAAAATTTAATTAATATTTTTATATTTAAAAAAATTAAAAATTAAATTTATTATTAATATTAAAAATAAAAATACGTCATTTATCGTTTCTGCTTTAGGCCCCAAAATGTCTCGGGCCACCCCTGCCTGTTTTTGACCGGATTGAGGAAGGAATTAATCGAGGTGCACGTAAATTAGTCTAGACACTCCTGACTGTTGAACCAAAAAAAGAAGAAGGCATGACCCTAAATGATCTTTTAGGTGTAGACATAGCCATAGCGGTGATACATCCACACTTGCCTTATATTATTGAGTTATTTGTAGCCACACTATACTATATATTATCCACTAAGTTATATATATATACATATATATTTATATATGCAACAAAATGCTTTCTTGATGGATCTCTTATTTTAGAGGTAGGCCATGAATTAAAGAGTATTAGTCATCCTTCCACCAAAAAACCCGCCCTACCTACTAAAGACATTGATGCAAATAATATTTTAGTCGTCGTCTTGTATGGTGTATATACAATTTTATGCATAAGGCATGCATAACTCAATGAACCAGAGTCCCAACATTACAAGGTTTAAAAAAAGTTGGCATATGCAATTTTATGTCAAACATAGATAACTTATAGTTGTGACTCGAAACATATGACTTTCAAATCACAAATAGAAGAAAATTGGAGACTGCTTTTGATCGGAGATGTGTTACAATAATGGCAGATGTGAACAAAGACAAGTGGTAAAACTTTTACAAGACAAGGAACCAAAGTCCCATTGGTGAGCTCAAGTAGTAATAATGACGACCCGTAAATCCAAACATTTTGAGTTCAAATCTTGTCAACTTCTTAGAGCTAGGCTATGCAGAATTTATGTCTTATGAATACTCTAGTTCCGGAGTAGATGATATGTTTTTCACCAGACTGGGAAGAAAATTAGTCGAAGTGCGTGTAAGTTGACCTAAACACTCCTAACTGTTGACCCAAAAAAAGAAGACATGACCCTAAATGATCTTTCAGGTGTAGACATAGCCATAGCTGTGATATAGCCACACTTGCCTTATATTATTGAGTTATTTGTAGCCACACTATACCCTTATCCACTAAGTTATATATATACACATATATATTTATATATGCAACAAAATGCTTTCATGATGGATCTCTTACTTTAGAGGTAGGCCATGAATTAAAGAGTATTAGTCATCCTTCCACCAAAAAACCTGCCCTACCCACTAAAGACATTGATGCAGATAATATTTTAGCAGTCGTCTTGTATGGTGTATATGCAATTTTATGTCGAAGGCATGCACAACAAAAGAGCAATGCTATTGGGACCTAATTTACTGACCTAATTTGTTGACCTAATTCACTATGACCTTTGGATTAACTGTGGGTTCCATCAAACATTGGAACTTGGTGTTAATCCAATGGTTCCAATGAAGCCACGTCATTAGGTCAGCAAATTATGTCAGATTTTTAGGTTCAAATAGCATTTTCCATAACAAAATGCACCATAGTCCCAACATTACAAGGTTTAAAAAAAATTGTTATATGCAATCTTATGTCGAACACAAATAAATTATATATGTGACTCGAAACATATGAATTTCAAATCACAAATAAAACAAAGTGGGAGAAAACTTGTGGAAGGAGATGTGTTACAATAATGCCAGATGTGATCCAAGACAAACTCTTCCAATATGTTTCCTATTTCATTTAGGATTCTTACATTGATTACCCAACAAACTCTGTTTCATAACAATTTGAATAATTTGGTTCAAGAGAAGCTGTTGTAATTTGGCCCAAACTCTCCAAAAGGTATTAAGTTCTACCCAAAAAGTGATAAACCCTACCCAAAAAAAAAAAGATAAGTGAACCAAAAGATGAGTGTACTCTAAAAATTAGTAAATTTTGGTCATGTGGCTGAAACAATTCACTGCTATAAAAAGGCCAGGAAACGTTATACCTTAATGTTTCCGGCTGCTTTGATGGCCTCAACCAGCTTAAGTTGCATGAGAATGTTGTGACTCCGGAAGTGCACGCCAGACATGGTGCAGATGACCACGTCGACTTGTTTCACCGCATTCACGAGGCTCTGGTGATCAGAAAACGAACCCTCGACGAGTCGAGCACCTTGCTTCTTGAACGAGAGCAGCAACTGCAGCTTGTCAATGTCCAGGCCGATCTCTGGCCTCTGGAGGACATAGGTTGGGTGTCCCTGGGCTAAGCTGGCCTTAACTATCCTCCTACCAATAAACCCAGTGCCCCCCACTATTAGAACCTTGCTCTTTGCCATTGGATCCTATTGTTTTTCCTCTACAGTCAAAAGAGGAAATGAACAAGACTTTATCAACAACAAGTGGACGTGGTTGTGCTTCGTCTCTTGATTTATAAACAACAAGTCTTTATAAATTTCAACAATAATAGTAATATTAAATACTTATTAAAATATGTTTATTTACAAATTATTTGTTTTGTCTTTTGAGATATAACTTAATAATTCAAATTTTTAATTCAAAAATTGTATTAATCGAAGTCAAATATGGAGATCAAATACAATGATACATACTATTTGTTTAAGATAAAAGAGAAACATAATTGAAAAATAGGTTGACTAGTAAAATATTTTATTTTCTAAATGTATATAAAAATAGGAACCAACGGACCTTTGGTCCAATGATATTCTTTACTTTATGAAGGCTTTGCCTTCTTGAGGTCAAGGGTTCAAATCCCTCATCCCCTAAAAAAAAAAAAGTATATAAAAATAGAAATTTATATAAGTTGAGTAGTCCTAAAATAAATGAGATATTGTTAGATATCATAGAGAAAAGAGCAATTTTTAAATAAAAAAATTTAGTAAGACAACAATGGTTAATTAAAAAATGACTTATAGTCATCTTGTGCATTACTCTACTAACTCTATTTTATAGTCATCTTGTGCATTGTAAACAAAGTTATTAAAAAATGACCTCAAATTTAAATTATACAAATGTAAAATTATGATTTGTACGTATTATACGATAGACAATTAATTTTAATAATAAGATTGTAAAATGATAATACATATAATATAAATATTGGATGACGAGTATTTTGATTCCAAATGTCATGTGTTGGGTATTGCCCAAATTTTTTTAATCTTCCAACTTGCTGCCGGAAATATGGCTTGCTTGGCCCTTAAAGTATGGGTCAATTAAGTTTGGATTAGGATCCTAAAGTTTTAATTAAATTAATTAAGTCGTGCAAATTTTAACTGATTTTCAATTTAGCCCTTCTATTTAAATCTATAAACTTCTATTTGATAGTATGGAATCGCATGATTGACACGTACTAATTCAAAGGGGTATGCTCGTTCTCCCAAAAATTAAAATCTTGTCTAGTGGCTAAGGCTATTTACCCAAGCTGACGGTAGAAATTTTTGGATTTTATGTTCCGATCCGATGAGTTGCTAAAGACTATTTGAAGTCTAATTACAGAAGTCAAAGATTACTGAACTTGTCTAATTAGAGAAGTTTCCTCATCACTTTATAGTTTATTCAGACTGTAATAAGACAAAGTTATGTTTAACCTTTTATTCAAGAAACAAACTGAAACATGAACATCATTTTGTAGTTGACAAACACTAGAATTGAAACCATAGTCTACATATTTGATCAAAATGCCACATGATTTAAAGCTCCATGTGGTTCAAGGGAAAGTGAAAGAAAAATGCGCGGTTTGGACCAGGGAAAGCAGACTCTTCAAACATAGCGTTTCAGGTATGCGTGCATTGTCGTGTACTCAACCTCCGGATAGAGCTCCGAAGCTTCTTCTCCTTCTTCCCCTATTTCAAAATCTGTTAGACACCCTTCAAAGTACATGTGGTAGAAATGCCCAGCTCCTGCTTGGTCACCAATGTTCATCTCTGCAATATGTGAAACATTTGAACATAAATGCAAAGCTATGTTCTGCATAAAATACATGGAAATTGAACCAGTGGTGTTTTACTTTTCATTGACAAACCTTTCATGGAGGCTATGAAATCTTCTGCAGAGATGCTAATCTTTTCCAGTTCCTTCCCTATAAATTTCTCCCACATCTCAACCAACTGCCTTTGAGAAAGGATGTTTTGTGGTGGCCGAAGGTACAATGTTTTGTTCAATGTACGAGGATCATCTATAGTCTTGATTGTGTATGTTGCTACATCATCTTCGTCCAAAAATATTGCTGTATAGCATAGCAGATAACCAAAGTTATGGATGTTATAGAAACAAATAATGTCATCAAAAGGTAAAGTGTAACTCAGGATGGGTTAAGAGGTCAATCTGTGCTCAATTCAAGTTATAAATTACTCGATTTTCCTTCAATCTGACTTTGAATTCAACTTGAGTATTGTGATGCTTAAAGTTTTGAACATGGGTAACATACTGAAGGTTGAAATGAAAATTCAATTTGAATTTGACTTTTGAATCAGATTGAGCCTCAATTTAATTCCCGGATTATACAACCCAGGCTAGATTTTGGCTACTTGACCTCATATGGGTATTAACAACCCCAACATTTCCTGAATTTAAACTGGGTTCGGATTCTTTGTGCTAGGCCAAATTTGAGTACGAAAAATCTCTGCCCAAGTACTAAACATTTCAGACTAATTTCGGACGGTGTTCATGTTGAGATTTTTAATTCGTCTGAGTTGCACTCCTACTAAAAACACATGCTATATAGTTAGATATATAATTAATTATAAATGCAAAAAGCATGAACTTGTACCTTTGACATTGCCATCTCCATAGAGGCATACTTTGTCTGTTGGAGGCATGAGTGTTCCAAGTTGACAGAGGTTAGCAGCATTGTAACATGCAAAGGCATTGGCAGATACATAAGTAAAAGGAATTCCAGCGTCTTCAATGGCCTTTCTCACAACCATTTTCTCAAGAAACGTTTCGTTTCCTGGTGGAAGTGCATGTCCCATTCGTGATGGGTCCATCCCAAACTCTGATGGCAAGAAACGCTACAATTTTCCACACAATATTGTTAGATTTGTATATCTCTAATAAGACAAGTACATCAATTAAAAAACAACAAATTCAAAAATTCGAGTGCGATGGAAATGAAAATATTAGACGGATGTGTTGTAAAATTAGGAAGAATAGAATTAGGATTGAGAATATTTGTGAAAAAATGATAACATATGATTTAATAGAAAATATGACTCTTAATAATAGAATATAATGGCGAGACTAGATCTAGATAACTAACCTTAAAAATATTGAGATGTTGCTTTATTGAATTGAGTTGAAGTGAATCAAAAAAAGAAAAGAAAGAGAAGAGTCTTTTTCAGCATAGACATTTATTATCTTTTTTTAATGGAAGAAAAATACTTCCTTGCAAATGTATAGGAAACCTACAAAACAGGAAGATAAGTCATCACCTTTTATTTATATTTCAACCCAATTTATTGCCTTAATCACTCATTACATTTGAATTGATAGTGGGTCCCAATATTTTTTGAGACTCACAATCAATTTAATGATTATGATAAATTCGGTCAACAAATTAGGTTTAAAAAATATTATTATTTATCAATTTTTCCCATAAGGTGTGCTTCTATGATGTTAGTTTGGGCTTTTCGTATTTTGCATATTGAAATATTTTATAATTTTCACTTTATACTCTCGAAGATTAAATTTTATATATTTATCCTCAATGTATCATACTCTCGAAGATTAAATTTTATATATTTATCCTCAATGTATCAAAAGTGTTAAAATGTGACTTTTCTATTAGTTTCCGTTATTTTTTTTAAAATATTTCAAGGTGTAAAGTGTAGTTCGCCTTGTCAGTTTTGATGCTTTGTCGTTAGCAATACATCACATGCAAGAAAAAAAAAAAAGGTCAAACAACGATATATATATATATATATATATATAAGAATTAGTAGGTGAAGGACTTGAAAATTTTCTAAATGAACTTTTTCTTCATCCTTCATGTAGACTTTTCCATGGATGCTTAAAGTTCAATATATATATATATATATATATATATATATATGCAACAAAATGCTTTCATGATGGATCTCTTATTTTAGAGGTATATAGGCCATGAATTAAAGAGTATTAGTCATCCTTCCACCAAAAAACCTGCCCTACCCACTAAAGAACAAAGTCGGAGAAAACTTGTGGAAGGAGATGTGTTACAATAATGGCAGATGTGATCGAAGACAAATGGTAAAAGTCTTTGTAGATTTCATCTAGAAACATTTGACTATTTTTTACACAATAATACATACGTCACCTATATATGTATGTATGTTTTATTGTGTCCTCTGCTAAAAAAACAAAGAGAAAGGAAGCATACTCGTGTGTGTGTGTATAGTTATACATATCGACAAATACATTAACGATCGTCTTGTACGGTGTACGGAATTTATAATCTCACTTAATCATCACTCGCTACCCCACCCTTCACCCACACCTCTATCTCCACTTGGACTCCCACCGAATCTACCATTATG
This sequence comes from Ilex aquifolium, assembly GCA_951799425.1. Taxonomy (NCBI): domain Eukaryota; kingdom Viridiplantae; phylum Streptophyta; class Magnoliopsida; order Aquifoliales; family Aquifoliaceae; genus Ilex; species Ilex aquifolium. The sequence goes on along the minus strand of OX637392.1, from coordinate 527,519 downwards.
GAGAAAATATTCACTACTGTGCTTAAGAATTTGGGGGTTAGGGTATTATAGACAATCAAATTATGAGCCTCCATCATTATCATATATACACATATATGTAAGTAATAGATATATCATATGCATACCTTGATGTTCCCGGCTTCTATGATGGCCTCAACCAGCTTAAGTTGCATCAGAATGTTGTGACTCCGGAAGTGCACGCCAGACATGGTGCAGATAACCACATCAACTTGTTTCACTGCCTCCACGAGGCTCCGGTGATCGGAAAACGAGCCCTCGACCAGCCGAACCCCTTGCTCCTTGAACGATAAGAGCAACTGGACCTTGGCTATGTCCAGGCCAATCTGGGGCCTCTGAAGGACATAGGTTGGGTGTCCCTGGGCTAAGCTAGCCTGAACCATCCTCCTACCGGTAAATCCAGTGCCCCCCACAACCAAAACCTTGCTCTTTCCCATTGGATCTTATTATTTGTCTTGTAAGAGTTAAGAGGAACTGAGGACTTTATAGAAAGAAAATGTGGGTCATGGTTGTGCTTTGTTTATTTTCCATAAATAAATCAGTGAAACAATCACTAACTTCCTTTTAAGTTATTAGTTGGTGCACGCCAACTATTTTAATTTTTTGTAAAAAAAAAAAAAAGATAAATTGAGCCAATTTTATTTATATTTATATGGAGATGGTTATTGAATTTTATAAGACTCACTTGTATACCTCAAAAAAATTTTAAACTTAACCTTAAAAAATTATAAATTTCGATACTATACCTCCAATAATATCGTATTATAACTTTTCTTATAAATTAAATTTAAATAACATCGCTCCTGTATAATTGCTGCTGTCGTTAAGTAGACGTTGTTGTTGGTAATAGTAACAACTAAATATTCTGTTTACAAGTTAATGAGATGACAAGTATTTTGATTCCAAATGTCATGTGTTCGGTATTGCCCAAAATTTTTTAATCTTCCAACTTGCTGCTCTGCTCAAAAAAACAAAAAACTTGCTGCCGGAAATATTGGCCCTTGAAGTATGGGTCAATTAAGTTTGGATTCGGTTCCTAAAGTTTTAATTAAATTAATTAAGTCGTTCAATTTTTAACTGATTTTCAATTTAGCCCTCATATTTAAATCAATAAACTTTGATTTGATAGCATGAAATCACATGATTGACACGTACGTATTCAAATGGGTATGCTCGTCTTCCCAAAAATTAAAATCCCGTCTAGTGGCTAGGGCTGTTCACCCAAGCGGACGGATAGAAATTTTTGGATTTCATGTTTTGATCCGATGAGTTGTGAAAGACTATGTTTTTCGTCGATCCTATCTGATTGAGGGTAATGTTCCGAGCTGAATTTCGTTCAAAAAATCGAATCGGAAGGTCAGACAAGAATGCAGAATGTCTCACAAATTTTAAACTTTAAGTTATCAATTTTTTGGTCATTTTAACAACTCCATTAACAAATTTTTAGGATATTTTTATAATTAGACTGTTAAAAAAATCACCATAAATAAAACGCAATCACAAGTCATATGATTCCTAAATGACATTGTTTTATGACAAACAAAATCACGTCGTTTTATAACACATGTTATTTTAAAAAAAAAAAAATTAAATATACATACGGGTCGAGTAAGAATGTAGAAATTTTATGAGTACTCCGCATTCTTACATGAAATTTGCGGAATACTAATTTTTTCCTTCCATTAGTCCGTTCGTAAGATCTAGGAAACAATGATTGTTTGAATTTGAAGATCCAATCCAAGGACCAAACTGAAATACTTAAAAGATTGTTAGTTGTTATAAATTAGGTAGCATTGCTGCTGACTGCAAGTTGCAAGTTCTGTACAACCAACTGGTATTATATTAAGTTATCGGATTCCTTGCCAGCTAATATTCATCCCGGTGCCTCTCCAATAAATTAAGTTGCTTCAAGTTTCATGTGGACTTTGATCCTGATTCCGTCTAATACATCTTTTTTTTTTTTTAATTTTTAAAGAGATTAGATCAATAAATTAGATCTAAATAATGATGCTGTCTACAGTATCAAAAAAAAAATAGTACCGTGCCATTATTTATTATTGTTATGGACTTATGGGTGTTTTTATCACAAGAGTGATACAAATAATTACTACAACAATGATAAAAATATTCACAAAAGTCATATTTTTTTGTACCAAAAAAAAATAATTACGAGTAAATTTTACTAACACCCCTTGAATTTAGGTCATATTTCACTGACATCGCCTCTAATTTTTAAAATATCACTGCACACTCTAGTCACAAACGGCCTACGGGTACTTTGTAACCTAAAATAAACCATCAATTTGAAATAATTTTGACATCATTTGTTTCAATTAAATAAATTGAAATCAATCTAGTCCCCATTAATTTTTTAGAAATTTTGACAAAACTCCCTCTAAAAATAGGAGCCCAAGAAGATTTCAACATGTCTACAAAACTCACAATCATATATAACAATCATAATAATGGCTCGTATCACTACAATTCAATTCTAATTCCACGACAATCATCATACCTCACAACTCAATTCCATACCCAACTATTAATTCACATCAAAACCAAACATATCATCATAACCATGTGTAATTAGTTCATCGTATTAAACACAGAATAAACAAAACACATGCAAACTGCACACAAAAAACACACACGTGCACAAAGATAGAAAGAACTTCCTTCATCATCATCTTCCTTTGGGGCTAGGAGTTACCACCACACAAATGTCTGATTGGAATGAACTTTAACCCGTATCTGAAAGCACGATGTAATTCAAAAAAAGTGAACATTGATCTTGAACACAATGAAAGAAGAAAAATAAATACCATACATCATCGTTGATTCTCAATCTAGTTGGTCGGTCGTAAACATCAAGGAGAGTATGCACAAATTCATGTGTGAGTAGTGGCGCTTAAGTATTTCTAAGTTCTAACTGATTTAATTTTGGTTGTGTCTTATTATTATAGATAGTGATAAACTGTGCCTAAAGACACTACAACAAAAATCGTTTTTTGCGACGATTTTTAAAAACGTCGCCAAAACTAACAGTTAATTGTTTTTTTTAAATTTTTATTTTAAAAAAAATTATTCGCGACGTTTTTTAAAAACGTCGCCAAAACTAACAGTTAATTGTTTTTTTAAAATTTTTATTTTAACAAAAAGTTATTAGTGACGGTTTAAAAAACGTCGCCCAAACTAACAGATAATAGTTTTTTAAAAAAATTTATTTTGACTAAAAAATTATTCGCGACGTTTTTAAAAAACGTCGCCAAAACTAACAGTTAATTGTTTTTTTTTAAAATTTTATTTTGAATAAAAAATTATTGGCGACGTTTTTTAAAAACGTCGCTAAAACTAACAGTTAATTGTTTTTTTTAAATTTTTATTTTTGACAAAAAAAATTATTCGCGACGTTTTTTAAAAACGTCGGTAAAACTAACAGTTAATTGTTTTTTTAAAATTTTTATTTTAACAAAAATTTATTCGCGACAGTTTGAAAAACGTCGCCAATACTAACAGATAATTTTTTTTAAAATTTTGCTCATTTATCAAGAAATGTATGGGCGACGTTTTTAAAAAACGTCGCTAAAAACTATTTCCAACGAAAATTCTACATTATTTATATTTGCGACGATATTAATATTTTTGCGACGAAAATTTTTTGTCGTGAAAAATTTCCATTTACCGCCATTTCTCCCGCCAAAAAATATTCAGGTGAGATTCGGATTTTCGCGACGTTTTTTAAAAAACGTCGCCAAAAAATTTACGAAATAGACCTTTTGCGATGAAATTATAAATCGTCGCTAATAGTATAATTTTTGCGACGAATTTGAAATCGTCGCAAAAAAAAACGTCGCAAATAATGATTTTTGTTGTAGTGAGATACCATACAATTCATAAAAAAATCGAACATTGATTGTAGACTCAACAAAAATCAAACACTGAACAGGGACACGAATTAAGCTGAAAACCTAAGTTGCATCCTTAACATACCCACACTTTGCAAACATGCTCAACCAAATATTACCAATGTGAATATTCTCGTAAAGGAATTATGCTGAATAAAAAAATAGCCAATATTTAACCAAAACATATTTTTGTACTTTTACACAATTTTGACAATTTCCTAAAAATAGAATCTCAAGAAATATAGACAACCTATAAAATGCTAATTACACTTGTTGTGTGAGTGTGTGTGCCATTGGGAATAGAATGACTCAACTTCTATTCATCACATCACTTGGTTCACCAACTTGAAGAAATATAGACAACCTATAAAATCAATGATTGAAGATTTGAAATCGAAGTAATACAAATTGCAAATTTAGTTTCACCCTTTATCAAACACGATCCAAAAATAATAAGTTAGAACTCAAACTATAAATTCAAGAAAATCAATAAAGACTCTGAATTTCCAGATCAAGACTCTGCCTAAGAAAACAAATCATTAACATCAAGGCAAAATAAAAACTTGCCGAAACTTTTTTTTCTTTCGGAAGGTAAAACTTGCCCAAGCTTTACTTTCAGTTGTAATAAATCCTTTAACCTAAAAGAAATAAATCTATAGCAAAGCTCAGTTACTTGTCTAATATTTTCTTAGCCCAAGTTTAATTGAAAGGAAACAAACATAATCCCCAAAACATCATCAAATAATTGCAATAAAGAACCTAAAATTGAATCAAATGTAAAAATACATGCAACAATCTAATTAGACAACCATAAACTACATATTTAGTTTTACACAAACTTAAATTGAATCCAAAAAGACAATTTAAAAAAAAAAAAAAAACTTGACCTAAACAAATCCCAACTAAAACGAAGAAAACCACCATAAATATCCTATAGTGGTGGTGGTGTGAGATAGAAGAATTTATGCCTCATTCACATAACCATTCTTCAATCAATGCCACTCATAAATTTAACCCCAAATCCATCAAAAACAATTCTAAGACTACCAAAACAATATAAATTTTAGACTCAATTTGAGTCGTGCACGTGTGAGTCGTGAGAGAGAGAAAGGAAATTAATTTTTTATAATTTCAATATGCTTAATAATATATATTATAAAGTAGTATATTAAATCTTATCTTAATTGACCTAACTAATTCTTAATTACAGTAAGGTTTCAATGTGATTAGTATATTGATAATTACTTTTATTTTCTTCAAGAAATTATAAGTGAAATCATAATCAAATGAATTTCAAAAAATTTAATTTCTCAAACATACTAAAAAATCAATCTCAATAACAAAATTCTAAAAAAAAAAATTAAACTTTATTTTTATTTTTTTTTTAAAAAATTAACTATTTTTTTTATTTTTTTTTATATATAGTTAGAACAAAGAATTTTGAGAACATACAAAGTTTTCATAATCTTATAAAAGAATATGAGGAATGAAAAATTTTAATAAATTTAACATAATATTTAATTCCAACACACATGTATCTAATATATATCTTATTAATTATTGTGTACGACATTGCTAGTATAAATAGATATGTTAAAACATAAATTACATTCCAGTCCATTCCAGCTATTATGGGAAACATAGAAAACGGTGAAATAAAGACATTCGCATAATATGACATTTGCTTGGAGAGTTGAGGAATAGTAGACTAAAAATATTGGCACTTATCCAGACCCAAATGAAGCCTTAAACGTAAGATTTATGCTCTGTTTGGACCAGGAAAGAAATTATTTGAAATTCTTAATACCGGCTTCATTTCTAAAGCATTTTTCCTATCTCCCTCCCAAACAGAGCTTTAAAGATAACGTTTCAGGTATGCATCCATGCGGATGTAATTAACCTCCGGATAGAGCTCTGAAGCTTCTTCTTCTCCTTCTCCTTCTTCCCCTATTTCAAAGTTTGTCAGACAACCTTCATAAAACATGTGGTAGTAATGCCCAGCTCCTGCTTTTTGTGCATGCTCCAATCCTGCATTATATAAATACAGAAACCAGTGTTAGATAGATTCAACTCATATATCTATATCTATTTATATATATACATACTATTAATAAAAGTACAATTTTGTTTGAATATTTTATCCCAAAAATAAACTAACCTTATTAATACGAAACTCATTAGTATTTATACATATCCAAAATTTTCATCTTCTTTTAAAAAGGTAACTTTAACGGTTAAAAAAAAGTTAGGTTTATTTTTATTAGTTGATAATCAAACTACGAATTCTTATATGATGTAGTATAAAAACACGTTGAGCCTTATTTAGTATAAAATTTATTTTGATGTAACTTGAATAATAATATCAAACCCCAACCTTTCATCTTCTTCTATTTAATAATTTCGTAACATTGCATCATCTTATTAATAACACTAGAGACTGTTTTTTTTTTTTAATTTTTTTTTTTGTTGGATGATGACTAATACTATGAATGTTCATGATTACATTAATTTGCTTATCATAATAAACTTAATTACTTATTTTATTTTTACAATCTAACTTTTTTTTTTTAATTTCGTATGACTGTATGACTATCATAACTTAAAACTCTTTTTTTTTTAATGTATTTTTTTACAATTCAATAAGTGCTCGCGTTTTTTTAGTTGTTATATATATCTACATACTGTAATATGTATTTATGTCATTACAATGATATTGCAAATATAATTCATCTAAATTATTGGTTTCATGTCAAAATTTCTAAATTTTAGGATGTAGAACTTCATAAGAAAATAATTATTCAAAACTATAAGAGTTAATAGAAAAAAAAATAAAAACTAATATATTTTTTTGAAAATATTTCAATATAAATCGTACGAATTGTAGCAAGTTTACTATATTATTTGATTCATAAGTATTTATATGCTGCTATATTTACATGATTATTTCAAATAATTATAAAACTAAAATTAATACAAAAACTGTAATTTAAAACGATTTATGTGCAAAACACGTGTGCATGCTCTAATATATATATATATATATACACACACACATACATACATATGTGTATGTGTGTGCGTGTATGAGATTCAATTTTATGCACTAAAACGAACGCCACAAATATGAAAATGACATGTCAATTTGTATGAATAAGAAATAGGTCAAGTTCGTGGTAGACATGAATAACCCATTTAACTGGTATAGTAACTAAAGATTGTACTATGATTTATTTATTTACGAATGATTTCAAAATTAAAAGGGGTGCTTGCACTTCTAATCTTCTGATTCACAATTTACACAAACATTCCATGAAACCCAAAATAACACGACCAAAACATGACTTTATTAAGAGAAAAAAAAAAAAAAAAAGATGATGGAAATTAAGCAAAATGGTTAAGAGAGAATCTGGGTTTTAGTTTTACATACCTTTCATGGAAGCAAGGAAATCTTCTGCAGAGATGCTAACTTTTTCAAGTTTCTTCCCTATAAGCTTCTCCCATGTGACGACCAGTGTAAAAAAAAATAAAAAAATAATAATAATAATAATAATTATAATTATAATAAAAATAATAATAATAATCACTAACACGCTAATTAGGTCGTCAATTATGATACTACATAATTGAGAATTATTTTTATATATATATATTACATATGACAAAATATTTTTTTTGAACAAATGGACCTCAAATATAGACTCTTCGAATAAGAACGAGTCAAATGACTATAATATAGGTCAAATTTCATATCATATAATATAAATATCTTTACATATATATATATATAGGTGTGTGTGAAAGGACTAAGTCATGTTACAGATCTTTTCCACTTGCAAGATTTGCAAGATCATCTTGCAAGATATGCAAGGATTTGGGAACGTGCAAAAACAAAAAGACTTGGTGAAGAAATGGACGGCTGTCCATAACATGGCGTGAGCCATGACATAAGCAGGCCATACTTCGGCTATAAATAGCCAAGTTCAGGCCTTTGATCGGCACACCAAGAGAAGGAAGGAAAAGAGAGGGAGGAAGAAAAGAAGGGAGAGAAAGAGAGAGTGAGAGAAAAAGGGGTCCAAACTTTGTTGACCGCCTTTGAGTAAAAAAATTTTCTTTTGGTAAGATTCTTTTAGTTATTGTTTAGTCTATAGATTCGATTCTTTTAGTTATTGTTTAGTCTATAGATTCGAGTTACTTAAAATTGATCCTTATTAAATATATTTGGATCAAATTTAAGTATTATTATTATTATTATTTGTTATTTATTTTATTTCATAAATTATTTTAGCTTAACTAAGCTCTTATTATCTATTGATATTCTAAAACATTATTTTAATTATTTTGTTACAGTGTACGGTATCGAGTAGAGGTCAAGACAGAGGTAGGGTTTCTTTTATCTTTACTGTCATTGATGCATTTCATGCATATTTGGGGGCTCCATATTAAATCTATTTTTTATGATGAATTATTATATCGTTTTAATCATGGGGTCCAACTGGGATTTTATAAATAAATCGTGATCATGTACATGTTGTAATTTTTTTATCGAGATCATAATTATCTTGCGAAACCACGTTGCATAACAAATGTTTTAGTGTTATTATTATTTAATGTTGGGTTTTCTGTTGAGTCTGACTACGATATAATTTTATCTTATGATTTTGGTAAAATTATGAATGCACATAATCGAGGGCAGAGGGTTAGTAGATGTGCGATCCTTGAAAGGATTCACAGGATTCCTACTAGTCCTTGGGTTCACTGGTTAGTAATATCGGTTGCCGTGGTAGCCTGTGTGGCATCACATAATTTCCGGTATTGGTGTTTCCAGAAAAGCAAGAAGGGCATTGGGTTTCCCTAGGGTGCAAGACCCCAAAGTTTTCTCCGGAGGCGGTCCATGCGTGGACCAGAAAATTGACGGATTAATATGATCGATATGTGCTGAAATTTATTTATTTATTTGATTCATTATTTTGCTATATTCCTGCTTTTATCTGTTGTTTAATTATATTGTGCATTGTTTTAAAAACCTTGGTAGTCATTGATAAACGTTATCCTACTGAGCTAGTGAGCTCATCCCTATCTAACATTTTTTTTCAGAAATATGAAGCTGGACCGAAGGATAGGCTGAAAAGACAATGGATAGAGTCAGCTATTATTATTTCATTTTTATGTTGTATCAAGAATATTTGTAATAATCATGCGAGAATTATGTATTAAGGGAGGTTATCATAAGTTCGGTGTGATTTCATTATTTAGTTACGCCCGAGTATAATTTTATTTAAGAAAAAAAAAAATTGGGGTGTGACATCCCACATCTCAATCATCTCCATTTGGGAGAGGATGTTCTCTGGTGGTCGAAAGTACAAGGTTTTGTTCAATGTACGAGGGTCATCTATGCTCTTAATTGTGTATGTTGCAACGTCATCTTCGTCCAAAGTTATCACTGTATATAAACAACAGGGTCGGGTAATAGTTCTAATACCAATTGTAATGCACTAAATAATCGTTGTAATATGTTTTCAGGTGTGGACTTGACTTACGTTACATTGAAAAAGAGTTATATAATAAAAGTCCGAAACTCATGCTTATTAAAAAACCCCCACAAAATTTACCAAGCGAAATGATATGTTCATTTGATCTGGACGTACAAGTGAAATATGAGGAGGAAAGGTCTTGTTTAGCAATAAAACATTCAAACCACAATCAAAAAAAAAAAAAAAACCTTAATTTGCACGAGATATCCTCCTAGTGTGTATATTTGTACCTTTGACATTGCCGTCTCCCCACAAGCGTACTTTATCTCTTGGAGGGAGTAGTGAACCAAATTGAGCAAGGTTACCAGCATGGAATGCTGCAAAGCAGTTGGCAGAGACATAAGTGAAAGGGATCTTAGCATCTTCAATGGCTTTTCTTACTTTCATTTTCTCTTCAAATGTCTCGTTTCCTGGTTCAAGTGCATGCCCCATTCTTGCTGGGTCCATACCGAACTCTGACGGCAAGAAACGCTACAAAATTTATGGACAATGTCGTTAAAATTTGAGCTCATACATATACAATTGATTTGAATTCAAATCCAACTCAAAAATTTAAGTTCAAACTCAAATAATTAAAATTTATTAGAATCTTATACAAAAATTCCATTTTCATTTTTGTTGGATTCCTTTTCTATGTATGATTTGCTAGGTTTTTGTTGATACCATTAATTGCTAGGATCTAGTGCATATGATTCAAATCCAACCTAAAAATTTACCATAAAATTCATATCATAGTCATTTGTGTCAATCTTATATATAAACACCATTTTGTTTTATTTTTTCGCCCATCTAGCTAGTGTGGGGGAAAACACTAAGGCACCGAAAAATGTAAAATTTTGACACCATACGAAACATAAAAACACTCCAAAATGTTGGAACATAGTTCTGATACCACAAGTTGGAACATAGTTCTGATACCACTTGTTGGAACATAGCTTTGATACCATTTGTTAGTTTTGCACAACGGATAATTAACACAAATAATACTTGTTGGAAGATAAGAATTCAAATACAGGAAAACAATAAAAACACATGACACAAATATTTATGGTTCGATACAGCATACCCACATTGGTATACCGTACCTATATCCATAGACCAAAAACCTACATCGATGTATTATTCACTGAAAAATTGGTCATCGGGTAACTAATTGCATAATACACACCTTTATTTATATGAATAAAATACTGTACCCCAAACTTATTCAGATACAATTTGATTTTTATGTTTCCTATATTCCTATCATATGTCTAATAGACATATTCATGATATATTAAAACTCTTCCAATATGTTTCCTATTTCATTTAAGATTCTTACATTGATTACCCAACAAACTCTCTTTCATAACAATTTAAAAAATTTGGTTCAAGAGAAGCTGTTGGAATTTGACCCAAACTTTCTAAAAAAGTATTAAGTTCTACCCAAAAAGTGATAAATCCTACCCAAAAAAAAAAAAATAAGTGAACCAACAGATGAGTGTACTCTAAAAATTAGTAAATTTTGGTCATGTGGCTGAAACAATTCACTGCTATAAAAAGGCCAGTAAACGTTATACCTTAATGTTCCCGGCTTCTTTGATGGCCACAACCAGCTTAAGTTGCATGAGAATGTTGTGACTCCGGAAGTGCACGCCGGACATGGTGCAGATGACCACGTCGACTTGTTTCACCGCATTCACGAGGCTCTGGTGATCGGAAAACGAGCCCTCGACGAGTCGAGCACCTTGCTTCTTGAACGAGAGCAGCAACTGCAGCTTGTCAATGTCCAGGCCGATCTCTGGCCTCTGGAGGACATAGGTTGGGTGTCCCTGGGCTACGCTGGCCTTAACTATCCTCCTACCAATAAACCCAGTGCCCCCCAGTATTAGAACCTTGCTCTTTGCCATTGGATCTTATTATTTGACTTGTAAGAGTTAAGAGGAACTGAAGACTTTATAGAAAGAAAATGTTGGTCATGGTTGTGCTGTGTTTATAATAAATAAATCAGTGAAACAATCACTAACTTCCTTTTAAGGTACGTACTAGTTGGTGCACGCCAACTATTTTAATTTTTTGAAAAAAAAAAAAATAGATAAATTGAGCCAATTTTATTTATATTTATATGGAGATGGATATTGAATTTTATGAGACTCACTTGTTCACTTGTTAGTGGACGGTTACACAAAATGACACTTTTGACGTGGGGATAATTGTTATGCTCAAGATTTTTCTCATATTTTTGGTTGTATGAACTGCATTGCATAAGGTTAAAAAAAAATTGAATTGCATTGAATTGCTTTTAAAAATTATAATTTTTAACTTTAGTAAGTGATTAATTGATGGATGACTATTGATTTTTTAGACTAATAAAAAATTACCACAATAGGTTGTTATTGGCTTTTTATCTTTTTAAAGATAATATTATCAATTAAATTTTTTTTTTTGACAAGTATTGACATTCAAAAGTAGTGTATAGATTATTAGATCTATTCAATATTTATTTTTTAGTGAATTTGGATATGCACTACATATACCAACAAACATATAATATAATTTGGTGATTATTTAATAAAATAGAGTAGAAATCCATGTGTTAAAATGTTAAAATCGTCTATAATCAACTTATTCATATCAGAACGGATCTATTTTAACGGACTCATTTATGCACCGTGAAAAATAAAATTCGTTGGACAAGTGAATTGAATTCGGATCACATTGATGAAATCAAATTTGGATCGAATTTAGGTCATCCGTGCATTTAATGATGTTTGTTCTTTTTCCGTGTGGCAGGTATTGCGACATGCCATATTTCTCTATCTTACAACTTGCTGCGACCAATATTTCTTCATCTTTACCAACATCGGAACATCAAAAGACAAATGCTTACTTAACACGGAAACACATAACAAGGTTATTGGTGAACCGGTGAGTTGAGTTGGTACCGAAACTTTCGACTTTTCAGTAACGATAGATTGAATAAAAACTTGAACTAAAAATGTTAGGTGGGAAATTAAACGGGTCCATACAAGTTACTGTCAGAGGGATAAAGCAAAAAAGTGTGAAGGACAAAGGACGGAGGAGGATAGAGAGGAGAGGTGATAGGACGGAGAGAAAGAGATTGCATTTTCTAGGCTTAAAAGAGACTCTTTGGTAAGGGGTACCGGGGGTTTTGATAAGATGGATTTGAAAAAAATAGTTCATAAGATTTTCAAATTTTATGTTTGTATTGAAAATTTAATCCTAGGTTCTTAAACCCGGCCTATAGTTGACCTAAATATTAAACTTATAATCATGAGTTTTGTCAAACTTAAGGAGAGGTGAGTTTGGAAAGATGGGTTAAGGGTTAAATATGTAAAAGACAATTGTACCGCTTAACATGAGAATGAATTAGATTGATTAATGGTAAAATAGTTATTTATAAGACAAATAGTTATTAATAATTATGATATATCCGCGAGTCTTATATGTATACTAGTCATTACCCGTGCCTGAAGGCACTATGTAAAACAAAAAAATGCATTTGAAAATAATGTATAACACAATACCAACCCGAATACAAATCTTTATTTAAAAAAAAAATTTGACACACGTTACAGTCCTTTATAATACAAATCTCTCTAAAATGCTCTTACAGTTTTAATGGACACAAAGAAACTCGTTATTGTCTTTGTTCGTTTGTCGTTGGGGCTAGAGAAAATCCCCAATTCTGAGGAGAATTCCATCGAGAATTGAATTGAGTGCTGAAAATATTTTTATTTGACACATTAGGAAATTGGAATAAGCATGACTTATTTTTTCATTATCTAAACACCCAATACTTCTCAAACTCAAGCCATTATGTCTCATTATCGTTGTATTAAAAAACTAAAATTCCATAATGCTTGCATCAATCCAAAAATTACAGTTACACAACACCAAAAGAATAGTCACTCACTCAATGAAACCATATATGAAAAAAAAATTAGCTTTCACTAAACGCTAAAATGAAGTGGGCCACTCAAATTCATCGGTAATGAATTTAAAAATTGTCACCATACAATCCAAAAAATAAATATCCAAATACTAAAAAAAAAAAATTAGTTATCATGATCAAATTAATTTTTCGTACTAAACACAAAACTGTCTAGGGGAAAGTGAACACCGTGATCAGAATAGTTACCACTAACAACTATGCATTTCTGGTCCATGCGAATTCGATAAAACAAAGAGACAACAATAGATAGTGCATTCGACTTCGATTAACAAATAGACCACAAAATGGTTCTCAATACCATAGAAAAAGTACACGTGAATGCAATTTCAATTAGTTAACACTAAAACATAACAAAATGGGATGATATTCATAATCTACATATGATTCATTCGAAGTCAACTATGCAGGTGGACCTTTTGAGCTATCAAAATTTGATATTTTAACTCATCTTAGTGCTTATATTTATTGCATATTATAATCCATGGCTATTTCAAAAAATTAGTTCCAAACATAACTTCAATTGTGATTGTCAAACCACTGCAATCCTATCTTATAAAAGGGACAAATCCAATCTAGTTACTTTATTATATAGAGATATATAGAAAGAGATGAGATGAGATAGTGTGTTTAAAATATCTAAGAGAGAGAAGAGAAAGAGAGTTATATGAGAGATATAAGTGTTACAATTTAGTCCAATTATGATCGTCGGATCAAAAGTCTGAAAATGATCTGAGCCGCGAAAAGCTAAAGACAAACAAAGCTAGTTACTTTATTATATAGATGTGTTATATACTAAACATGGATATGAACGTAATTCAATGTTAAATCTCATCTTTGTAAAGAAGGGTTTGAATTTAAAAGGATTTGGAAAAGTCAATCCAAACCCTCTCTAAAAATTCATCCAAACAAGCCAAAAGTGTAAGGATTTACTTTCTTTCTCTTCTTGTGAGAATAGAGAATAGAAGGATATTTATAAACGAAGGCAATACATATGTGGCCTAGGCAAATGTAGTATAAGCTAATATAGAGATGTCAAGTAGTTCAAGTACTAATTAAATAGTAAAACACACTTCGAATATAACATGCAACTCGATTTTCAAGGCACACTTTTCGGTAGGGACGGAACTAAGAATTTTGTTAAGGTTGGACATTTTAATTATACACTCTAATTTTTTTCTCATAAATAATCACACTATAATATATTTATATTTAGGGATATTTGGTAGGAGGTCCACACAGAGTGACTTTTTCAGTTTTAGGTCCAGCTACAAGACTTTTAAGGCCAAAAGTCTATAAAATTAATTACTTAAAAAAATACTCTTAATGAAGGTGGTTATTTAAATGATAAAAAAAAAGAGATTATTTAAATTACAAAAAAAAAAAGGTTATTTAAAAATCTTAACCATTGTCCAATTTTTATATTTATTATCACTATCATCATCATCCCAAAGCTGCCACCACCACCGCAACACTGTCAACCATCGTCGTCGTCGTCGCCACCCACCAACCGCCACCACCCACCATCACCACCACTACCACAAAGACTATTTTGTTGGCCGACTCTATCCGATTAATGGTAATGTTCCGACCCTGTCCGATAAGACAAGTTGAAGGGTCGTTGGTTCTCTCGCCAGACATGGTTCAAGGCTTTTAGATTGCCACAAAACTTGGTCATTTCACACAGATGACGTCAATTTTGCGGGGATAAATCCACGCAAAGAGTAACCACCTCGTACGATCAGAGAGGGTTGTGAAGAAGCCTCGTAGAACTTGCAAGACAAAAGAACACCTAAGTGAACCAATACTTAAGTCAAATTGCAAGTCAGAGAGAAAAGTATTGAGTAAAAATGCTTGAATTGAGTTACATTACTTGGTGTCTGGGTCTTTATTTATAGTAGTAGGGAAGTGTATCCCAATTGAACCCGAACTCTAGGGTGATTGACTCAACCTCGTCACCAGATCCTAGAAATACGGGGTTGAGTTAAACTAGGACTCTGTGTCTTAACCCCTTATCACTAACTCCTTGACATTCGGAATGGTGTTAGATTAGGACTCGAGATCCTAGGTCGAGCCTTTACTGGTAGGACTCTTCCATAATTGCTTTTAATGTCAAACGTGAACGAGGGTGGACTTGCCAAAGTCTCTTACTAGTTAGAAGTGCCTTAATCTTTTATCAGCGGAGGGGTGTGGGCAACCTCTTTTGAGTGGCAAGGGCAAGCCTATTGCCGAGTGGTGCCATGCTCCACTTCTTCAATTGCCGAGTGGCACTTTGTGCCTCATAAAAACTTAATAAGACGTCATTTAAATTTTTGTTTTAGGCCCCGCTTAGTGTTGGGCTGTCCATGAGATCAATGCTGCTACCTCGATAACTAGATTTCTATTGCGTAAGGATTGAGACGGGAAGATCATTTCGTGAGGCATTTATTTCTTTGGCAACCCTGATTTCCTGAAGTCAAATCAAACTCACCCTACTGTTGACTTTATCTTTCGAATTCATATTTCCAACACATATAGCTGCCAACCCTGATTTCCATCAACAAACTAAGTCGATGTGAGATTGATTTGCATGTTTTTCTCCCATGTAGGTGGGTAAGAAATAGACTGGCATGTTGTTCATGAAAAATTTGAAGTCTAATTACAGAAGTCAAAGATTACTGAACTTGGCTAATTACTGAAGTTTACTGATCACTTCGTAGTTTATTCAGACGGTAAGAAGACAAAGTTATGTATAACCTTTTATTGATGAAACAAACTGAAACATGAACATCATTTTGTAGTTGACAAACACTAGAATTGAAACCATAGTCTACATATTTGAATAAAATGCCACATGATTTAAAGCTCCATGTGGTTCAAGGGAAAGTGAAAGAAAAATGCGCAGTTTGGACCAGATAAAAATCAGGGAAAACGGACTCTTCAAACGTAGTGTTTCAGGTATGCGTGCATCGTCGTGTACTCAACCTCCGGATAGAGCTCCGAAGCTTCTTCTCCTTCTTCCCCTATTTCAAAATCTGTTAGACACCCTTCAAAGTACATGTGGTAGAAATGCCCAGCTCCTGCTTGGTCACCAATCTTCATATCTGCAATATGTGAAACATTTGAACATAAATGCAAAGCTATTTTCTTCATAAAATACATTGTAATTGAATCAGTGGTGTTTTACGTTTCTTTGACAAACCTTTCATGGAGGCCATGAAATCTTCTGCAGAGATGCTAATCTTTTCAAGTTCCTTCCCTATAAATTTCTCCCACATCTCAACCAACTGCCTTTGAGAAAGGATGTTTTTTGGTGGGCGAAGGTACCATGTTTTGTTCAATGTACGAGGATTATCTATAGTCTTGATTGTGTATGTTGCTACATCATCTTCGTCCAAAAATATTGCTGTATAGCATAGCAGATAACCAAAGTTAAGGATGTTACAGAAACAAATAATGTCATCAAAAGGTAAAGTGTAACTCAAGATGGGTTAAGAGGTTAATCTGTGCTCAATTCAAGTAATAAATTACTCGATTTTCCTTCGGTATGGCTTTGAATTCAACCCGAGTATTGTGATGCTTAAAGTTTTGAACATGGGTAACATACTTAAGGTTGAAATGAAAATTCAATTTGAATTTGAATTTTGAATCAGATTGAACCTCAATTTAATTCTCGGATTATACAACTCAGGCTCGATTTCGGCTACTTGAACTCATATGGGTATTAACAACCCCAACATTGCCTGAATTTAAAGTGGGTTCGGATTCTTTGTGCTAGGCCAAATTTGAGTACGCAAAATCTCTACCCAAGTACTAAACAATTCAGACTAATCTCGGGCTGTATTCATGTTGAGATTTTTAATTCGTTTGAGTTGCACCCTTACTAAAAACACATGCTATATAGTTAGATATATAATTAATTATAAATGTAAAAAGCATGAACTTGTACCTTTGACATTGCCATCTCCATAGAGGCATACTTTGTCTGTTGGAGGCATGAGTGTGCCAAGTTGACAGAGGTTAGCAGCATTGTAACATGCAAAGGCATTGGCAGATACATAAGTAAAAGGAATTCCAGCGTCTTCAATGGCCTTTCTCACAACCATTTTCTCAAGAAACGTTTCGTTTCCTGGTGGAAGTGCATGTCCCATTCGTGACGGGTCCATCCCAAACTCTGATGGCAAGAAACGCTACAATTTTCCACACAATATTGTTAGATTTGTATGTTTCTAATAAGACAAGTACATCAATTAAAAAACAACAAATTCAAAAATTCGAGTGTGATGGAAATGAAAATATTAGACGGATGTGTTGTAAAATTAGGAAGAATAGAATTAGGAATGAGAATATTTGTGAAAAAATATACATAGTATATAACAAAGATAATTTAAAGGAGAATCGATTTATATTGTTTCAACATATTTATAGAGGACCTACTACGGCACCGTTGACAACAAGTAATATAATACTTATCTACAATATATGAACGGGTAGAGAATGGTCAAAATTAATTTTAAATGGAACTGATAAAAAATGATAACATATGATTTAGTAGAAAATATATATGACTCTTAATAATAGAGTATAATGGCGAGACAGAATCTAAATAACTAACCTTAAAAATATTGAGATGTTGCTTTATTCAATTGAGTTGAAGTGAATCAAAAAAAGAAAGAGATAGAGAAAAGTATTTTTCAGCATAGAAATTTATTATCTTTTTTTGAGGGAAATACTATGTAACTCAAATTTGTAATTCAAATTTTTATCCCAAATGAAGGGAGACCATTGGATGAGTGAGTCTCATCAACTTTTTCAAATGAGACCCATTGATCCAATGATTCTCATTCATTTGGGAAGTAAATTTGAATTACAGATTTGGATTACATAGCATTGTTTTTTTTTTAATGGAAGAAAAATACTTCTTTGTAAATGTATAGGAAACCTACAAAACAGGAAGATAAGTCATCACCTTTTATTTATATTTCAGCCCAATTTATTGCCTTAATCACTCATTACATTTGAATTGACAGTGGGTCCCAGTGTTTTTTGAGATTCACAATCAATTTAATGATTATGATAAATTCGGTCAACAAATTAAGTTTAAAAAATATTATTATTTATCAATTTTTCCCATAAGGTGTGCTTCTATGCTGTTAGTTTGGACTTTTCGTATTTTGCATATTGAAAAATTTTAAAATTCTCACTTTGTATTCTCGAAGATTAAATTTTCTATATTCATCCTCAATGTATCAAAAGTGTTGAAATGTGACTCTTCTGTTAGTTTCCGTTATTTTTTTTTGTAAAAAACCAACTCATTGACACTGATAGAATAATAATAGAAAGTTAACAGAAGGATCATATTGCAACACTTTTGATACATTAAGGGTACAATATACAAAATTTTATTTTTAAAAGTGTAAAATAAGAATTTTAAAATATTTCAAGGTGTAAAGTGTAGTTGGCCTTGCTAGTTTTGATGCTTTGTCGTTAGCAATACATCACGAGCAAGAAAAAAAAAAGTTCAAACAACGATTTTAAGTTTCAGTTCAAGCCCGATGGGTATATGATAAAAGTATTGGTGAGAAATCAAAGATAGAGTTTTCAAAGCATAAGAGTCTAAATAGAAGAATTAGCAGGTGAAGGACTTGAAAATTTTCTAAATGAACTTTTTCTTCATCCTTCATGTAGACTTTTCCATGGATGCTTAAAGTTCAATATATGCTTAAGTTATATATATATGGTGTATATACAATTGATGCAGCAAATATTTTAGCCGTCGTCTTATATGGTGTATATACAATTTTATGCATAAGGCATGCATAACTCAATGCACCAGAGTCCCAACATTACGAGGTTTAAAAAAAGTTGACATATGTAATTTTATGTCGAACACAGATAACTTATAGATGTGACTCAAAACATATCACTTTCAAATCACAAATAGAAAAAGTTGGAGAAAACTTTTTATCGGAGATGTGTGACAATAATGGCAGATGTGAGCAAAGACAAGTGGTAAAAGTCTTTGTAGATTTCATCTAGAAACATTTGACTATTTTTTACACAATAAAATATGATGGTCGACATTGACTATTTCAAAGTTCAAAAAAGATATTGACATTTCGGTATCTTTTCCACACCCCTATCACACCCTTTCTTTTTTTATTAGGATTTTTCAAACTTTACGTCATGGAAAATTTTAAGTTTTTTATTTTGTATCTTAAAAAATTAAATTATTCATATTATACTTTTAATGTATCAAAAATGTTACAATATAACTCTTATTTTATTTTTTTATATTTTTTTCATCAAAAACTAACCCATTGACACCGATAGAAAAATTAACAAAAAGTTAACAGAAGTATCACAATGTAATATTTTTGATATATTGAGGGGTATAATGTGAAAAAATATAATCTTTAAGGATATAAACTATGTACATCGAAAATGAATGGAAGTATAATACCGTAGTGTTATATTCGACTTTAGTTCAACCTTCAACTACATCACCTATGTATGTATGTATGCATGTTTTATTGTTTCCACTGCTAAAAAAAAAACAAAGAGAAAGGAAGCATACCCGTGTGTGTATAATTATACATATCGACAAATACATTAACGATCGTCTTATATGATGTACAAAATTTATAGTCTCCCTCCCAAACAGGACTTTAAAGATAACGTTCCAGGTATGCATCCATGCGGATGTAATTAACCTCCGGATAGAGCTCTGAAGCTTCTTCTTCTCCTTCTCCTTCTTCCCCTATTTCAAAGTTTGTCAGACAACCTTCATAAAACATGTGGTAGTAATGCCCAGCTCCTGCTTTTTGTGAATGCTCCAATCCTGCATTATATAAATACAAAAACCAGTGTTAGATAGATTCAACTCATATATCTATATCTATCTATCTATATATATACATACTATTAATAAAAGTACAATTTTACTTGAATATTTTATCCCAAAAATAAAAAAATAATGATAATATTAACCATATTTAATGTAAAACTCATATTAATAAACCTTGATTAACATTAAATTTTGTTGAACTACTTTACTCTTAAAAGAAAGCATAAATGCAAACTAACCTTATTAATATGAAATTCATTAGTAATTATACATATCCAAAATTTTCATCTTCTTTTAAAAAGGTAAGTTTAACGGTTAAAAACAAGTTAGGTTTATTTTTATTAGTTGATAATCAAACTACGAATTCTTATATGATGTAGTATAAAAACACGTTGAGCCTTTATTAGTATAACATTTATTTTGATGTAACTTGAATAATAATATCAAACCCCAACCTTTCATCTTCTTCTATTTTATAATTTCAGTAACAATGCATCATCTTATTAATAATACTAGAGACGGGTTTTTTTTTAATTTTTTAATTTTGTATGACTGTATGACTACCATAACTTAAAACTCTTTTTTTTTTTTTAATGTATTTTTTTACAATTCAATAAGTGTTCGCGTTTTTTTAGTAGTTATATATATCCACATACCGTTATATATATTTATGTCATTACAATGATATTGCAAATATAATTCATCTAAATTATTGGTTTCATGTCAAAATTTCTAAATTTTAGGATGTAGAACTTCATAAGAAAATAATTATTCAAAACTATAAGAGTTAATAGAAAAAATAAAATAAAAACTAATATATTTTTTTGAAAATATTTCAACATAAATCGTACGAATTATAGCAAGTTTACTATATTGTTTGATTCATAAGTATTTATATGCTGCTATATTTACATGATTATTTCAAATAATTATAAAACTAAAATTAATACAAAAACTATAATTTAAAATGATTTACGTGCAAAACTCATGTGCATGCTCCAATATAATATATATACATATGTGTATGTGTGCGTGTGTATGAGATTCAATTTTATGCACTAAAACGAACGCCACAAATATGAAAATGACATGTCAATTTGTATGAATAAGAAATAGGTCAAGTTCGTGGTAGACATGAATAACCCATTTAACTGGTATAGTAACTAAAGATTATAGTATGATTTATTTATTTACTGATGAATGATTTCAAAATTAAAAGGGGTGCTTGCACTTCTAATCTTTTGATTCACAATTTACACAAACATTCCATGAAACCCAAAATAACACGACCAAAACATGACTTTATTAAGAGAAAAAAAAAAAAAAGATGATGGAAATTAAGCAAAATGGTTAAGAGAGAATCTGGGTTTTAGTTTTACATACCTTTCATGGAAGCAAGGAAATCTTCTGCAGAGATGCTAACTTTTTCAAGTTTCTTCCCTATAAGCTTCTCCCACATCTCAATCATCTCCATTTGGGAGAGGATGTTCTCTGGTGGCCGAAAGTACAAGGTTTTGTTCAATGTACGAGGGTCATCTATGCTCTTAATTGTGTATGTTGCAACGTCATCTTCGTCCAAAGTTATCACTGTATATAAACAACAGGGCCGGGTAATAGTTCTAATACCAATTGTAATGCATTAAATAATCGTTGTAATATGTTTTCAGGTGTGGACTTGACTTACGTTACATTGAAAAAGAGTTATATAATAAAAGTCCGAAACTCATGCTTATTAAAAAAACCCCACAAAATTTACCAAGCGAAATGATATGTTCATTTGATCTGGACGTACAAGTGAAATATGAGGAGGAAAGGTCTTGTTTAGCAATAAAACATTCAAACCACAAGATATCCTCCTAGTGTGTATATTTGTACCTTTGACATTGCCGTCTCCCCACAAGCGTACTTTATCTCTTGGAGGGAGTAGTGAACCAAATTGAGCAAGGTTACCAGCATGGAATGCTGCAAAGCAGTTGGCAGAGACATAAGTGAAAGGGATCTTAGCATCTTCAATGGCTTTTCTTACTTTCATTTTCTCTTCAAATGTCTCGTTTCCTGGTTCAAGTGCATGCCCCATTCTTGCCGGGTCCATACCGAACTCTGACGGCAAGAAACGCTACAAAATTTATGGACAATGTTGTTAGAATTTGAGCTCATACATATACAACTGATTTGAATTCAAATCCAACTCAAAAATTAAAGTTCAAACTCAAATAATTAAAATTTATTAGAAATCTTATACAAAAATTCCATTTTCATTTTTGTTGGATTCCTTTTCTATGTATGATTTGCTAGGTTTTTGTTGACACCATTAATTGCTAGGATCTAGTGCATACGATTCAAATCCAACCTAAAAATTTACAACAAAATTCATATCATAGTCATTTGTGCCAATCTTATATATAAATACCATTTTGTTTTATTTTTTCGCCCATCTAGCTAGTGTGGGGGAAAACACTAAGGCACTGAAAAAAGTAAAATTTTGACATCATACGAAACATAAAAACACTCCAAAATGTTGGAACATAGTTTTGATACCGCTCGTTGGAATATAACTCTGATACCACTTGTTGGAACATAGCTTTAATGCCACTTGTTAGTTTTGCACAGCGGATAATTAACACAAATAATACTTGTTGGAAGATAAGAATTCAAATACAGGAAAACAATAAAAACACTTGACACAAAGATTTATGGTTCGATACAACATACTCATATTGGTATGTCGTACCTACATCCAGAGACCAAAAACCGACATCAATGTATTATTCACTGAAAAATTGGTCATCGGGTAACTAATTGCATAATACACACATTTATTTATAGGAATAAAATACTGTAACCCAAACTTATTCAGATACAACTTGATTTTTATGTTTCCTATATTCCTATCATGTCTAATAGACATATTCATGGTATATTAAAACTCTTCCAATATGTTTCCTATTTTATTTAGGATTCTTACATTGATTACCCAAATAACAATTTAAAATTTTGGTTCAAGAGAAGCTGTTGAAATTTGACCCAAACTCTCCAAAAAAGTATTAAGTTCTACCCAAAAAGTGATAAATCCTACCCAAAAAAAAAAAAGATTTAAGTGACCCAAAAGATGAGGGTACTCTAAAAATTAGTAAATTTTGGTCATGTGGCTGAAACAATTCACTGCTATAAAAAGGCCAGTAAATGTTATACCTTAATGTTTCCGGCTTCTTTGATGGCCTCAACCAGCTTAAGTTGCATGAGAATGTTGTGACTCCGGAAGTGCACGCCAGACATGGTGCAGATGACCACGTCGACTTGTTTCACCGCATTCACGAGGCTCTGGTGATCGGAAAACGAGCCCTCGACGAGTCGAGCACCTTGCTTCTTGAACGAGAGCAGCAACTGCAGCTTGTCAATGTCCAGGCCGATCTCTGGCCTCTGGAGGACATAGGTTGGGTGTCCCTGGGCTAAGCTGGCCTCAACTATCCTTCTACCAAGAAACCCAGTGCCCCCCAGTATTAAAACCTTGCTCTTTGCCATTGGATCTTATTATTTGTCTTGTAAGAAGTAAGAGGAACTGAAGACTTTATAGAAAGAAAATGTTGGTCATGGTTGTGCTTTGTTTATAATAAATAAATCAGTGAAACGATCACTAACTTCCTTTTAAGGTACGTACGAGTTGGTGCACGCCAACTATTTTAATTTTTTGTAAAAAAAATATAGATAAATTGAGCTAATTTTATTTATATTTATATGAAAATAGTTATTGAATTTTATGGGGTTCACTTGTCCACTTGTTAATGGACGGTTACACAAAATGACACTTCTGACATTGGGGTAATTGTTACGGTCAAGATTTTTCTCATATTTTGGGTTGTATGAACTAAATTGCATTAGGTTAAAAAAAAATTGAATTGCATTGCATTGCTTTTAAAAATTATAATGTTTAATTTCAGTAAGTGATTAATAGATGGATGACTACTGATTTTTTGGACTAATAAGAAATTACTACAATAGGTTGTTATTGACTTTTTATCTTTTTAAGGATAGTATTAGGAGTGTCAAATGGGTGGGTTGAGTTGGTTATGGGCTGAGTTAAATTGGATTTAGCTAAAATAAATCAAATCCATTTTTCACTCACCTAATAAATAGGTTATAATGAGTTGGGTTTATAACGGGTTGGGTTAAACCGATTAACACATAAAATAATTGAAATTCTTAATAGACACATTAGTACACCAAAACACACACACACACATTAGTAGTATATCAAAATACAAACATACACATACACTAATACACCAAAACATACACAAACTAATGCATTAAAAATATACACACTAATACACTAAAATGTACACTAATGCTCCGTTTGATACGATGAAAAAGTGGAAGGATGGAAAGTTGGAAGGATGGAAAGTGGGATGGATAAATAAAACATCATGTTTGGTAAGGAAGGAAAGTAGGAAGGATGGAAAAGTGGATGGATTAACTTTCCTTCCAACTCACCAAAATCAATCCCTCCAAAATCGGAAGGAAAGTGGAAGGAAAGTTAATTATTTGTGTTGAGATGTATCTTATTTGTGTATATATCTTTTAATATATACATATATATACATTAATTTCATATAAAAATACAATGATAAAATATGTATTTATATATAAATTTTTTTAAAAAATTTAAAAAAAATTTAAAAAATTTAAAAAATTTAAAAAATTTAAAAAATTTAAAAAATTTAAAAATTAAAAAAATCAAAATATAAAAAATATAAAATAAAAATAATAAGCAGTCCAACTCGTAACTTGACACGACACAATTAATTAAATGAATTGAGTTAGATTTTAGTATTGTTCGACATAAATCCGTAATGACTCAACACGAATCTGCCACGATATGACTCGATTGTCGCCCCTAATCTTATTCAGCACAAAAAAAAAAAAAAATTTAGTCATTTTTATTTTCCATCCATCCAATCAAACACGAAGGAAGGAAAATGTATCCATCCTACTTTCCTTCCTTGAAGGATAGAAAGTGTATCCCTCCTACTTTCCATCTTTCCTACTTTCCATCCTTCCTACCAAACAGAGCATAATACATCAAAAATACACACACATATACTAACACAAAAACTAAAACAAATTTAATAAAAAAAAATACACACATAATGAGTCGGGGTCAATTGTGGGCTATGAGTTGGTCCATGGGTCGTGGGGTAATCCATGGGTCATGGGTCGACCCGTGGGTCATGTGTGGTGTATTAGTGTGTGTGTTTTTGGTGTACTAGTGTGTGTATGTTTTGGTGTATTATTGCATATGTGTGTAATTTTTGTGTAATAGTGTGCATTTTTTGATATATTAATATATTTATTTAATTTAATTACTTGTGTTATTTAATAGAGTAAAAATTCATGTGTTAAATGTTAAAATTATCTATAATAAAATTCGGATCAGAACGAATCTATTTTAACGGACTCATTTATACACTGTAAAAAATAAAATTTGTTGGACAAGTGAATTGGATTCAGATCACATTGTTCAAATCAAATTTAGATCGAATTTAGGTCATCCGTGTTTTTAATGATGTTTGGTTTTTTTTCTTTTTCCGTGTGGTAGGTATTGCGACAAGCCATATTTCTCTATCTTACAACTTGCTGCGACCAATATTTCTTCATCTTTACAATCATCGGAACATCAAAAGTCAAATGCTTACTTAACAAGGAAACACATAACAAGGTTGGTTGAGTTGGACCGAAACGTTCGACTTTTCAATAACGATAGATTGAATAAAAACTTGAACTAAAAATGTTTGGTGGGAAATTAAACGGTTCCACACAAGTTACTGTCAGAGGCATCAAGCAAAAAAGTGTGAAGGACAAAGAACGGAGGAGGATAGAGAGGAGAGGTGATATGACGGAGAGAGAGAGATGGCCTTCTATAGGCTTAAAGAGACTCTTTGGTAAAGGGCATGGGAGGTTTGATAAGATGGATTTGAAAAAAATAGTTTAAAAGATTTTTAAATTTTATATTTGTATTGAAAATTTAATCTTAGGTTCTTAAATTCGGCCCGTAATTGGCCCAAATATTAAATTTAAGATCATGAGTTTCGTCAAATCTAAGTGGGAGGTGGGTTTGGGAAGATGGGTTAAGGGTTAAGGGTTAAAGATGCAAAAGATAATTGTATTCCTTAATATGAGAATGAATTGGATTGATCAATGGTAAAATAGTCATTTATAAGACAAATAGTTATTAATAATTATGATATATCCGCAAGTCTTATATGTATATGTGTTACTAGGCCTGGCAATTCTAGACACGACTCGTGAAATCGACACGAATCCGATACGGATTTAACGGGTTTGGGTGTAGTCTTAACGGGTTCGGGTGATTAACGGGTTAACTCGGCAGACCCGTGAAATAAATGAACCGGTTTCGTGTTTAATCCATAAACTCGTTTCAACCCGTTTAACCCGTTAATAGTGGTACTATAATTTTTTTTTTAAAAAGTTAAGTCCCTCAACCTCTGCCTCATCTCACACATCTCATCTCTTACACTCATTCAAATTTAGTAGTCATTTAATGTTTATTTTTTGTCTTAATTTTTTTGCTCAGTCATTATTTATTGTTATAGTAAACAAGTCAAACATGTGTAATGTGCATCAAGCTGATGATTTTCGTGTGGACTCAAAATACTCTAACATATTCTCTTATTTAGCGGGTGACACATGTGTTGTATCGGGTAACCCGTCTAATAAACGATTCGTGTATGGGTGTGATAGTTAAACTCGTTTATATAAACGAATGGGGTATGGATGAAGGGTTTTTTGACACAAACTCGTTCCACCCGACACGAAACCGTTCCACTCGACACGATTGACAGGCCTATGTGTTACATACCAAACATGAATATGAACCGGATTCAATGTTAAATATCATCTTTGTAAAGAAGAGTTTGAATTTAGAAAAATTTGAGAAAGCCAATCCAAACCCTCCCTAAAAATTCATCCAAACAAGCCAAAAGTGTGAGGATTTACTCTTTTTCTCTTCTTGTGAGAATAGAGAATAGAAGGATATTTATAAACGAAGACAATACATATGTGGCCTAGACAAATGTAGTATAAGCTAGTATAGAGATGTCAAGTAGTTCAAGTATTAATTAAGTAGTAAAACACACTTCGAACATAACATGTAACTCGATTTTCACGACACTTTTCGATAGGGACGGAACTAAGAATTTTGTTAAGGGTGGATATTTTAATTACACACTCTAATTTTTTTCTCATAAACAATCACACTATATAATATATTATATTTAAGGATATTTGGTAGGAGGTCCACACAGAGTGACTTTTTCGGCTTTAGGTCCAGCCACAAGACTTTTATGGTCAAAAGTCTATAAAGTCAATTAATGACAAAAATAGTGAAAATTGAGGGTGAGTCCCCCTAGATGGGCTTATAATGATTTGAGTCTTGAAAGGAAACTTATTTGGGAGGTAAGTCAATGTTTAAACTTATATGTAGGTACCTAAGTCCACTTATTTTTTAAATCTCAAAATTACCCCTAACGGTGTTAATTTTGTCTAGTTATGGAAAGTTACATAGGTTAGATCATTGATGTATATATGGAAACCCTTGATTGAGTTATATATGGAAACCCTTGATTGAGTTATATATGGAAACCGTTTATTAAATATTATGATAATTAATAGAAGTTTTATATGGAAGTTATATATTCTGATAGTTATATATGTGAAGCTTAATGTACGAATAAATTGTTGGTCTATTAAGTCAAAATCAAATCACAAAATTTCCTTAACAACAGTAATGCATAATATAGGGAGGCTGAACAATGTCAACATAGTTCAGTAACACGAATGTTAATATATAATAATACTAGTTATTGCCTGTGCCTGAAGGCACAAAGTAATAAAAAATGGTAAACAATAAACATATTTATATTCATATCCAAAATTAAATCACAAATATAGAGGAGAGATAAATGAATTTAAACATCGGTTTGTAGTGGGGGTGAAAGGTGGTGGTCGTAGGAGACGGTGATGGTTGTGGTGGGTGGCAATGACCGTGGTGGTGGCGATGACATTGTTGGCGGCGGCGTTGGTGGCGGTGACGGTGGTGGCGGCGGCGGCGGTGACAGCGGTGGTGGTGGTGGCGGTGGCGGCGACAGAGATTGTGGCGGCGGCGGTGGTGGTGGTGGTGGCAGTGACGGTGGCGGCAATGGTGGCGGTGGCGGTGGCGATGGCGATGGCGACGGTGGTGGTGGCGGCGACGACGACGACGGCTGTGTCGGCGACAATGGTGGCGGCGGCGGCGGTGGTGGCGACGGTGGTGGTGGTGGTGGTGATAGTGGCGATGGTGGTGGTAAAGGTAGTGGCGGCAGCGGCGGTGGTGGGGGTGGTGGTGGTAGAGGTAGTGGTGGGATGGTTTCAAACACTAATTTTTTTTTTTTAAAGTACTTATGAAAAATAATTTCTAGAAATACTTTTAAAAAATCACTCCAAACACACCCTTAGGAGCCTATTTTCCCTATTAAATTTAGGGTGTTAATATTAGCCGTTAGATTAATTTTAAAGTAAAATTTAAAGCGATCTCAACCGCGAATAGCAAAAGTCATTTTGTTTATCTTTTGAGATTTGAATTGTAAGCTACTTTATTATATAGATTCATGTTACTATATGACTGAAGTTACAATTAGGTTCGTGTTATCAGTACAGTCATGTTACTATACTGACACTAATGTTACTATAGTGAATTTTAACATACAATTGCAAATCTTGAGACGTATATTATGTAATAAACACTTTAATATTTACAATAACATCAAAGTTTTGTGCTCAGTAACACATCTAATTTTACAAAATACAAGACAATAGTTTTTTTACAGTAACATCAACTTTCAAATGATTTTAGTGAAAATACAATTCACAAATTGAAAATTTATAAAATGACGAGTAGTAACACACAATCGACGGTTAAATTACGACACTCAAAACCAATTGGGAACATCAAGACATCAAAATTTTGAACTCCATTTTTCGGTTCACGTACAGTAACATGAACTTTGTTCACAGTAACACAACCAATGAATACTCGATTGTATTGCGTACTAAAAAAATTAACAAAATCGAAAGCTATAACACTTTAATTTAGTACTAATGTATGAGTTCTCTTAAATCTTGGTTACATGGTTAATGCCCACTTTGACATAATTAAATCTCTAATTATTATCTTTTTTACCATGTTACTATTTTTTTGTGAGTATGTTACTATTTTTTTAGTGACCATATTACTGTTTTTGTTGAGTATATTACTATTGTTATTTTTTAAATATTAATATTCAATATTAATATTTTGTCGATGGAGTCCAAAGTAAACTGGAATAGTAAATTGAAATTGTATTTTATGGAATGTAATAGGTTTGAAATTTGAATATGAACGATTTTTGGTAAATACCGGTTTCTTATTTTTCGGATAAGGAAACATTGTAGCTTGGAAGATTGTAGCCAGACTTGAAGGCGATTATGAAGGAGATGTATATGGCTGGTTATTGTGTCCATAAACATCGCTAATAACATTCATACATGAAAGAGTTACAGTAGTAAAATTGACAAAAAACGGACTTAAAACCAAATAAGTTTCTTTGACGGATTTATCTCCAAATAAGTCTATTTAGGGAACCGGCCTCCAAATTTCTCACAAAAATACTCTTAATGAAGGTGGTTATTTAAATGATAAAAAAAAAAAAGGATTATTTAAATGACAAAAAAAAAAAGGTTATTTAAAAATCTTAACCATTATCCAATTTTTATATTTATTACCACTACCATCATCATCCCAACACCGCCACCACCACCACGACACTGCCAACCATCATCACCATCGCCGCCGCCGCCACCCACCATCACCACCAACCACCAACTGCCACCACCCACCACCGTCAACAACCACCACGACCACCACCCACCACCACAACTACCACCACCGTCACCGCTGCCAACAACACTCACCCACCACCATCATCACCGCCAATCACCACCACCCATTGTCATCCACCAACCACCACTCGTTTCCCACCGTCACCCGCCAACCAACCACCCACCCACCACCACCACCCATCGCCACTAATCACCACCCCCACCCACTAACACCCACTACGATCACCCACCATTGTCGCCACCACTAGCACCCACCAACCAAAACAATGAAAACTAGCCTCCCACCATCGCCGCCAACCACCACTACCTGTCAACCACCACCACCCATTACTCGTCACTCACTGCCACCC
Source organism: Ilex aquifolium (assembly GCA_951799425.1). Classification (NCBI taxonomy): domain Eukaryota; kingdom Viridiplantae; phylum Streptophyta; class Magnoliopsida; order Aquifoliales; family Aquifoliaceae; genus Ilex; species Ilex aquifolium. Next base: position 497,004 of record OX637392.1, on the reverse strand, counting down.
CACCCACACCCAACACCACCCGTCCCCAACCACCATTGCCGCCAACTAATACCACTTACCATCCAAAATAGTAAAAAAATGGCCTATCACCACCTAAAACCCACCACCAATATCTTTAACCACTATTACCCAAAACTCACCACCACCCACCAATCGTGGTTGCCACCACCACCCACAATTACTATCAACCATCACCACCCACCAACTGTCGTCACCCCCCACCACCCATAATTACTGTTAACCATCACCACCCAAAATAGTAAAAAACTAGTCTACCACCCACTATTATCACCCACAAACCACTACCACCACCAACCATCATCGCAAACCACCACCCAAAATAGTGAAAATCTAGTCAACCACCCACCACCATGCATCATAGCTACCAACCATCACCACCCACCATTATCCATAACCCAAAATGGTAAAAAAACTAGTCCACCACTCACCGTCGTTGTCAACTAACTTCATCCACCACCCAAAATAGTAAAAAACTGACCAAAAAACTAACCTACTACTAAACATCGCCGCCAACCACCATAACCCACCACCACCATCAACATCACCACCACCCACTATCCCCACCACCACCAACTACCGTCGCCACAACCATCGCCCACCACCCTAAAATAGTAAAAAAATTAACCACCACCAAACATCGTCGTCAACCACAACCACAACCGTCACCGCCACCACTACCCCAAAATAGTAAAAAACTATCCTACCTCTCACCACCATCACCTATTACCCAAAATAGTAAAAAATTAACCAACGAATAAACATCGTCGCCAACCACCACCATAATCCACAACAAACACTAACATCACCACCACCCACACCCACAAGCCATCCCACCACCACCAACCACCGTCGCCACCACCACCACCTACCACTCTAAAATAGTAAAAAACTAATCTACCATCCACCACCATCACTCATCACTCATCACTCAAAACAGTAAAAAATTAATTTACCACCCAAAACAGTAAAAAACTAACTCTCCGCCAAACATCGCTGTCAACCATCACCCACCACCATCACAAACATCACCACCACCCATACCCACCCACCACCACCAACCACCATACAAAATAGTAAAAAATTAACCCTCCACCAAACATCGCCGTCAACCACCACCCACCACCATAATCCACCACCACCACCCACCACCTACCCCCAAAAATAGTAAAAAAGTAGCCAACTACCCACATCAATCACCTACCATCTAAAATAGTAAAAAATTAACCCACCACCCAACATCGCTGCTAATCACCACTCACTACCATAATCCACCACTACTACCCAAAACTCGCCACAACCCACCAACCATCGCCACCACCACCACCCACCATTGCCACCAACCTCCACCACTTATCACTCAATAGTAAAAAATTAAGGGCTCATTTGGTTCGCATTTTTGTTTCATGTTTTGTGTTTTTGTTTTCATTTTTTAGGTCAAATAAAAACAAAAACATGTATGAATTTGTGTTTTTGTTTTATATAAAATAAGTTGTTTCAGAAACAAGGCCCAAAAAGAAGGAACAAAAAAAAGATGTTCCAAGAAACAAAAGAAACATAAACATGCATGCGCAAGACTGTGGAAATTAATGAGATTTGGGCTTCGAGTCTTTATAGCAGCAAAACACAGCTTTTTTTTGTTGAAGTATAAAAGTCCACTCCTCTATCCTCTTTCTGCCTCTTCGCTGCCTCATCGCTGCCTCTCCATCGATGTTGCATCTATCTCTACCGCCTCCATTGTTGCCTCTCCATCGTTGTTGCCTCCATCTCTGTTGCCTCCATCGTTGTTTCTCCCTCTCTCTCCGTCGATGCCTTCATCGATGTGGGTATAAAGATCTACATCGATCTGGGTTCTTTTCCATATATCGTCTCTTCTCCTCTTCGTCTGCGATCTGGGTTCTGGGTTTTTCTCCAGCGATCGTCTCTTCTCCGACGATCTGGGTTTTGGATTCTCCATCTCATCTCTTTTCTGGCGATCTGGTGTGCTGAGTCTATATTTTGTGCATGAGTGCGTTTATCTGTGTGTGTTTTGTGTGTAGATCCATCACAATCCCCCCCCCCCCCTCTTTTTTTCCTTTTCCCCTAAAAAAATTCCCTTTTGTCCCCGTCTGTGTGTGTGTGTGTTCTGAGTTTGTGTGTGTTAAATATATTGTGGGTGATTTATGGATACGTTTGAATATATTGTGGGTGAATTTATGGATACGTTTGAATATATTGTGGGTAAATTTGTGGATATATTGAATATATTGTGGGTGATTTGTGGATATGTTGAATATATTGTGGGTGAATTTGTGGATATGTTGAAATTCATGAGCGTATAACTTGACGTGATTACTAAATATGTTTTTAGTTTTTATTCTCATAATTTGATAAACATAAATGACTTTCAAACATGTTTTCTGTTTTCGATGTTTACCACAAAACAAAACAAAAATTATTTTTGTTTTTGAGTTTTTTCAAAACACAAAAACAAAAACATTACCAAATGACCCCTAACTTATCACCTAAAATAATAATAAAATATTAAACTCAAAAACAGTGAAAAATGAGTGAACATAAAAATAGTGAAAAAATACTAAATTCAAAAAAAGTGAAAAATTAGTGAACATACAAACAGTGAAAAGTTACTGAACTCAAAAACAATGAAAAATAGGGAACTCCAAAACAATAAAAAATAACAAAATAATATTCACCGCCATTGAACTAAAACAAAATTGAAGGTAAGGGTGTCCATGGGCCAGGCCGAGCTAGGCCTGCGAATTTTTTTTGAGCCCTGTCTGGGTAGTATAGGCCCAAACCCTTACCCGAGTGAGTTATTGGTCGGATCGGGCTTCGAGTATGGATAGGCTACCCGCAGTCCAACCTGTGAGATTATGGGGCGGGCTTGTTGGGCGGCTTGCTCGCGAGTTTTTTTATATACAACTTCATTTAAAAATAATGAATATTTTTGTAACTTAATATTTGTGTAAATTATATTTTTGAATCAAAAATAGAGTAAAAATGGATAAAAATAAAATAATGAATAATTTTTTTTTTGATTAGGGGATGAACTACATTCAATAGAATGAATACATCCTAACTAGGTTGACACTTATTTATTATATGTATTACTCTACCGTTTAAAACTTGTATGTTTAATATATGAAAAAAAAAAATAATACATTATTTACAGAATCTAAAATTTTAAAACTTTAAATTCCGACATTGAGAGATTTATTTCAAAGTTTCAAATCTAATGATCTAAAAGTACAATTTTTTTTCAAATGAAGGATGGGCGGGCTCTTAGATCGAGTTTTAATGGATTTTTTTGGACGGACTATTGGGCCGGGTAATAGATTTGGAGGCAAACTCAAACCCTCTTTTTAAGAATATTTGACTCTAACTCAGGTGCACCAACTATCGAGCCTATCGAGTTTTTTGCTTGTCGAATTTCGGACCTATTTTTTCGGCCCGTTAATGAAATTCGTAGATAATTCGACCCATGAACACCCTTAATTAAAGGGCTTACAAACAAATGGGACCACAATCGCAACGAACAAAAAGTCTATGTTTTTCCTCAAATAAAATGCCAAGTAGCCATTGACTTTGAAAAAAAAAAAACCCAGGTTTTCGTGTAACGCCATGGGACTTCGAAAATAAGGTCCTCATCTATATCACTACAACCATTCAAAAATTGTTTCTCTTTCCTTTGCTAAGATGAGGAACAAAAGAGGAAAATAAAATTTTTATGAAGTTATGTTCAGACACAGAAACCAATCTTCTAGGTCTAAGTTATAGGTATATTGAATCTACATATACATATGAGCTCGTATGCGAGATTTCAAATAGAGAAGTGGAGAAAAGAAAAAAAAAGAGGAAAAATGAGGCCGCGTCGCTGGATTAGGTAGGTGGCTTGGCTGGTTGTAGCTAGCCGCAGATTTTTGAGAGGAGAGTCGAGCGAGGTTCGCAGCTTGACAAGCCGCAGCTGTCCACGCCGCCATGGTTGTGCTCAGAACTCTCTGTGATTCTTCAGAGAAGGGTTTTAGCTATAGAATGTACAGATTGGCGAGGAAGCTACTGGAGTGAGCGAGAGAATTAGAAGAAAATAGGAGAGAGAGAGAGAGAAAGAGAACAGAGGGAGAAAAAAAAAGAGGATGAGAGAGAGTTGGGAAAACTAACTTTGGTCTGATAGAGGACCTCGATCAGACTTCAATCTAGTTGATGGGCCATTTGGCCGGGCCACTTTGTAAACTGAAACTCTCTAGTGATCCGATCAACAACTAACTTTGGATGAAAACTTTGACGGCCAAACATTCTCATATAACATTCCTTCTATACGTGATTGGGCTAGAATAATAATACTAAGATAAGTGATTCCCGAGAAGTTTTTTCGTTGCATCCTGTAAAAAAATAAAAAAATAGTGTTGCTTTCCTTGCAGTAAAGGACACACTCCTAGTAAGGGGATTGGGTGAAGACCTCCTCAAGGGATGCTTACTTTTCAGAAATTTGGAAGGAAAAAAACCCGAGCCAATGTGGCTTTCCATGCAGAAGTTCTCCACAGCAATACTCTGATGGGTTGTTTGGTAACCCATGTTTAGCCCAGGGTTTGAAAACTCAACCCGTTCATGGCCCAGTCATGAAACCCAAGATCACGGGTTTCATAAAACCCATGGGGAGTGGATTTCATAGGTAGGTTAATGAATTTAATATTTAAATGACATTTATACCCTTCATATATTTATACTTATGTTTGGATTAAATTGGTTAAGGAGTATAATAGTCATTTATATATAAATATATTATCATAATAGTCATATATCCCTGCGCATACCAAACATTGATATGGACAGCATTAAATGTTGAATTCCATCTTTGAATTTGGAAGGGTTTGGACAAGTCAATTTAAACCCTTTTTAAAAAACATATCAAACATGCCCTAAAAGTTTAGGATAACTTTGTGAATTTAACAATGTATGGGTTTCTTTCATAAAAGAGTGAGAAAATCATGTCTGTCACTCCATTTGCAGGTTGTGGTCCCCACTAATATGTTTGAGACTAGAGCGAAAAAAAATATTTCGTTCAAAAAATAGAGAGAATATTATTTTTGTTCAAAAAAGGAGAGATAAAATTGTCTCCTCTCACTAAGGTGGATAATTTTAAAAGAAAGAAAACCCTAAAAGGTTCTATTGGATGAGCGATGACACATAAATAATGTTTTGGTTTTGATAACTGTTGTGTTTTTTTTTTGTTTTTTAGGTGCATTTATTTTGATTTCTATTATTGCTATCTTTTAAAATAAAACTTTCATTATTTGAATTTGAATTGAAATATGACGATTCACATAATAACCCATTTGAAAATTAGGTGAAATGATCGATTTTTAAAAATTAGATCTCGTCTATCTGATTTGCGGAATGAAATGAAATTATACATATAAAAATATTGTTAATTATGTATTTTTTTCTGAGTTTTAGGTTGGCTCCACTACAAAAAAAGTCTTGCTCCGCTCCTGAGCGTCCACGTCACAAACCTTTCTCTACCCAATTTTTCCAATCCCATTCAATCATAAACACGAGCATAATTCCCCTTTCAGTCTGCTGTTATTTTCATTCATGCAGGATTTTAAAAGGAGAAGGAAAACAGCATCCTGCTAATCGTTGAACCGATTTTCTATTGCAAAAAAAAATTGATTAAAACATTGACGGCTTCTTTCCAGTATGCAAGTAAAATGAATGAAAACTAAGAATGAACGTAACATAAACACATGTAAGCAAATTGCCGTGTATAAGATTAGCGAAATTTATGCTGCGACTCACTCTAATAACTCTGGGTCCAGCTTTGGGACTATAGCAGATGACAGCTCTATATGAGAAACACGGACGGCGCCTATCAATCGCTCTGGCAACTCATCTGTCGTGTTTGCCTGATAAACAAAACACAAAGCAATTCATTTCTTAGCCCAAGATAACGTCATGCAGATTCTCTGGTCCTGTATAATATGGGTAAAAAATGGGGTTGTATCATTGGCCCTAGTTATGGCTCCCCAACCTAGTAAAGGGAACTGGAAGGTTGGTGTCAGATTCGGTTCCTTTAGGTTCCTCGGATGATTGCTTCTATCAACTGTCCTTCTCTATGTTGACTAAGAAGCCATCTATGGGGACACACTATGACATAGCATTGACAATTGAAGTGCCTCGCATTTTATCATTTCTTTAGCCATCCCCTCCCCCCTCCCCCAAAAAAAAAAAACCCACACACACACATCTATACTTCTTCAAAGCTCATCTATCAACATCTTGGATAAAACCCCTTGAATAGGTGTATCGTTGCTTTTTGTGTATTTTCACAAATGGGATATATCAAGCCTACTAGCGGTCCATTCAAAATTTTCCATCGAATACCTTAACCAAGAAAACTCAAACTTGGAAGAGTAGCCAGCACTTAATGGGTGTCAATGAGGAAAACCGAAGCCAAAGACCCAACTAGATTGATTAGCAAAATAAATATAAGAAAATGACACTCCAGCATTATGAAACTACCTTTTGACAAAGTCTTAAGAAAATTAGACGGGCAGAAGACTCAAATACAATCAAAATTTTGGGATAAGACGCTAGTCTGGTGCACAACACTAGTTGGCAGTATGAGAATAATGAAGGGGACAGCTCGTTAAAGACTGCGAGATCATCCACAATAAAATTCAATACCCTTGGCAGATTTTGAGATGGTTAAATACTCTGCCAGGTGTAATAATACTTAAAAAAACAAGAGGTCTACCTAAGAGGACAAAAGGTAGACTAGACGAACAGCTTTATCAGATGGACATAGCACAATAAGTTACAACATACCTGTACAAGAAATGCCATGTCAACTACTAGAGAAGTAATTACACCAATTACAAGCCCCAAAACTCCATTAGCCACAGTAGAAGAACCAATGTCAACATCAATCTGCAAAGAGATGAGCGCCATCAACTCAAATTAGATTGTTCAGTAACACATCCATATGGCTGCTTCAAATCTGTGAGTGTGTGTGTTTGTGTGCATGTGTATCCACTTTGACAAGAGTTGAGGGTTTTACTTCTAGGTACTTCGGACCACGGATATAGTTGCAATCAACAGCTTTTCCCAATAAACAAGGGGTGCTTCCGACACTCTGGCGCACAATCCATGAGCCCTACAAGATGAGTGGAAAGTCAAAAGCAATTCACAAGATTATAGAGTCAAAGGAAGTGAAGTGCGTGGAAAACAGAGAGTAGAACTAATATGATCATATGAACCAGGAGAGGAAAAAGGGGGTTTCATATTTAAAAAGCAGAAGCACAATTTTTCATCCTTGGAGATGATACTCAATTTTCGAAGCCCAACAAGAGGTACTAAAATTATTTGTATTTGCTGCTGCTAGTAAATATGATCAGAACCCTAGATAATTAAAGAGGCTACAAACTCGATCTGATTAGTCTTATACATCCAAAACTAACATTTCCATGAGTGAAAAATTTAAGTGAATATTACAGAACCTCTTTACAAGGTCAACAGTCGCAACAATGGCTGCAAAAATCACCTCCTTTTTAACGAAATCAATAATTTTATAGAAACCAAAAAACAAAAGAAAATGGATCCAGCATATCTGTCCCATATATTAAGATGTGTGACAAAAAAAAGTACTAGGTCAATTTATTGCCTGTCATGGTAGCTTCATATAAAATGGCTTCATATTTTAGATGGTAGACGTTGACGGTAAAAATCTCAAGTTCCTGCTAAGAACTCCTCGGTTCTAACATAGTTCAACATCATTTGAAGAGAAGAACCTAAAATCTGACATAAAGTGTGCGAGTTTGAATGCGCATTAAAGCTATGAAAGAAAGGTGATAGCATAAACTTCATCAACAATGAGTTACTGAACCACACAAATGCAACTTGGAAGTGACAAGTACTTCCAACTCCAAGGCCTGAGGCAAAAAAAAAAACTGAGCATTCTCCCACAAATTAGGAAAAAAGAAATGAGACTGATACCTTGGGAACTGATGGAATGAGCTTCAGCCTACTATTACGAAACTCATCATCCCCATCGACAAACCGTTGCAACAGAGAACCAGGTGCTAATTCCGTTGTCACAAAATAGAAAACCATGCTGTAGTGTGTCGATGCAGGTACCTTTGAAAATACATATTTATTTCTCTTGTAGTCTCCACATGCATTGAGTTCAGAATCAAAATCAGCTACAGAAACAACTTACTTGCACATTTATCACCACGGAGAAAAGTCCTTTTTCTGAAGCAACCTATACAAAAATTATAAAGAAGGCTCAAAAAAATCACAACATAATAAAGCACTGACAAGTTACTCACATGAAAAGACTCGGTGTGTATTTACAATTCAGAAAATATTTGATGGAGCCATTTGATCTCAACGACACTAAGTGGAACAAATTAAACCCTGCCAATAAATGTCTAATCCATTACCACAAATGGGATGGAGAGGCAATACTTATTGAAAATATGCAATTAATCAGGAAGATAACTGGTTGATACACAATTGACCAGGAGCAGATTCCATAGAACCGATCAGCCTTTTCAAAAGCTATAGAATTTGAATCAAATAAAAAATAACCAAACAGCAGAGACTAAGCCAAAAAAACCAAGTTGGTATGAAAACTTGGGTGGTAAAACCTTGCAGAATAACATCCAAGGTTCCAAGTTTCATTTAGGCACATGTTTCTGTGTCAAAAAGAAAGAAACATTTCGCAAACATGATCGATACATCATAAACTCGTAGAAACGATTTGAAAAATTCGGAACAATTTGCTTTTATCTTTACCCGAGTTTTCTTTTATTTTCTTAACAATCATATTTCCATATTAGATCATCCGTTACCGATACTATTGCTCTCAAATGTGAACTATGCATTCCACCTTAATTATGTATGCAATATTTTGCTTTAATCTTGTTATGGTCAGAAGAACAAAAAAATAAAACCCTGCCTAACTAGGCCTTTTCTCGAAGCAGATTCCAGTCAAATCATCAAATGTTCAGAATTCAAATAGAACAGTAACATCTTGCATCACCAGTTTCTTCCATCAATCTAACTGGAAACTAGATTCACGAGAATATGGATGAAAATTAACACCAGGCAGAAATCAATGCGAACCACTAGTTATTGGATTGTTCCATGTAATCATTCTCATGAAATTGTTTCTGTAGTCCATAATTTAAGGTCGCGGTGTCGTGGAACGTTATTGGGTGATAAACACGAAGATGATACATAAAAGAAGAAGTTTAACAAAGAGTCGGGCTATATTGTGACGTCATAGAACGGTATCGACCGATTTGATGATGATGACGGGGACGATTGGGCTAAATTGAATATGTCTTGAATGACTCGGGCCAATCATATGAGACTCATAATTTACATGAAACCTGGATCGGAAGGTGCCGAGTGGATGCAACTCAGCTAAGTTGTATCGATATGAGCCGATACTATGAACCATGACGTACTCCAGGAACAACTACATAACCTGTTGGTTTTTGATTGATTGTAGTGTTCAGCTTTTAATATGGTTCCCTGGCGGTTCATGGGACGGATGTTCGCAGTCCCTCTCCCTTTAATTTAACCCTACCTCGCTCGCCCAGGCTTGCCGGCACAATAAGAGAATGAAGGAGCTAAAATCTGCTTGCTAGTGCTGGCGAGGACCGCTCGGCTAGGTCACAACAGAGGAGCTTCGAGTGACTTTCTTCTTTGCTCTTCGACAGCCCTAACAAGTCACTGGAAGCTCTGCCCTTTGCCATGTGCTATCTTCCTCCAGCTCCCCCCACCAATGGCCGAAAAACGTTGCAGTCAATTGCCTTTGCCGTTTTCATCAAACAAAAGACTACCATTACATAAGACAATTGTCAATTTGTAATTCCTGGAATTGAGATGACCTCATATTGCTACAGTTGCATCTTAGCTTGCTGACATCATACTTATAAGATGGAATACAAGAATAGTGCATGTAACCTATTTCCTGAAACCAAATATATAACAATGATTGCTGATTCGCTAAATTGATGAAAAAAGAGAGTAAAAAAAAAGTGATGTTAGTTCTTTCAGTCTGAAGCATCTTATATTACTATAAACAAGGACCAAGAAATGCCAAAAAAAAAAAAAAAGGTACTGTTGGTGGGAGCCTGGGACCTACAACAAGTATGGTTTGCTGACTGGTCATCTGAAACTTTTCCACCAACACGCAAGGACATGTGTTAGCAGATTTCATTCGAAATGTACAAAACTTTCTGAGTTTCAGATGAATATTTTTTCAGAAAGTTTCGGATGAAAGTTACTCCTTCAGAATATCCTTTTGTTTTGTTTTGCATAGAACCAAAAAGGAACATTTTGTCAGTTTCGACTGAAACGGAAGGCAAAATTGTACCATGGTAACATCGCAATTCATTACGTCCAAATCTAGAAGTTAACTCATTAATCAAGTTATGTCAAGTACAATGCTTACAAAAATTCCTTTCATTGTCCAGATGTTTGACAAATGAAGTAAAATTAGGCATCATCTCACAGAATGAGGGAAGGTATGCATCGACCAATAGCAATGTTCATCCAACACCATCAACGTATCAGACCATGGAATTTTTTTTTGAAGGTTCATAGACACGCCTAAGTCTTAAAGAGACTGATTAAGCTTTGATGGACTGCTAACAGAAAAGAACAAAGAAGGAAAAGAAATGAAGCTATAGCTTACTGTACTTACTTGTGCCGCACAACCACGGCGCCTAGCAACATGGTCCATTCGCTTTGTGTCTTTGAACCAATCAACAGCAACAAGATCCATGAGATGCTTTCCTGCAGGGATCTTCAAATAGATATTCCAATAATGAAATTAGATCAAGTGCAACAAATTGCTCCAAAAAACATCGAAAGCTAACGACAGAAGTATGAGGAACCTTTGACTTGTCATAACAAAAATGCTTGCTACGGACTCTAAAGTTGTTCCCATCAGATAATCTCCAGCAGTCACGACTATTATCACGGTTATCACGTCGAAGATTACCCGAGAAACAGGACAAATCGATTTGATCAGCAGGTTCTTCTTGAAATGCTTCTAGTCATGAAGAGAACTGTTAGTAGCTGTTCCTTTGGTTCCAAATGTAAGAAATTGATTATCTATGAATGAAACAAAAAACTTTGTCATCATCTACCAGTTCTCTTAACTTCACTCGGAAGGCTGGTTGGGCATACCTGAAAATTTTCCAAAGCACACTTAGAAAGACTACAAAAAATTGTGAGAGCATGAGAGCAACACACCTCTTCGTCGGCTATCTGATAGTCTTCGTCCTCATCAGAGTATTCATCGATCATTGCGTTTTTAGTTGCAGAATAAATTTGATCAGGAGAAGGACTACGATGGATAGAAGACTCTCGGAGCTTTTGAACTTTCTTAGAAGAAACAGCAGCTGATGTCATATTAAGCATAACTGGGATTCTTGGAGGAGCATTCCTTTCATCTGTCAGAGAAAAATATTCACGCAGCCCTGCAAAAAAAGGAAACATAAATAAGTTAAACATTATGGAAAAGAGACAATTTTTACTGGAGGAGTTACCTCACACGAATCTGATCAATGCGATAAAATTGCTTTCTCATAAAGGCACAGATATTGTTTTAGCAAAGTAAAATAAGAGAATCATTATGCCACAACGAAAGTGGTATTTTACATCAATTCCTAAGTTAAAAAAAACATAATGCAGATACGAAAGATATAGTCACAAGTGCTGCCCAATTAATTCATGTGCAAATAGGAGTACTGTTGTACAAAGATTATTTCTTTTTACTTCCTCCATCCCAAAAATATTGTCCTCCTTAACATGTTTTAGGAAACCCATTTATAAGAATTTTTAATATATCTAAATGCCAAACACACACTTAATTGTTAGTGAGATCCAAAAATGAATAACTTGCAATAAATTCGTTAAAGGACATATGCAGAAACATAGCAATAAATAATGCTCTATTTTTCAAAGTGGACAATTTTATAGGCAAGTCCAAAAAAGGAAATGAAAACTACTTTTCAGGACAAAGGGAGCAATTATGAACGAATAAAATATAGGGTTCAAAGAAAGAGTTTGAAAGATTTATTTCAGTTTCTTCGGGATATGGCAATTAACACCGAAGGAAACCAACAAACAGTGTAGAGTAGTTACATGATTGCTAATATTACAACAAGTAGCCAGCCAGTCTAGCTGCTTAACGAGATCCTTTCACACTGTATGTCCAAGGACCAAAATACCCCAAAATCTATGCAAGCCGCACAATTTTCGGAACAAAAAATTCCGAGTGACATCAGATCGCTGAAGTTCTAGATAGAGAAAGTAAAATATCTAAAAAAAATTTCTTCAAGACCACACACACATATACAACCCCCCCCCCCCCCCCCCCCAAAAAAAAAAAAAATACATACATACATACAGAGAGAGAGAGAGAGAGAGAGAGAGAAGAAGAAGAAGAATGTCCACAACAGAAAGAAAAAGAATATCCAAAAGGGACATGCATGAATGTGACAAGAAAGAAAGCTTTTCTGATAATCAATGATACAAGCTGCAATGACACTCCAAATTCTGACAACTAAGACTCTAATTAAAAACTCACCAGCAACATTATTTAACATCTGAAGCAGACAATGCTGCTGAAATGATGAAATATAACCCACACCCCACCCTTTCAGATCAATTTGCATAAGATGCTGCACCTGTGTTCTGGGCCTCCCATTCCGAGGTTTCAAAGGGGAAATATTAAACCCACCACCTGAAAACATCAAGATACATTATATAGTCGACATCTATTACCATAAATATAAGTATGGAAACAAAAAACCTGTGAACTACTAATTTTTTTTAAATTCATCACTAAACAGACAAGAAACTGGAATTTACTCTCGATGTGCGCCCGCACAAACCCTGGTTGTGGACCACAGTTCTCATGCTCCCTAGAACGAAATAACACCACTGCAGAACAACAAAAACAGAAAACCAAGGGTAAGTATAAGATACAAAACACCCATCGAAAAGAATGACCAATAAAATGTCATGGAATATCCTCACCGTAACTTCCATCATCATTTCGACGCCAATAACGCACATAACAAAGGTCACGTGGCCACACAAATCTGCAATAGCAAGCATGGGTATCTTAAAAGGGAAAGAACCGACTATCAGTTTGTTTTAACCAGAAAAATATACAAAAACAAGTAACTTTCATGGTCATTTAGTAGCTCACATTTCATAGACTAAAAAAAATTAAAGCAACAAAAAACAGTTCTTTTTTTTCCTTTTAAGAGACCACTGCAAAAAGCTAGAACAATCTCAATCAACAATCTCAAAAGGTTGAGATCCTTTCCATCCTCTGAGTACCATAATAAAAGACACTTAAAACCTACCGCCTTTCAAGGTTCCAATATCACAAATGTAACACCCCCCCTGGGTGAAAAATGCACACACACATGTCAAGATGCTCACTTCCACACCAAGAACCATGCCAGACCTCTCCATCTGCCCATCACCATGACAAAAACCATCAGAGCTTCAAATTTCATTTCATAGTCATTAGCCCCTACAAAGCCTATATTTCCCATCAGTGTTCCGCACCAAAAACTATTATTTTCTATTCATGTTTAACAACCACATCCCAGCCAGCTTGATTGAAGGCTCTCGACTTCCTAACAACTAGGCCCCCTTTCATGATAGAGGTGCATACCTCACGCCATATTTCAAGTCCTCAGCCAACCACCCCAAAAGAAATACGTCAAAATAGGGAATGTGGATGTAAAATATGTTGAGACCTTGAGTAAGGTGGTGTTTGACAACCCAATTCAACACTTCAATAGAAAATATTCCACACTTTTTAGTTAAGTGCATTTGATAATCAAAACTCACATTACTTACAAATTTATCTCCTAAAATTGATAAAATTTTCAAGTTGCTAGTGACGGACCAATTTCCCACAGAAAAATTGATCTCAATTCATTTTATGCCCCAACTATCCACCGCCGCCACCTCCTCCTCCACCTGCCATCTCACACCACCATTGCCACCACCACACCATTGATGCTACCATCCCGTCATCACCACCAAAACCACCCGATACCATGACACCACTTGCACATCATCATTGTTGCCATTACTACCACCCAAGGAACTAAATCTCATTTAGTTTCCAGCGAAACGACCGAAACAAATCAATGATCAAGCATCGAAATTCCTATGCTTCGAGGTATTTCAAATGTTCTGACGTGTTTCGCTATATTTTGATCAATGTTTTAGCAAGTTTCAAAAAACACATTTTTAGATTTTTTTTCTATTTTCATCATGTTTCTGAAATGTTTTTACTTTTTAGCTAACCAAAACTATGAAGCACGGACACTCAAATTTAGTCCACGTAGTGTTGTGAAAAGCGAGCCTAGGTGAGCGCCTAGGCGAGAAGCGAAGCAAAGCGAAGCGAAGCGAGCCTTAGTCGCCTTGAACATCCTAGGCGAGGCAAGGTTAAGTGATGAGAGGAAAACGCGAGCCTAGGCGACGAAGCGAAGAAGCGAACCAGGCGAGAAAAGAGAACGCCTGATTGCAATTTTTTTATTTTCTCCTCCCCCTTCTCCTTCTCCTTCTCCTTCTCCTTCTCCTTCTCCTTCTCCTTCTTCCTTAACATTAACTAAACCCTAACAGAGATGATGTTATATGTGTATATCTATAAAATAAATTAATTGATTCATCTAACAGTATCACATGACAATCTGTCTTATTATGATTAGATGATGTTGAATGCTCTGTTTTGTTGTGAATGCTCTTGTTAATCAATTTGCTTGGTTAATCAAATTGATTAATCAATTTGCTATATGCTCTATTTGATTAATCAATTTGTGAGTACTCTGTTTAGTGATGATATTAATCAATCACGGTGGAAGTCGAACCCACATTTGCTAGTTTTACATTTAGATGACGTGATTATGTCAATTGATTATTTTTAGAATGTAATAATGTTCAATACTTAATATCTTGTCTATTTAAAATATGTTGATGTTTATTATTTTGGTTGTTTTTAAATATTTTGTATTTGTAAAGTTAAAACTTTAATATTTAGGAGTAATCAAAGTATCAAACTAAAATATTTGCTTATTTTTTATATTATTCGCTTTGCTTCGATGAAGCGCTCGCTTCGTTTTTCGATTCTCGCCTAGGCCCTCAGGAGACCGGTTCGCTTCGATTTGCTTTACGCCTTAAATAACACTGAGTCCACATATCTTACACGTCTAGAACACGGACACGTGAAAAAAGAGTGTCGTATTATTTTTTTTTTAATTTTCAAACACGTGGTGGACAACCAGACTAAAAAAGTTGCGATAGATAGCTGACGACCAGCATAAAATTTGTCAACCTAAACATAAACATGAATCCAATGAATATTCGCATAACTGCTAGGACATTCCCCATAAGCGATGCATTGCACCTGCCTCCGGGTGTTTCAGAAAGTGGCCGAGGGGCGCTACATTGTAGTCGCCCGAATGTGGTGAAAAATTCGCAAGGTTACTGCACCTCTCTGGACGAGTGCATGTAAAGAGGTTAGTCCAGGATACTAAACTTAGATTAGCAACTTGGAATATAGGAACACTAACAGGTATAAGAATGAAGCTAGTTGAAATCATGATTAGAAGAAAAGTTAATATAGCGTGCCTACAAGAAACTAAGTGAGTAGGGGCTAAAACTAAGGAAATAGAAAATACAAGATATAAACTTTATTCACAGGAAAAGATAGACATAGAAATAGAGTACGAATAATAGTAGATCCGCATTTTAAACAAGAGGTAGTAACAATTCCTAGGAAAGGAGATAGAATAATATTAATTAAACTTGTAATGGAGGGAAGTGTAATTAATATTATTAGTGCATATGCACCTCAAATAGATTAAATGACCATATTCAAACTCAATTTGGGGAGGATATGAATGAAGTAATAAGAGCAATACTTATAGGAGAAATAATATACATTGAAGCAGAATTTAATGGTCACATAGGAAATGATCGGATTGGTTATGATAGGGTACATTTTTTTTTTTTGGTCATAATATAAATTATGATAGGGTACATGGTGGACATGAATTTAGGGATAGGAATGATGCCAGAGTTCTATCTTAGATTTTTGCAATAACTTATGATCCTATGATAACAAATACGTATTTTAAAAAGAGGGATGAACACTTAATAACTTTTAAAGGTAGATTAAATAAAAGTCAGATAGATTTTTTCCTAACTAGATGAGAAGATCGTAGATCATGTACGGACTGTAAAGTCATTCGAGCTGAGAGCTTAACCAGACAACATAGGATAATGGTATTAGATATACGTATTAAAAAAAAATAAGAAATAAGAAAGAGATTAAAAATCCAAGAACTAGATGGTGAAATTTGAAAGGAAAAAAGATAGATTTATTTAAGAATAAAATACTAAAAGTAGTGTGGGATTTAGAAGATGAAACAAATATAATATGGAATACAATGGTACGATATATTAAAAAGGTAACTATCGAGGTGCTTGGAGTATCAAGGGGCAATAAACAACTAGAAAGAGAAACTTTGTGGTGGAATAATGAGGTCCAAATGGCAGTAAAAGCAAAAAGAGTTTTATACAACATGAAAAAAAACTAAAAACGAAGAAGACTTTAAAAGTTACAAGCATTCAAATAAAGAAGTAAAAAAGAGGGTAAGAGATAGGCCTCACCAAAAAGCCCAAAACCCAATGAGCCGCTCACGGCCCGAAAGCCCAACAGGCTAACGGACAGTCCGACCCGTACATGTGGCAAGACTTAGGTAGCCTGCTAGCCAGCGTATAGGGCCTGGGCCGTATTTTTTAGGGCCCTGTGGGCCAGCCCGTTAGCCCCCCTTAACCCAATAAGATAATTAGATTATATTTCATAATTGTATTGTTTATTTGATATTTGATTGTAACTTTTATAAGGTTGAGACTTGCAAATGATTGACAATTGTGTAGGTGCCAACCTAATTGGGATGTACTCAATTTGTAGTGATGCAAAATAGTTTCACCCATCAATTAATTTGTAATGTAATATTGTAACTCGATATGAATATTTGTTAAATTCAATCAATATGAATAATTTTTTTGTTAATTTATTTTTCATGCCAACTTCATGTAAGTGATGTGTTTTTGTAATTTTTATATAAAAAATAAATTTTTCGATATCTTTTTGCATTTTTTTTACATAAAAAGTAGTTTTTAATAAAAAAAAACCCGTTTTTGGCCCAATAGGCCAACCCACGGACAGGCCATGGGCCTTAAAAATTCTTAACAGGTAGGCTCGGCCCGACCCGTTGACTAGTCAAAGCCCAAAGGTCCAGCCCATGGGTGGCCTATGGGCTGAAAAATGTCGGGCTGAGCCCGTTGCCGAGGCCTAGTAAGAGATGCTTCTGAAAATCAAATAAATTAATGGGTCATACAATGAAACTTTGGAAGAGGGTAATTGAGAAAAGATTAAGGTTGCAAATAATGATTTCTAATAATCAATTTGGATTTATGCCGGATCAATAATGGAGGCTATATATTTACTTTGGAGACTAATGGAGAGATATAGGGAGAAAAATAAGGACCTTCATATGGTTTTTATAGACTTAGACAAGGCATATTATATTAGTTCCTAGAGAGATATTATGAAGGGTCTTGGTGAAGAAAAATAGTATTGTTAGGTATACTGATGTTTTTAAGGATATGTATGAAGGTGCAGTGATTTTAGTGAGAACAACGGCGGGGGAGACTAAGGAATTCACAATTACTGTAGGTTTGCATCAACGTTCTGCTTTAAGTCCATATCTTTTTCGCGTTGACTTTGGATGAATTGACTAGGCACATTCAGGATGAGCTCCCGTGGTATATGTTATTTGCGGACAATATTGTACTAATTGATGAAAGTAAAGAAGGAATTAATAATAAACTTGAAATTTGGCGAGAACCGTAAAATCAAAAGGATTTAGGATAAGTAGGACTAAAACTGAGTATATGAAATGTAACTTTAATAAAAGAAGAAATCAAAATCAAGTAGTGAAAATTGAAGATTAAGAGATACCAAAGAGTGAACACTTTAAATATTTAAGGTCTATTATTCATAGAGGGGGTGAGATTGGCAGTGATGTTATTGCATAGAAATAATGCTGGATGGACTAAATAAAGGAATGCATCTGGTTTATTGTGTGATAGATGTATACCCCTTAAAGCTAAAAGAAAAATTCTATAGAATAGCTATAAGACCCGATATGCTTTACACTATTGAGTGTAGCAACAAAGAAACAACATGTTCAAAAATTATGTGGCAGATATGAGAATGTTAAGATGAATGTGTGGTAAGACTAGGAAAGATAGAATTAGGAACGAATATATCTGGAAAAAAATAGAGGTAACACAAATAGGAGCTAACTTAAGAGAGAAGAGAATTGACTTAGGCGGTTTGTATATATTTATAAACAGCCTACTATGACACCGGTGAGAAAATGATATGATAATTATTGAAGGTAAACGCAATGATAGAGAAAGACCAAAAGTAAAGAAAGATATGATAACTTATGATTTAACCGAAAACATTGCCCTTGATAGAACTCGATGGCGGAATAGGATTCATGTAGCTGACCCCAAAAACATTGTGACAAGTGCACCTTTGCTACCCCATAGAACCGTACAAAGACAAATGAGAAATTTCCCAATTTCTCAATGAAGTCGGGAGAATTTGGGGATATCGACTCCATTCATGATCGCTATGGGATGGATCCTTAAAATTGGTGGGTCACCACCCATGGTTCAAGTGCACCTTTGCTTCAAAGTCTTGCTTTGAAGCTACTTTTGTAACCATCTTCTTCATCATATTGTGAGCGGAATTGGAGTACTTAATACTTATTCTTTCGTACATTCTATGAGAAGGAATAAGAAGGAACCAAAGCTTGCCGAAGGTTTGGTTTTCATTCACAACAACCTTCGTCTTCTATCAAGAAAAAACCCATAATATATGCAAGGAAAAACCAAGATGTAGAATATTGCATGAAATGCTTTTGATTCACTTGATGATGTGGGAGAGCTTGAGGTTACACAACTTTCCCTTGATAAACTAGAGTTAGAGGCCATGGTCTTTACTGATGATGGAAATGGATAAGGCAAATTACGTTTAGTTATGATGGTTGTAATAGAAATTTTTGTTCTGAGGGAGGAACAACCTTTTTATTTTTTGTTTATAACCATGTAGCGTTGTTTATGCACTTATGATCTCAAATGGTCAAATTAAGATTGTTGAATGATGATTAAATAGAGGAATCGATCTTTTTGTCATCCTTATTATGGTACTTCTGTTTTTTATTTAGTGGCTTTAAATTTGATATTAGGATACCTAGATGATAATATAGTTATTTGTGTGTTCTAATAGGTAATTTCATTGCAAAAAAATTTAGGACTTTATCATTTACTCATATAAAAAAATATAATTGAATTTATTATTCAACTTGTCTTCAACGTGTCCGTATCCTACTTTTAGAAAAATATTGTGTATGCGTGTCCATTTTGTGTTATGTCTTTGTCCCTATGTCTGTATCTGTGCTTCTTAGAACCAAAACTATGCACTAGAAAAAAAAATTAATCCTTGCCACAACCACCGCCACTCAACTGTCCCACCACCTCCTATCCCACCCATAGTTAGCACAATTCAATCAACCCCTGACGACCACGATCTAGGTACATCAATCCCAAACGGAGTGGGTTCACGATCCAGATCACCATAATGCACGATCCCAAATTGTAATACTAGCCTTAAATCAATTTAGTTCAGAACATGTAGTACAAATATAAAATATATATTAATTGACTACATGTATATAAATTTATAATTATATATTGTTTTAGATAATAAAAAATCAAGCACAACTACAAGATAAATGATAACTGACTTAGTGTTTATGAGTGTTCTATAATATATAATGTTGTACAGTAGTAAAAACGAGCTACATAAGAGTTTCAAAACGAATTGTGACCCAAAATACCGTACCAGCTAAGTCTACCCTAATCGTACTGCGTACCTAAGAAAGTGTCGTACTATGTACCCGTATCACGTACCAATGCAACCCACGATCCAGGTAACATTGATCCCACTTGTCACCAACAAATTTGTCCCTACCACCACCACCGCCACAACCATCATATAAACCCTTCTGCCACCAACACCGCTTTATTACTGTTGTCACCAACTAACCCACCACCTCATCAACACCACTACCAAATCGTCGTTGTAGTTACCACCACCCCATCACTATCGCTACCATCTAACCATTCCCGTGGTGGTGTAAAAGTAAGAGATTTTTTTTTTTTTTTTTTTTGGGGGGGGGGGGGGGGGGGTAATGGCGGTGGCGACAAATGATCGTGAAGGAGGTGGTGACAATGGTGGCAACAATGGGACAGTGGAAAAGTTAGAAAAATAATAATTTTAAGAGTTTAGTTTCTTGTACTAATAAGATTAAAAAAAAATAGTATTTATCACTTAAAATTTAGTATTTAGTTTTCAACAATTAATTTTCAATTTTACTAGGAATGAGATGGTGAGACCTTGGTCTCTTTCTTCAACATTCGTTGAGGATTTCATGGATTTTGGGAGAAACAAAAAAGGTTCTACATTGTGGAGTTGTGCTATTCTTAATACTATTTGGGTTATTTGATTGGAGATGAATGCTTAAGTATTTGATGACAAACGTGAGATCATAGATGGATCAGTGGATCAAATCTATCCCGTGTTTCTCTTTGGGCTTCGAACATTAAAGAATTTGAAGAAATTTCTCTTTTTTTCTATCTTGTGATTGGCAGTTTTTTAGATCATGTGTAGCTATTAGCTAAGCATACGATGTATTACGCCGTTTTTTGTTTTTCTCTTTTTTTAGGGTAAAATGACTTGTCCACTTTTACTTTTATTGGCACTTACTAAAAGAAAAACAATATCCTATAAAACAAAATCAATTTTATCAAACAACACCTAGTTCCCTGCATGCACCATCAAGTACTAGACAAACAAGCCACAGCCATTAGCCCTCTGGAAACTGGAGTATAGAAGTGGAAGTCTGCTCTGCTCTCATCCAACACGCTCTTTAACACTAGCTAGTACTAACCTATCTTCAACCTATATGTCCTCGCTACCTCTCAACTGGATTGGAGGGATCCGGAGCCACAAGGATCTTCAACAGGTTCGAAAGTCGTCTTTTGATTCTCAATGGCCGACCCAATTCTATGGAATTAGCTATAAGTCAAGCTTGTTGACTATCAAAGGAAATGCCGATTCAACCTTGTGATTTCGATAGGCCAAAAAGCTTCATAAGCAAGCACCTGTGTTCACTAAATCGCAATTCTTTTTGTGTCGGGCGATTGTGATTTTGTGTGTTCAGTAAATCGCAATTCTTTTGAGTATAGATCCGTGGCGGGATTGTCCGAGCGAGGTATAAAACCAAAACAAGTTGGAGTTCCCCGCCCTCACCTCGTCTCAATTGAAAAAATAAACCAACCTTTCTTCTTTACTATTCGTAGGTGAATTCCATATAAATTTTCCACAATCAACGAGTTAGTGCTACTCCTTTTCTTTGGTATACCTAATTCTCCAATCCAAATCGAATTTAATAGCAATGCACATGGATCTAGGAATTACCTGCTGTCTTTCTGCACAAGTTAAAGTTTGAAAAATGACTATTTTGGTAAGTTTCATTATAAATATTGTCAACAATGTCAAATAGCCTTTTCTTCTTTCGTAAAGAGCAGAAGCACGGAAAAGGGAAGGAGAACGTGGAACATCGACTAAAGATGGGTGGGTTTGTTCTCTGTTTTTGCTTAATTCTAACAACTAGAAAGATGACAAAATCATACTTCTGGAAGACATCCACATATGCATTATTTAGATAACAAACTAATGAGCCTCACAAAAAGGATCGTTAAATGAGAAGGAAAAGAGAAACGCACACAAACTGTCATGGAGAAGCTCGTCCATATGCACAAGATTAGTAAAGTAAACGACAGGACAACACCTTATTTTGGATATAAGCACCTTGTTTAGACAACTTCAATACTTAATTCAAAATATAACTTCAATATATATTCATATAACTGGTAAATATCAGATGCTAATCAAGGCATAAGAAAGCAATCCATAAAATAGAAGAGTGCATTACATTGGGAACCAGTCCAGCTGAAGTCTGTGATAGAGTATTGCTGTATGTCCATCTACCTCCTCAACTAAGCTGCCATACTGGAAACTACAATCCCATCTACACAAGGCATAAACCAATCATTAGCATGAATACCAGGAGTATAAACTAAGAACAAGAGAAACATAATTATAGAAGGTATCAAAAATTGTTGATTTATCAGTACATATCAACCAAGATCCACTGCATTCCTCTTGAGATTGTATGGTTATCTGATGTTAATTACTACAGGGTAAACTGCTGTTGAAAAAGAATGTAGGAAGGCCTCCCTAACTGATAGTCTTTACCGACACATGAAGGTGGCACATACCACAAACATGTGCAAATCTAACAATCATAGAAGGCATACAACATCTGTGAAAATTGTAGATTATATTTCCTACCGAAAGAAATAAAAAATGCAGATTTTATGTTAGTACATTCTTACCACCGTCTGAAATATACAAGAAGATATTTTAAATTCTTACAACCTAGAAACATAATTAATTTGTATTGATTAAAGCTTATAAGGACCCCCCCCCCCCCCCTGCCATATGAGCAAAAGAAAACATGTACTAGGAGAGTGACTCTGATCATGGATAAAATAACCACCAAAATGCTTTTATCATGTAAAAGCCGTCGAAGAGCAGTTATGCCTAAGGAAATGTGGAATTTATTGCTAGGTCAGAAGGATTCTGAAAGCCCATTACACAAGGGGGGAACATCGGCCTCCAAAGCTGGTTTAAAAGGGAGGAGACCTTCTCTGCTTTGGGTTTCAAAGTATCCACAGGAAACCAGAAATCTGTTCACAGCCAAATTATATTGCAAGGTCAAAACAGAAAATTAATTTTTTTTTCCAAGTCAATGTCAAATTTAGCCACATATTGATAGTTCAGACTGTTGTTGAGGCTATATCACAAATGTGTCAACAAATTGTTAATAACTAAACCGGTGTACGAGCATAAAACTATTTTGTCATGTCAATGTCGACAAGTTCACTTTAGCCATATTTTCATAATTTGAATCGATCATGGAGATGCCTGATTGCAAGCTTAAATTCTTTCATTAGAGTATCAAATATTGCTATTCGCAGAGCCAGCATGTTCTCTATTCTGTTGATAAACGAAGTATACTGTTCACACCGAAGTTAGAGGATCTGAATCCTAGTTGTTGCCACCATAAAAATTATTTAATATGATACTAAAAAATATCTTCACAACTCTATAGCAGCCTAACCAATCCAACTGAGTTCAGGGATTAACCTATAATCCAATATAGCTAAAGAGCGTGCAGAATGAATAGAACAAACAAAAGCTTATCAATTTACTATCAAACGACAGAACCGATCAGGGAAAAAAAATGAGAACATGTATCAAAAGCAACCCCATCTGAATAATATTATACATGATCCGGAAAAATAAAACTCTTACATGCAAATAAGAACACCATACTCACGAACATTTATAACTAGTTCATAAAAATGAAAACTTGAGAATAAGAAGAGCTTACTCAAAGCGTGTTCCATCCATGCTCATCACAAGCTCAAATATTTCTTCACATGTAGCCTCCACGACCCCTACAGCTTTCATTGCTCTACTACAGCTCTTCGGCTGCACAGAGAAAACTATACATGATTTGTATGCTTTTGATACAACCTACTTCATACCCTAGATCAATCTAACCCCACAAACAAAACAGAGAAACGGACTGTACAAGAAAATCAACTTCAAGAAGCTCTTCAAAAATGCGAAGTCCTGCACTAAGCCCCATAAAAAATGTCAGTAACCCTGGTACATGCCATAATATCATCACAAAAACTGAATCAAGCCATAATACCTGTGAAAACCTTAAAATGATTGTCACGGTGAAAAAATACATACAGCAATGACTAACCATTTTGGCATTGAAGAAGACGCCAATGCTTTTTTGAAAATGCCTGGTTGGTGGCATTCTGGTTTGCTAAGTCAGAGTCAAAATCCTGTGTCCAATCAAGTACAGAATCAGGAGGACCTGCCAGATGAACAACGATGATTAGCTTTAACTAAACATCACACGCCACAAAAATTGGAAGATAATAAGAGGTGGGAACCACAAACAACCATTCCCAATTGTTGTTCTCCGTGACAAATTTCGATGAGACTCTTCTTCATCCTCAGGGGCACTAAACCTGAAGAAATTCAAAAGCATAAATAAGCATAGTTGAAGCACATTCAGGTGATTTGCGAAAGTAAATATCGAAGTACACAAAAAATGTAATTTTGAGCAACATACTGGAATGCTTAAGCATGAATAAATATAAGTGTATGTGTCAATACTTCGATATAAACGCATGTGTCAAAGTAATAATATCAAATAATTATCAGTCACAGAACCAAAATCTATACTACTATAAAATGTCAACAAAAGTGAAAAACTTTTGATTGACCATAATACCCTTATAAAAAAAAATCAAAGACAATTATATCATTATGTGTTTAATTATCCAATACCAATTAAATATTCAAATGACCCTTCATATACTTCCATTTCCACACAAACTATCTATATTTATATCTATATCTATATCTATATCTATATCTATATCTATATCTATATATATCCTACTAATTAAAGGCAATTAAAGATAAAAACTTTTGATTTTTAATTTTTTTCCCAGATTAATATTGTAAAGATTATCTTATTCCTAACCCAATGGTGATTGTAATTACACCTGAATTTAAATTTTTTCTCATCCGTATTCTAGGACTAGATGTTCAGTTGAATAAATGTATCAATTAGCATTTCAACTTGGACCAATGCATAGACTACAAACTCTGAAAATTTAATTTTTAATCAATTAGACCACTACTGAGAATATGAAATGATGACGCATTGAGAATATAAATGATGGGATCACTATGTTGGTAACTGATATTTTAGCGTAGATAATATAATCACTACAATAATTATTGTTAAAGGATGAAATTGACATTAAAAGTGTCAAAAATACTCAACCTAGAATGAATCTCGCTTGTTTCACTTACTGCTATCATAGTTATCAAATCGCGATTCGTATTGTGAATCAGAATCCTAAATTTGAGAATCATGAATCGTATCAAATAGTGAATCGTAAGATTCGACACAAAATTTGAACAAAAATAAAAAATAATACTACATGTTTAAAATAGACAAAATATTAAATATTGAGTATTATTACATTCTAAAAAGAATCAACTGACATAATTACGTCGTCTAAATGGAAAGACGCTAGTCTTTTACTTCATTTTCATCTTCTTCTTAACCATTTTCAAATTCAACAACTTGAAGAAAAAAAATTCATTAAAGAACTATGGTTATTCAAGAACCAAAATAGTAACACCCAGTATAGATTAGGTTACAAACATGAATAGAAAAAGAATAAAAAAGAATAAATAAGAAAATTGATTGGGAGAAAATATACTGGCTAACATTTTGAAATAAAAAATTAGAACCTAACAACCTACCCAAGAAAGAATTGAGAGCAAAAATCAACCGACGATGTCAGAGCGTTAGCAGTGACCTTTAGCTTTAGACAACGCAAGACGAGCTTTAGACGATGTCAGAGAGAGAACAAGAAAAAAGGTTGAGTTTTTATTAGGGCCTAGGTTCCTCTACAAACAAAACGACATCGTTTTACTGATTAGCGTATAAAACGACGTCGTGTTGCCAAAAATTCGGGTTTTAAAAAAAATAATTGAATCATGCAATACGAATTGAATCATACGATTCTGGTACAATTCAACTCTAAAACAATTCTCATATAAGATACGAATCGTTTTTTACTTGTATCGAATCGAATCGTACGAATCAAATCGCGAATCGTACGATTTTGATAACTATGATTGCTATACATAGATGAAATCATACTTCAACAATTCAAACGCTTCTCGCTCTCTCTCTCGGCGAATAGGTATTGTCCTCTCACTGCTAGAACTATGTATATGTTCTACACAGTTTGTTTGTGGTTATGCATTTTCTTTCTTCATTAGATGTAGTCCTTTATTTGTCTGATTATATATTTGTATGGAATTCTTGCATGGATTTATATTGAACAACATCAATAGATGTAGAAGAAGAACCAGTCGATGTGATTTGCCAATTGTTTAATCATTTAAGAATCCCAATTCTTGAAATTACATGCTTATAGATTCATGAATTTTCCTAAAATTGTATGATAATCTATTTGTAAGACAAGCATAAATTCTTACGGCGAATTGAAAGAATTATAGTATACCCCAATTGATAGAATACATGCTCTACTGCAAAGGCTTGCAAGATATAAAGAAACATCCAGTGTTGTGTCATCACCAGCATTTTCATCATAGTTTCCTTTGCCACAAAATAGTGCGTTGTATTGAAAGATGAATTTGTGCATGTTGCTTACCTTTTGGATACATCTTTGACTTTAATTGGAACAAAAGAGTCAACGTAATTTTGCCTTTAACTGGTTTGGTTTCATAAGAATGTTGATCATTTGAGTTTATATGAAAATTCAATTAATTAGTCAGTCATCCTCTCCCCTTCCCCAACCTTAAAAAAAGCTTATTTTGGGTTTTTTCCCTTTTTCACAGAAGGAACATGATGAAGCTTTTGAATTTCAAATTTCTACTACATTTAAGATTATTTTGAACCATCATGCTTATTATTCAATGTTTATTGGAGTATATGTTTGTTCTCTTTTAAGTTGTTCGATTATTCTCCTCTAAGTACATATAATGGTACAATGTTTAAGGAGAATTGGAAAGATAGTCAAAGATACTTTCTATATTGCTTTCATTCTAAATGAAGTCAGCTCAGGGAGAGCGGCTAAGCATAAAAGAATTTCTTATAATGTGTGGATTGAGCCAACAGCCATACTTAAAGAGACCAATGCTTCAAGTAATTCATGTTAATTTATAATCGCTGTAATTTTTCATGTTCTTGGTCAATTTGTTTGAGGTTTTTCATCTTGTTGTATGTTGTGTCTTTTAAAAATGTTGTTATCGTTAATGTATTCCTTGTGATCATTGTTATTTTTAATGTGTTTTTTGTGTCCTTTATTGTTATTATTCATTTGAGTTATTCTTATGCGGTGATAATCAGTTATCGTGTTGTCCTTTTTTTTTTTTTTCATATGCATGCATCAATAAAGTTTCTTCTAATTTTAAGTGTCAGAAAGACAGGAGAGTTAAAAAGATTGAGATCAGAAATATGTGGTCAAATATGTCTCTGTTCCTTAAATTAGAAATTTCCATTTGTTTAAGGGACGAGAGATCATTTTGGGCGGCAAACGTATGATCACTTGTGGTCATTTTTTGTATCCGATCAGGAGAAGAGAGATCAATCAAGATGTCTTGATGCTTACATTTTAAAAATTCAAAGAATATTGTTGTGTGATATAGGGGTTGTATGTGTCTTTTCTTGATTAGAATTCATAATTTCCATGGACATTTTTTTTTTTTTTTGTAGGACATGGTCATCTTTTATTATCTTGCAAGAGATAAAGTTTGTTAACTCTTTTCTTTTATTTATGGATACTAAGAGCATTGTTGGACTCCACCTTCTATTGTTGGTTTTTTCTTGCCTTAGAAAAGAATTGGAAAATAATGTGGCTGACCAATAAGTTTGGGCATTTAGACAATGGTCAAATTTTGTGTTCCCTCATCATAGTCATTTGTACTCAACTAAATCAATATATAAAGGAGCAACAAGTATACATATCAAAGTTTAGGAACTATATACAAGAAAACCCATGTGTTGTTTGACTTTCTTTGATTTGTATTGTGAAGAGTAGTTTTGCAGAATTTACATAGTCTCTAGGGCACTGTTGGGTCAAATTGGTCTCATTCTATTTCCAGTGTAAATATCAAAATAAATCTCTAAGAAAAATTCCCAAGGAATTATCATTGTTTGATCATTGGCCAGAAGATTATCACGAGCATTTTTCATTTGTATACATCACTGTTTATATTTACATCACCATATCTCAAAAAATAAAAATGTATTAAATTATAATTTAAATCGGTCCACGTGCAAAGCATGTGTGCACCAACTAGTGTATATAAAAAACAGAATACATGTAATGAAAGGAAACAACAACAGATAGCAATCTTTTATTGCTCCATGTATAGACTGGATCTAAAAGACAGAAATCAAGAATACAGTATCAACAATGAATAGCAAGAACAAACTGAAAACTACTGATGAAACTAATTATCGAGAGAACCAATGCAGCTTCTAGATGTAGATCAATTTCACAGACATCTCTATGCCATATCCTTATTCTTGTTATTGTACATGAAAAAACTGAGATAAAGACGGCAGAATATCTGCACTGTAAAAGAAAGGGGGGACTTAAGGCTGCAGAAATCTGAAACTGATCCACATCTGCTCCATTAGTTTAAGTAGCTGCATGTAGTCTATCAAACAATTTTGATCTGTCCCTAATTCCTTCCCTATTTGTTGCTACTGGGCACAAAAATGAATCAACAAAAAATGACAAGAAATAGAAGGAATAACCACATCCATGGAAGAAAAGATGCAGTGCAGTGCAGTGTACACAGCATGTATTCCCCTCTTGTATTTTTTGAACGAATGTCTGACCACTTTATCTGCAAGCCAGCCCCAAAAACAAGGAAATTCAATGGAGCACTTCCATCAACAAAGTAGGAAACTCCATCAGATGAAAGATTCATTCATTCTCTCCTCTCTACTTATACAACAACATACTACACTATTCATTCCAAACAAACTGGACACTGCAAATGCCAGAATTGACCAACAGCAAAGCTGCAAAGCATCGTTCAATTTGCTCGCACCTGCTACAACACAATAATTTAATCACAGGAGAACCTCAATTTTTTTTTCTGTTGGGCCCTTAAACTAATTTCGTTAATACTATAATTTCCAGAAATAAGCACCATCAGAAAAGCTAAATTTGAACATAGGTATCACTGAGTAACCACAAAGAAGGAGAAATTACCTCTTAGAATTATTCAGTTTCCAGTTTAGGGATCATCCTCTATACATTTAAAAAACATAGTTGTCGAACAGACACCAATGCCTCTGAGGAGCAGTAAACCCATGAGCTTAGAAACAGCCCACTGAGCATAATTCATTAACTATCAAATTCTCAGGCAAGAACCAGTGTTGACCTTAGGCATAAAAAGAAATCCTAACATAGCAATCAACCAGCTGGCCGCTGCAATCCCATCCAAAGGGAAAGCACAAAAACCGCAGCTCCGCAACTTTACTGCCGTAACAGTTTACCAAGACCAAGCACTCACTTTCATTGGCTTGACGTGCTCCAATGACTGGGCCATGCCCACTTCTATCATTTTCATACTATGTCAATATTGAAAGCCCCTAAATGCTACAAACAAAAGTCCCTTCTAAGCTTCTACCTTCTTAAATTCTGTCACCTCTACGTCCTCAATCTACGCTCAATTGACTACTGGTAAGCAGAAATGGGGTAAAATGCCCAAAATTATCTCCAGTATTGAGTTAAATATGAATGGAATCACCAAACCACCCCAAACCTAGGGCAATATCATCAACCATTATCAAAGTCAGACTTTTAGCAAGACCAGAGAAAGACCAGCGGCCATAAGGACTCAGACCTTCTAACATCATGAGACAGTAACACAGTACATATTCACTACTCAACATATTGACCCAAAAACTAGATACTTACTGACTTTCATGATCTGATGAGGAAGCATTCCTTCCACTATCCATCCCAGATTTGTATTCAAAAGAATGGTATTTATTACCATTAGCAACTAGTGACTCCTGATGCTGCAC
The DNA here is from genome assembly GCA_951799425.1 of Ilex aquifolium. Lineage (NCBI taxonomy): Eukaryota > Viridiplantae > Streptophyta > Magnoliopsida > Aquifoliales > Aquifoliaceae > Ilex > Ilex aquifolium. The sequence continues at coordinate 466,978 of OX637392.1, read as the reverse complement.
AAAATGAACATGTCATCAGTTCCAAGTGCATCCACCCCAAGAATTAAGAGAAAATTACAGACTATGATACACAAGAGACAGACCATAAACTGCCATGTCAATTAAAATGTATAAAAATTTGGAAAGACAGCTGCAAGAGAATTAAACAACCATAAAGATATCTGTTTACAAAACATATTTCAGCTGAGGTTAACATGAAAAAGAACTTAAAATGTAACTCCTGAACAGAGCCGCAAAAAGCAGAAAGGGTGGGAGGGGTGTGGTGGGGCTGGTTTAGTGTTAATATAACTAGGGGCGGAACCAGATTCTATCTCAATAGGGTCAAAACATGAATAAAAAATTCACTGATATAAACAAAATTCTAAAGTTCAAACATCAGAAATATACGAAAATCTGGGCTAAATCACGGAGAAAACATAAAATCAGTATCATTCATCCTTGTCAAAATATGAAAAAGTTATCTTTCACTTTGTATTTTTCAACTTGGCCTTTAATGGAGCACAACGATAAAATAAGATTCACATAGTCGGCCCCAAAAATATTGAGGCAAGACTGTTGAATATAGTTGAGTTATATTTCTACTTTATCATATATTATAGAGGAACATTATGTTCTTTCAAATCCCTAAAAATTATGTATATATGATGAATTCTTTGTATTGCGAAACCTAGTTGAGATTATCCTTTATTTTATTAAGAATTAATGCTTTGGAAGAGCAAAAGATGCTTTTAAAAAAGACATTTTACTATTTACATCTAGCCGTGTTTTACTGAGTTACCGACCACCAACAAACTAAAAAAAAAAAAGCAAGATCAATTACACAATTGTTTTTCAAAATATAGCTACAAGCCGACAATGTATTAAATAGAAGAAAAGTAGTTCTTGGTCAATACACGGATTAGAATATTTCACTTATGTTGTACTTAGTCCAAAAATAGAATGCTTGTTCTATGGGATTAGAGGCAGTGGTTAACTAACAAAAAGAAAGAAAAAAGATTAAGACCACTATTCTAATTTTTAAAAAACTAAGGGGGGGCAGGGTATTATTTTTTAGCCAAGTTATGATCTCTCTGATAATAATGTATGTCAGGGCCAACCAAAAACCAGGTAAGCCACCCCCCCCCCCCCCCCCCTCCTCCAAAAAAAAAAAAAAAAAAAAACCTTCCATGTGGCTCCACCACTGCTGATAACAGACCTGATCAATAATTGATTCAATTTTTTCTTTCCAGATGAGTGCTTCCTGGATGTTGAATGCTGCCATCTGAAACAAACACACAAGAATGGGTAACTATTTCTCCACCAAGCTACAAGTACCACAAATATTTGGAGAAAAAGCTGGCTTATAATGTCATGTTAGACAAAGTTACATGTCATCAATGGTTTATTATGCATAGATATCAATCCATTAGTGCCCAACATAGCAGTGACCAAGACTGAAAATTTAGATTCTGCACGCAGCATGTCATTTGTTCGCCAAAAGATTGCACAATGATATCGCCTATCGGAAAACATAAACATCCTTAAAGATGCTGATTCACCAGTGTTCTCATCCATATATTCACACCATTAATAGATGCAATTCTCTTTGGTGAGATCTCTATAAGCCTGAGAGTTATGTGTAAGGGTTTGTGCTTCATAGTTTTCCAGGATCATCGAAGGAAAAATGTGGATCATCAAAATTTTATGCTTTTGTCGATAATTTGTTCCATGGAATTAATGTTAAAATTATCACCTACATATTTTAGCACAGAAATAAATTTCATTCACCGTAATAACCTGATCTTCCCATTCATATACCAAACACTGGCATGTACAGCACTTTTAATTCCTACTACATGAAAAATCTGCTAGTTTCATGAGGCTGGTCTCCTTGTTTATGTTATGTTTATCTAAACAATTCGTAAATGCATTATATAAACTAAATCATATTAGCAACACTTTACCAACCAAGGTACCAATTCTGAGATTGATCTCGATACTTAAACTGTGAATTCAAATCTAAATGTGTCTCATGGAGGTACCATATTGACATTGCTACCGATACTTGAACCATGAATTCAAATAGAAAATATCTTGTTCCAGAAGATTTGCCTGATATTATGCAGACAAAAAGCTACTAAATCATTGCAAAACAAAATAGAACTACCTCATGTAGGAAATGCGAATCTGAAAATCAAAATGGAAATATCCTTTTTTTTTTATCAGCTTTTACTAATGGAACATTAAATTGGCTATGAATGAGATTATCAGCAACAGAAACCTCAATCATCAACTGATAGTTGGAATTCCAACCCTGATGAAGAGGCTTAAGATCAATGAATGACCAAATCCTTCTAGAGTAGGCTCATCACCCGATGTTAGCTCCAACAGTTTGGGGTGCTAAAAGGGGTGACAGAGTGGAGACCTAACCTTTAGTTTCATTGGCTGCCTGCAGTCTCAAGCCTAAAGCAAAAGCTTTTATCATAACACGAAGCAATAGTTCTCCTTATATCCTTCAATTATAACAAACCAACATTTCTCTAGACCTCCAAAACTACAATAACAAAGAGAAATACAGCAGCATAGAACAAATACCGACCATTTGAGTTTCCAAGCCATGTATGTGTGCACAAAGAAGTAAAAAAGACCTCCACCAATAACATATTAACATGTATGAATTCGTTTAACAAAAGGCGGCAAAAACCACGCACCGTAATTCGATGATTGTTCTCTTTCTTGTTGTAAACAGACAAAACATAAACCATCTGCCAAAAACCCAAAAAAAAAAAAAAAAGTTAAAAGAACTGCCAACAAGATAGAACATTGTACAAGATGATCCACTGCCAAGAACAAAATTTTACAGCATGCCATATGAACACACATGATTTTACTTAGCAGTGCCTCTGTGTGTGTGTGTGTGTGTGTGTGCCTATGTGTAAGTGTGTGTACACGTGAGAGAATATAAGAGAGAGATCAGGGTTACAAAGCCATAAGTTGGAAAATGGTAGTGTTGTTTACATGCTTGCCTATATTATGACCGCCACAATATTAATGTGCAAAAAGATGACTGCACAGTGTGCGGCACAGAATGTGTTATCTGGCAAAAGAAGAGTCATATGATGCAAGTTATAAGTTGACATCAAGAAAAAAGATTACGCAAGAATTATATTTAAGCCAAAATAAACTTGGATCATCCTATATTCACTCCTATGTTCCTAAACAGGTACTTCAACACCGAAGAATATCTTTCAAAACCACATAGAAACCCAAATTGAGTTATTTTGCGGAATGAAAAGCCAAAAATGAATTTAACGAAAACTTATTACCAGAAAAACAAAAATTGACAAAACATATGGAATACACTTGTCAAAGGAAAAAAGTAATTACTAAATGCAAGCCGTAAATCTGTCAAGTTCAAATAGCTCAGCGCATCCATTCCAATCACAAACCACATACATTGTGGAGAAGCAAATGACAATAAGAGAAAAGAACTTACATGTCCATGATGTGTCTTCAAGCCTCGGTCCTCCACTCTACAATTGCCATCAATGAGAAGGGTCTTGATTGGAACCTAAGAACACATGGAATACATACAAATTCTATTAGTTGTTATTACAATAACACTATGAGATCATTACAAGCTTCACATATTATAAAGTGGGCATATCTTCGGGTGACATATCTTTTGATTTTTTTTTACCCTTTTCCTTGAATGGCAAAAGAATAACAGAAGTGCACAGAACCAAATGTGTCATATGAAGCCAAATCACCCTGGAAAACAATCCCATTTTACAACAATATGCTCTCCTACTTTGCCTACAGTATTTTTGCCAATAATTTCCTGAATTCAAAACCTTTTGAAAAAGGTGAACCTATTCCTAATCCAGCAAACTTTGAAATAGTTCAAACGGAATCCAACGGAAAAATTCAAAGTGAGGCATTACCACATTATCCTGAGGCTTCCTCTTGTAATATGCGAGCAGCCGAGACTCGAGAACAAAATACCGCATATGAATGAAGGATCTTCCGATCTTCCGACGGCCATATCGGACCATCCACCCCTCGTAAACCACCTTCGACATCGTGAACTGACTGATACTGATCCAATGATGATTATCACAATATACTAATTACCTCAAGTCTCATTGATCCAAGATTAACCAAAGAAAAAACACCAAGAACCTAAAAGAACTCTCACAATCCGGAAGCTCAGACTGCCACAATCCTCACTTCCGCCAATTAATAGAACCCTAAGTCACCTGATCAATCATAATTCCTATCAAAACCACGGAATCGCAAAATCAAACCGATCTTCCAAAACCAGTTCCTCGAATCCGCAGGATTCAAAATTCGTTCCAACATTCATTCCACTACAAAAAGAGTCCAATTCGCGTCGCAAAATCAAACATCACACCAAAAAAAAAAAAATGGCCAAAATTCTTCACTCTATATTCACCAATCGGTTCAACCACATGATCTACCACGCCGCCTCCACCTTGAAATCACAACACATTAAAAATTAGCCGGCAAGTATATATCTACGCCCTACAGAGAGATTTTTTAATAAATATTTATACAGGAGGGTGAGTGTGTGTGTGTGTGTGTGTGTGTGTGTGTGTGTGAGAGTGAGAGAGAGAAACTGTTTAAATAGAGACGTTGTAGTCTCAGACTCCCATCTCATCTTTTTGGAAAGCCTTTTTGTTCTTTTGTGAATTGTTTTTACTATCCACCGCCTCGGCGTAGATTAGATCGGCGACCACCGAAGGTCCGGCGTGAGGTTTGATGACGGTAGAATGGAGAGAGATTCTGACTGACGCAGTGACATGGTCCCACTTTAGCTGAAAGGGGGACAATCCCAAGATGGTTATTAATTCACCATCTAATTCGGTTGTGCTTGGGCATTGGGAATTAACTTACAAAATTTTAATTACAATCAGACCCCATAAAATTTTTTTTTTTCAATAATAAAATATCCGTGCACATGAATTAATTCCTCCTCACATCTAATCAAAAGCAGGACATCCCGCATATTTGAGATTATTTATAGGTTACCTATTAGCATTTTAAAAAAAATAACCGATATCACTGATAACTTGATATCTTACTCTAACGAGTGAACATATATAACGTTTATATGGTTATAGTAGTCATTAAATTACATGAATTTTTTTTTTTGCTATAGATATACACGTTTGTGTCGATTACTCTCTCAAATTTAGCACTCACCATCATAAGAGGGAGATGTTGATGATCCCTTTGTAATTGCTGTGGCTTTTGTCCTTAGCCTTTTCAGCAGGCACAGACCCCATATCTCAGACTTTGCTATATGATTTTAAAAATTTGACTTGTAATATGACTGTTATATTAAATATGAAGACCTACTATCAAACCAATTTTTTAAAACTATTTAACATTTTCCTTCCCTCGTATCCCACCACCTCCGTAATCACACAGCTTTTCCACTACACATTCTATATCTACTATAAAGTACCCCGATCTATGAAATGGATAGCTTCCTTTGCTTTTTGGATCGTAATCATACACTACAATCAAGCAAAAGAAAAAAACCTTTATAAACTCGTAAGTACATGAATCTTTTCTCTTTTTTTGACACTAAACTCTTTTTTTTGACACAATCTGATTCCTAGAAAGAATGATAAAGAACTTCAGACAAGAAAAAAAGAGTTTTATAAGAATATCTTTTTTTTTTTTTTTTTGGGCAGTTTATAGGATCAAGAGGTATAGAATGATAGTAATTAAAAAATCCTTTTCAACTGCCTTAATTGATTTTTTGGGAAAGTTTACGGTATCCAAAAAAATAGTATTCGGTATCGAATCATTGTCACTTTTTATGGTAAAATTATAATTTTAAAAATAGAAGTTACAACTGTTTAAGGGAAGATCACGATCGATTACAGACGACCATGATTGATCATAAACTCTCAGTATCGATCTCAACATTCTATGATCGATTATGCCTTTTAAATTTATAACTTACACCTCAAAAAAATTACAACTTAACCTTAAAAAAATTGTAATTTTCTAGCTTTTTCCTTGTTTCTTTGATTCTGAGAGAGTTTTGAATGGAAAAGAGAGGAAAAAGAATAGTCTCTATTTAGAGATGTATCTTTTTTCTAGGATTGGTTTTGCCATGTTTTAGACATAGAGGAGTGGACAAGAAAAGGGTGATTCTTGGTTTGGCTGTTTAATTTGTGAGATGGGGTCTTTTCCTCCTGGGCATCTTCTTCCAGGGACACTGTTCCTTCTGGTTGGTACATGGCACATATGGAGCTCTGTGGTCCGGTATGTATCAAACCCCAAAACTTTTCGCCTTAGGGTTTGGAACCCTGTTCCAGGTTTTTATGGGAGGCTCAAGTACTTGGAGTTTTACTTTATAGCAATTGGAGGTTTTATTGATGTGTATAGAGCTTTTGTATTCCCGTGGCCTCAGGCTCTGTAACGATCTCACGTCGATTAAAAATAAAACTAGATGTGTGTACATAAATTCTTGGACACCATTTTCTTGTAAGTCGATTTTAAGCCAATTTTCAGGGATAAGTTCTACTCATGGATTCATAACAATTGGTATTAAAGCTATCCACTACGTCGAGTATGAGATCGAATACAATGTGAGGTGTAACTTTCTATGGTCGAGTCACGGAAGAGACGACCTATAGACTAGATTAAGATGACTTGACATTTTCTACTGAAGCGTGGTGGAATATAATGTTAAAAATAATTCTAAATGTGTGTATATAAACTTTTGGACACCCTTTATTTGCAAACCGGTTTTAAATCAATTTTTAAGAGTAAGTTCTACTCATGGGTTCATAATAAACTCTTTGTTAATGGGATCTTGAACCCCTCTCACTTGAACAATTTTGAGCTTGGAGGCATGCTTTTCATGTTCTTCATCTTTGACATTGTCACTTTGTTCTATGAGAAAACAAGGTCAGTTTTCCTCTTTTATATTGTTCTTGGCATATAGTATTTGGTATTTGAGAAATTATAGGAAAGGAAACTATTTGTTAGAAGCCATGGTTAGCCCGACACACACGACTCATTTTTCAGAAATCAACTTAATGGAAAACTTAGGGGCTCAAAATTCTTAATTTTCTTGTATATTCCTCGGCTTTGGCGATGGAAAAGGAATCTATTAATTGTAAGTAGTGTTGGATATGGAAATAACAAAGAGTTAACAAGAAATCAAGATTGTTTTAACAAATTAAAAACATTCAGTTTATACACAGTATTTATAACATCAAGCAATGTCATCAAATCAGTATGCATACTTAGAACACCAAATATAAATATTCTTACGTCACCTTATTGGGTCCGTAGATAAAGTCAGTTCGTATAAGTAAATGCAAACCTATTCAGTATGGAACAACAATGGATTCTATAAGCTCTTGAAGTGGAGCTAGCTCCTTCTTGTCAATCAGTCCAAACTCCTGCATAGAAGCAGAACAGAAAGAGTTGGTAAACAAAATCTAATGGTCTTATGATGGGTAAAACATCGTATACCAATTGCATCCCAATCATTTCTAAAGTGCACAATCACGATCCTTAAATAATACCCTCTCTGAAAGTCAAAAGACGCAGGAATGAGGACACTCATAGAGGAAGATTGATTCGAGAAGCCAGCAATATAGCATCGGCATCTTATAATATCTGACATGGTATAGAAGGATATTCATATAACCGTTGGTCTGCAACCAGGAGAAGATGCTTGTGACCACGGATACCGTGCTTTCCAGATACAGAAAAAATACATGACTTCCACATAAGGAAACAGTTCACTTTGCCATTAAAATCACAATTAATTACTAGTTAAAAGAATTACTGCAAACTGAATAGAGATATAAAAGCAGAGGGGAGAACCTCTGACCAACTACAACTCCAACAGATTTCTTTAGAACACCTTCCTTCCTTCCCTCCCTCGAATGAAAGAAAATGGAATTGTATTGAAACAAAAAAAAAATATAAAGCTTAATGACACTGCAATTAACAAACCAAGATTACAAGTAGAACAAATAATGCAAACAAGATAACCTAGTACTATGTAATGAAAATGGTGCCACTGAAGAAAATTGGCACATTTAAAGAACTGTATTTCTCTTCAGAAAAGAGTAAGAAAATTAACTTTAGTTACCAAGATTGGGAGAAACTTACACAGGTAAAAAGAATAAAATGCTTGAAGCAGGTATTTAGATGAGCCTCCTCCTTAAGACTCACAATCTTCTGAAAGTGGGAGTGATAAATATGAGCATATACACGGAACAGACGTTTGAATATTGTTTTCACAACGTCTCTGAAGTTGGGAGGAAATGGTGCACCTACAAAATTTACACAAACATAAACTAATGCCTGTTGCCCATGCCCAACAGACAAAGGAATTATAACATAATATAGAAAATACAGTCAGCGCTTTCTTTTCAAAAGGTTACCATCTCTGATTCTTTCACAATGATAACATAAGGCTACAAATCAAACACAAGCTTTTACCCAGCCTTTGAGGAAATAAGGATTCATCATCCAACTGAGATTCAATCCAGTCCATCAAATACTCGACATATTTTGGAGCCGAAACTTCTATGGGTTTCTTGATTTGTACACCATCGGCCCATCTATACTCGTACCTGAAATATTTTATCTGCACTATGTCAGGGACTTCATGTTTATATGTGTTACACTCTAAAGTTCCAAGAAGTTGGAATTTTCATAAAGTATACGGCAGATTTAGTAAATTTGTTCAAGTCATCTCAGAAAATCAAATATGAATTCTGCTGGGGACGGTTCTCTGTTCAATATGATGTTTTCAAGATGACACTCAATCGGGAAAGAAAGGAAAAAGAATAGGCCACACACACACACAGAGAGAAAGAGGAAACATTTCAATCATCCCATAGAAACCAGAAAACAGATTGGAAGTATGGACATATCCGGATAGGTATAGCAAACATTGTAGAGATGCAAAGGCAAGCCCAATAATCATATTACTTAGAAATTTGGTACACTAAATCACATTGAAACTATCGCAAGTTTTAAATGCCATTACATAGGCTTCACTTTTCCATAGAAATAAAATTATTAATAAAGCAAAAGAAACAAAAGTGGTACATGCAGGGTAGAAAACCAGGCTACAGCCCAGGGTTAAAATTCGAAGCCAATAAACAAAGTCAACAAGACAGCCACCAATACTAAAACCCTCTACAGATCCGCAATGAACAGTTTCTAATGTACAGTGATAATTCAACCAAATTTGTTCGTATCCACTCCTTCCATATGTACAATTTATAAAGCAAGGAGGTAATTTACAGAGAATTATGTCTGGAGTTTTCGATCCTAATCAACCAGCTGAATTCAAGTAAAAAGCTGATCAAGGCATGACCTATCGAACCCCAAAGATAGAAGGAAAACATGCAAGTCCTATGCAACCCGCTATGGATATGTTAGTGATCACGGATTCTGGTGGCCATTTTATACTAATCAAGTGATCCACGGCCTACACAAACAGACGCCCAACACCACTAACCAAGTAAATCGACGTGTGGGAATCAACAAATCCACAAAAAATGGCAGTTTATAACCAAGAATGCTACAAAGACGACACCATTTCCCCCTCCCCTCCTCCCAACAATACTCACTCGCTTTACTTATGTTCACTTTAAACCTGAAAATAGCTCTTAAAAAGAAAATACACCCCAAAAAATGGATTTGTACCTCATCCAACCCATAAAACATAAGGGTATTATCAGTATGAAGCTTAACCACAATGAAACACAAACGAGATAAAGTGCCACCTAACCAGAAACTTCTAGAACTGCCCAAAAGGCCACAAATGCTTCCATCACAAAGACTGAGAAAGAGGCTGATCAGCACCACATTGACTTCCACCAACATCGTTGTTTTAAGAGTAGAGAACCCTGCCACCACCCACCATGCCAATAGGCATAAAGTCAATGTTCACGACATCCACCATCTCAGGAATCAAGAGTAAATTTCAGATTTGTAAAACCATAAAAATCCCAGAAAAGGTTCAGTAAAGGTTATATTGCGAATAATAACTTATGAAAATTAAAATAAAACAAATAAAGAAATCATAAAGATAAAACATTCACAATGATAGTGGCGATAAAACCATTAAAGTCCTTTCATAAATTAAGGACTCATCTGTCCTACCTACTATATTCCTGTACGAAGAATCACTGTGCCCACTTTTAACAGGACAAAAGTGCTCCCATCTTTTACATCTTTACTGCTCCCAGAAATGAGAAAAACTGTAATCGTACCACATCCCCTCTTCTTTTTGGCTGCGACCCTTCTCTGCTCACACAATCACAACCCTCATAATCAATCTGCATCAACACCACCATTCCTCGTTAGTTAGCTGTCGACTGGAAACTTCGAATCCATCAAGTACCATTGCCTTCAACTTCCAAATACCACCACCAGTGCCGAGCATTGGCAGTTGGCCGTGATGCTCACATGCCATTCAATTTTGTAACTCCTCCTTGCAACTATGGTACATAACAATGATTTTCTTACTTTGGAACGGACCTATCATACACGATGCAAGGCAAAGACCAAAGATGACAATGGACAAAATTGATCGATACCAACAAGTCACAATGACAGGCAAAGACCGGAGATAAGCCTACGAAGTTCCGCGATCTTGGTAAAGAGTTTTTTTTTCCTGTTAACTTCACCAATTACCACCGTGACAGTTTATACTGTAAAAGTGGATGCAGTGCTAATCCTACAATTTGCGTGTAGGAGGATACCACTTCCCATGCTTTAATTTACCATGTAGTGTGTGCTAACTAACCTGTGGTACAGTACTGGAAATACAAATTAACAAAGTATCCATTGGGCACTAAAGTATTTAGAAGTTGTAAAATGTCAAATCAATATTTCAAATTCTTAAAAGGGCCATGCTAATAATTAAAAGAAAAGACTTTATCAGATGTCAGTAATGTTATCCAAAGTTGAGTAGTGATGTTATTTTATGTATAAAACACAGAAGCTATATGTAAATGTATGCATGCATACACGTGCACGTAATACCAATTGCCCACATATTTTCACAAGTTTGATAGGCTGCAGAGTAAAAAAATTGCCAAGATTTCTCATGAAATAAAGAGAAAAACTCCAATGTGACCTGGGCGTCACATGTTCGAGTTACAAAAATAGTCTACACGCATGCGAGGGTAAGAATGCATATATACTCTTCCCAGCCGCTCTTTTTTAGGTGAACTTGATGAACTCATCGGAGAATGTATCAATTAAGTTCTGCAACATCTTGTTTAATACCCGAAAATAGTTTTTGCTTTTCTGTAAGCAAATAACAAAAGTAACATAAAAAAAGCTACTTTACTAAGACATACTTAGGGCCTGCAGTCATCGTGGGGCAGTTCTCTGGCGTACAGAACTCTGTGAGGGTGCCATAGAGGAGATTCACCTGGTTGAAGAAATCCACAGCTGAAAATTTAAAATTTGAACAACCTCTATTCAGATTTGGGTCTTGGAGAGAAGCTTATTGCATTATGTGAGCTAAAAAAAAGGATACTGTACTGATAGATTGTGTGCATCAGTAAAATGGACATCAAACAGAATAACTGCACTTCAAACAGAAACTTCGAATTAATGTAGCATGCATACATCTGCAAAAGAGTTGTATCCATGTTGCACCTGTTTTGGACATGGAAACTTTTGGAGATTCTTAAATGTTGGCCCTACATCCCTCAATATTCTCACAATTAATATAAAATTCCACTGTTGGACATATAGGCAACATTTCCTAGACACTTGTTTACATGCATATAGAGGCATGCTTGCCACCTCCATGCACTACTTTACAAGTAGTTGCTGTGTCAGTATATCCTATCATCTATCCACTATCATTGTTCCAAATCCACCACCATGCAACACGGAAATAATAAAAGAAAACAGCATCATGAAAGACTAAACCTCACAAATTGAAAGGAATAGGACAAACAGGATCACAATTGATTAATAATAGTGTGTGTGTGTGTGTGTGTGAGAGAGAGAGAGAGAGAGAGAGAGAGTACTGTTGACAGCAAGCCATTCATGTATGTCCTCCCCAGGGGGAAGCCTTACAGCTTCTCTCAGGTTTCCACTACCTAAAGTGGCATCAATGTGCTTTCTTAGCTGTGCCCCCTGCATTAAGAAATTATGAAATATAACATACATAAATTCATACTAATCTAGTATGTCCAATAATAAAGCAAAATTGAGAAGCAAATGTTTCAGAATTGGTCGATATTTCTCTACATGACAAAACAAATTGTTATAGAGGAGTCTGCAATATTATGCCCACTGCATCATAATGATTAGGTAGTGAGCATAATTAAATAAGCTAGACCACAAGAACTGGTGAGAAACATTTATTATTACACAGCATGGAAAAACAGTTTGACAAAATCCAAAACATTCAAGGGCTTACTTGAAGGGATGGGTAAGCCATCAATTAACAACCATTGACGTTGACAATTTTTGTAGATCATTTAGGGCTTTCCCTAACATAAAACTTGAGTACCTGTCACTACTATAAGCTCATACTAAGCCCAAAAGCACATGCATGCCATGGATAACCTTCCATTAAACAAAAAAATTATCCTAAATTGTGAATCCCGATATTTTGTGAAACAATCAATACGAGGAGGAGCAGGATGACGAGAGAAATGAAATTAACAAGACCATCAGAAGCATCATTAGCCAGAAAAGGAATTACATAGATATCTAAAATGAAAATATAGTGCATTTTGGTGTATGAAAGAATTTATGTTTCTTCTATTCCTGCCTTAAATGGCGAGCAAATGGTATTTATGGACTGGCACATGTGAGAAATCATACCACAGGAAAACAAATACCAGAAAGAAAACAAAGAGAGTGGAGAAAATTTCTAGTACAACAAAGAGAGCAACCTTACTCCCCGATGGTGCACTTTTTTTGGGCCGAAATGTCCTTTGATTCCTGTTTGCCAACAGCCAATTAAATCATAACAAACCAGCAGATGAAGTGGATCAAAATGTAAATCATAAAATTACCACTAAACCAAAGAAATGCATACTATAATTTTGTCTCTAAGCTCATTAACAGGAAAATTTAAAGCATGAAAAAACTATCGACAGAGAGTCATCCAGTAACATTTGAGCATGTAAACAAAACAAACAGTTATTAATCTTCAGTCCGGGAAGAATAGTTCATCTGAATTGTATATCTGCGATAAGTATAATAAACAAGCATGCTTTTGACAGCCTAGCTTTTTACCATCATACCCCAGACACGTGAAAAGTAGTTAATTCAGTGAAATTTTAGAAACAATTTTAGTTGACAACTACAACTAGTTTTATGACTGTTCCAAACTTATTTCTTCAATTAACCCCCAAAATACCAGAAAGTACCTCCAATTAATTCTTGCTACACAATACCCAAATAACAGTTCATGAACTGTGAGTCTGTGACGACAGGAACAAAGAACTCGTACAAAATTTGCTGATTGGAGGAAATGTAGAACTAAGACCCATCTTGCAGCAACACAGCTCAATGGGCAACAAGTTTGTCTAAAATATGTGCTTACTATCCAACCAAGCAGACACACTGATTATCAGTTTATGAAATTTCGGATAAATATATAATCTACTACTTGTGCATAATACATGGATGGTTAGCCGTTTCTACCAACATGGTCAGTAACATGCTTGCTACCTAATTACTACCCAGTTGGAGCAAGCATTGATAAGTGAGAAAGTTAATCATTGGCAAGCCATTACCACACAAACACAAACAAAAAACACATATATACAGGCACAGACAATGCCAATACCCATTGTTAGTCCCACCAATGTGGCTGTGGGCTGGATACAAGCTACTATCTGCACATAGTGGGTACCGTCGGACTTTTACCCACATTTTCAGGTTCAAAACTCAGGTATTAGAGTTGCACCAAACAATAACCAATAAACTGACAAATTAATATTTGATCTCTTTCTTTCACGCCTTTTCGCAAACATCCAATACAAATAATTTATCTCCACACCTATCAGATCAGTGGCTACTAATTACAATTGTAGCCTGGAGGACAAAGCTATAGACACAATTGTAGGAAGTAATTACAAATCAATGAGCCACTAATGTTTTACTCTTACACCAAAGTAGTAATCCTTACATATAAAGAAACCCTTTTACTTTTATTGTAAATTCTTTCTTTTATCCTTGCTTTTCATTTGTCTATTGATTCATCCCAACTACTGCATATACTAGGATGCGAGTGTAGAGTCTCCAGGGTTATACAAAAAATTTTATAGATTCATATGGCTTTGTCGCTAGAAAATTACAATTTAACAAAATCATTTTTCTCATCTCTTTCAATTTTTTTACTTTTCCATTGCATAGCTATAACAAAGAAGGGGTCTCACCTTAGATTACATGGAACAGGAGCGGAAGCGCGAAAGCACAAAAATTCAAAAAAAACTTAGAGTGAGAGCACTTTAAAGTGTCATATTATATACATACAAAGATATTTACATATGTAAAAATTAATAAAAATACAATTTAAACAATTAAATTTCATACACAAAGATATAATAAATTATTTAAATTTTTTTATTATTGATTTGACTCTCAAATCCCATATGGAAACAATATGGTGAAGGATATAAAACAAAGTAAAAACAATTGAAAGGCATTTATGCGTTGAGGACTTGTTCCACATCGGAAAAGTTTCAAAAAGTGAAGCCTCAACATGCTACTTACTAGAATCCCACATCGGTTGATTATGGGAAGTGGGAATGGAAAGGCTGCTACTTACAACAACGCACTTTTTAGTTCAGTAATTGGTCACGTCTTGAGGGTCCATTGACAAATTTTGCTTGGAATTAGGTCCAACTCAAAAATTAGTTAAAAATTCCGTAAAATTGTGGAGTGGATCCTGAAAATTTCTAATTAATTGTAAACATGAAATTTGCGAATTTAATTTTTTGAATCCGCAAATTTGTGTTGAATCCGCTCTGAATTCGTGCATTTGAAATATTTGCATTTCAAGCGCAAAATAGTTGAGGTATTATAGTAACAAATCGTGTAATCTAGGTCTCACACACGAATATGCCCGGATTGAATTTTGACTGATCCAAACTCGAATTTAAAAAGTTTAATCCTAATACGAATACGAATACGAATCCGAAACGATTATCTAACGGATTTATTTTTATGATCCATATTTGAATCCGTTAACATTCATAATAACTTAATTTAACTAAAATTTAACAAATTATATCTAAATTTCAATTAAATTTTGTTAAATAATCACTTCAATTCTTGGATGTATATATAATTATTTATTTCGGATCAAATCATACATGTATCAGATATAAGTATATCTAAATTAATCCATTAAATATAAATCGGATTCGGATTCGGGTCAAACTTCAATCCATTGATACCCACGATGGTAACAACAAAAAAAGCCTAACTTTCGGCGGGGGGGGGGGGGGGGGGGGGGGGGTGGTTACGAAGGAGTCTTGTATGCTCAGCTCAATTAACTTCTCATTTTTCTTTTGCTTTTTTTCCAATCCACACATCTACTTAATCACTCGATTCTCTAATCTCTACAATTTCAATTCTTATTAACTATGATCCGCCTGCATGCATGAAGTCTCAATTGAAATGATATACTGGGGCGGAGAAACATGAATATATGTATTAAAAACAATCAGTAATAAAAACATGAAAAACACAATATGTATTAAGCGAAATATATCCTAATTCACGCACTAAAACATCTAAAAACAAATCGCAAAACAAAAGAACTGATGCACATGGTCATATAATATCAAAATCCATATAATTAATTGCCGAAATAACATAATTAAAGATGTAAAATCATAGAATTGAAGATTTTGTGCTTACCTGCCAATACCGAAGAGACTCATGGCTCGAGAGAGAGAGAGAGACCTTTTGGTAGCTCTAGGTGACGGAGAGAATAAGAGGAGAGAGAGAGAGAAAGAGAGAGACCGGGCAGTGGAAATGGGCAGGCCGAGGGCACCAACTTTATTCGCGGGCAGATTTCAATTTTAGTTGAGAGGTCGAAAAAGCTGTCTTGCACTGAGTCCGCATCTATGATCGAACACCAGACCAGAGAAAAGGGTGTTTGGAGAGAGAGAGAGAGAGAGAGAGAGATGCTAAAGAGACGGACATTGGCCACTATCATCAGCTGGCACAATAATTCCATTGGCCACTGCGCCATGTGCCACGTGGGAACCTTTGAGTGAGTAAAATGGAGAGTGACATCCACTTTAATAATTTTCCCTATTTTTTTTTAGAGATAAAACCATAATCAACCTATTTTTGGTTGGCAATAAATACAAGAAAAATTTATAACTATAGTATGATATTTGATAAAATATGTTTAAAATATGCATGTATTATATTATTTGTGTTCATTAAAAATAAAAAACCCTCTCATGGGTTATTTTTAATTTGAGTATTGTACCGGATGAGACTAAAAAATTGGGTCCAATTCAATACATGATGGTAGTAACCATTGATCAACTTTTTTACCCTACCCTATTCTTATTATATTATGTCTAGATTAAGTTTTGAAGGAGGAGTATATTAATTATTTATAATATCAATCATATTTGTTGAAAGTGGATGTGTGGTACTAATTTAAAAAAAGACAAAAAAACCCACGTAAAATTTATCACTTTTTTATTTTTTTAGGTTTTTCTTATTTGGTATGACTTATGAGAGGGGAGAAGTTATATCTATAGAAAATGAAAAAAGAATAAAAAAGAGAAAACAAAATCACTTCCCCTTGATTTGTAAGAAGAGAATATGAGAATAATTTAAATTTTTTCATTTCCTTTTATATTTTTCTCTCAAACAAAAAGCAAAAAAAAAATGATCTCATTGTTTTTTTAAACAAAATAAGAAAATCACTTTTTTGAGTTTAAAGATATGATAAAAAAAATTGAATGACATAAACTATTGAACTAATAGGTTATCTTATGAGCCACAAACCATTTGTCAAGACTTATTATGAAGGCAGTCACTCATTATCCCTTTTACCCAGATCTTTGGAAAATAATATCAATTGAAAGAATATATTAATTGAGAAATGTAAATTTTAATTTAATTAATTTGTAATAATTAATTACAAAAATAATAAAGTATTATAAAATAAAAAATAAAAGATACTCATACTTGAAAAGAGCTGTAAAATAAAGGGCCACAGGAGGAATTCAATCACCAGCCCCACACCTCACAGCATGTACCCCAACCACCCACGCTGCTCCCTCTAACCTCAGCACAAACCTCTCACTGACACTTGATTCCTCCAAAGACACAGACCATTTATCTGCTGAAAAACCAAGGTATAACACAATCTACAAAACCCCCACTTCCACTCTTCTTCCACTGTACTTAACTTCCACTTTTTTTTTTTTTTCCTCACAGCTTTTTCCATCTGCTCTCACACACTCATTTTCAAGTATGTCCAAAGCCAAGCCCTAGATCTGTTCCCCACAAAGGTAACCCTCTCTCTATCTCTCTTTCTCTCTCTTACACATACTAAGTAACTAGTATGTATGACTCTGAGTCTCTGATGTTTTTGTTGTTCTTGCAGCCTTTTTCCAGGAATTTCAGGGGGGGTGTCTAGAGGTTCTAGGAGGAGGGAGGGGGTGGAGATGAGTGGGACCTCGACGGTGTCGGTGGCCGCGGCGGGGATTGGTGGGGAGGGGTATTTTCGGCCGCCGTTTACGGCTGTGCAGTGGCAGGAGCTGGAGCATCAAGCTCTGATATACAAGTACCTTGTGGCGGGACTCCCCGTGCCGGCTGACCTCGTCGTCCCCATTCGCCGGAGCTTTGAGGCCTTGTCGGCCAGGTTTTTTCACCACCCTACCTGTAAGACACAGCCAACAAATTTTTTTATTTTATTTTCTATTTAAAAATACAGACTTTCATGTACATTTTCTTTAAAAAGAGAATATTGTGTTGCAGTGCTGTTAATTTAATCAATTTTGTTGTTCTCTTGCTTGATATAGATTTGTTCAGTTAATATTAGGGTAGTAATTTAGTTATTTTTTTATCAGCAACAAATAATTTCATTAATACTAGAAAAGTATTAGACAAGTCCGCTAATGTATAAAGGTAAGGTTTTTTCAATTCATATGTATCTATATCTATTGAGTTCTTAGTTTTTGCATTTTTATCCTTGAAATTTACCAATGCCATTTGCTATATTTAGTCATTTGATAATGCTTATGATGCTTCTACACATTTGTATGCCATGCCTAAGATTCTGTTGGAACTTACAAGGAAAGTTCAGAGCTCCCATCTACAGCAAAGCAAGATTTTCTTTCGATTTCCTGATGGAAAAAAAAAACTCGTACTTTATAAGAAATGAAATTGTTAGGAGACTAGGGAGTTCAATGATCCAAGATCCAATATATATGTCTGGAACCCATGCTCACCTAAAAGCTTAAGCCTATAGACGGTGAGCCCATCAACAATATATTATGAAGGAAAATGGTACTTGAGACCTAAAATATTGACTTGATCAATTATAGCCATTGAATAGATAATGGGTCCAAATGAACATTGGTACACAGTTAAATCAATGATAGCGATCGATTAAGTTAGCAAAATCAGTATTTTAAGTCCATGTAGCATTGCTCTATTATATCACTTTAACTTAATTTTCCATCCGATGTGAAATTTTCACACATGTAATACTCAACAATCTCCTCTTCATGTGTGAACCATATCGGACTTAGGTCCCTCTTGAGTCTGATCTATCACTTTCCACAAGCATTGCGTTCAACCACTTTTTATAAGAGTCCGTTCTTCCAAGAAACGAGTTTTTACTGCTATTTTTGAGTCATTGCATTACTACTTTGCCAAGAACCCTTGCGCTCAGTATCGCGCCTTTCTTTTTTCCCAATATACGTTTCCATGACTTCAATACCAAGATCCCTTCATTTTTCTTTAAAGCCACCGCATGTATATTAGGCCTTGTTTCATGGAAATGCAACTCGGAAAAAGAGTAAGGTGCAGGATTGGACACAAGGACTTTTGGCAGTGTGGTAATGTAGTGATTCATAAAGAGCGGTAAAAACTTGGTTCTTAGATGAGCGGGCTCTTTTAAAAAGTGGTTGGATGCAGTGCTTGTAGAGAGTGGTGGATCAGACTCAAGGCGGCGCCAAGCCTGATGTGGTTTACACATGAAGGGGAGATTGTCGGGTATTGCATGTGTGGGAATACCACATCGGATAGAAAACTAAGTTAAAGTGTCCTAATAGAAATTATTTCATTTTATCTAATCTGTGTTTTGGAAACAGGAAATTCATACTAAATACGTTGAATGATACAATTTTTTGGGGGGTTAATGGTTGCATTCGACGGGACGGACATGGACCTTTCAATGGGATGGCCATTCTTGACTTTATAATGGTTGAACACTTGAACTCATTCCTTTTCCAAGTATATGGTTTTGCTTATGGAAAAATAAGTTCATTGTTGTTGGCTCAATAAAGAGGAACTACACATGTACTGCCTTCCTCGGGGACTTGCCTTAGGTTTTGTTCGGATTTAACCCGTATATATCG
Source organism: Ilex aquifolium (assembly GCA_951799425.1). Classification (NCBI taxonomy): domain Eukaryota; kingdom Viridiplantae; phylum Streptophyta; class Magnoliopsida; order Aquifoliales; family Aquifoliaceae; genus Ilex; species Ilex aquifolium. Next base: position 447,371 of record OX637392.1, on the reverse strand, counting down.
TTAAGTTTCGATCTCAACTTCTAGAATGTTCTATTTTGTTACCTTCAATTGGGATGGTGCTTTCAGTTTCTAGTCTTTATGTGCAGTGGGCTATTGTTCGTATTATGGGAAGAAATTTGACCCTGAGCCGGGTAGGTGCCGAAGGACAGATGGGAAGAAGTGGAGGTGCTCCAAAGATGCCTACCCAGACTCCAAGTACTGTGAGCGGCACATGCACCGTGGCCGCAACCGTTCAAGAAAGCCTGTGGAATCTCAATTTACTTCGCAGTCCTCGACTGCGATGTCACACATTTCTGCTGGCAACAACAGTAGCAGTGGAAGTTCCCAAAGTAGTGGCAGCGGAATGTTTCAAAACATGCCCCCATACACCATGGTTAATGCGGGGAATATTTTCTATGGAAACAATGTATCAAAGTTGCAAATGGAGCCTGGCCCCTATGGGATCAGTAACAAAGAATACAGGTACCCCATTTATGTTCCCTTTTATCTTACAATCCTTCATGAATCAGTATTAATACCATGATGGTTTGCTTCTTTTGAGTGCTTCTCTATTGTACTGCAAACTATTGCATTTATGCATAATTGAGTGTTTTTCCTGCTGTACTTACATAATTGATTTATTCCATATCTAGTTGTGACAGTGGTGCCAGGTATAGCATCTGTAAATTTGATTTAGGATATTAGTGCAGTAATATCAAGTCTGGGCTATATTTGTTCTGAGGAATATATGCTGGCCCATGCCATTTACAGTGTAGACAACTTCAAGAAAGTTATTGGACATTCTGTGGATTTTTTTGGCTACTTATATTGGTTAATGTGTGCATGTTTAATAGTAATACAAGGTATGCCATGGTGCTTTCACATTGTTTATGCTTGCATATGTTTATAATCCACGAAGCACTAACCATCCTGCTTTCACTGTGGCAACCTAGACGTATTTGCAGTACATCTTTTATAATTGATGACTGGATGTAATTGTCATGTGTATTGTAGAACCGACTGGGCACTGGTACAAAGCAAAAGAAGTGTCGGTGCTGGTAAAATATATCTGAGGTAGGATAAGAAAAGGAAGGGGGAAGACAGGGAGAAATGCCTATGTCGTAACTCTCTTAATCCTACAATGCCCTTTTTCTCAATTTTAGTCTTCAGCATAGGAGAACCTCCTCTGGACTCTGAGTTGGAGTCAAATGAATTCTTATTTCTGCCACAAAAGCATCTCTAGATGTGGCCCCTTGATCAGAGTTTGTCATTATTAATTAGATAGTGGAGTCACATTATTAATCAGATAGTGGAGTCACCAAGTTGTGGAGGGAGCTTCTTCCCAGCAAGCTCATCATATTTCATGAAACATGCTCTGGATTTTGCTGTAGAACAAAGATCTAAAGAGAGTTAGTCGGATATGGACTCACTCCTTTGAAATCAAAAGTCGGGCATCTACAGCATGCAAATGAATAGAAAACTTTAGTCTGCCTTCAATAGGAGATGCTTTTAAAACTTGAGATGAGGCTGATGGTCAGGAACCTTTGCAATTGTAATGGCGTAAATGGAGCAATGAGTCCCTGATACCCACATTACTCTCTACACTGGAAATCAATTTCTCTGAACGTAAAAATTTGTTGGCGATGTTATCCCATCGAGTGGCAGATGCAGGCTTATATTGAAAAATGGTGTCATGGCATGCCACATCTCAGTTGAGTAGATGATGAATCGGTTTCGTTGTTCCATTATGGATTTGGGTTGTCAAAATGCACACAATTTGTGCATTTTTCTGTAAATTTGTAGCAAAACAAACCAGACATGTTAATCTCTCCATCGCGATGAATCCTAATCACTGTAGTGAAAATGTGTGGAAGTAGGGTATAGCAGAGACAAGAATTACACATTGAAGTAAGGTACACCCTGTGGTAGCTGACCTCCTAGAGAGGTGCGGACTCTTTCATGATCCTACTGAACTCTAGAACATGAGTAACTTTAAAGGTAGGAAAAATGCAATTGATAACTGTTGGAAGCTACTTTTTCTTGTCCCTCCTAAAATTGAACGAGTAATCCTCTTACTTAAATAACTGAATGATGTTGCATGCAAAACATCTTGCAAAAATCTGCGGCACAAATATTTCCTTTACATTGAAAAGAGATTGGGTTGGGGGTTAAGAGAGAGAGAGAGACAGCAACTTTAACATCTGAGCTTTGATGAAAAGGAGAAAGTAGAACTAGAGGAGACAGGATTGGAGGTCATTTTAGTTTTCTTCCATTCCTTCCAACCCTATGATGCCTTCACAAAAGCAAAGACAAAGTGTATGAAGGGAAATCATTAAATATCTTATGATCCTAGCCCTTCCTTTTTCCCAAGCTTATGTGTTGTCATGTCATGCAATGATAAGTGAAAATTAGAAAAGGTCTTAATCACTGAAATTTACATTGGTTTAATGAGGGAGAAAAGGGATAGCCAAATGCTGTGAAGATTCCGAGCAGAATACTTTGCATTGTAGTTGCCTGAAGGCGTCTCCAATCATTCCATATTAGGTTATGCATTTTTTGCCAAATCCAAAGGGCTGAAAAAAAGCTTCCTGCACTAGGATCACTCATCCATAAGGCAGGGATGATTCAATAAACTAAAATATTCTGTCGATTTTTTGTTTGTTTATGTGTGTGTGTGTATCTGTTACATTCTACGTGAAAGAAGCTGAGGGGGTTTTGTGGTCCAAAAACACATCGTATGATTTTTGAGGAAAGAAGAGAAGTTTAAATGCAGCCTGAATCAAATCCAAAAATCCAGGAGACCCTTTGACCTATTGGGAAGCAAGACAAACAAGAATGCTGTATTAATATACCGTAAGACTTGCTAACAAGGAGTCTATTCAAAGTTCAGTCCTCTATATCACAAGTTACGTATCCTCGGTATCACATACTAGACTCTGTGGTAATAGCAATGATTTCAAGTCATTTATCTACACTACACAATGGATGGAATAAGATCTATTGAGATGATCACAGAACATTTGTTCAACACATTTTCAGCATATGATATATCTTTGTGCCTCCAAATACTGGAGTCAGATTAACAGCCTTGTTGGAAACTGGAAAGGATTATGTACAATGGAAGAATGAAGAGGCATACTTGGTCCTTCTTTGTGCTGATACTTCTAAGATTGTTGTTGGACTTATGACCCTGGGAATGATTTCCTCCAATGCTGATGTGAACAAGAGCAGAGGGAGGGGGTGGGATTGGGAGATGAATTTTCTTTCGTAGTTTTAGGTAAATTGATGACTTCTAGGTAGTATTTCTAGTATACAGTCTGTACCCCTTGCACAACCTGTGGATATTATTTTGTTGGAGTGGCAATTGTGACTGAACTCCAGATTTTGTTTACAAATGAAACATGCAGGTATCTCCATGGACCGACACCTGATGCAGATGAGCACAATTTCCCTCCCTCTCAATTTCCCTCCATCCCATTGTCGAAACCAAGAAATGATTCTTATTTTCAAAGCAACTACCCACAGCTGCAAATGGGGCACACTTTTGAGCCTATGATTGATGTTGCAATGTCAAAACAACGGCAGCAACATTGCTTCTTTGGTAGCGACACTGGTTCACCAGGGCCAGCCAAGCAGGATCAGCATTCTATGCGGCCTTTTTTCGATGAATGGTCTAAACCTAGAGAGGCATGGTCTGATCTGGATGATGGGAAATCCAACAAGAGTTCATCCTCTGCCACTCAGCTATCTATCTCCTTTCCGATGGCCTCCTCTGAATTCTCTTTGAAGAACGCGAGTTCCTCAAATGGTGAGTTAAGTCTCTTGACAGACTAATCTTGTTCAATGATCACCTCATGCTTGCCTTCCAAACAGAATGAGAATTTGAAACCACTCTGTTCCATGTTGTTTTGTGCTAGGTGGCGACGCTTGAAACGTTGCAGTCATATTAATGCAAAGCTGTCTGAGATGCGGTTTACTAAATTGTTAATGTACTTATCTGGATGCTTTTGTTTGGATTCTGGATATGTATCTTAATGTTGTTGGAACTTAGAGGTGCATTTTCGATGTCGGTTTTCAACATTCTGTAGGAACCAGACTAGCTGTGTTTTAACAAATGCATGCTAAAGTTTTTCACCCACAATAAATGTAGTTTCTACCAGGCATCAATGGTGTCAAATGTTCTGATTGCTGTATTTCCTCTTTGACTTCTGGTTTTTGTATTTTGAATACTTGTGTATCAGATTTGTGGCTTCCAACATTGGAAACTGACTCAGACCCTTCTAAAATGTTTTATAGTTCGAAGTTGCTGGTTATGGATTTTAATACCATGGAGGCCACTTTGAAAATGCTTATAATTGAACTCAACACCATATAAGAGAAAATATAAAAATAAAACTTCGGATAAATTTCATCACACACCCCTTGTAACTTCTCCTTTATTAATTGTAACTTGAACTTTAAGCGCTCGTTTGGTTATTGTATTATATAAGAATGGATTGTATTAAGTAATATATGTTAATTCTGTATAAATGGATAAATTACAAGATAAAATAGAGAACAAAAATGTTACGCATTATAATCCGGTGTTTAGTAAGAGATTGGATTTAGAGCGGGCTAATAAAGTATTAATTATATATTGATAAAAAAATCATCAATCTTGTCTTATTATTAATATTTTTGTTTATTCTGTGGGTAAAATAATAAATTTATAATTTAATATGCTTGATTTGGACTATAATACCACCTCATCATATGGTATTAAAATTGACTTAATAGTATGTATAGAGTGTATTATTTGGATAAATATTTGAAATAAGACTATATATAATACGGAATATTTTTTTACAACCAAACAGGTTGGATTAAAGAGTTTTAATATGTTATGATTCTGTAATTTCACTTTTTAATACTGCAACCGGACTAGACGACTACTAAAATTTTAACTTTCATAATTGATCATAACATTTTTGATTGATTATATATTTTGTAGTTATTTTTTACATCCTAAAAACTTTATAATTTAATTTGGTATGATACTTCTTCCGACATCATAGTTTTCCTCAAAAGGGCAAATGATCATCTATGATTTATATTTAGATACATACATGTACGGCTATTCTTTTTCCTGATGCCCCAGTCCCACAAAATATTATTGTTAAGCTTTTTCAGAAGGAATTTAGTGGTCATCTAAGTAAGACACAGGAAAAAAATCTAGTACCATAACAAGCTTGCATGATTTGAAGCAGTGATTGATTGGTTTTCTCTTGAAATGAAAGCTTAATAGTAACACATGACATCCGACAGATTAAAACGAGTCCAAAGCATTTACCAAAGTATTCTAAAAATGCCTAGTGATAATTTCAAGGATAATTCAAATGATAATAAGGTCGAGTTGTAAATTCAGACGTCCAGAATTTAAATTTTGACAATATTTTAGGGTCAAACCATGAGGATTTTAATATCTTAATCTTGACGTGGATGACCTGATTTTAATCGGACCAAAGAAAATATTAGTTGAGATGTGCATAAATTAATCTGGATATTCTGACCGTTGAATTAAAAAAAAAGAAGTGATGGTGGATTTTTTTGCGTCTGTTTTTTTTTTTGCTGGTTAAAAAAAGGGGTGAGGGTAAGGAAAAGCGTCCAACGACCACCCCGTTAGGCCTTCACTGATGGGATTATAAGGCCCCTGACCGCATCTGGAACACCTCTCGAGACCAGACCTAGCTAGGCTAGCATAGCAGCCAACCACCGAGCCCTAATGGAGACTCCAGAACTCGAACTCTCAACCTCTGGGTGAGTCCTCCATTCTACCATTAATTCCTTTTTAACTTATTTTAGTGGTGTTAGCTAATGGTGGCCACCCAAGATGCAGTGGTGCCCACCCTTGAAGGCCATGAGGCCCATGACCCATATGGGAACGAGCCCACTTTCCATTTATTTACAAATTACACATCTTAGGTTATTCATTATTAACTTATTCACACTTCTTGAGTTAATCTATGATTAATTTATTTATATTATTATTATTGGTCCAAACTTATGTAAAATAACTTTCTCTTTAAAATTGTTTTATTTTTTAAGTTTGTATTACATTAATGTTCTTAAACTCCTCCTTTAGTTGTAGCGTAACCTATTAGAGATCTCCTTGATTCTTGAAGTCGCAAATATCTTTCTTTAATATCAATGCTATTTTCGACAGTGTTTTTCTTCCATTTTTAATATTTTATTATTTAATTCTTAATCAATTGTGAATATTGTTAGGTGCTTGATTGTGAATGCCTATATTGAGAAAATTCATCGAGGGTAAATGCTTTCAAATGGCACCATTTTTTTTTAAAACAAAAAGCTTTTAATTAATTTTTTTTGTTTTGTTTTGATTGTGCTTACCTATTTTTTGGCATTTTGTCTTTAAGGAAAATTTGAAGTATTAAATCTAGCATAACCAAAAAATTAAATATATTATCATACTTTTGTAGATTGTGAGAAAAAAAAATTAAAACCTTATTAAAATGTCCGATGTCCACCCAAAAACGATTTTTTGGCTCTGCCTCTGAACAAAAGTTATTACTTTTAATGGTCAAATTACATTTGATGATGCACAAATTGATATTGCACAAGATCAACAGTCGAATATACGTAAGAGTGCAATTAATGAACAATAAATAGACAATTAATAGCAGAAACAGTAAATATGGAGTCAACACAAAGATATATAGTGGTTCGGTCTGGGTGACCTACTCCACTCTCGGGAACGGCAGCCGTGGCCGGATGTGTTTTATTGATGAATAAAAGTCACCAGGAGAGTATACTCCGGAAGTATTACAATGCTTTGTGAAAGAGAAACTGGAGAGGTGTAGAAAGAACGAGAAGTAGTGGTCTCAAGGTCCTGCCCTCTATGTGGAGAAGGCTTACATTATATAGGGAAGGTGAGGCGGTGATGTGAGGGAGATGACTCTACCATTTTGGTAAGTACAATTAAGGTAGGATTAGATCACTATGAATGAATATCCCGATATTCTCCCCAATGTGGCCCTATCCCTTCGGGCTTCCTGGATCTTAAGTTGGGTCAGAGTGGCAAAGTGAGGAGGGAGACCATAGAGGCGGCGCCCATATGAGGAAAAGGGAGCGTGGAGCGAGAGGAGAGATAGGAGTGTCCATGGGCGGCGCCCAGGGCCTAGGCGGCACCAGGGCTTGGGCGACCCCCTTGGGTGGCGCCAGGGGCTTGGGTGACTCCTTTGGGCGCTGGTGACTTGGACCTTCTTGATCAATTGGGCTTAGACTGCCTTATAACTGATTTGGGCTTAGTCAATTTATTGGGCCTGACCAGTTGATTTTGGGCTCATCAACATTTTTAAAGGTGAAATTATAACTAATTTGGATTATTCATGATAGATCATAAATAACCCAATCAGTTGTAACTTAATTTTTAAAAAATATAATTGTTATGATCACTAATGCTATTGTGACATAATTTAGGGACATAATTTGGTGATTTAATGCATTATGACCATTGGATTAATAGTGTTGGGACCCAATGATAATTTAATGTTCGGATCCATTGATAATCTAATGGCTACAATTATTAAGTCCACAAATTATGTTCCAATAACATTATTTTTTTTATGATTTATCATAACATTTTGTGATTGATCATATTTTTTACACCTAAAAAAAATTATAACAGGACTAAATTTCAGTAAGTCGGTATCGTAGTGTTCCTCTTGTGGTTTTGTGACAATAATTGGGTTATTCAGTACAATGATATGGTGAAGAGTAAAATGGGGGAAAAAAACGGCTGTTTCCGATATATCCTAATATGGGTTGTGCCTTTTCCGGTGTTTTTTTTTTGTTCGACTGTTAGTGGTGTTTGGACTAACTTACGCATGACTCGATTAATTCCTTCTCTAGTTTGGTCAAAACAGGCCATCCACGCCGAGATTAGGACATTCATGAAGGATAAATCCCTCATGTACTGGCCTCAAAGAGTTGTCAAGATTTAAACCCGAGATTAGGGTATTCATGAGGAATAAATCTCTCATGTACTAGCTCAAGGAGTTACCAAGATTCAAACCCGGGACTAGAGTATTTATGAGGAATAAATCCCTCATGTACTGGCTCAACGAGTTGCCAAGATTCAAACCTGAGATTAGGATATTGATGAGGGATAAATCCCTCATAAACTGACCTCAAGAAATTATCAAAATTCAAACTCAAAATGTTTGAATTAACATGTCATTCTTAGTTAGGTCGTGTATTATTAATGTTTGTACAATGACTTCTCAAACTCCACTAGCCACTGATTCAGAGTGGATGTCAACTTCACCAAATTCACAAAATTGAATTGACCAAATTCATTACCTCAATCACACTTATTACAGTACTTCAAAAATCTTGGAGAGAGAGGAAGAAGCAGCAAGAAAGACCAAGTAATTAAACTTGTTTTGTGAATTTAGAGAGATTCTGAGAGCAAAAACATGGCTGGGTGTGCTGTGGAAGTCTCAATTTTGAACCTCAGCTTCCTACTGGAGAAGAAATTGTCCTGGATAGGGGGAACGATTACCTTGATGACAAGAGTTCACAGTGAAATCTCTGAGATAAAGCTCGAGCTCGAGAGCATGGGATCTTTTGTAAGGGATGCTAAAAGGTACAAAGACCAGAATGAAAGGCTTAGTGTTTGGTTGGCACAAGTAAGCAACGCACTTTAAAGTTGAAGACATAATGGATGAATTCATCTATCACATGGACAGCATAAACAAAGGTGGTGGTGGTGGTTTGAAGGGTAGTTTCTCTCTCCTCCGTAGAGTTCACCTCCCAGAAGAACACTCTTTGAGTTATCGAACCACCACCAAGTTGAAGAAAATCAAAGCCATAGCAGAAAGAAAGATATGATCTGGGTCATTTCAAAGAAAGTTCAACTTCAAGCTCAGACCACAGTCCCAGCTGGGTGGAGAATCTGGGAGAGTGTTCCTTCTTCGTTGAGAGTGACAATGTTGTAGGCACAGAGAAGAAAAGGATTTACTGTTAAGGTGGTTGATGGATGGGGATAGGCAGCTAGCGCACTGTGATTTCAGTGGTGGGAATGGGTGGCTCCGGGAAAACCACTGTGGTTGCTGAGGCGTACAACCACCACTCTGTGAAGCGATATTTTGATTGCTACGAATGGGTTTCTGTCTCTCAGAATTATGTGATCGAGGACATGTTAAGAAGAATGATTGATGAATTCTTCGATGGAAAGAAGGTACTTGTTCCTACAGGTTCAAGCACAATGAGTTATAAACAGCTGGTGGAAACTCTTTGTCAAGTTCCTGCAGGAAAAGAGCTATGTGATTGTTTTCAACGATGTATGGACTATGGACTATGGACTATGGACTACAAATTTCAAGAGGCAATAAGTGTTGCACTATCGGATGGGAAAAATGGACGGCGGGGTCATAGTAACGACTCGGAAAGTGTTCCACTTGACAATGCTAAAAAAGAAATAAAAAGACAACCTTAGCATGTGACCTTACAGATATTTCTGTGACTTGGATATATTTGGGTCAAGATATAGCACCCAAAAATCACGGACTGTTTGGTTTGCATTTCAAAAAATAATATCCAAAAATTATTTTTGGAAAAAAATTTAAGAAAGTGTTTTTAAAAAAATTTAGATTACAAAATCTATTTCGTTATATATTTTTGAAAATAGTATTAAAGAACAAAAATTATAAAATCTGTTTGGACAATAATCCACAATTTTCACATCTCTTTCTTTCCCCTCTCTTTGTCTCCACAAAACAAACACACACACACACACACACACACGCATACATAGATGCACACAGATCTGTGTAGATCTGAATCTTTAGTTGTTGTGTGCGCGCGCGCGAGAGAGAGAGAGAGAGGCAGATCTAAAGCTTCCTCTGTGGTGAAGAAGAATACGCTGGAGAAGACGCTAAAGCTTCCTCTATGGTGTTCGTTCTGTTTGATGGGCAAAGTGGAGAGAGAGAGAGAGGAAGGAAAAAAAAAAAGGAAGCCTTTTGCTGCTAAGGGGACTCGAAGGGGTTTGTTTCTGTGTTTCCAAAATTTTCGCAAAAAATGATGTGAAAACAAGCTGTGCTTGTTTTCTGTTTTTATGCTTCAATTCTCATTTTTTTTCGAAAATTAGATAACAAAAATTCAAACCAAACATTGTTTCATTGTTTTTAGAGTTTTGAGTACAAAAAAATAATTTTGAAGAATCAAACCAAACAAACCCCACATTTCTTGGTATAATCAAATTTTTAATTCTTGAGAATATCAAATTTCCAATGCTTGATTGGATTAGCTTTTTAGAAAAGGAAAACACTTGCTTTCTTGGGTCAGACATTAATGCTCTGTTTGGTAAGAATGATGAAAAGTAGGAAGGATATAAAGTAAGAGGATACACTTTACACTTTCTACCCTTCATGGAAGGAAAATAGGAATGATACATTTTTCTTCCTTTGTGTTTGGTAGGATGGATGAAAAATAAAAATGACTAAATTTTTATTTTTTGTGCTGTCTAAAATTAGGGTTGACAATCAAGTCGTGTCGTATTAGATTCATGTTGAGTCATTACGGGTTTGTATCGAACATTAGTCAAACAAAACTCAACTCATTTAACTAATTAATTGTGTCGTGTTGAGTTGCGAGTTGACTTGTTTATTTTCGTGTCGTATTCGTATTTGTATTCGTATTGACCCACATAAACTTTGAATACAAAATTTAACGCAAATATTATATTTTTCATTTAATTGAATCCATGTTAATATTTTTTCTATAAATTAAAAATTAACTTAAATAAATATAATAATAATAATAAGTGCAAATATCTTTTTTATATAATAATTATGTTAGTGCTTAATAAATAGTTACAAATAATTAACATTTTATGTCTATAATACTAGTTAAACATGTTAGTTTCGTACTAATTTCATGTTACCATACAAACGAGAAAATAAAGAAAGTGTTTATTTTTAAATAAACGGGTTGATAGTGTCAATTTTGAGTTTGACGAGTTGAACTGAATATGAGTTTTTTATATTTCTTGTTCGCGTGTCAGGCAATTTTCAAGTTCGTGTCGAATTATAATCAAATTCGTGTTATAAAATTCGTATCAAGTTCGAGTCGTGTCATCCTGTTGAGTCGAAAATTTTCACCCCTAGCTAAGATAAAAAAAATATTTTTTAAAATTTTAATTTTAATTTTTTAAAATTTTAATTTTAATTTTTTAAAATTTTTTAAAAATATATATATAAATACATATTTTATTATTATATTTTTATATGAAATTAATGTATACATAATATATGTATACTAGTTATTGCCTGTACCTGAAGACACATAGTAATAAAAAATGGTAAACAATAAACATATTTGTATTCATATCCAAAATCAAATCCCAAATATAGAGGATATATAAATAAATTTAAGCATCAATAAGGGTGAAAAGTGGTGGTGGTAAGAGATGTTGATGGTTGTGGTGAATGGCAATGACCGTGGTGGTGGTGGCGGCGACGACAGTGGTGGTTGCGGCGGTGGTAGTTGGGGCGACGGTGGTGGTGGCGACGGCGATGGTGTCGACGGCGATGACGGTAGTGGCGGCGATGACGATGGCGATGGCGATGACGATGGAAGTGGTGGTGACAACGACGGCGACAGTGGTGGTGGTGGTGGTGGCGGTTGTGATGGTGGTGGCAGTGGTGGCGACAACGGTAGTGGTGGTGGCGACGACGATGGTGGTTGTGGTGGTGGTGGCGGCGGCGATGATAGTGGTGGAAAAAAAATTAATCCGTCTACTTTTCCATCCTTCATATTTTCTTTCCTTACCAAAAATGATGTTTTATTTATCCCTCCAACTTTTCATCCTTCCATTTTTTCATCATACCAAACAGAGAATAAGAAACGGGTTGCCCAACTATCTGCTCCATGGATTACGGATCATGAAATTTCTCAGGTGCGTTCCAAAGGATTATATGTAGGATCTGATACAAAATTAAAACAGAAATAGAAGATACAATATTCTTTCTTTTTCTTTTTAGCTAGTCCCAAAGATAACTTTTTCTTCACCTTTTTGTTATATCAATTTACGAGGAGATATTCATACAAAAAATGGAGCAATGATTGATTGTACAGGGTTTATATTTTAAATAGTATTTGTTTGTTTTTAAATGCATAATTTAAAATTAAAGTGAATAGAAAGAAAATAAAAAGGATGTAAAAGAGAAAAAACAACATTGATTTTCTTTTGAAGACGATTTGCCAGATAGAAAATGTCGGTTAGGGACATGAACTTCAAGCCTGGCAGTAGCTTCAATAAGAACAAGAGCCAAAGTTAGCATACCTACAAGCCTCATGAAACAGATAATTGAGGACAAGGCAAGTTAGAAGTTTAGCTTAGGCAAGAAATGCCTGGGGGAAATTCCAGCCCGAAAAACTGAGAAAAGACTCCTTAACTGTCTGCAAAGTTGGGGTTCAACTGCTGTGCTTCCCCTTTCCCTCACCTTCCTTTCTTCTCCCACTCTCCCATCCCCCCCAATCTCCCCCGGGAACGTAGGTAGGGTCTGGACTGTATGGTTCCATCCCAACATGTCAATACCAGCCAAGAATTTACAAATCCAGTAAGGTTGCATATACTACAGGTGAAGTATATTGATAAGTGATGAAAAGAACGCCCACAAAAAATTTGAAAAAGGGAGACATAATATACTGAAAATCACAAGTGCAAAACCCTACAATAATAGAGGCAAAACTCAATCACCCCCGTTTACCACCATTTTCAACACCCCACTATCACATCTCCTCAAGTCAAGTGTCAACCAACCTCGATGAAAACCATGCTTGAGAGTTTCTGAAGCTGGTAGTAATGAGAAAGAAAATATAATATTGACTATATTTTGCTCTTTATCCAATATAAGAGTTAACAAAATAAGTACATTCATGATCAACAAAATTACAAAATGAGGAAACCAAAATGAGAGAAAAATTTTCTCTTATAAATACAAAAGATATGGTAATGGAATATTATTGATATTACAACTATTTCCTTCAGAAGAATAAGGCAAATATCAAATTCTAACGATACTTACAATAAGTGGCTACAGGGTTAAGAATCCTCCATGGTGTCAATCCTTCAAACCTGCAAGAGGATGATGTGCACTACATTTATTTCCCCACTTGTTCTTTAATGAAAGAATATAAATTGGTATGGTAATAAGAGGAATAGAAATGCAAAATCCGGAGGACAGAATACTTGATATAATCAGACTAGGTTTTATAACCTTATCATGCAATAAGCTCCCTTGATCCAAAGATAATAAGGAATTTCAAAGACCCTAATCCCTTAAATGATGTTCACAATCTGAATGAAATCGCTGTAAGTAGGCTAAGTTGCGGGTAATTTGGTTACCTCATGTTGGCACACATATTGAAAACTGCCACTATCATAGAAAACTTTTAGCAGAATTGGTTGGTTTGAAGTGTACTCATAAATTGGAATACATATGTCGGACATATCTATATAATAAAGTACAATACAATTCAAATCTCAAAAGATAAACAAAATGACTTTTGCTATTCGCGGTTGAGATCTCTTTAAATTTTACTTTAAAGTTAATTTGACGGCTAATATTAACACTCCAAATTTAATAAGAAAAATAGACCCCTAAGGGTGTGTTTGAGATGACTTTTTAAAAGTGTTTTTAATACTTATAATTTTTCATCAATACTTTAAAAAAAAAAAAATAGTGTTTGGAACCACCCCACCACCATCACTACCACTATCACCCCCATCGCCCCACCACCATTATCATTACCACCACCACTGCCACCCCACCCCACCACCAAACTACCCCCCTCCCCCCCATCATCACCACTACCATTACCACCTCCGCTGTCGCCACCACACCACCACCACCAATGTCACCACCCCTCGCCCCTTATCACCACCATCGCTGTCGTCACCATACCCCCCCTACCATCACCACCGTCGCCACCCCACCACCACCGCCCAACCACCACCATCCATATTACACCCACCACCACCACCACCGTCACCACCACCCCCTACCGCCCGACCACCACCATCCCCACTACCCCCACCACCACCACCGTCACTTCTACCCCATCACCACCCTACCACCATCGTCCCTGTCCAACCATCACCCCTACCACCACTATCCCTATCGCCTCACCACCACCCTTCACGACCATCACCACGACCGTCATCGCCACCGTCGTCACCCCACCACCACTACCATTGCTCACTCCTACTATAACCGGTGCTTAAATTTTTTTCTCTCTCCTCTATATTTGTGATTTGATTTTAAATATGAATACAAATATATTTATTGTTGACCATTTTTTTTTATTACTCTATGCCTTCAGGCACAGACAATAACTAGTATGCATATATTATTTAATTTATACATGCACATGCATACATACATATTATGACTGAGGAAGTTGTGAAGCAGAGGAGAATAAATGTGACCAATTGTCAAGACTTCTCATGTATACAAAATTCTTTATCAAACACTCCATATTAAACCTCATCATGGCATTCCTACAGTTATATTCAAGATGTAAAATGGCCTTAGATACTATTGATTTGCTTCAATGGTTCCGGCTTATAAACTCGATGGATCAACTTTTTTTTTTTTGGATCCAAAACAGTCATTGTATACCACTTCATTAAGTAGGAAAGTTCGAATTATAATCAGTTTCAATAAAAGCCTTAAGCTCTGGGGGTGCATGCATCTAATATCTTCCATCACTGTGTTGATTTCCCATGGGGGAACGTTCTTTGTGGCGCTCAGCTTGATAGCGTTAAGGCAGTCGCTTAAGATTGTTATATTCATCAGTAAGCAAGCGTCTACCATAAGACAGGGGTGCCAGATCGCTACTGCTTCAGCGAACAAACTTGATGTAGCAGAGAAGGCTTTTGAGGTTGATGGATCAACTTCATCTTGCATGCAAATCCTTCGACTTTTTCACATTTTTTTGGGTGAAATCCATCTTATCCAACAAAAGTTTCCTTTCCTACTCTCGCTTTTTTCAAATCCACAACCAATTTAAGAGATTGGATTATAACCGGATCACACTCAAATCTATATAGAATCAAACAGGTTAAGTTCCTATTACAATTATCCTAAATAGTATGATATGATATATATTTATTTGTTGGGATTATTTAGTCTGTTGATCATATATTATACTGAATAATTTTGCATATTTTTTCGATGAGCCGAATAATGACGTATATGTGATGAGTCCAACTCTTTTTTACTTTTTTGTCTTTCCCTCGGATTTGCATAAATACACACACACACGGACATATATGTCAAATTTGAATTCCAAAGTTCCTGCTTCTATGAACTTGCTTTTACTAGAGCAACATATGGGACTACATCAGCATAAATGGTGGGTTGTGCAAAGAGCCAAACCCCACAAATGATTCATTAATGATTTAATTTTCTTTTTTTTTTTGTACATTAATGATTTAATTTTCATATATTCAGTTCAGTAATTGAATTTTTAGCAAGCAGCTCCAAGGCTAATATTAGGCATTCGACCTAAGCAGGCTTTTGTACTAATTTAAAGCAGTTTGCCTTGCAAGTAGGCTCAACAGAGAATAGCACAAGTATGACCAGAATAATTTCTAGAAGAAAGGAGATAGCAAATAATTAGAACACAATTGCAAAAGGTCACAAGGATCAAATATCATTGAACATAATTGCATGCATTTGGTGACAAGAATAGGCACATCAGGGAACACACCAATCCAGTTACCAGTCAAAAACCAACACTTTCAAACATATGGTGATCTCCTAAGAAGGCTAAGATGTATTAACATTGAAGTTATTTACCACCCAAAAAACCTTCCAAGTTATTAGCATACCTTTGTGAGGATGAAATAAGTGATCACTGATTCTTCCTAAATGATCCAGAATAGATTTACTACCGGAATACATGGTGCTCTTCATCTCAGAAAAAATTACCCCTTTGTCCAAGGGATTTTCGTACTTGAAGCTTGGGAACTTTCCACTTGCGTTTCTTTTCAACCCAGAAATGTGTGGTCCAATGTTCCTCCAACCATCACTGGCAACGTTTCCCATGCTAAGTCGACCATTGGATCGAGCAAACTCCACTGCAGCAGTTCCTGTAGCCATAAAAGCTGGTCCAGAGAAAATAGTGAAAAAAGAAAAGTTTTGACAATTGGCAATCAAGAGTAAAATTGCGCACTTATAACATATATGTGCATAGAATGATGAGGCAAGGCTGGTAAGCATAGAAGAAAAATTATAAACCCCAACACAACATTTTTTGTTGTATCTCTGTTCGCTTAGACACATGAAAGAATTGGCAATCAAGACTATAAATGAGCAATTATAACAAATATGTGCATGGTATGATGAGGCAAGCATACAAGGAAAATTATAAACCTCTACACATATCACTTTTCGTAGTGTGTCGGTTTCCTTAGATGCACATGAAATATTAAAGGTAACTTCCAATGTGAATGAGGGGTTCAGAACATGTATAAAACCATTCAACTACAGAAATGAGAAGTTTACCATTGTAAGGTGCTTCAAACAGGCCATTTGCAGGAAGACCAATGCCAAAACCAACCAGAGTGATCCCTACACTAATTCCGATACCACAGCCAGCTCCAACATAACCAATCGCCTCAGGACCAAAGCCAGGACCCCATCCGACCCCGCAACCCACACCTATTCCAATGCCCCAAAACGCACCAGAAGTAGGATGCACTGGGTTCCATCTTTCATATCTCCGGAGCAGGCCCTTTATGATCATTAGAACCTGCAATCGGAATTGATAAAAATATAAGTATTCTTAAGAAAGCATTTTGAGAAAAGGTATAACTTCTAATGTACTCAATTAGTCCATACACCATTGGACAATAGCATACAACAATGCAACTATCAAATTAAATAACGAAGGAAATCTAGAATCCTCGGCAAATGTTTTATCAGGAAGAAGAGTTCATCTCATCCATCTTTGATACATGAGGTTCCCTCCAAATAGCACCTGCGTGAGTTATCATTTACTCAACTTGCAAAAAGCTACTAAAGTAGCTTTGCCGTGGCTACAATTTCCTACGAAACTTGACAGCCTTGTTAGGATTTTTCATGCTCTGTAACATAGTTGTTAGTATCATATGATATGTGATACGCGATACATGAAGAAAATGATACGTACTGCTTAAGTGTATCGGTTTGAACCGTATCGCGCATACATAATACGATACATCCGATATAAGACGATTCGTACGAGTCGTCCAATACGGAGTGATCAAAAAAAATTTCTTTGAATTTTAACCAGAAAACGACGTCTTTTCACTGAAAGTAATTCTTTCAAACACTAGGCAATGAAACGACGCCGTTTCACCATCTATAGTTTTAAAAAATAAAAGTCTTATTTTTTTTGCGTTCTATTGCCGGAGCAAATAGTTTGATTGTTAAAAGCGTCATCTTCTGACTATTTTAGATGTTAGAATTAGAACTCTCTAAATTTTGATACTGATGAATGATGTTAGAAGCTTCAATACTTAGATTGGTAATTTTTTGTTTAGGTCATTGTAATCTCTTTAAATTATTTTATATGAGAAATTTATGGTACAATGAAATGTTATTATGTCATTTTGTCATAGATATACATATTTTAAAAAATCTTTTATAAAACTGAACGTATCTTACAATATATGATATGTGATACATTGTTTTTGAAAAATAAGACGTTTTCCGATACACGTTTTGACAACCTTGGTATGCAATACCGATGCAATCGAAATGATGATGTTTCTCCCAAGTCAACTAATTTTCAACAACAATGAGAATGTTGGCTCGTAAAAGAAGAGGCAACATGACATTAAAGTTAATTATAGACATTTTACAACTAAAAAGAAAGTTGAAACCACCATGGTAAGCTATTTAGTGATCCGTATACCACTCGCAGTACCCACTAAAAAAAACCAGAAACCATTTAAATAATATTATTATGCAAGAAAAAGTTTTCAATTAGATCTAAAGGATAAAAAAGAGTTGCACCCATCTCTATAATAAAGAAGGGATTGATTATTTTCAACTTTTCGAACAAAACACTACCTATACAAATCCAAAGATGAACAAAAAATAGTCATCCTATAGGTACATGAGAACTCCAAGGTGAATCCAATCAAGCGGCACACACAAACTAAGTTTTTCAGACACTCACATTTTGACACATGTATTCAAAATGCATCAAGTACCCTATTAAACACCCAACGCCTAAGTTAAGGTCTATTATATGTATTCGACATTTTCCAAATGGATATGCGTCTAGCAGGCATATCTAGGAATACTATTTTATTGCAGAATTATTAAATAATACCTTCTTTATATGTTCTTTCTTGTACCACAATTACTTTCAAATGAATGAATTGTCCATTTTGAACATTCTATTTACCTTGAATATCATCTACCTAGAAAATTTAACAAAATATGAACTTCCTACCTTGTCCCTATGTCTTTGCATATCGATATTAATTGAATCCAACATGAGACACATATCATACCCGATACTCATAAGCAGTCCATGTAACATAACATTTAACACAAGATACCAAATTTTCACATAAAGACCACAAAATTAGACTTCAAATTGTAAAAAACAAAAACAAAAAAACAAATCCACCACTAGCAAAACAATTCTAAACTGAATATAAATTTGTAGGAATATGCAAGCTAGTCTAGCTTATGACCTTGTGTATTTTAGCCATAGGAACTTCCACACACACTCAAAAAAAAAAACTATAAAAAAAGAATAAATTCACAAGAAAAGTTTCATTATCTTGTTTTTTACTATTAAAAGATAAATAACACAAAAGACAAGAAAAGGCAACAAATTTGGATTTTATTTTCGTAAGCATTTTGACTTTCTCAGAAACCATACGGACTTCTCAATCACGTAAATTACCATCAAACAATGAGATTCGTATTGAATCAACTGGTCCTGCTCAGCGTTTCACAGCAAATTCTTGAATGAGTGTGACAAGAAGAGGTTGGAAATGTATAAAATGATTCTGAATTGAACTAAACCACGAGGTTTGGTTGGGCTTTTCATTGTACTTGAAAATGAGTTTTTTGGAAGCTGATACACGAGAAATTTTTTTTTAGCCAAAAGTCCATTTGGAAAAAAATTGTCTAATATACCCTTAAAAACAAAATAATTGTTCTCATAAAATCAATTAGGAAACTTTACTTATAATTAAAACACATTTAGAAACTAAAATTTCTAAATTTAAGAATTTTATAATATTAGAACTATTTTCCTATATATGTATATATACACACTAGTAATTGCCCGTTGCCCGTGCTTGAAGGTACGAAATAATAAAAAAAAATTATGAGAAGTTAATAGTAGCCCGATGAAACTTTTTGTAGCAAATAATAACTTATATTTTAAGTGATAAGTAAGTGTTTGATTTTTTTTTCTTAAATAAAGTGAAACTACTGGTGGCGTATTTATAGGTCCTTCTTACCACTAAAATGCTTGTAGGATATTCTCTTAGATAATTTTACATTTTTTCATATTTCTAGAAATATCTAATAGATGTGTTATTTACCTTGTAGATGCCACAACATATTTTTTGTATAAAGTGGATCTTGTAAAGATATGACACTCATTTTGAGAACCTTTCAAAAGTATCTAGATATCTTATATTAAACTTTTATTAATATACTTCTAGAATCTCAATGAGAAAATACCATCTTGGAGTTGTTTTTAACTTATATTTCAATTTATCATTGTTTGTATAGAAGTGTGGTTTGAACTTATTGTTTTCAATGTAAGAGCTTGGTTGTAAAACACACTTTAAGCCCATCCAATTCAAAATAAAAAATCAAAACTAAAATTCAATTTTGAATGTGAAAATTCCAAAACTGATTCTACCCAGTAAAACCCAATCAACAACCCAGTTAAAAAAATTATGGTCTACTAAGAAAGAAAACTCAATTTCATGTCAAGAATTTCATAAAGCAACCACTGTTGGTGAAAGGCCCTGATGCAAATTTCTTAAAGGCCATGACACAAATTTCGTGTATTTAATCACGGCAACAATGAAACACACAAGTACGATTGAAAATTGAAAGAAATAAGAGCAAATTGACCCAAACCATTTCACACCAACCTTCCAATCTAAGAAACCACATGGCAATTGATGACGTAAGCTGTTATAAATATCCTCTCGTGTGAACCAAAAAATAACTAACTACTTCAAAAGTAACAAAGTAATAAATCAGAGAATTAAAGAACAGAGAGGAAGATTTTGTGAGGTTTCTGAAATTCGTTTGGGGGTGGTTTTTCAGGGGAGGAGTGGTTTTTCGGAAGGGTGTTTCTGGGTGGGGAGGGGTTTTTGGTTGGGGGACGGGCGCTTCTGGGTTTAGGGAGAGAGAGAGAGAGAGAGAGGGAAGAAGATAAACCTGGTGGCAGCCGGTGGCGAGGGGAGGAGCGATTGCTGATGGCAGCCGGTGGCGTCGCTGCTGGAAGAGAAGATGGGTGAGACGGTGAGAGTGAGGACACAGTGTGAAACACAAATGAGAGAGAGAAGGCTGATTCACCAAAAAGCCCAAAGCCCAATGGGCTGCCCACGGCCCGGAAGTCCAACGGGCTAATGGGCAGTCCGGCCAGTACACATGGCAGGGCTTGGGTAACCTGTTAGCCCGGCTCGTAGGGCCTGGGCAGTGTTTTTTTTGGGCCGGGGGCCAGGCGGGCTGGCCCGTTAGCCCGTGTTTCATAATCATATTGTGCAATTAATTTTTGTCTTGGCACAGAAGATAAATTGTTCTGTTTTTGGTAGAAGTTAAAATAATTTTTCTAGTCACCTGATAAATTTTCTCTTGAAAAAGTGACGTAGTTCTAAACATATTAATAATGCAGTGTACAACTTCAAGTAGTTTTTACCCTTTTCGACCAAGATAAATTTCATGATGGTCAAAGATTGTTAGATTCGGAGTTATTTTATATGAATTGTTTCACCTGTTTTTTGGTCCCATATTCTTAAATTGACTACAGTAACATGGACATGTCAAGAAATTATAAAGTCTCCCGTAAACATCCCTTCTTAGGTGCCATTTGTTTTATCTTTTATTGGGCACAATACAAATTCGGATCAATATTTACAAAATGTGGTGATTTGGAAGAAAGTGGTCAATGATTATAACAAAATAGTTAACGTGCAATGCACATGTGCATCTACTAGTGCATATATATATATATGCAAATCTGAAAGGTAATTTTTTTTTTTTTTAACTTTATACCGGTCAAAACTTCAAATAGACAAATCAGATCTATATCTATTCATCTTCTTTGGTTTTACTTGGCCGTTGCGACATCGTTTCTCTCAGTATGTGAACCCAGAACTAGGTTTGCTTTAAAAGAAAGAGTAAAAATGCATATAATAAAGGCTAGTGTGATGAGGAGGAGGAGATGAGTAGTAATAAAATATGATTGATTTTGTTGGTACAAATTCTTGCACAACTCAAGAATTTTGGCTGACTTGGCGTGTGCCAAAACGACCACCCAGTAGCCTTTTACTTCTCTTCGCCAGCTGGGAGCTCGTCCCACATCAGAAGAGAGTCGTCTCCCCACCCCGCATATAAGCCTTTGCACTCAAAGGAGGTGGTATCCACTAGCCATCTCAGACTCTCTTCCGATGTGGGACGAGCTCCCAGCTGGCAAAGAGAGGTAAAAGGCTACTGGGTGGTCGCTTTGGCACACGCCAGGTCAGCCAAAATTCTTGAGTTGTGCAAGAATTTGTACCAACAGATTTAATAGATCTAGGTAAAATTTAACAAGCTTGAAGTAAGCAGAATAACCTTATTACAAAATAAAGTAGAACGAAGTTTGAATCCAAAAGACAAATAGAGGTCCAGATCGTTTTGAGACAAATCTAACGGACAACTTAATCCCAACATAAAAGACGGTTCAGATCATCTCAAAAATACTAATCCGATGATCATAATTGAATTTAACTCTAACACTTTTATCTCTCATATAACTTTGTCTCTCTTATCTCTTAGACATTTTAAACACACTATCTCATCTCATCTCTCTCTCTCTCTCTATATATATATCTATATATAATAAAGTAGTTAAATTCAAAATCAATCTAATCGCCATCACCACTTCCACACAAATAAAAAGTATAAATAAATAATCCATAAATAAAATCATAAAGTTATTATTCATACCAAAAATAAATCACTACTATATGAAAACCTATAGTTCTCCAAAAAGAAAAAAAAAATCCAATCTAATCACCAATAAAAAAAAATAAGTGACCAATAAAAAATAACAAGTATTACCAATTGCACAAAAAAAAAAATTCAAAACCAATCTAATCGTCATCACCACTTTCACACAAACAAAAATACAGATATCTAATCCATAAGTAAAACCTTCGAACTATTATTCATACATAATCATCACTTTGCTCATAATTACATGAAAACTTACAGTTCTAAAAAATTTAATTTTTATTGAAAGTGAACAGAACATATTGTTGATTGTCATAAATGATTAGTTAAAATAATATCTACTACAAATTTTGTTAATGGCAAAACATCTCATTATTTCATGTTGATTATTTTTTTTGTTCAATTTTTATAACTGGGTAGTTATCAAATATTTTATGTTTAATTTTTATAATTGTGCAGTTAGTAAATGTTTAACATTGATGCGTGTTTATGAATATTGATGATTTTTTTGTGTTGGTTTAGTAGTGTATGATTTAGCAATAATTTGTTGTTTTTAATTTTTAATGTTCGTGTGGTTTAGTTGTGGATATATTGTCATTAACTGATTATTGTTAAATGTTATATGTTAAAAGTGTATTATTTGTACCTTGATTTAGGTTGGTTTTGTTTAATTTTTAATTTTACGATAAAACTTTGCATAAATTTAAAAATATTTCTATTAAACACACATAAAATATATAATATATCTAAGTTTAGTGCTTCTTTTTTCAAGGTTTGTCAGTTTACGTTTGACCTCAATAACCTCATACACACCATCACTACAACACAAAAACCAGTATCCAAATGGACAATGTCACCATTTTTGGACATGTAAGTTATTTGGTATATCGATTTTTTCAAAACCTTTAGTATAATATTTCATTAAAAACCATTATATACTTACTATATAATTTTTCATCCTTCTTATTACAAACTGATTCATATCTAGAGTACACCGTAAGTAGATCTTCTTATCACGCATCTTAGTACCGGTGGTTGATGTTTACTTCTAACTTCTTATCAATAAATGAAGTTTAAATTGTCTTTATAATCCATAAATAAAATCATCAATTTATTATTCATACCAAAA
This sequence comes from Ilex aquifolium, assembly GCA_951799425.1. Classification (NCBI taxonomy): domain Eukaryota; kingdom Viridiplantae; phylum Streptophyta; class Magnoliopsida; order Aquifoliales; family Aquifoliaceae; genus Ilex; species Ilex aquifolium. The sequence goes on along the minus strand of OX637392.1, from coordinate 424,004 downwards.
ATAAATCACTATTGTATGAAAACCTATAGTTCTCAAAAAATTAAAAAAATCCAAAGCCCAAGCTAATTAGCAATTAAAAAAAAAAATAGGTGACCAATACAAAAAAAAATAAGATACCAATTGCACCAACAAAAAATGTTCAAAACCAATATAATCGCTATGTGTTGAAATTATTCAAATATCCTATAGTTGTGTGTTGAAATTTTATAAGTAACATAGTGCCTTTAGGCACGGGCAATGACTAGTATATCTATATAATAAAGTAGCTAGCTTTGTTTGTCTTAAGCTTTTCGCGGCTCAGATCGTGTGAGGATTATTGATCCGACTATCTTAATTGGACTTTCATTATTTGTAAAACTTTAAGACTCTTATTTCTCATATAACTCTCCCTCTCTCTATCTCATATATGAGATATATATATATATATATATATATATATATATATATATATATATATATATATATAACTCTCTCTCTCTCATAGACTTTTTAAACACACTCTCTCCCATCTGATACTCTCTCTCTCTATATATATATCTATATAATAAAGTAGAGCGAAGTTTGAATCCAAAAGACAAAGAGGGGTCCAGATCATTTTGACACAAAATATAAACAAATCTAACGGACAACGTAACCCCAACATAAAAGACGGTTCAGATCATCTCAAAATTTTTGATCCAATGGTCTACAGTTAGTTCTAAATTTTTTTTTCCCGCCCAACAACATTTAAATGAAGCTGCCTCTCTCTCTCTCTCTCTCTTCAAATCCGGGAATTTTTTATCTTTTTTTCTTATCATAATCTCTAAGTGATATTTGATCTTTATCGATCTTTACCTATTTCTACGGTCACTATGTAGCATAAACTTTTCTTCCAATTGGTGCCCTAATATACCTTCCCCTTCTATGAGATCCTCAAATCTCTGGTCTATTCGAACTCCTCTCAGCCACCGCCACTCACCATATCTAACACCACCGGAACGCCAGGTATGTCTCCCTTCCTTTCTTTCTCTCCATATCTGTCGCACAAAACAAAGGGCTACAAGCTATAGCACAAACAGCAGCGCCCCCTCCTCCTCTTTCTCTGGTTTTGCTCCTTTGGCACAACACACCACATACATCACCCACTGCCACAAACAGCGGCGCCCCCTCCTCCACCAAGACCTAATGACACAAACACCAGTGCCCACCTCTTAGAAAATGTCCCTTTCCTCCACCCACCTCATGTTCGTGGAAATTTCTCAAAAAGCTCTGAGGCAACCAGTGACACCCAATCCTTTTTACCATTTCTGCCATCTAAGCTATTTTCATTACATATATATTTGTGTAATTATTAAAGATTAAATTTTTATATTAAAAAATTTTTTTTTCTATTTTTTTTTTTGCCATGGATTGGTCCCTGATGCTGCTCAATGTGTCATCAGCGTCTTTGGCCTATTTAGTTCTTGGTACGGGTGATGTGAAGGAAGGAAAGTGTTGAATGAAGTCTAAGAAACAAAACCATATTATGCTTTTTTCCACTGGCTTTTGCTCAGTGACCAAGAGCCAAATGAAACATTATTGTTATGAAATGTTTCCCAATTGATTTGAATTATGCTTAGATTTTGTTTTATAGATAAGAGGAGTTTGTTAGTAACTACAAATATTAGTGTACATTTTTCTGGTCTTGCTCATTGACATCTTTTTTCTGTCATTTATGTTTTTGCAGAATACTCAAGAACCTGAATTTTTGTGTAAGCTGTCATCTAATGATGCATTCATGTGAGGTATGCCCATAAGTTGCAGTATTTCTTTAAAATTTGTGGATTTTGGGTTTATTTTGCTTGGATAGTCATTAGGTGTAGTCCACAAATTTGGTGAAGGATTTAGCAATTGGAGTCCTATGGTTTCACACTTATCTTCGACCTGTAATGTCTTTACGATGCCCAATTCCCAAACTTAAAAATTGTATAGTTCATAGTTATGTGTCCTTGGGAATAATTTAATGTAGTGGTTGAGAATGGTGGATACTTTCTATATTCTACTGGTGTCCACCACTTGATGCCCACAATTCGTATTATGTTCTTTTGGGTAAAAAATTCATTTTATGCTGCTTCTGCATTTTACTTACTACATATTCACTCTTATTGTACTTTATTGGCCTTTTCAAGAATGTATTGGCAGAGCAGTTATTTACTTATCTCTGTTTATTGAAGATTATGACCAGACCAACGACCAGTTAGCGACCTCTTCCTCCCCAACTTCGTCCTCAACCAGCTAGCAATGACATATGAGAGGTGACCTCATAGGATATATAAAAGTCAACTCTAGGATATATTTTTAGCTTTAGTTTAGGATGCATTTTCAGCTTTTATGTATGATATAAATTTTGCTTGCTTTAGAATATGTCTTCAACTTTAGGACTGAAATGAAACATGAATGTCAAATAGGTGCATTTAGTGTATGACTACTATGAATGGGGGATTGAACATCGATGAATGTAGTTACTTGCTGATTTTCTTAGCCATGAATTGGTTCCTTTCTGAATATTTGGTAAGTGGTGCACTTTGGAATCTTACTCTTTTTCTTTGGCTTAAAATAATGTTGACTTTTTAATGGATGAAATTTCCAGAATCATCAATTGCAAATGTACACTGTTTGACAGAGTAGTATTCTATTCCCATATATATTTTTCAGCTATAACTTTGCTTTACTGTTGCGGCTTTAACATTGCTTTGTTTTCACAATGCTTATGGTATTTTTTTTTTCTCCACAGTTGAACAATATCTTTGATATTATTAACAGATTTTTTTTAATTATATATTACTTATTGGTCGAAAAAATTGACAATTAACTTTTAAGTTGATTTGAATTTTTTTTTCAGGAAACTTTTGCCAAAATCAAATGAAATGGGGTTCATTTCAGCATAGTGTGAGTAATAAAGTGTAAAGGTAAAAACATTTGTATAGAATTAAAATACTTTGTTTTGCCAAATTGCTCATTCGACCAACATGTTATATTGGAAAAACTTTCGTGAATGAAAATTGAGTTATTATGTGAAGATTTAATAGTGTTGAAAATATTGACATAATAGTCAATTATGGTTATTTAAGTTCAGCTCAATTAGTATTTGTGGGTTCTATAATTTCTTTTTTGGTTACTAAATTTTTTTTCTCATTTGCTAATTTTTGTGGGTTTGATTTTTTATTCGGCCGATTCTATTGTGTCACACAGTGCCTTCAGGCACGGGCATTATCTAGTATAGATATATAGATAGATAGATAGATAGATAGATAGATAAATAGAGATACAATGAAAGGATTTCGTGGCTCAGATTATTTGAGGATTATTGATCCAATGTTCTTAATTGGACTTTCACTCATTTTAAAACTCTAAAACTTCTATCTCTCATATAACTCTCTCTCTATCTCATACACTTAACTCTCATACGTGTGTGTGTGTGTATATATATATATATATATCTCACAGACATTTTAAACACACTCTCCTATCTCTCATACTCTCTCTATTTATGAAAGTCTAATTAGGATCGTCAAGACAAATAATGTTATCTCATACTCTCTCTCTCTCTCTCTTAGCATTGTTTGTCTTGACAATCTTAATTGGACTTAAGTACTCAAAATATTTGTATGATTTTATGGATGAGAAAATATTAAAATGTTAAAAAAAAATTTCTCAGTTGTAGAAATAACACCAATAAGAAATAACAAGTGATACCAATTGCACCAAAAAAAAATTAAAGCCAAGTTAATCACCAATAAAAAATTATACAAAAAAAAACAATATTCAAAATCAACTATCAATTTTATTTTCCTTATATGCATCGCTTTTCCCTTACTAACGTTCATATTTTTTTGAATAGTGCAAAATAGACACCGAAATGACAAAAAAGTCAATTAAATCATTTTTTTTTCAAAGTGGTGAAATTTTGATTTTGTTGATTTGGTTTAATTGCAGCGTGAAAATATTTCTGTAACATCCGAGAAGTCACAACAATAGACAATTTAAATTAATTGTCCTTGCAGTTACAAGTAGATCCATTGAACAATGTTAGTTCAATTGAGTTTTTTTCTATTTTTTAAAAATTTGATTTGTAGTTCAATGTGAACTAAACAACTTATTCATTAGATTTAGCTAGAGGCTGAAAAAATGAACACTCATTGGAAAGAAGAGTGACCACGAAGAAATGTATGACAGGATAATTTTGTAATGGTGTTAATTTAATTTCATAGGGATTCTCGGATTGTGTTAATATGATATAATTTTTCTTCATTTCAACCCTTACACTTCTTTTATTTAAGACATTCTTGGATGCCCCATTTGCTTAGCGAATTTTTTGTGTTAAAAGTGCTTTCAGGCACGGGTAATGACTAGTATATATATATATATATATATATATATATATATATATATATTTGTATTCACATCTAAAATTAAATCACAAATATAGATGAGAGAGAAAGAAATTTAAGCACCAGTTATAGTGGGAGTGAGTGATGGTAGTAGTGGTGAGTGGTAATGGCAGTGGTGGGGTAGCGACAGTGGCGATGATGATAATGATGGTAGTGGTGATGGTCGTAAGGGGTGGTGGTGAAGCGATAGGGGTAGTGGTGGTAGGGGTGATGGTTGGACAGTAACGGTGGTGGTGAGGGTAGAGGTGACGGTGGTGGTGGTGGTGGTGGGGTGGCGGCAATAGTAATGGCGACGGTGGTGATAGTAGGAGCAGTGGTGGTTGTTGTGGCAGAGGTGGTGGTAGGGTGGCGACGGCGGTGGTAGGATAGTGACGGTGGTGATAGGGTGGAGGTGACAGTGACGGTGGTGGTGGGTGTAATGGGGATGATGGTGGTCGGGCGGTGGTGGTGGGTGGCGACGGTGGTGATGGTAAAGAGGTGGTATGGTGACGACAACGATGGTGTTGGTAAGGGGTGAGGGATGGTGGTAGTGGTGATGGTGGTGGTGAGGCAGTGGGTGGGGTGGGGGTGGTGGTGGTGGGGTGATGACATTGGTGGTGGTAGTGGTGGGGCGATGAGAGTGATGGTGGTGGCAGGGGGTGGTAGGGGTGGTGATGATGGTGGGGTGGCGACACTGGTGATGGTGGGGTGGCGATGGTGATGGTGGTAGTGGTAGTGGTGACAGTGGTGGGGGTAGTTTGGTAGTGGGGTGGTGGTAGTGGTAATGGTGGTGGGGTGGTGGGGCGATGAGGGTGGTTTCAAACACTATTTTTTTTTAAAGTACTTATGAGAAATTATAAGTATTAAAAACACTTTTAAAAAGTCACCCAAAACACACTCTTAGAGCTCTATTTTCCCTATTAAATTTGGAATATTAATATTAGTCGTCGGATTAACTTTAAAATAAAATTTAAAGAGGTCTCAATCACAAATAACAAAAGTCATTTTGTACCAAATTTTGACCGGGCGGTACCGTAGAGCTCCTCATGAAAATGACACACATTGACCCTTCCTGTTTGTGTGAACTCAATAACATGCCGGTCATGATCGCGATAAAGAGGGAAGAAATGAATTATTATTATCATACTCACTTATTGTGATTTTAATTTTGTATTGTATTTTGCACTATTCTTAATATTTGTACTAATAGTTAAGAGATAATAATGATTTCCAATGGTATGCATTTAGTTGTATGTTGAACAATGAGGTATGTTAGTATATTTAATGACTTGTGTGATTTTAATATTTTATTACGTGTCTTATTTGATGAGTGAATAAATGTGTTGGGATAATCAATTTTGATTTGTTCAAGATGTAGATTGGATATTGATATGGATATGGATAAGGATAAGTATGGAGTGTGCATAGCATAGCCATTCCAATTTTTTTTAACTATTGGCTCATCTCATCAACTACTAGTCCAACCACAGACAATCATCCAACAAAAAACAGTTGAAAACTCTTTTTTTTTGTTACATTGGAAAGTTGGTTGAAAACTCTTTTGTTTTTGTTTTATTTTTATCTTATTTTTATTATTATTTTATATTCTCTCTCTTTAGTTAACACTGTTTGGTCAAAACGACAACCTTTGTATAATCCAAAACGACAACATGGTTTTAGGTTAGGTGATATCCTTTATCCCAAGAGAAGAATTAATGTTGTTCTCTTAGCTATATAGAATTTTGGAATGAAGAAGTTTAGTTGTAGTTGACCGTTAGTTGTAGAATCTTGGATGAAGTGATTTAGGTGGAGTTGACCACTAGATGAGAATCTTGGAAGGAAGTGATTTAGGAGGAGTTGAGTGTTAGTTGTAGAAGGAAGTGATTTAGGAGGAGTTAACCGTTGGTTGTAGAATCTTAGAGGATGTGATTTAGGTGGAGTTGACCGTTAGATGTAGAATCTTGGAGGGAGTGGGAGACAAATAGTCATAGTTTGGACTCTTTATAATTAAATGGGTTTGACTCACGTTCAATAAACGGGAAATTATAAGTTGTTACTAAAATTAGAGGTATTTGTAAAAAAATACATTGTTATTAATATTATGTCATTAAATCTTTATTTTTAGAACTTAACTGTGTCCAAGTACACAATTTAATTTTTTGTGATTTTCTTTTGACATATTTATCCTCTGTTAAATCATGTATATTTCTTTTAACAGTTAATTAGATTTTTAATTATGTTCTATTGTATTAAACATTTTCTAATATAATGAAAAAAATTATATTATCACAAGTTTTGCATATAAGAGCATCTCCAAGAGGCTAGTTATACCCTCTCCTTTAGCTATTTGAGATAGTTTGTCCTTAAAATATGGCTCCAACAGACTAACTATTTGGCTATCTATTACCCGTCGCCCCTTTTTCGCTAGATACATCTAGCTAGCCCACATCTCCCTCACGCGCCTCTGTCTGTCTCAAAACTCCATCGCCTCTCTCGCCCCTTCTTCACATCATCGCCTCTCTCGTCCCTTCTTCAGCACAAGCTCAGACCATCGCCTCTCTCTCTCTTTGCCATCGATTTGCTTCAGGTACATATGATGCGATTATGGGTATAGTTTCCCTAATTTGCCCAGCAAGGAAACCCTTATGTGTATTTGAAAATCGATTTGCCCCCAAACATAAACCCAATGCTCAAAACATAGATCCCCTTTTCTCTCTCCTCTGATCTCGAGTATGTTCAAACAGCCAATTTTTTTACAGGTAGCTTAGGTGTAGTTGACCGTTAGTTGTAGAATCTTGGAGGAAGTGATTTAGGTGGAGTTGACGTTAGATGTAGAATCTTGGAAGGAAGTGATTTAGGAGGAGTTGACTGTTAGTGGTAGAAGGAAGTGATTTAGGAGGAATTGACCGTTAGTTGTAGAATCTTAGAGGAAGTGATTTATGTGGAGTTGACCGTTAGATGTAGAATCTTGGAAGGAGTGGGAGACAAATAGTCATAGTTAGTTTGGACTCTTTATCGTTAAATGGGTTTGACTCACGTTCAATAAACGGGAAATTATAAGTTGTTACTAAAATTAGATGTATTTGTCAAAAAGTACATTGTTATCGAGCTCCCATATACAACTCCTATTATTTATTGCCCATCCCTTCATTGCCCGCCAGTGTACTACCTTCTTCAACTTTGACATAAACTATAGAGACACCATCAGGCCATCTTCACCAACGTTTTCTTTCGCTCAAAAATGGAGAAAATGAAAGTTGAGATCATATCGAGAGAAACCATCAGGCCATCTTCTCCAACCCCAACTCATCTAAGAACCTACAAAATGTCTCGTTTCGACCAGATTTCTCCAAAAACCTATGTCCCAATTATATTCTACTACCCCATAAGTGAAGACCATCACAATGTCAATGTCAAACAAATTTCAGCTCGGCTGAAAGATTCTCTCTCCGAAACCTTATCACGATTCCACCCACTTGCCGGACGGATAAAAAACGAAGATGCCTCTGTGGATTGTAATGATGAAGGGGTTCTGTTTTCGGAAGCTCGGGTTAATTGTGACTTGCTTGAGGTCCTTAGAGATCCGAAAACTGACTTACTGGGCCAGTTTCTTCCGTGCTCATTAGTGCCCACGGTTCCACTGGATGCTGTAGCTCAAGTAGCTATTCAACTCAATATATTTGAATCAGGTGGAATTGTAATAGGATTTTGTTCGTTTCACGCAGTCGCGGATGCGACCTCCCGGAGTGCTTTCCTTAAATGCTGGTCTTCCATTGCGAGAGGATCGTATTCGTATGATGGAGAAGTCATAAGTCCAGATTTCTCGGTGACATCAAAGCTCTTCCCTCCTATGGAATCACAGAAGAGTAATGCTTTTCTGGTCGACAACAGATGGGTGTCCCCAGGAAGAGGCGTTCGCAGGAGATTTGTGTTTGATGCTGCAGCAATATCTGTCCTGAAAGCCAAGGCGACAAGCCAACTTGTGCCACAACCGTCTCGTTTTGAAGTGATCTCTGCCTTTGTTTGGAAATCCGCTTTGGCTGCTTCAAGAGCGGCCTTGGGTTCCCATAACCTACAACCATCAATAATGACCTTTCCAGTGAACATGCGTCCACGTACGGTGCTACCACTGTCAAAAAATCGCATCGGAAATTGTGCCTGGGGGGTAGTGGTACCCTATCCAGCAGAAGAAACAGAGCTGCAAGGTTTGGTCGGTCGAATCAGAGCAGAAATAGAAAAAATCGACAATAATTTCGTGTTAAGCCTACAAGATGGAGAGAAGTTTGAGGTGATAACCAAATCCAGAGAAGAGCCAGAAGAAATATATCCCAACACCAAACCGGAGATGTTTGCGTTCACTAGCTGGTGCAAGTTCGGTTTTAATGATGTGGATTTTGGGTGGGGAAAGCCGATTTGGGTGAGTAATATTGGGGGCGATTCCAACGCTTATTATATTAGAAATGTCATCTTGATGGAAACCAGCTGCGGCCAGGGAATAGAAGCATGGATGTTCTTACACGAAAAGGTAATGGAAATACTGGAAAATGATCCCGAGTTTTCCGCAATGGCCACATTGAACCCAAGCATTTCAGACCGAGCTTCTTGCCACAAAGAATAATCCCTTTCTGCTTCGCTTCGGTATGAGCTCTTCTGCAGATCAATTTTCGTATGGCAACCGTTTTGTTTTTTAATTTTTGTTTTCAGTTTTTGCCAAAAAGATAAAATACACGACAACGTGTTAGGGTTGTGTTTTTATATTTTTTTATTCAGCTAATTTGTTTTGAAAACAAGACCCAAATCTGTAAACACAAAAAAAAATAGATTTTTTGAAAAAAATACCAAAAAATGCAAACAAAGGCGCAGGGTGGGGGTTTTAATGAGATCCAGCCTTTGTAGCACAAAAAATGAGGGTTTTTTCATGGAACTATAAAAAAAGGGTTTTCTCTCAATCTTCTCTCTCACCCGTCTCTTTGTGTACCCGAAGAAGAAGAAGAATCTAACTATCAACTTCAGATCCTCATCTCTTCATTTTAAGCTTACATCCGTCTTACTCTCTCTCATTCAAGTAATTTTTTAGCTTTCGTGTATACATCTATACTAAGATATATATGTGCATGTATATGTATAAACATGTACATCTGAAGAGTAGTTTTTTTTTTTTTTAACTTTATATCTGTCTAAACTTCAAATAGACGAAGCAGATTTGTATGTGTCCCTTTTCTTCGGTTTTACTTGGTCGTTGTGACACTTTTTCTCTCAGTACACGAACCCAAAACTGGGTTTGCTTTGAAAAAAGAGAGGAAATGCATATAATAAAGGCTAGTGTGATGAGGAGGAGAAGATGAGTAGTAATAAAATATGATTGATTTAATAGATCTAGGTAAAATTTAACAAGCTTGATATCTGCACATGTTTAACTCATAGACTTGTATGCCCTCTAAAGTTTTTGCATTATCATTGGATAACGGGCACATAAAGTTGGGATTTTACCTCTTATATTTGTAGTTGATTGTTTGTTAATTAATTGGAAAGATATTAGTCTAATTTTTTATCCAAATTATGTCTAATTCTTTGCTGATAATGATGTTGAAACAGGAGTAGTGATCCTCTCTGTCTGTGTGGACTCGTTTACATGCGAGTTTTGGTCGTGATGGAGAGGGAAGAAATGGATCATTATTGTCGTGCTCATTTATTGTGGTTTCAACTTCATATTGTATTGTGCTTTATTATTCTTAATAATTAGAATTTTAGTTATGTGATAATAATGATTTCCAATGGTATGTATTTGGTTGTATGTTAAACAATGAGATATGTTAGTGTGTTTAATGATTTGTGTGATTCCAATATTTTATTGTATGTCTTATTTGATGAGTTGATGGATGTATTGAGACAATTAATTTTGATTTATTTTTTATCAGGTAATTAATATTAAACTACTAAATATATCATAACTTAAAGAATTATCAAACATGTTTTTTGTTTTAATTTTCATATTTTCTTCAAATAGAAACTGAAGCCAAACATATTTTCTGTTCTAACTTTTTACTACCAAAAAAAAAAAAAAAAATTTAGTACTTTTAAGATAAAATAATTTAAATTTCTTAATTTTAATTGTCAAATCTCAAAAGTTTTCAAATACTTTGAAACGTACCCCTAAAAAAATAGAAAAACATCCCTACCAAAAATTTTGAAACATTTCCCTAAAAAAAAAACAGAAATAAGGGGATGGGAAAGAAAAAGAGACCGAGAGTTATAGATATGATTTATTATGAGTTTTGAAAAACTATTATATATTAAAAAGGTATTCAAGATTTTCTATATACAAGTTGGTTTTTTTACAAAATATTTTTCACTATATATTTTTTTATCATTAAGTTTATTTTAGTATATTGACTTCCGAAAGACCCTTCAATAAATGATATAAATGTGATGTACATATTTGAAGCCCCTCTTTTTTTGGGGCCTTAAGCGGAGATTTTAGTGGCTTAGGATCTGCGCCAGCCTTGTCTTACAAGGAAGATAATAAAAATTTATATAATAGTTTGTGAGGATCAAATTTGGTTGTACATTTGACTAGAATCATACATTTGTTGAATCATAAAAATTTATGTCATGGATTAGTCTTTTGTCAATGTAGCCAAAAATGGGACTTTCAGTTGCTTTTCAAAGCCAATATTACTACGAGTACTGAACATGTTTAACTGATAGACTTGTATGCCTTCTAAAGATTTTGCATTATCATTGGATAACGGGCACATAAAGTTGGGATTTTATATGTTAGCTTTGTAGTTAATTGGTTGTTAATTAAATTGAAAAGATATTGGTCCAATTTTTTGCCCAATTATGTCTAATTGTTTGTTGATAATGATACTGAAACAAGAGTAGTGAAAATGATATATATTGGCCCTCTCTGTCTATGTGGACTCGTTTACATGAGAGTTTTGATCGTGATGAAGAGAGAAGAAATGGATCACTATTGTCATGCTCACTTATTGTGGTTTCAACTTCATATTGTATTGTGCATTACTATTCTTAATATTTGTACTAATTGTCGGGATTTTAGTTAAGTAAGAATAATGACTTCCAATGGTATGTATTTGGTTGTATGTTGAACAATGAGGTATATTAGTATGCTTAATGACTTGTGTGATTTCGATATTTTATTACTTTTTTTATTTGATGAGTGAATAAATGTGTTGGGATAATCAAGTTTGATTTGTTCAAGATGTAGATTGGATTAGGGTAAGTATGGAGTGCGCATAGCCACTCCAATTTTTTTTTACTATTGGCTCATCTTATCCACTCAACAACCATCCAACTAAAAACAATTGAAAACCTTTTTTTAATTTTTTGGGTACATTGGAAAGTTAGTTGAAACTCTTTTCTTGCATAACCCACAACGACAACATGGTTTTAGGTTAGGTGATATCCTTAAAAAATGGATTAATAACCTCAAAATTTGATAAGGCCACATTATTTTAGTTATATAGTTAGCTCACATCAAAAAATTTAAATTTATAAACATTTTAAGTCCTACTAAAAGGTCCCAAAAAAATTAATTCCAATCAAAAATTTTAATTTCAATAATTTAGGTTCATGATCCACCACATAAAATTAGAAACCCAAAAAATCGAAAGTTAAAAAAACAACTAAAAGTATAAAAAAAGAGTAATGTTATTTTGACCTAAAAATTTGACTTAATTTGTTGACCTAATGTGGCTTTATTGAAACCATTAGATCAATACTAAGTTCCAATATTTGATAAGGGTCATAGTCAATCCAAAGACCATAGTGAATTAGGTTAATAAATTTAATCACAATAACGTTGCTCTAAAAAAAATCTACTCAAAAGTGAAGTCGTATTTATCCCACATTTACTCTCTCCCTTTAGTAAAAAAAAAACAAAAGTTAAAACATCTCTCTGCAACACTGACTCATTCTTCCTCTATCACACACACATAAAAAATTAAAAATAAATTAATTTTAAATAAAATTTTGATATTAAAAATAAAAGGTCCCATTCGATATTATTGCTTTATGCCCCAAAATATCTTGGGCCGCCCTTGTAATCTCCAATTGCATTTTGAAAGATTGTTCAAATTTTAATTTGCACTTTTAAATATCAAAAATCTTAATTTGTACACTTAAAGATAGAATTTTATATCAATGTGCACCTCAAAATAACAACGATCAATTTGCTGTTTAAAACTAAATTGATAAATTATACCTAAACGCCTCATGTTTGTCACTTAATCACCTAAACCCATCACATTTGAAATATTACACCTACATTATTTTAGAATCCAAATATAACTAAAAAAGTTCTCCCAATTAGACATCCAAATAATTCTGTTTAAATGATGTATTGCATTGGATATAAAGAATATTATATAAATACCTACATTATATTTGACATTCAAATGGTAAGTTTGATTTTGAACTTTAAAGTATAATAGACCCATAAAATAAAAGATAGTATAAAAATTATATTTTTTTATTAGAATGACATAATATTTTTTAACGATTATATTAACAGATATCAATAATAAAGATTATGTGTTACACGTACAAAAACGTCAACAAGTGTAGGAGTAATATTCAAAATGTGAGGGGTCCAAATGATTAAGTGATAAGAATAATATGGTCTAGTGTAATTTATCCATTTAGTTTTAGACGACAAACTAACGGTTAGTTTCAGGTGTGCATTGATATAAATTTTTATCTTTCAAAGTGCAAATTTGAGATTTTTGATTTTTGAGGATACAAATTAAGATTCAAACAATCTTTCAAAATGCAATTTACGATTAATCTTAACTATTTTTATCATTTTTATTCGAGACCGCAAGAGTGATAAAAACACTCGGTGCGGGATGACATTTTTTTTTTTGGAACCATATACTTTTTTTTTTGGTACATTTAGAATTAAAACAAAACTAAATAGAGTTGTAAGAAAAGGACGTTGGTCAGATTGGCCAACATAAATTTTGCCAATTGGGGAAGGGAAGCATCAAGCTCCCATATACAACTCCTACCATTTATTGCCCATACCTTCATTGCCCGCCCGTGTACTACCTTCTTCAACTTTGACATAAACTATAGAGACACCATCAGGCCATCTTCACCAACGTTTTCTTTCGCTCAAAAATGGAGAAAATGAAAGTTGAGATCATATCGAGAGAAACCATCAGGCCATCTTCTCCAACCCCAACTCATCTAAGAACCTACAAAATGTCTCGTTTCGACCAGATTTCTCCAAAAACCTATGTCCCAATTATATTCTACTACCCCATAAGTGAAGACCATCACAATGTCAATGTCAAACAAATTTCAGCTCGGCTGAAAGATTCTGCTCGACAACAGATGGGTGTCCCCAGGAAGAGGCGTTCGCAGGAGATTTGTGTTTGATGATGCAGCAATATCTGTCCTGAAAGCCAAGGCGACAAGCCAACTTGTGCCACAACCGTCTCGTTTTGAAGTGATCTCTGCCTTTGTTTGGAAATCCGCTTTGGCTGCTTCAAGAGCGGCCTTGGGTTCCCATAACCTACAACCATCAATAATGACCTTTCCAGTGAACATGCGTCCACGTACGGTGCTACCACTGTCAAAAAATCGCACCGGAAATTGTGCCTGGGGGGTAGTGGTACCCTATCCAGCAGAAGAAACAGAGCTGCAAGGTTTGGTCGGTCGAATCAGAGCAGAAGTAGAAAAAATCGACAATAATTTCGTGTTAAGCCTACAAGATGGAGAGAAGTTTCAGGTGATAACCAAATCCAGAGAAGAGCCAGAAGGAATATATCCCAACGCCAAACCGGAGATGTTTGCGTTCACTAGCTGGTGCAAGTTGGGTTTTAATGAAGTGGATTTTGGGTGGGGAAAGCCGATTTGGGTGAGTAATTTTGGGGGCGATTCCAACGCTTATTATATTAGAAATGTCATCTTGATGGAAACCAGCTGCGGCCAGGGAATAGAAGCATGGATGTTCTTACACGAAAAGGTAATGGAAATACTGGAAAATGATCCCGAGTTTTCCGCAATGGCCACGTTGAACCCAAGCATTTCACACCGAGCTTCTTGCCACAAAGAATAATCCCTTTCTGCTTCGCTTCGGTATGAGCTCTTCTGCAGATCAATTTGCGTATGGCAACCGTTTTGTTTTTTGATTTTGATTTTCAGGTTTTGCCAAAAAGATAAAATACACGACAACGTGTTCGGGTTGTGTTTTTTATATTTTTTTTCAGCTAATTTGTTTTTGAAAACAAGACCCAAATCTGTAAACAAAAAAAAAGATGTTTTGAAAAAAATACCAAAAAATGCAAACAAAGGCGCAGGGTGGGGGGTTTTAATGAGATCCAGCCTTCTCTTTGTGTACCCGGAGAAGAAGAAGAATCTAACTATCAACCTCAGATCCTCATCTCTTCATTTTAAGCTTACATCCGTCATCCGTCTTCCGTCTTCCGTCTTCCGTCTTACTCTCTCTCATTCAAGTAATTTTTTAGCTTTCGTGTATACATCTATACTAAGATATATATGTGCATGTATATGTATAAATATGCACATCTGAAGAGTAGTTTTTTTTTTTTAACTTTATATCAGTCTAAACTTCAAATAGACGAAGCATATCTGTATCTGTCCTTTTTCTTCAGTTTTACTTGGTCGTTGTGACACTTTCTCTCTCAGTACACGAACCCAAAACTGGGTTTGCTTTGAAAAAGGAGAGGAAATGCATATAATAAAGGCTAGTGTGGTGAGGAGGAGAAGATGAGTAGTAATAAAATATGATTGATTTAATAGATCTAGGTAAAATTTAACAAGCTTGAAGTAAGCAGAATAACCTTATTGCAAAATGAGGTTAATTCAAATCAATTTTAACTTCTTTTTTTGTCATTATTTAACCTCATTAACTAGTAATTTAACCAAAATGAGTTATCCAACTGTGATCTTATGGGAAAACTATTTAACATCTTAAGTTGGATCTACACAATTCTTCGTATTGCAAGTATCATTTTTATTATGATCTTGACATATTTTAAGAATATCATAGCATTATATTCATAGACTTGTATGCCCTCTAAAGTTTTTGCATTATCATTGGATAACGGGCACATAAAGTTGGGATTTTTATCCAAATTATGTCTAATTGTTTGCTGATAATGATGTTGAAACAGGAGTAGTGATCCTCTCTGTCTGTGTGGACTCGTTTACATGCGAGTTTTGGTCGTGATGGAGACAGAAGAAATGAATCACTATTGTCATGCTCACTTATTGTGGTTTCAACTTCATATTGTATTGTGTTTTATTATTCTTAATAATTAGAATTTTAGTTAAGTGATAATAATAATTTCCAATGGTATGTATTTGGTTGTATGTTAAACAATGAGATATGTTAGTGTGTTTAATGACTTGTGTGATTTCAATATTTTATTGTGTGTCTTATTTGATGAGTTGAGGGATGTATTGAGACAATTAATTTTGATTTATTTTTTATCAGGTAGTTAATATTAAACTACTAAATATATCATAACTTGAAGAATTATCAAACATGTTTTTTGTTTTAGTTTTCATATTTTCTTAAAACAAAAACTGAAACCAAACATATTTTCTGTTCTAACTTTTTAATACAAAAAAATAATAATAATCTGTTTTTGATTTTATTACTTTTTTGAAAACAAAAATAGAAAATGCTACGAAACGCAATAGTTAAATAGATACTTAACCCTGCCTTTCGGTAACCATAAACTTCACCAAACAAGCCCCCAAATCCCAATGTGATATATTTCCTTAACGATTCCTGGACCTTCATTATGCTCCCTCCACTAAAAAAAAGGTAGTTCAACGCACGAGCTGTTACCACCACTTTGGAGGGATTAAATGTATGTACAACCTTACACTAACACTTATAGAGGCTGTTTCTGTGACTCGAACGCTTGACGATCAATGTCACAATGGAACAACCTTAATGTTACGCTCAGGTCTACAACAAAAAATAATATAGGAATGTTTTTTAGAAGAAGGTAACACATTATACGTATTTTCAAAGCACGGAAACATTTTTGTTTTAATAGCTAAAGAGAGAGCTTCAAGCCCTTCAAAAAATCTCTCCCAAATATACATAGCATGCCATCCTCAAATCATTAATGCACTCATTTTATAGTTTAACTAGGGGTAACTTGTGTCTAAAAATACGGTACAATGTGAATGATTTTGATAGAGATGTTAGTGGCCATTTAATGAATCTATTTGATACATTCGAATGGACTTATTGAACCCTATTATATTTATATTATAAATGCTTTTTTTTTTTTTTTTTGCGGTCAAGTTTAGAGCTAGAATCTGACGATTTTTTTTTTATCTAATAAAAATGTTAACATTGTTTTTCAGTTTTTGCCAAAAATAAAAAATACTTCAAATAGACGAAATAGATATGTATCTATCCCTCTTCTTTGGTTTTTACTTCCTGGGTTTGCTTTGAAAGAGGAGGAGAAGAAATGCATATAATAAAGGCTAGTGTGATGACTAGGAGAAGATGAGTAGTAATAAAATATGATTGATTTAATAGATCTAGGTCAAATTTAACAAGCTTGAAATAAGTAGAATAACCTTATTACAAAATGAGGTTAGTTCGATTCAATTTTAACTTTTTTTTTTAAAAAAAAATTGTAATTTGATCTCATTAACTAGTAATTTAACCAAAATGAGTTATCCAGCTGTGATCTTATAGGAAAACTATTTAACATCTTAAGTTGGAGCTACACAGTTCAAGTATCATTTTTGTTATGACCCTTAGTTCAAAGCATGGATATTTTTTTCACTAATTATTATAGTGACATAGTTTATTATTATTCGGTTGTCTCTTTCGATATGTTATGATGAATTCAGCTACAAAAGTCAATTTGAATGACCCATGGCATTCATTTTTACTCCAATAATTGTGACAAGAATAAACAAAAAATCTTTATTTCTTTTTATTTTTGACAATAAATCTTTTTAAATAAGTGTCACATCAAATCATTCTTGCAAGATAACCTTTGGAGTGAAACTTTTTAATTGTAGGATGACATTTTGGCGATTAAGGGTTTGCCACCCCAGATAGCACTCCCGTTGGAGATGCTCTTAGTATCTATTAAAAGAAATGCTATTTGTACAATGCTGAATAATATTTCTAGTTGGTCTTTTGATAAACAGATGGATATGTGAAAAAAATGTTTAAATAACTTGAGCATAACTCAAGTGGTAGTGGTAATAGCGACGAACACCAAATTTACATATTTTGAATTTAAATTTTGATAATTTGTTTGAATCTAGGTTATGAATATTTTAACCTCCGCATAGATGGTCTATTTTTGAATAGACCGGAAAGAAAAATAGTCAAGGTACGCATAAATTTGCTTAGACACTCCTTACCATTAAACAAAAATAAAATAAAATAGTGTAAATTTAGAGGAATCGTATCTTTTTTGGGTTTGTGTTAATTTTGGTACGTGTAGTGTTTTTGTCAATAAAAAAATATTTAATTTTAGGGTTAAATACAAAAAAACCCTTTGAACTTTCTACGTCTCTACGATACTATTCATTACTTCATTGAATTTGCTTCATTACATTATATAGGTTAGGCTCGCGATTTGACTTTGATCGTTATGGACTGATACCAAAATCGAGTCCTAAGCAAGTCGACCTAATTTTAAGAGCCCGCCATAATAAAAATAGATATGATCATTTCCACGTAACCTTTTTGTAGTGTTAAATGTTACACTAAACCCCCCTCAATTTTAAAATAAAGTATAAAAATAGATAGACATTGCTAATTTAACCAAAGGTGTTAATCACCCCCTCAAAGCTGCAAGTATAGATAAAATGTGTTAAAATTATAAGATATAATTTCTAAAATACCCTCCCCAACCCTGCCATATTTCTCTCTCTCTCTCTCCAAATTCTCTCCTTCCCCCCCCCCCCCCCCCCCCCACCCACTAAAATCCACCACCTTCTTGACTAATTTTTTGTAAGAATAACATATATAGTTTATGTCGTTTTGTGATTGTAAATATCATTTTTGTTATGATCTTGATATATTTTAAGAAAAGCATAGCTTATGTCGTTTTGTTTAAGAAATAAGCTTTCTATTACTGCTCATGTTTAACTCATAGACTGTATGCCCTCTAGAGTTTTTGCCAAGGGCGGAGGGAGGCTTGGGCCAGGGTGGGCACGTGCCCCCCCTCAAATTTTTTTTTTTATATTAGTTATGTATATATATTATATATTTGTATAATATATTATTTGTGCCCACCCAAAACAAAAAATAAAAATGTTAAGCCCACATTATCTACCCAAAAAAATTAAAAAATTAACCTCATTTAAAACAAAAAAATTTGAGCCCATCACTATCTACCCAAACTTATTAAAAAATCAAATCTATGACCTATCACAATCCACCCAAATCTATTAAAAAATAAAACTTTTGGTCCACCATTAAAAAACAAATTTTTGGCCACTTGACAGATATCACCTGACCTTTATAAGAAACACATGGGGATCAGGACCCATAAAATTATTTTATACATTATATTTGCCCTCCTAAATTTTTGAAAATTTCAATGGTTCTAGTTTTTTTTTTCAATAAATTAGTGGACCACTAACCCTCTAAAATAAATATGTTAGTTTTGGATTAAATCAATGATCTATTTGTATATTGACGAATATACAATATTTTTATTTATCAACACAATGTTCGTTATTTTTCAAGAACAATTTTTAATTCTCATTTACCATTTTTTAAGTAATAGTAGCCTATAACCTAATAAAATACAATTGTATACAAAAGACAAAAAGTTGTAACCTAAAAATATTTTAAACTATTTTGAATAGGGAATTTCTCTATAAGATGATAATGACCTTAACCAAAATTTGCAACTAAATAAAGAATAATTTTACTACAAGACTTGTGATTGTGCACATTAATAGAAATTTAGTGAAATATTAATTTACATTTAATTCATATACAAAATTTTAGAGATTTAAAAATTTATATATTATATTGAAATATATAATTAGGTTAAAAATGTACTAAAAATTTTTTTTTGTGTCTTTTTGTTAGGATTTTGTTTCGGCTAAATAAAAATTGAATTTACTATTTCACAATAATTTTGTTTTGATTCTTACTTTTTTGTCATTCTTGAACTGAATTTTTTTATATCAATTTCAGCTAAATATAATATAATAAAATATAACTATATTATATAGTGTGATTGGTTAGGAGGAAAAAAATTAGAATGCGTAATTAAAGTGCCCACCCTGACCAAAATTTCTGGCTCCGCCCCTGGTTTTTGCATTATCATTGAATAACGGGCACATAATTAAAGTTGGGATTTTACATGTTATATTTGTAGTTAATTTCTTATCCAAATTATGTCTAATTGTTTGCCGATAATGATGTTGAAACAAGAGTAGTGAAAATGACATATATTAGCCCTCTCTGTTTGTGTGGACTTGTTTACATGCGAGTTTTGGTCGTGATGAAGACAGAAGAAATGAATCACTATTTTCATGCTCACTTATTGTGGTTTCAACTTCATATTGTATTGTGTTTTATTATTCTTAATAATTAGAATTTTAGTTAAGTGATAATAATGATTTCCAATGGTATGTATTTGGTTGTATGTTAAACAATGAGATATGTTAGTGTGTTTAATGACTTGTGTGATTTCAATATTTTATTGTGTGTCTTATTTGATGAGTTGATGGATGTATTGAGACAATTAATTTTGATTTATTTTTTGTCAGGTAATTAATATTAAACTACTAAATATATCATAACTTGAAGAATTATCAAACATGTTTATTGTTTTAATTTTCATATTTTCTTAAAACAGAATCTAAAACCAAACATATTTTCTGTTTTAACTTTTTACTACAAAAAAAAAACCTGTTTTTGATTTTATTATTTTTTTGAAAACAAAAAACAGAAAATGTTATGAAATGCAATAGTTAAATAGATACTTAACCCTGCCTTTTGGTATCCATAAACTTAACCAAACAAGCCCCCAAATCCCAATGTGATATATTTCCTCAACAATTCCTGGACCTTCATTATTCTCCCTCCACTAAAAAAAAGGTAGTTCAACGCACGAGTTGTTACCACCACTTTGGAGGGATTAAATGTATGTACAGTCTTACACTAGCACTTATAGAGGTTGTTTTTGTAATTCGAATTCTTGATGACTAACGTCACAATGGAACAACCTTAATGTTATGCCAAGACCTACAACAACAAATAATATAATAATGTTTTTTAGAAGAAGATAGTACATTATACGTATTTCCAAAGAATGGAAACATTTTTGTTTTAACAGCTAAAGTCAATGCTTCAAGCCCTTCAAAAAATCACTCATTTTGTAGTTTAACTATGGGTAATTTGTGTCTGAAAGTATAGTACAATGTGAATGATTTTGAGAGGGATGTTGGTGGCTGTTAGATGAATCTATGTGAGACCATCGAATGGACTTATTGAACTCTATCATGTTTTATATATTATAGATGCTATTTTTATTTTTTTTGCGGTCAAGTTTAGAGCTAGAATCCGACTATTTTTTTTTCATCTAATAAAAGTGTCAAGATTGCAAAATTATTTTTATTTTATTATATAGATTTGATATAATTATTAAATTACTATTATTCATTTTGGTAGAAACACATCACATCATGATTAAATTAACAATTTAATAAGTATTTTCGATAAGATATCAAAAAATTTCTCTTTAGTATCGGTGTATTACCTACAAGTAATGCTATGTTTGATCTAAAATATTGATTTGATTTGTTGACGTAAATCTTAATAATTGAATTAAATTGGACGTCATAGTATTTATTGAGAGATAGTTAAAATTAGGTCAACAAAATAAATTAGGTTAAAATTTTACATCCAAAAACCATTTTTATTACCTTAAAAGGTCATGTCTAAGCAGTTAAAGTTGTAGTACATGTTTAACATGACATAAACACAATACAACTTTTTTTTTCAAGGTAATTAGCAATAAACACAATATAGTTTAGGACTTGACTAAGGTATCGAAAAAAAATTGGTATCGTACCTCAAAAATTTACTATTGTTAGTATTTGAAACTGATTGTTAGTATTTGAAACCGATTGTTAATTCATTACTCTGAAATCAAACATTTAAAACTTTTTATCAAGCATTCGAGTCGGTGAAAAGGTACAAAGAACCCGTACCTGAACGACAGAGCTAATTTCTCTTCTGAGAGAATGTATGTCAGGGCATTTGATCAAACAGCTTGTAGGCTCACTGCCATGAAGATATATCAATTTCTCAGTGGGATGTTTCTTTCAATAAGCAACAACTTAATGGACATCAATGCCAACAATTATCACAGGAGTACATTTCCAACAATTTGTCCAATAATATATCCCAAATACATTTCCTACGTAAGTACATTAGATTGGAGTATATAGCAGAACGAAAGAGGATTACACAGATGTGTGTGTAAATCATTTCAATTGAGTGGACTCATTTCAATTGAGTGGTCAAGGAAGATCAAAAGATTATGGTGTAAAATACAACGTTGAAACTAATAAAAAAGAACTGGAGTCGTTCGATTTTAGTTAGGGCTAAAATGGGAGGCAATTTGAAATTATACAATTGGGGCAAATGAGCTACAATTGGAGTAGAGAGAGAGAGAGAGAGAGGAGCACAAACTGAATACAGAGAGTCCTCTCGCTCACTCAAATTCTCGGTGAGTCGTTTGATTCATCTGTTTTCGTCAAAGTTGTGGTTCCATATATACGCTTGACTCAAATTCTCGGTGAGTAGTTCGATTCTCAGTGAGTCCTTCGTTGATTTAGGGCTACAATTGGGGCAAATGGAGAGAGAGAGAGAAGAAAAGATAAGACTTACATTCGATACTTCGCCTTGCTGAGATCGATTGCCTTGCTGAGTATCTCACCAATTCAGATCGCCTGCCTTGATGGTGTGAAACTCAATTCTGAAAATGGTGGCTGAAACTTAGATCTGAAAAATTCAAATCAAACACTTCTGAAAAACCGATCAACAGGTTGAAAAATTCAGTGCTCTCACACTTCTCTTTCTCCTCTGAAAGTGGCGGGTTTTCAATTTTGTGGTGTACAGGTTCTGTCTTGGAGTTGGTGGTTTCGGTTCTGGGTTTGGTAGTGATGATTTGCGGTGGTGGTGGTTTCGGTTCTGGGTCAGGGGTGTGTCGCTGGAGCTGAAAGAGAGAGAGAGTGTGAACAGAGAGGAGAGAGAAGGTAAGTGAACAGAGAGGAGGAGTTCGTAGGAAGAGAGAGAGTTCTGGAGAGTTCTGAGTGTGTGAGAACATGTGAGTGTGTGATGAAAAGATTGGGCGGGAATCTCAAAATTGTTTGATTAATATCAACCCTTAGATTATATTTAGACAAATTTAGAAACGATCTGAACCGCGAAAAGCAAAAGTCATTTTGTTTATCTTTTGAGATTTGAATTGTAAGCTACTTTATTATATAGACTAGTTATTGTCTGTACTTGAAGACACGGAGTAATAAAAAATAGTAAACAATAAACATATTTGTATTCATATCCAAAATCAAATCACAAACATAGAGAAGAGATCAAAGAATTTAAGCATCGGTTTGTAGTGGAGGTGAGAGGTGGTGGGCGGCAATGGTGATGGTAGGAGACGGTGATGGTTGTGGTGGGTGGCAATGACCGTGGTGGAGGCGAGGGCGGTGGCGATGGCGGCGGTGGTGGTGGTGGTGACGACGGTGGAGGCGGCGGTGGTGGTGGCAGTGGTAGAGGTAGTGGTGAGGCGGTTTCAAACACTATTTTTTTTTTAAAGTATTTATGAGAAATAATTTATAGAAGTACTTTTAAAAAGTCACTTCAAACACACCTTTAGGGACCTATTTTTCATATTAAATTTAGGGTATTAATATTAGCCGTTAGATTAACTTTAAAATAAAATTTAAAGTGATCTCAACCGCGAATAGCAAAAGTCATTTTGTTTATCTTTTGAGATTTGAATTTAAGCTACTTTATTATATAGATATATTAATTTGTAAATGTATGGCTTTTTGAATTGTAAATATTAATTTGCATATAGGGCTTTTTGCACTTTACATAACAAAAGATATTTCAATTCTCACTTTGCACCTCGAAATATTATTTTTCTCACATTACACCTTGAATGTCATAAATTGATTTTAATATGGCTCTCGAACTAATATTAAATTGACAATAAATTGATAAAATTAAATTTTAAATTAGTAAACTCGAATGTTAATTTAACGAATTAAATATTAATTAGATAAAATTGAAGATTAATTTAGTGCCAATTTTATAAAATAAAATTTAAAATTGATGAATTTAAATTTGAATTAAATAAAAGGTTCAAAATAAATATTAAATTGATGAAATTTAATATTAATTTGAAATGAAATTATTATCTTTTTGATGTAAAATTATTATTATTAATAATTAAATTTTTAACTTTTAAATTAGGTTGATGGCAAAAGAAATTATGATTGAATGTCATTCAAGCCGTCTTTGTTTTTTTCATTCTACTTCTACATTTTCGTCATGGTCCACCACTTTTTTTAGCATAGCCATTCCAAATTTTTTTTAACTATTGGCTCATCTCATCAACAACCAGTCCAACCACAGACAACCATCCAACAAAAAACAGTTGAAAACTCTTTTTGTTTTTTTTTGTTACATTGGAAAGTTCGTTGAAAACTCTTTTGTTTTTGTTTTATTTTTATCTTATTTTTATTATCTATATAATAAAGTAGCTAGATTTTTTTGTCTTTAGCTTTTCGCGGTTCAGATCGTTTTGATCCGATGGTCCTAATTATACTTTATTTCCTTTTACAATTCTAAGACTTCCATCTGTCATAAAACTCTTTCTATCTATCTATCTTATATTCTCTCTCATACTATTATCTTTTTTTTTTGTTTCTCCGGTGTTGGTTTTGTTATTATTTACTCTATAAAACAAATAAAACAACATCTTATGCAATTATTTATTTCATGAAACTAATTTAAAATTTTTATATATATGACGACATGTATTTTGCCATTTGCTTTTTAATTTTTAAATAACACTTAATATAAATAAAAAATAGCACATTAACTATAAATATCAAATAATATTTAACACGAAATAAACCTTAGATTGTAAATTAATATATAATTTTATTAAAAAATTGACATTTAATTTTTTCCAATTTATATTAAACTTTGTCGAATTAATATCAAATTAATTTTTATTGTTATCAAATTAATATTATAATTCATTGAATCATTTTTTTGGAATACTAAATTATATCAATTTTTTGGGTACTAAATCAAATTTTATTTGATTTAATTTTTTTTGTACTAAATTTGGAGAAGGAAAATTGTAAAAATAATATTTTTTTTTGGGATGAAATTATCAATTTCCGTTAACAACATTGATGGAAGGGAGACAGAAGGGGTTTTCGTGCAATGAATTCAAACTTCAGGGGTCTTCGTGTTATTTATAAAATATCTAAAGGTGTCCGTGTAATATTGTCAAAACTCAAGGGATGTCCGTGATTTTTATCATTTTTTTAATTAAACATTAATTTATTATTATTTTATCTTATAAACTTAAGCAGTTATTGGTTAGAAGAATTTGTTGGTAACCAAAAAAGAAATGTGTGTCGGTGTATTTCTGTGTATATTTATATATGGAGGATTGGACATTTAGTGATTAAATTTATAATTATATTGTGTCATTTGGGGTTGAATGGTGATAGTGACGATAAATTCATGAGTTTTATATATAAGTAAGATTTGGTTGATTTTATTTATCGCTTAAAGATTGTGAATTTAATTCTGTTCTGTTAGTATTTTTTTTTTTTTTTGCTTGAGGTATTTATTATATGGGGATATGGTGGATTGAAAATTTGCTGGTTGAGTTTATAATTATATTGTGTTATTGGATGGAGTAGTAATAAAGATGATAAATTCGTGAGTCTTATAAATGAGTAATATTTTATTTATTGTTTAAAGATTATAAATTTCAATGAGTTATGTTAATATTTTTTTTAAGAGGCAGTTATATATATGTTGTTGTTTTGAGAAGTTTTTATATATTTTTATGACAGTTCCATTAAAATGGAGGATATGGTCCACGATATATTTCGAGTCATTTTAAAATAAGAATTGATATGAATATTTTAAGCAATTCCTTTTAAATTTGGATAATTGTTTAAGATTTTTTTATTTGTTGTATAGTGCCTTCAGGCACGGGCAATGACTAGTTATTTTATATTCTCTCTCTTTAGTTAACACTGTTTGGTCAAAACGACAACCTCTGCATAATTCAAAACGACAACATGGTTTTAGGTTAGAATTAACGTTTTATTATTATTTTATATCCTTTATTCCAAGAGAAGAATTACCGTTGTTCTCTTGGCTAGAATCTTGATTTAAGTGGAGTTGACTGTTCGATGTAGAATCTTGGAAGGAAGTGATTTAGGAGGAGTTGACTGTTAGTTGTAGAAGGAAGTGATTTAGGAGGAGTTGATCGTTCGTTGTAGAATCTTAGAGGAAGTGATTTAGGTGGAGTTGACCGTTAGATGTAGAATCTTGGAAGGAGTGGGAGACAAATAGTCATAGTTAGTTTGGACTCTTTATCATTAAATGGGTTTGACTCACGTTCAATAAACGGGAAATTATAAGTTGTTACTAAAATTAGTGGTATTTGTCAAAAAGTACATTGTTATTAATATTATGTCATTAAATCTTTATTTTTAGAATTTAATTGTGTCCAAGTACACAATTTAATTTTTTGTGATTTCTTTTGACATATTTATCCTCCATTAAATCATGTATATTTCTTTTAATAGTTAATTAGATTTTTAATTATGTTCTATTGTATTAAACATTTTCTAATATAATGAAAAAAATTATATTATCACAAGTTTTGCATATAACATTGATTGTGTATATCTATGTCATTTTGAATTTTAATTTTTTTTTCGTTATTGTTACCCGTAAACATCTATCTCCTCTTTCTCCAAATTATCAGTAATTAACGTTAAAAAATGTTCAAACCTATCATTCTTATTATCAGTGTTATCAAAACTGCATCGGACCGGTCAATTGGACTGGTTTAACCGTGACCCAGGATCTTAACCGGTCTGGTTCTCTAGTTAGACCGCTTAAGAAATAAAACCTGCTCAAAACCGCTAAATCGGGCAGGTTTTGGTCAAAACCGTGAATCGAACGGTTTTTTAAAACCAGATGGTTCGAATCCCTCTTGAGTAAATATTGAATGTAATGGTAATATCATATCACCATTGATGACATGGTATCACCAACCAACAATAAAGCTCCAAATGGGAAAGGTGAACCCCACTTGGGCTTACATGGTAGGAAGATGGAAAATTATTTGCTTACATGGCATGTTAGTTATTGATTTTTGTGGGGTCCATCTGCTTATTTGTTTTAGTATTATTAGTTAGTGATACCACATCACTTTGTCACATGGTATCACCGTTGTAATGAATATTTTCTCCTCTTTTTGGGCCATTTTGCCCTAAATTAATTCCATTCCAACTTCGTCTTCACTCATCCCGCACGACAAACAGCTCCAAGCGTGGCGACGAATAACAGCAACTCTGGCAAACAACAGAAACTCTCTACTGGATCTTGATTCCTTGTGGATTTGGACCTTCTCTACTCAATCTCTCTCACTTAGGCGAGCTGTGTCATCTTTCTCACTAAATCTCTTTCGTTCTCTTTGGTTATGGTGGTGGTGTTAATTTTTACAACTGTTCAAATTTGTGTTATTTGATTGTTCAAAGGTCTGATAAAAAAAAAAGAAAAAGAAAGAAAGATTGTTCAAAGTTTGTCCTTATCTTGTGTGAAATGTAGCATTTATCTTTGATATGAATTTGGTATTTAGAACATGGGTTTCTAGTTTTCTGTACTTAACTTCATTAATTTTATGGTAAAATTGTATGAATTGTAGACATATTTAATCAAAATATTTTGTTCTATAATGTTTGTAATTTTTTTATTATATAATCGGTCCGATCAGTTGAATCAGTGAACTATTGACCCGGTCCTCTACCAGTTCGATGGCCAATCCAGCTCTGATAACATTACATATTATTCTCCGACGAACACGGAAAAATTTAAACATATTTTATTATTTCTTTACAACGTTCATATATTATTGGGTTGAATTTATACTTTCTTTCATTTTTTTTTATTTTTTTCGTTTCACATACTGCTAGTTAATTTCGATTTTTTATTGTTTTCACAGTTTTCGTATTCGTTTTTAATTATTGTATTGAGTGAACATTTTTTTGGTTAACTTTTATTATTTTAAATGATTGCTGTTAATTTTAATATTTTTGTGTTTTATGAATTTTTTTTATTTACAGTTTTATTTTTGAACACTGAACACTACAATATTGACTCTTGTTTGAATTCTAAATTGTACTTTCTTCTTCTTCTTCTGTATGTTATTTTCGTGGTGGTTTAGTAACAAATGTTTTGAATTTGTTCAATTTAT
Organism: Ilex aquifolium; assembly: GCA_951799425.1. Lineage (NCBI taxonomy): Eukaryota > Viridiplantae > Streptophyta > Magnoliopsida > Aquifoliales > Aquifoliaceae > Ilex > Ilex aquifolium. Next base: position 396,070 of record OX637392.1, on the reverse strand, counting down.
AATTACATGGTACATAAAATTGCTTTATAATTTGAATTCATGTGAAGTTATGATTTAAAAGTATATCAATGCAGTGTGGCAATAAAGAGTTTATGAAATTAAATGTCTAATTTTTGTACATCCACAATTATAATATCAAATACATGTGATTTAAGCAAACAAAAAATCAACTACAATCACCGATAGAAAAAAAATATTCAAGAATTACATGATTGTGATATATTTACAAAACTTTAAAGTGTATCAATATAGTGTAATAAAACAGTGTAGCAGTAATAAAAACTAGTGTTTAAGAATTACACAAATTTAAAGTATATCAATACAGTATAAGAATAATATAAATTAGGTTTCATAGTGTGATTTCGTAATTTTTTTTTTGTAAAACTCCTAAATTTTAGATTTTTATCATATTAGAATTCTTATACATATACGTACATGACCAAATTAAATCTAATGCAAAATTAAAATTCTTTAATTTTAGTACTTTTAAGATAACATAATTTAAATTTCTTAATTTTAATTGTCAAATCTCAAAAGTTTTCAAAAACTTTGAAACGTATCCCTAAAAAAATAGAGATGATTTATTATGAGTTTTGATTTTTTCTAAATTTTAGGTTTTTGTTTCATTAGAACTCCTATATATATATATATATATCCCTAGAGTTATGGAGAAACACATCCCTACCAAAATTTTTGAAACATTTCCCTAAAAAAGAAAAAAGAAATAAGGGGATGAGAAAGAAAAAGAAATCGAGAGTTATGGATACAATTTATTATTGGTTTTGAAAAACTGTTATATATTAAAAATGTATTCAAGCCTTTCTATATACAAGTTGGCTTTTTCACAAAAAAAATTCACTATATATTTTTTGACTATTAAGTCTAATTTCGTATATCGATTTTCGAATGACCCTTCAATAAATGATATAAATGTTATGTATATATTTGGAGCCCCTTTTTTTTGGGGCCTTAAGCGGCGATTTTAGTGGGGCTTAGGATCTGGGCCAGCCCTGTCTTCAGGGGCGGAGCCAGGAATTCTGGTCAGGATGAGCACTTTAATTAAGTACTCTAATTTTTTTTCTTCTAATCAATCACACTATATAATATATTTATATTTATTATATTATATTTGATACATGAAGTCCATTTAACATAAAAAATGCCCAAAAATATATATATATATATTGTCAGGGGCGAAGCCATGAATGTCTATGAGGGGACAAAATATAACTGGTATAAAAAAATATTTAGCCGAAATTGATACAAAAAAATTCAGTTCAAGAATACCAAAAAAAATAAGAATCAAAACAAAATTATTGTGAAATAGTAAATTCAATTTTTATTTAGCCGAAACAAAATTCTAACAAAAAGACACAAAAATTTTTTTTTTGTACATTTTTAACATAATTATATATTTCAATAAAATATAAATTTTCAAAAATCACTAAAATTTTGTATATGAATTAAATTTAAATTAATTTTTCACTAGTTTTCTATCAATGCGCACAATCAAAAGTCCGTAGTAAAATTATTTTTTATTTAGTTGCAACTAGGGATTTTATACTCTTTTCTCCCCTTAGTCAAGTGGGCCAAAAATTTTGTTTTTAAGGTTGGGCTAAAAGTTTTATTTTTTTAAGGGTTTTTTAGGTGTGGGTACAAATTTTTAGACTTATTTAAGCAAAAGTATATGAATAAGTTGTTTATTCCATTAAGTACAATTTTTATAAAACTTTTTGTGTTTAGATACAAAATTCAAATGAATTAAAATCATTTTTACCTAAACACCCTTCCTTAATTTATGCATTCTTAATTGACAGTTATATATCTAATCAAATATGTAAATATTTCATTAGATTCTTTCACTATCTCTCCCCTATTTTCTCTCCATCTCTCTCTCTCTTTCCCCTTTACTTTCCCTATCTCTCCCCTATTTTCTCTCTATATCTATCATTGATAATTTATTTTATTTTCAAATATGTAAATATTTGATTTATTTTTTCATCTCTCTCCCCTAATTTTCTCTCTCTCCCCTTATTTTCTATAACCATTTCGCTCTCTCCCTATTTTCTCTCTTTATTTATATCAACATTACAACAACATAATTACACTAATCAATTACACCAATCAGTTACACCAAACAGTTATTCATGCATTCTAATAAATCAAACAGTTACACCAAATAATTACACAAATTTATAATATCAACTCAATTTGTCATTCAGTTGTTTACATAAATTTAATAGTTGTACTATTTAGTATCGCGACATCGTTACACCAATCATATATATCAAATTTAGTATAATGATAAAGTCTTTTGTGTAATGATAAATCCAATTTGGTGTATAATTGATGTAACCATGTCGTGATACTAAATGATGTAACTCTTTGATTTATGTAAATAACAAAATGACAAATTGAGTTGGTGTTGTAATTTCGTATAATTGTTTAGTATAACTGTTTAGTGTATTATAGGGTAATTGTAACTAATTGGTGTAACTGATTAGTATAATTGTGTTGTGTAACATTGATATAAGGAGAGAGCAAAAGCGAGAGAATAAGGAAATAAGGGGAGAAGGAGTGAGAGAGAGAGAAAAAAAATAAGGGGAGAGAGAGATGAAAAAATTAAATCAAATCTTTACATATTTAAAAAAAATTTATCAATATGAGAGAGAGAGAGAGAGAGAGAGAGAGAAATAAATAGAGAGAAAATAGGAAAGAGAAAGTGAAAGAGTAATGAAGAGAGAGGAGAGAGAGTAATGGAGTAATAAATACCCTTTTAGTCTTTTTTCAAAAAAATGCACTTAGGGCAAAATAAGTTTTTTTAATGTAGTTTAGCTCAAATAAGTCTAAATTTTTATACCGACTTCTAAATTACCCTTTTTTTAATAGGTTTGGGTGAATTGTGATAGGTCAAATATTTGATTTTTTAATAAGTTTTGGTAGATAATAGTGGACTCAATTTTTTTTTTGTTTTAAATGGGCTTAATTTTTTAAATTTTTTGGATAAATAATGTGGGTCTAATATTTTTATCTTGGATTTTGGGTGGGCACAAATAATATATTATACAAATTTATAATATATATACTTAACTAAAAAAAATTTGAGGGTGGGGGGGGGCACGTGCCCACCCTGGCCCTAGCCTCCCTCCACCCTTGCATGTCTTACAAGGAAGATAATAAAAATTTATATAATAGTTTGTGAGGATCAAATTTGGTTGTACATTTGACTAGAATCATACATTTGTTGAATCATAAAAATTTATGTCATGGATTAGTCTTTTGTCAATGTAGCCAAAAATGGGACTTTCAGTTGCTTTTCAAAGCCAATAATATTCCTACGAGTACTGGACATGTTTAACTCATAGAATGTATGCATTCTAATTTTTTGCCCAATTATGTCTAATTGTTTGTTGATAATGATATTGAAGAAAGAGTAGTGAAAATGATACATATTGGGCCTCCCGGTTTGTGTGGACTCGGTAACATGCTTGTTTTGGTCGCGATAGAGAGAGTGAGGGAGAGAGAAAAAAATGGATCACAAACTATTGTTGGGATTTTAGTTAAGTGAGAATAATGACTTCCAATGGTATGTATTTGGTTGTATGTTGAACAATGAGGTATATTAGTATTCTTAATGACTTGTGTGATTTTAATATTTTATTGCGACAATTGAAAACCTTTTTTTAATTTTTTGGGTACATTGGAAAGTTAGTTGAAACTCTTTTCTTGCATAACCCACAACGACATCATGGTTTTAGGTTAGGTGATATCCTTAAAAAATGGATTAATCTCCCAGGCCCGGCCCTACCTCATAATTAATAAAGCTTGGGCTTTAGGACTCAAAATTTGATAAGGCCACATTATTTTAGTTATAAAATTAGCTCACATTAAAGAATTTAAATTTATAAACATTTTAAGTCCTACTAAAAGGTCCCAAAAAAAATTAATTCCAATCAAAAATTTTAATTTCAATAATTTAGGTTCATGATCCAACACATAAAATTAGAAACCCTAAAAATCGAAAGATAAAAAAACAACTAAAAGTATAAAAAAAGAGTAATGCAATTTTGACCTAAAAATTTAACTTAATTTGTTGACCTAATAATGTGGTTGCATTGAAACCATTGGATCAACACTAAGTTCCAATATTTGATAAGGGTCACAGTCAATCCAAAGACCATAGTGAATTAAGTTAGTAAATTAAATCCCAATAACGTTGCTCTAAAAAAAATTTACTCAAAAGTGAAGTCGTATTTATTCCACATTTACTCTCTCTCTTTAGTAAAAAATAAAAACAAAAGTTAAAACATCTCTCCGCAACACTGACTCACTCTTCCTTTATCACACACACATAAAAAATTAAAAATAAATTAATTTTAAATAAAATTTTGATATCAAAAATATAAGGTCCCATTCGATATTATTGCTTTATGCCTCAAATTATATTGGGCCGCCCCTGTAATCTCCAATTGCATTTTGAAAGATTGTTCAAATTTTAATTTGCACTTTTAAATATCAAAAATCTTAATTTGTACACTTAAAGATAGAATTTTATATCAATGTGCACCTCAAAATAATAACGATCAGTTTGTTGTTTAAAACTAAATTGATAAATTATACCTAAACGCCTCATGCTTGTCACTTAATCGCCTAAACCCATCACATTTGAAATATTACACCTACATTATTTTAGAATCCAAATATAACTAAAAATGTTCTCCCAATTAGACATCTAAATAATTCTGTTTAAATGATGTATTGCATTGGATATAAAGAATATTATATAAATACCTACATTATATTTGACATTCAAATGGTAAGTTTGATTTTGAACTTTAAAGTATAATAGACCTATAAAATAAAAAGATAGTATAAAAATTATAATTTTTTATTAGAATGACATAATATTTTTTAACGGTTATATTAACAGATATCAATGATAAAGATTATGTGTTACACGTACAAAAACGTCAAGAGGTGTAGGAGTAATATTCTAAATGTGAGGGTCCAAATGATTAAGTGATAAAAATAATATGGTCTAGTGTAATTTATCCATTTAGTTTTAGACGACAAACTAACGGTTAGTTTCAGGTGTGTATTGATATAAATTTTTATCTTTTAAAGTGCAAATTTGAGATTTTTGATTTTTGAGGATAAAAATTAAGATTCAAAAAATCTTTCAAAATGCAATTTACGATTAATCTTAACTATTTTTATCATTTTTATTCGAGACCGCAAGAGTGATAAAAATACACGGTACGGGATGAAAATTTATTTTTTTGGAACCATATACTTTTTTTTTGGGTACATTGAGAATTAAAACAAAACTAAATAGAGTTCCTAGGAAAAGGACGCTGATCAGATGGGCCAACATAAATTTTGCCAATTGGGGAAGGGGAGCATCAAGCTCCCATATACAACTCCTACTATTTATTGCCCATCCCTTCATTGCCCGCCAGTGTACTACCTTCTTCAACTTTGACATAAACTATCAGGCCATCTTCACCAACGTTTTCTTTCGCTCAAAAATGGAGAAAATGAAAGTTGAGATCATATCGAGAGAAACCATCAGGCCATCTTCTCCAACCCCAACTCATCTAAGAACCTACAAAATGTCTCGTTTCGACCAGATTTCTCCAAAAACCTATGTCCCAATAATATTCTACTACCCCATAAGTGAAGACCATCACAATGTCAATGTCAAACAAATTTCAGCTCGGCTGAAAGATTCTCTCTCCGAAACCTTATCACGATTCCACCCACTTGCAGGACGAATCAAAAACGAAGATGCCTCTGTGGATTGTAATGATGAAGGGGTTCTGTTGTCGGAAGCTCGGGTTAATTGTGACTTGCTTGAGGTCCTTAGAGATCCGAAAACTGACTTACTGGGCCAGTTTCTTCCGTGCTCATTAGTGCCCACGGTTCCACTGGATGCTGTAGCTCAAGTAGCTATTCAACTCAATATATTTGAATCAGGTGGAATTGTAATAGGATTTTGTTCGTTTCACGCAGTCGCGGATGCGACCACCCTGAGTGCTTTCCTTAAATGCTGGTCTTCCATTGCGAGAGGATCGTATTCGTATGATGAAGAACTCGTAAGTCCAGATTTCTCGGTGACATCAAAGCTCTTCCCTCCTTTGGAATCACAGAAGAGTAATGCTTTTCTGCTCGACAACAGATGGGTATCCCCAGGAAGAGGCGTTCGCAGGAGATTTGTGTTTGATGCTGCAGCAATATCTGTCCTGAAAGCCAAGGCGACAAGCCAACTTGTGCCACAACCGTCTCGTTTTGAAGTGATCTCTGCCTTTGTTTGGAAATCCGCTTTGGCTGCTTCAAGAGCGGCCTTGGGTTCCCATAACCTACAACCATCAATAATGACCTTTCCAGTGAACATGCGTCCACGTACGCTGCTACCACTGTCAAAAAATCGCACCGGAAATTGTGCCTGGGGGGTAGTGGTACCCTATCCAGCAGAAGAAACAGAGCTGCAAGGTTTGGTCGGTCGAATCAGAGCAGAAGTAGAAAAAATCGACAATAATTTCGTGTTAAGCCTACAAGATGGAGAGAAGTTTCAGGTGATAACCAAATCCAGAGAAGAGCCAGAAGGAATATATCCCAACGCCAAACCGGAGATGTTTGCGTTCACTAGCTGGTGCAAGTTGGGTTTTAATGAAGTGGATTTTGGGTGGGGAAAGCCGATTTGGGTGAGTAATTTTGGGGGCGATTCCAACGCTTATTATATTAGAAATGTCATCTTGATGGAAACCAGCTGCGGCCAGGGAATAGAAGCATGGATGTTCTTACACGAAAAGGTAATGGAAATACTGGAAAATGATCCCGAGTTTTCCGCAATGGCCACGTTGAACCCAAGCATTTCACACCGAGCTTCTTGCCACAAAGAATAATCCCTTTCTGCTTCGCTTCGGTATGAGCTCTTCTGCAGATCAATTTGCGTATGGCAACCGTTTTGTTTTTTGATTTTGATTTTCAGGTTTTGCCAAAAAGATAAAATACACGACAACGTGTTCGGGTTGTGTTTTTTATATTTTTTTTCAGCTAATTTGTTTTTGAAAACAAGACCCAAATCTGTAAACAAAAAAAAAGATGTTTTGAAAAAAATACCAAAAAATGCAAACAAAGGCGCAGGGTGGGGGTTTTAATGAAATCCAACCTTTGTAGCACAAAAAATGAGGGTTTTTTCATGGAACTATGAAAAAAGGGTTTTCTCTCAATCTTCTCTCTCACCCGTCTCTTTGTGTACCCGAAGAAGAAGAAGAATCTAACTATCAACTTCAGAGTTCAGATCCTCATCTCTTCATTTTAAGCTTACATCCATCTTACTCTCTCTCATTCAAGTAATTTTTTAGCTTTCGTGTATACATCTATACTAAGATATATATGTGCATGTATATGTATAAATATGCACATCTGAAGAGTAGTTTTTTTTTTTTTTTTTAACTTTATATCTGTCTAAACTTCAAATAGACGAAGCAGATCTGTATCTGTCCCTTTTCTTCGGTTTTACTTGGTCGTTTGATTTAATAGATGTAGGTAAATTTAACAAGCTTGAAGTAAGCAGAATAACCTTATTACAAAATGAGGTTTTTATTGCAAGTATCATTTTTTTTATGATCTTGACATATTTTAAGAATTAATAGCATAGCTTATGTCGTTTTGTTTAAGCAATAAGCTTACTATTACTGCTCATGTTTAACTCATAGACTTGTATGCCCTCTAAAGTTTTTGCATTATCATTGGATAACGGGCACATAAAGTTGGAATTTTACCTCTTATATTTGTAGTTAATTGTTTGTTAATTAATTGGAAAGATATTGGTCTAATTTTTTTATCCAAATTATGTCTAATAGTTTGCTGATAATGATGTTGAAACAGGAGTAGTGATCCTCTCTGTCTGTGTGGACTCGTTTACATGCGAGTTTTGGTCGTGATGGAAACAGAGGAAATGAATCACTATTGTCATGCTCACTTATTGTGGTTTCAACTTCATATTGTATTGTGCTTTATTATTCTTAATAACTAGAATTTTAGTTAAGTGATAATAATAATTTCCAATGGTATGTATTTGGTTGTATGTTTAACACTGAGATATGTTAGTGTGTTTAATGACTTGTGTGATTTCAATATTTTATTGTGTGTCTTATTTGATGAGTTGATGGATGTATTGAGACAATTAATTTTGATTTATTTTTTATCAGGTAATTAATATTAAACTACTAAATATATCATAACTTGAAGAATTATCAAACATGTTTTTTGTTTTAGTTTTCATATTTTTTTAAAACAAAAACTGAAACCAAACATATTTTCTGTTCTAACTTTTTAATACAAAAAAAAATAATAATCTGTTTTTGATTTTATTACTTTTTTGAAATCAAAAACAGAAAATGCTACGAAACGCAATAGTTAAATAGATACTTAACCCTGCCTTTCGGTAACCATAAACTTCACCAAACAAGCCCCCAAATCCCAATGTGATATATTTCCTTCACAATTCCTGGACCTTCATTATGCTCCCTCCACTAAAAAAAAAGGTAGTTCAACGCACGAGCTGTTACCACCACTTTGGAGGGATTAAATGCATGTACAACCTTACACTAACACTTATAGAGGCTGTTTTTGTGACTCGAACGCTTGACGATCAATGTCACAATGAAACAACCTTAATGTTACGCTCAGGTCTACAACAAAAAATAATATAGGAATGTTTTTTAGAAGAAGGTAACACATTATACGTATTTCCGGAGCACGGAAACATTTTTGTTTTAATAGCTAAAGAGAGAGCTTCAAGCCCTTCAAAAAATCTCTCCCAAATATACATAGCATGCCATCCTCAAATCATATAATAAAGGCGAAATAGATATGTATCTATCCCTTAATGTTAACATTGTTTTTCAGTTTTTGCCAAAAATAAAAAATACTTCAAATAGACGAAATAGATATGTATCTATCCCTCTTCTTTGGTTTTTACTTCCTGGGTTTGCTTTGAAAGAGGAGGAGAAGAAATGCATATAATAAAGGCTAGTGTGATGACTAGGAGAAGATGAGTAGTAATAAAATATGATTGATTTAATAGATCTAGGTCAAATTTAACAAGCTTGAAATAAGTAGAATAACCTTATTACAAAATGAGGTTAGTTCGATTCAATTTTAACTTTTTTTTTTAAAAGAAAAATGTAATTCGATCTCATTAACTAGTAATTTAACCAAAATGAGTTATCCAGCTGTGATCTTATAGGAAAACTATTTAACATCTTAAGTTGGAGCTACACAGTTCAAGTATCATTTTTGTTATGACCCTTAGTTCAAAGCATGGATATTTTTTTCACTAATTATTATAGTGACATAGTTTATTATTATTCGGTTGTCTCTTTCGATATGTTATGATGAATTCAGCTACAAAAGTCAATTTGAATGACCCATGGCATTCATTTTTACTCCAATAATTGTGACAAGAATAAAAAAAAAATCTTTATTTCTTTTTATTTTTGACAATAAATCTTTTTAAATAAGTGTCACATCAAATCATTTTTGCAAGATAACCTTTGGAGTGAAACTTTTTAATTTTAGGATGACATTTTGGCGATTAAGGGTTTGCCACCCCAGATAGCACTCCCGTTGGAGATGCTCTTAGTATCTATTAAAAGAAATGCTATTTGTACAATGCTGAATAATATTTCTAGTTGGTCTTTTGATAAACAGATGGATATGTGAAAAAGATGTTTAAATAACTTGAGCATAACTCCAGTGGTAGTGGTAATAGGGACGAACACCAAATTTACATATTTTGAATTTAAATTTTGATAATTTGTTTGAATCTAGGTTATGAATATTTTAACCTCTGCATAGATGGTCTATTTTTGAATAGACCGGAAAGAAAATTAGTCAAGGTACGCATAAATTTGCTTAGACAATCATTCACCATTAAACAAAAATAAAATACAATAGTGTAAATTTAGAGGAATCGTATCCTTTTTGGGGTTGTGTTAATTTTGGTACGTGTAGTGTTCTTGTCAATAAAAAAATATTTAATTTTAGGGTTGAATACAAAAACACCCTTTGAACTTTCTACGTCTCTACGATACTATTCATTACTTCATTGAATTTGCTTCATTACATTATATAAGTTAGGCTCGCGATTCGACTTTGATCGTTATGGACTGATACCAAAATCGAGTCTTAAGCAAGTCGACCTAATTTTAAGAGCCCGCCATAATAAAAATAGATATGATCATTTCCACGTAACGTTTTTGTAGTCTTAAATGTTACACTAAACCCCCCTCAATTTTAAAATAAAGTATAAAAATAGATAGACATTGCTAATTTAACCAAAGGTGTTAATCACCCCCTCAAAGCTGCAAGTATAGATAAAACATGTTAAAATTATAAGATATAATTTCTAAAATACCCTCCCAACCCTGCCATATTTCTCTCTCTCTCTCCAAATTCTCTCCCCCCCCCCCCCCCCCCCCCCCCAACCCACTAAAATCCACCACCTTCTTGACTAATTTTTTGTAAGAATAACATATATAGCTTATGTCGTTTTGTGATTGTAAATATCATTTTTGTTATGATCTTGATATATTTTAAGAAAAGCATAGCTTATGTCGTTTTGTTTAAGAAATAAGCTTTCTATTACTGCTCATGTTTAACTCATAGACTGTATGCCCTCTAGAGTTTTTGCATTATCATTGAATAACGGGCACATAAAGTTGGGATTTTACATGTTATATTTGTAGTTAATTTCTTATCCAAATTATGTCTAATTGTTTGCCGATAATGATGTTGAAACAGGAGTAGTGAAAATGACATATATTAGCCCTCTCTGTTTGTGTGGACTTGTTTACATGCGAGTTTTGGTCGTGATGGAGACAGAAGAAATGAATCACTATTTTCATGCTCACTTATTGTGGTTTCAACTTCATATTGTATTGTGTTTTATTATTCTTAATAATTAGAATTTTAGTTAAGTGATAATAATGATTTCCAATGGTATGTATTTGGTTGTATGTTAAACAATGAGATATGTTAGTGTGTTTAATGACTTGTGTGATTTCAATATTTTATTGTGTGTCTTATTTGATGAGTTGATGGATGTATTGAGACAATTAATTTTTGATTTATTTTTTATCAGGTAATTAATATTAAACTACTAAATATATCATAACTTGAAGAATTACCAAACATGTTTATTGTTTTAGTTTTCATATTTTCTTAAAACATAATCTAAAACCAAACATATTTTCTGTTTTAACTTTTTACTATACTACCAAAAAAAAAACCTGTTTTTGATTTTATTATTTTTTTGAATACAAAAAACAGAAAATGTTACGAAATGCAATAGTTAAATAGATACTTAACCCTGCCTTTTGGTATCCATAAACTTAACCAAACAAGCCCCCAAATCCCAATGTGATATATTTCCTCAACAATTCCTGGACGTTCATTATTCTCCCTCCTCTAAAAAAAAGGTAGTTCAACGCACGAGTTGTTACCACCACTTTGGAGGGATTAAATGTATGTACAATCTTACACTAGCACTTGTAGAGGTTGTTTTTGTAATTCGAATTCTTGATGACTAACGTCACAATGGAACAACCTTAATGTTATGCCAAGACCTACAACAACAAATAATATAGGAATGTTTTTTAGAAGAAGGTAGTACATTATACGTATTTCCAAAGAATGGAAACATTTTTGTTTTAACAGCTAAAGTCAATGCTTCAAGCCCTTCAAAAAATCTCTCCCAAATATATATCGCATGCCATCCTCAAATCATAATGCACTCATTTTGTAGTTTAACTATGAGTAATTTGTGTCTGAAAGTATAGTACAATGTGAATGGTATTGAGAGGGATGTTGGTGGCTGTTAGATGAATCTATGTGAGACTATCGGATGGACTTATTGAACTCTATCATGTTTTATATTATAGATGCTATTTTTATTTTTTTTGCGGTCAAGTTTAGAGCTAGAATCCGACTATTTTTTTTTCATCTAATAAAAGTGTCAAGATTGCAAAATTATTTTTATTTTATTATATAGATTTGATATAATTATTAAAGTACTATTATTCATTTTGGTACAAACACATCACATCATGATGAAATTAACAATTTAATAAGTATTTTCGATAAGATATCAAAAAATTTCTCTTTAGTATCGGTGTATTACCTACAAGTAATGCTATGTTTGATCTAAAATATTGATTTGATTTGTTGACGTAAATCTTAATAATTGAATTAAATTGTACGTCACAGTATTTATTGAGAGATAGTTAAAATTAGGTCAACAAAATAAATTAGGTTAAAATTTTACATCCAAAAACCATTTTTATTACCTTAAAAGGTCATGTCTAAGTAGTTAAAGTTGTAGTACATGTTTAACATGACATAAACACAATACAACTTTTTTTTTCCCGGTAATTAGCAATAAACACAATATAGTTTAGGACTTGACTAAGGTATCGAAAAAAAAATTGGTATCGTACCTCAAAAATTTACTACTGTTAGTATTTGAAACCGACTGTTAATTCATTACTCTGAAATCAAACATTTAAAACTTTTTATCAAGCATTCGAGTCGGTGAAAAGGTACAAAGAACCCGTACATGAACGATAGAGCTAATTTCTCTTCTGAGAGAATGTATGTCAGGGGCATTTGATCAAACAGCTTGTAGGCTCATTGCCATGAAGATATATCAATTTCTCAGTGGGATGTTTCTTTCAATAAGCAACAACTTAATGGACATCAATGCCAACAATTATCACAGGAGTATATTTCCAACAATTTGTCCAATAATATATTCCAAATGCATTTCCTACGTAAGTACATTAGATTGGAGTATATAGCAGAACGAAAGAGGATTACACAGATGTGTGTGTGTAAATCATTTCAATTGAGTGGACTCATTTCAATTGAGTGGTCAAGGAAGATCAAAAGATTCTGGTGTAAAATACAACGTTGAAACTAATAAAAAAGAACTGGAGTCGTTCGATTTTAGTTAGGGCTAAAATGGGAGGCAATTTGAAATTATACAATTGGGGCAAATGAGCTACAATTGGAGTAGAGAGAGAGAGGAGCACAAACTGAATACAGAGAGTCCTCTCGCTCGCTCAAATTCTCGGTGAGTCGTTCGATTCATCTGTTTTCGTCAAAGCTGTGGTTCCATATATACGCTTGACTCAAATTCTCGGTGAGTCGTTCGATTCTCGGTGAGTCCTTCGTTGATTTAGGGCTACAATTGGGGCAAATGGAGAGAGAGAGAAGAGAAGACTTACATTCGATACTTCGCCTTGCTGAGGTCGATTGCCTTGCTGAGTATCTCACCAATTCAGATCGCCTGCTTTGATGGTGTGAAACTCAGTTCTGAAAATGGTGGCTGAAACTTAGATCTGAAAAATTCAAATCGAACACTTCTGAAAAACCGATCAACAGGTTGAAAAATTCAGTGCTCTCACACTTCTCTTTCTCCTCTGAAAGTGGCGGGTTGTCAATTTTGTGGTGTACAGGTTCTGTCTTGGAGTTGGTGGTTTCGGTTCTGGGTTTGGTAGTGATGATTTGCGGTGGTGGTGGTTTCGGTTCTGGGTCAGGGGTGTGTCGCTGGAGCTGAAAGAGAGAGAGAGTGTGAACAGAGAGGAGAGAGAAGGTAAGTGAACAGAGAGGAGGAGTTCGTAGGAAGAGAGAGAGTTCTGGAGAGTTCTGAGTGTGTGAGAACATGTGAGTGACATTGATTTATATTAAGGAAAATGCTATTGGGACCTAAAAATTTGACATAAAAATCTGACATAATGATGTGGTTTCATAGGAATCATTGGATCAACACCAAGTTCCAATGTTTGATGGGGTCTACAGTGAATCCAAAGGTCACAGTGAATTAGGTCAGATTTTTATGTCAGATTTTTAGGTCCCAATAGCATTGCTCTTATATTAATATATTTACACCTTTTTTGTTTGTATTTTTTATTTGATTTTGCAATTGGTCTACAACTAGTTTTTTTTATATGATTGGTCTCTACGTTAATAATTATAAATAGATATCATCTTGTTTTTATTCATACAAAAAATATAATTAAAACTAAGAGTGCTCACCAAATAGTTCATTTCCCCCGAGTTTGTTGAAGGGTAAGTGACGTTTACAAAAAAAAAAAAAAATCTTCATGTGAGCAGACTACCAATTGCTTTTTCTAGATAGTATGTGGCTATCTTAACTTTCCATATCAATTATGGAAATTACTCCTTGTGTTCAAACTTGGCTCGGTTGGAAAATAAACTTGGTTAGAAACCAACATGAATAATTGTCGTTTATGTTAGATTACCTTATCAGCAAGCACCACAAAACATGAGCAAATATATTGGTAAAAAGTTTAGCTTTGAAAACTTTTTCCTACCTTGTTCAAATTATTTCAGTTTCTTATGAACCTATATTATGAGCTTCCTACAATAAGTCATGTTTCCTAAAAAAATTTGGTGATAAAAATAAATTATGATGTTAGACTTGTCATTCTGTTATATACATACTATTATAGGAATAAATATGTCTCACTACTTCTCAAGTATCTTCAATTTGAAGATTTCACCTAAAAATGGTACTTTGGAGACTTCACCAAAAAGGCTTTTACAATTTTTTTTTTTTTTTTTAACTTAGGTATTTGAAAACTGAGTGGAAAGTGATAGAAGTTTGCATAAGTTGTATTGTGCAATTAATTTTGTCTTGGCACAGAAGATAAATTGTTCTGTTTTTGGTAGAAGTTAAAATAATTTTTCTAGTCACCTGATAAATTTTCTCTTGAAAAAGTGACGTAGTTCTAAACATATTAATAATGCAGTGTACAACTTCGTAGTTTTTACCCTTTTGGACCAAGATAAATTTCATGATGGTCAAAGATTGTTAGATTCGGAGTTATTTTGTATGAATTGTTTCACCTGTTTTTTTGTCCCATATTCTTAAATTGACTACAGTAACATGGACCTGTCAAGAAATTATAAAGTCTCCCGCAAACATCCCTTCTCATGTGCCATTTGTTTTATCTTTTATTGGACACAATACAAATTCGGATCAATATTTACAAAATGTGGTGATTTGGAAGAAAGTGGTCAATGATTATAATAAAATAGTTAACGTGCAATGCACGTGTGCATCTACTAGTGCATATATATATATATATGCAAATCTGAAAGGTAATTTTTTTTTTTTTAAACTTTATACCGGTCAAAACTTCAAATAGACAAATCAGATCTATATCTATTCATCTTCTTTGGTTTTACTTGGCCGTTGCGACATCGCTTCTCTCAGTATGTGAACCCAGAACAGGGTTTGCTTTAAAAGAAAGAGTAAAAATGCATATAATAAAGGCTAGTGTGATGAGGAGGAGAAGATGAGTAGTAATAAAATATGATTGATTTAATAGATCTAGGTAAAATTTAACAAGCTTGAAGTAAGCAGAATAACCTTATTACAAAATGAGGTTAATTCAAATCAATTTTAACTTCTTCTTTTTTTGCCATTATTTGACCTCATTAACCAGTAATTTAACCAAAATGAGTTGTCCAACTGTGATTTTATAGGAAAATTATTTAACATCTTGAGTTGGATCTCCACAGTTCTTCGTATTGCCGATATCATTTTTGTTATGATCTTGACATCTTTTAAGAATTTCATAGCTTATGTCGTTTTGTTTAAGCAATAAGCCTACTATAGTGTGTAAATATATATATATATAATAAAATAGAGCGAAGTTTAAAGACGGTTTAGATCATCTTAAAAAGTTTGATCAAATGGTCTACGATTAGTCTTAAATTTTTTTTTCCCGCCCATGAAAAAGCCTATCTCTCCCCCGTCTCTCTCTCTCACGCCTCTTTCTCCTCTATCCCTGTACGTCTCTCAAAGACTTATCTCAATCTCTCATACATGTACGTCTCTCACTCAGTCCCACCCACAATACATATCTCCCATTTTCATATTTATACCATGTCTATCTCTCACACTCTCTCTCTCTACTAGCGACCTCGCCATTGCCACCTCCACTGCCACCGACGATACCAGGTTTTGCTCTGTCTCTGTCTCTGTCTCTCTCTCTCTCTCTCTATCTCTGTTCCTCTATTTACTCAGTTTCCCTCTCTCTATCTCTGAGTTTTCTCTTGCCAACGACGTCTACGATCCCAACGCTATCGACTCCCCCACCCCACGCCATAGGGTTTCTCTTTCACGCCCAATGTAAACCCACCCATCTTCACAGAAAGAACACATTCTTTTTATTCAATATTTTTTTTGTATTGATTGCAACCTAAATTGTTTTTGATTATATACTGATTTGGTACCCTAATTTTGTATTTTTGATTTTGAGTTAGGTCATGGTTTGTTGCAAGTGATTTGTCAACGTACACACAGGACACATCGAAGTTGTTTGACACAGCGCCTACATTGTTCGATCTAATGCCAAAGAGGTAATGACCAAATGCCCCAAACTCTTTGTGCACCACATGTTCGACCAAATTCCTCAAAGAACGCACACAGTGATGCGGACACACTGCTCCCTTCTTCTCTTTCACCATGCACCGAAATTTTGGCCCATTAATTATTAACTTTTATCTTACTTGAAGTGTTGCATTCAATCTTGAACTATTCATTTAGATGTGATATTTTTTTATCTCATTGAGTTCGTTTCTCTATTTCTATCCCCCTTTTGTTTGAGATTTTCGTATATCCGTATGTATATGCACGAATAACCTCTGTTTTTTATCTCTGGGTTGCGAATTTGTGATTGCCTTTGTGTTTGAAAATTCGTGTTTTGGTTAGGAATTAGTGAATGAGGTTAGATCTTCCATGGGCAGGCAGTATTCTGAGTTCCACAAAATCTTCCAGTTGTTGGACTCTTAGATTCGTCAATTTTTCAGCACATTGATTTCCTTCACGAAGTGTATGTTGAATTTCAATCTGCCTGTTCTTCATCAATTCTTTGCATTTGTGGATGAGGACTTTGGTAGGCAAGTGGTTCGCTGCTTGATTCCATTTCAACAATAGCTTTAAAAATTTAGAAATTTAGAGACCAAAGCGATTTTGAGTGAGGTTGCTTATGTGAATTGTTATAAAAAAAGGCAGGCTGCAAATTCTGGAGTGTTGGGTTACTAATGTACAAATATGAGGCACACTAATTCTTTGAGCTCGCTCTTCTGAAATGGGTAGTGGGTGCCTTTTGATGATTTTGTGTCAAAAGGCCATTATTCACTCAGTACCTGTTATCGGAGGTAGTCCGAGGGATGGGTTGGTGGTTCACACTGAAGCTTTGGTAATTTTCTCAAAGTGGTGGTCCTCATCTTCGAATGCACCATCTCTCTTACCCTTTGTCCCAACCTTGATGTAATGGTTCACACACACTCACACACAGATTCACACTCAACCTTGATTTCTGGTTTTGGCCTTGAGTGAATTTTATGGTTGTTAATTCAATTTTCTCTGATATATTTTGATGACTCGGTTGCTTGGTGAATCACAAAATTTGGACCCAGACTTAAATCGAAACATGAGTCCAGTAATGGAAAAAGCGGTGCTGAAAAGGTTGGAATTGGAACTGGAGACGATAGAGAGATGGAAGGTTATCGAAATTCGTGTATCGGCCGTTGGCTCCGACTCATCGGAGAATCAAAGAGAGTCCTCTTAGCTTCGACACAATATTCAAACAAGTAAGCATTTTTTAAATTTTCTCCTTTTTACATCTCTCTCTCTCTCTCTCTCTCTCTCTATGTTTGCATTTATTTTTATATTGTATATTCTGACTGTGGCACATCTGATAACTACTGTTTTTAATGTTTAATTGTTGTACAAAGCTTGAGATAATAAATATTTTTCGGTCCTCTGAGCCAGGGTTTTTGCATAGTTGCTTCAAGTTCTATGGAATTGTAATTCTGATGTAATTTAGAATTCTCTGTTGTGATCTGGAACTGAATGATTTGGATGCATAGTAAATTGACTGACAAGAGCTGGAGATAATGGTTATTTACTGAACGCTAATTCTATAATATTTGTTTTTCACTTCAGGCTCTTTCATTCGTCATATAATTAATGTTGTTCGAGAGCAATTCAATTATGATTGGCCAAACTATAGATTGGTTACCTTTACTTGAAACTATGGAAAGGTACTTCATTTTTCAAAACTCCATAGAAAAGAAGGTGAAGATTGAACCATGGAATGTTGCTAATGTTTATTTTTTTCAACTATGTTAATATTCAACTATGTTCGAAGCGGCTGATGCCAAACTTAAGGTCATATCTCCAAGGCTTCTGTTTTAATCAACTTTCTGATTAATTTTGGATTAACTTTTTCGATTAATCATGGATTGACTTTTTGGGTCAATTGGACTTATGAATTAAGATTTGTTTCTGATGTGGTATTTTTCTGGAATTTTATGAAAATTTTTCAAGTATTAAATCTAGAATAATGGAGGAAGAAATTTTCACAAGCATTTCATTACAAATTGGATCAGTCTACACCTCATACATTTTGGACTTCATGATTGAGTTTCTATCACAACGTTGAGGTGGATATGACGGAAGAGGAAATTGAGTTCATCAGGTTGCTAGAAGAGGAACTTGAGAAAAACAAATCATTCTTTGTTGAAAAAGAGGAAGAGTATATCATCACATTAAAGGTAATTTAACTTGATTTGAGTTTAACTAAGTGCAACTACTTAAGGTTTTCTTCTATGACTATGAAGTGTTTGTTTTATTGCCTATGTCAGACTCTTGCAATAGTTTAACTTTGTTGTTAGTGTGGTTGTATTTGGAGTAGTGACTTTTTTAGCAGAATAAGGCTATTGTTTTATACATTTAGTCAGAATAATGCTATTGTGATATTAGTTATTACTCATTTTCAAAGTTCATTAGGTACTAAATTACTCTTTTTTTTCAAAATTAAGCTCCTTTCTTTTTCAGATCATTAGTATTTTGTTGTTGTTTACCACTTTTCCCTTCCCCTAAATTTTATTAATTAAGTTTTTAAATATAGTTATTTTAGTTTACTTTACGTAATGGGTTTCTTTGTTGTCAATAGGTTGTTTTAGGCCCTCAATCATCTTTTTACTGGTTCTTTTATCTATTTATGTTAAGTTGAAATATGCAATCCAACTCAAATTATTCATTTCTTTACGCCGCCCTGGCACCCCGCCCCCTCCTTCCCCAGTCCACCTTTGGTGATCTAAGCTTTCTGAGTACATGATATTTTTCTTTCCAGTTCTGCTCAGCTTAAAATAGAGCATTGAGGAATCTCTGCAAAAAGATGATGTGAAAGTGATTGTTATAATAGGTAAACTTGAAGAGTACTTTCATTTTTAATCGAAATGGATGACTATAAAGTTATGAGGCTAACACCCTGGCTTTATCTGGCAGGGTCATACCGAAAGCTCTCAGCAGAATTCGATGTGACGACTTTCGGTGGAATTCGAGGAAGAAAGAGTATTAGTAGTAATCTTTATGTTCATTTTCTTGGATTTAAATCCAGTTTCTCTGTTATATCTACATTGTATTTCATAATAGAGCAAATAGAGATTGCTTTTATGTCAATAGAATTTGTCAGACACTTTAGAAGGTATACCACTTTTTGATTTTCCCGTTATCTCGAGCTTTCTCCTAATGTTTCACTTATATGATAACCATTTTTCTGATTCATTCACTGGTTAGATACAAGAAAACCTTTAGTTGCCGCCATTGATGGTCCAATTTAAGGTGGTGGATTAAAGGTTGCACTTTCAATCTTCTGTCAATTGTGCCTAAACAGATCATGAGGTTAGGAGTACAAATAATTTGCACTTTTTTATTTTTCTTCTTAGATGATAGTACTTTTTAACAAATTCCTGAGGTATAAAGTTCTTAATTGTTTCCTACCCTTGATATATTGCACATATACACTACATCTATGTTAATATTCAACGCTCTAATGGATGTATACACTTATTGCAATGAATTTTCATTTTTTTTGGCGATATTTGTTTTAAAAATTACATAGTGCCTTCAGGCACGGGCATTAACTAATATAAAATAAAATAGAGCGAAGTTTGAATCCAAAAAACAAAGAAAGGTCCAGATCGTTTTGAGACAAATCTAACGGACAACGTAATCCCAACATAAAAGACGGTTCAAATCATCTCAAAAATACTAATCTGACGATCATAATTGGACTTAACTCTAACACTCCTATCTCTCATATAACTTTGTCTCTCTTATCTCTTAGACATTTTAAACACACTATCTCATCTCTTCTCTCTCTCTCTCTCTATATATATATCTATATATAATAAAGTAGTTAAATTCAAAATCAATCTAATCGCCATCACCACTTCCACACAAATAAAAAGTATAAATATATAATCCATAAATAAAATCATAAAGTTATTATTCATACCAAAAATAAATCACTACTATATGAAAACCTATAGTTCTCCAAAAAGAAAAAAAAAATCCAATCTAATCACCAATAAAAAAAAATAAGTGACCAATAAAAAATAACAAGTATTACCAATTGCACAAAAAAAAAAATTCAAAACCAATCTAATCGTCATCACCACTTTCACACAAACAAAAATTTAGATATCTAATCCATAAGTAAAACCTTCGAACTATTATTCATACATAATCATCACTTTGCTCATAATTACATGAAAACTTATAGTTCTCAAAAATTTAATTTTTATTGAAAGTGAACAGAACATATTGTTGATTGTCATAAATGATTAGTTAAAAGAATATCTATTACAAATTTTGTTAATGGCAAAGCATCTCATTATTTCATGTTGATTATTTTTTTTGTTCAATTTTTATAACTGGGTAGTTATCAAATATTTTATGTTTAATTTTTATAATTGTGCAGTTAGTAAATGTTTAACATTGATGCGTGTTTATGAATATTGATGATTTTTTCGTGTTGGTTTAGTAGTGTATGATTTAGCAATAATTTGTTGTTTTTAATTTTTAATGTTCATGTGGTTTAGTTGTGGATATATTGTCATTAACTGATTATTGTTAAATGTTATATGTTAAAAGTGTATTGTTTGTACCTTGATTTAGGTTGGTTTTGTTTAATTTCTAATTTTACGATAAAACTTTGCATAAATTTAAAAATATTTCTATTAAACACACATAAAATATATAATATCTCTAAGTTAAGTGCTTCTTTTTTCAAGGTTTGCCAGTTTACGTTTGACCCCAATAACCTCATACACACCATCACGACACAAAAACCAGTATCCAAATGGACAATGTCACCATTTTTGGACATGTAAGTTATTTGGTATATCGATTTTTTCAAAACCTTTGATATAATATTTCATTAAAAACCATTATATACTTACTATATAATTTTTCATCCTTCTTATTACAAACTGATTCATATCTAGAGTACACCGTAAGTAGATCTTCTTATCACGCATCTTAGTACCGGTGGTTGATGTTTACTTTTAACTTCTTATCAATAAATGAAGTTTAAATTGTCTTTATAATCCATAAATAAAATCATCAATTTATTATTCATACCAAAAATAAATCACTATTGTATGAAAACCTATAGTTCTCAAAAAATTAAAAAAATCCAAAGCCCAAGCTAATTAGCAATTAAAAAAAAAATAGGTGACCAATACAAAAAAAAAAAAAAAAGATACCAATTGCACCAACAAAAAATGTTCAAAACCAATATAATCGCTATGTGTTGAAATTATTCAAACATCTTATCGTTGTGTGTTGAAATTTTATAAGTAACATAGTGCCTTCAGGCACGGACAATAACTAGTATATCTATATAATAAAATAGTTAGCTTTGTTTGTCTTGAGCTTTTCGCGGCTCAGATTGTTTGAGGATTATTGATCCGACGATCTTAATTAGACTTTCATTCTTTGTAAAACTTTAAGACTCTTATTTCTCATATAACTGTCCCTCTCTCTATCTCATATATGAGATATATATATATATGTATATATAACTCTCTCTCTCTCTCATAGACTTTTTAAACACACTCTCTCCCATCTCTCATACTCTCTCTCTATCTCATACACTTAACTCTCATACGTGTGTATATATATATATATATATCTCACAGAAATTTTAAACACACACTCTCCTATCTCTCATACTCTCTCTATTTATGAAAGTCTAATTAGGATCGTCAAGACAAACAATGTTATCTCATACTCTCTCTCTCTCTTAGCATTGTTTGTCTTGACAATCTTAATTGGACTTAAGCACTCAAAATATTTGTATGATTTTATGGATGGGAAAATATTAAAATGTTAAAAAAAAATTTCTCAGTTATAGAAATAACACCAATAAGAAATAACAAGTGATACAAATTGCACCAAAAAAAAATTCAAAGCCAAGTTAATCACCAATAAAAAATCATACAAAAAAAAACAATATTCAAAACCAACTATCAATTTTTTTTTCCTTATATGTATCGCTTTTCCCTTACTAACGTTCATATTTTTTTGAATAGTGCAAAATAGACACCAAAATGACAAAAAAGTCAATTAAATCAATTTTTTTTTAAAGTGGTGAAATTTTGATTTTGTTGATTTGGTTTAATTGCAGCGTGAAAATATTTCTGTAACATCCGAGAAGTCACAACAGTAGACAATTTAAATCAATTGTCCTTGCAGTTACAAGTATATCCATTGAACAATGTTAGTTCAATTGAGTTTTTTTCTATTTTTTAAAAATTTGATTTGTAGTTCAATGTGAACTAAACAACTTATTCATTAGATTTAGCTAGAGGATGAAAAAATGAACACTCATTGGAAAGAAGAGTGACCACGAAGAAATGTATGGCAGGATAATTTTGTAATGGTGTTAATTTAATTTCATGGGGATTCTCGGATTGTGTTAATATGATATAATTTTTCTTCAGTTCAACCCTTACACTTCTTTTATTTAAGACATTCTTGGATGCCCCATTTGCATAGCGAATTTTTTGTGTTAATGAAACGATTACAATAATGACTGTTGTTTGAATTCTAAATTGTATTTTCTTCTTTTTCTGTATGTTATTTTCGTGGTGGTTTAGTAACAGATGTTATGAATTTGTTCAATTTATAATTACATGGTACATAAAATTACTTTATAATTTGAATTCATATGAAGTTATGATTTAAAAGTGTATCAATACAGTGTGGAAATAAAGAGTTTATGAAATTAAATGTCTAATTTTTGTACATCCACAATTATAATATCAAATACATGTGATTTAACCAAATAAAAAATCAACTACAATCACCAATAGAAAAAAGTATTCAAGAATTACATGATTATGATATATTTACAAAACTTTAAAGTGTATCAATATAGTGTAATAAAACAGTGTAGGAGTAATAAAAACTAGTGTTTAAGAATTACACAAATTTAAAGTATATCAATACAGTATAAGAATAATAGAAATTAGGCTTCATAGTGTTATTTCGTAATATTAATTTTTTTTTGTAAAACTCCTAAATTTTAGATTTTTATCATATTAGAATTCTTATATATATACATACATTACCAAATTAAATCTAATGCAAAATTAAAATTCTTTAATTTTAGTACTTTTAAGATAAAATAATTTAAATTTCTTAATTTTAATTGTCAAATCTCAAAAGTTTTCAAATACTTTGAAACGTACCCCTAAAAAAATAGAAAAACATCCCTACCAAAAATTTTGAAACATTTCCTTAAAAAAAAAACAGAAATAAGGGGATGGGAAAGAAAAAGAGACCGAGAGTTATAGATATGATTTATTATGAGTTTTGAAAAACTGTTATATATTAAAAAGGTATTCAAGATTTTCTATATACAAGTTGGTTTTTTTACAAAATATTTTTCACTATATATTTTTTGATCATTAAGTTTATTTTAGTATATTGACTTCCGAAAGACACTTCAATAAATGATATAAATGTGATGTACATATTTGAAGCCCCTCTTTTTTTGGGCCTTAAGCGGCGATTTTAGTGGCTTAGGATCTGCGCCAGCCTTGTCTTACAAGGAAGATAATAAAAATTTATATAATAGTTTGTGAGGATCAAATTTGGTTGTACATTTGACTAGAATCATACATTTGTTGAATCATAAAAATTTATGTCATGGATTAGTCTTTTGTCAATGTAGCCAAAAATGGGACTTTCTATTTTGATAGAATGCAGTCCTACGCAGCTCATCTTGGAACTGAATGCATCCTCTGTAGAGAGGCTGATGAATCCCACCATCACCTCTTCTTTGACTGCTCCTTCTCAGCTGATATTTGGAATTCTATTTTGGCCATATCAGGTATCACTCTTCAGCCTAGACCCTGGAACGTGCTGATTGAATGGGCTGCTTCTAATTGGATTGGAAAATCAATGCTAAAGGTTCTTCTTAGATTGAGCCTTGCGGCCACTATTTACCATTTATGGATGGAGAGAAACAACAGAAGATTCAGAAATCTCTTCAGGGATTCTAATTATGTCTCCAAAGCTGTTCAAATGGCCATTAGAAGCAAAATTGCTTCCCTCAAGTTCAAGCTATGTGATGTAAATAGGCAGCTTGTTCACTGTTGGGGTTTGATGGATTGCCTGCATTAGCTCTTCTTCCTCCTTTCTTGAATCTCTACACAGGACTTGTAGGCCTCATGGGAATCATATTACTCCGTTTTCAAAGCGGCAAGAATGTACATGTTGGAATGTCTTTTTCTTTGGGTCTGGACTCTATTGGGGAGCATCTTTGGGGAGCATCTTGCTTCAAGTCATTTTATTTCCACCATCAGACCGCAAGAAGCAAGGCCGACATTTACACGTTTTATAATGTTTGTGAGCATGGTGTTGTGCTGGGCTGCTTTGCTGGTGCATATTTTTGCTTCTTGTTTGCTGATGCTGATCCCTTATTCTTGCTTTGGAGTGTTCTGCTGGGGCTGATTTTTGCTACTATAATGGCTTGCAATGGATTCACTTGATCTTGCATATCAGTGGTTTTTTTTTTTTGGGCAGAATTAGTCCTGGTTTGATTTAATTGATCGAGTTGGATGAATTGGTTTCATGCTCTAGTTGTATACCAATGTTTTCTTGTCAAAATTCTGTGAGAGATACTTTTACTCAAGGCATCTCTTACAGAATTTTACTTTGAGCTGTGGCTTTTTTTATTGTTTGTCTTTGAGTCCTACGTGACTACATTGTACATTTTGTGGGTGATTACCCTATGTATATCTGTTTTTTCTATTTAATACATTTTACCTTCCGAAAAAAAAAAAAAAATGGGACTTTCAGTTGCTTTTCAAAGCCAATATTACTACGAGTACTGAACATGTTTAACTGATAGACTTGTATGCCTTCTAAAGATTTTGCATTATCATTGGATAACGGGCACATAAAGTTGGGATTTTATATGTTACCTTTGTAGTTAATTGGTTGTTAATTAAATTGAAAAGATATTGGTCTAATTTTTTGCCCAATTATGTCTAATTGTTTGTTGATAATGATACTGAAACAAGAGTAGTGAAAATGATATATATTGGTCATCTCTGTCTATGTGGACTCGTTTACATGAGAATTTTGGTCGTGATGAAGAGAGAAGAAATGGATCACTATTGTCATGCTCACTTATTGTGGTTTCAACTTCATATTGTATTGTGCATTACTATTCTTAATATTTGTACTAATTGTCGGGATTTTAGTTAAGTAAGAATAATGACTTCCAATGGTATGTATTTGGTTGTATGTTGAACAATGAGGTATATTAGTATGCTTAATGACTTGTGTGATTTCGATATTTTATTACTTTTTTTATTTGATGAGTGAATAAATGTGTTGGGATAATCAAGTTTGATTTGTTCAAGATGTAGATTGGATTAGGGTAAGTATGGAGTGCGCATAGCCACTCCAATTTTTTTTTACTATTGGCTCATCTTATCCACTCAACAACCATCCAACTAAAAACAATTGAAAACCTTTTTTTAATTTTTTGGGTACATTGGAAAGTTAGTTGAAACTCTTTTCTTGCATAACCCACAACGACAACATGGTTTTAGGTTAGGTGATATCCTTAAAAAATGGATTAATAACCTCAAAATTTGATAAGGCCACATTATTTTAGTTATATAATTAGCTCACATCAAAAAATTTAAATTTATAAACATTTTAAGTCCTACTAAAAGGTCCCAAAAAAATTAATTCCAATCAAAAATTTTAATTTCAATAATTTAGGTTCATAATCCAACACATAAAATTAGAAACCCAAAAAATCGAAAGTTAAAAAAACAACTAAAAGTATAAAAAAAGAGTAATGTTATTTTGACCTAAAAATTTGACTTAATTTATTGACCTAATGATGTGGCTTTATTGAAACCATTAGATCAATACTAAGTTCTAATATTTGATAAGGGTCACAGTCAATCCAAATACCATAGTGAATTAGGTTAATAAATTAAATCACAATAACGTTGCTCTAAAAAAAATCTACTCAAAAGTGAAGTCGTATTTATCCCACATTTACTCTCTCCCTTTAGTAAAAAACAAAAACAAAAGTTAAAACATCTCTCTGCAACACTGACTCATTCTTCCTCTATCACACACATGTAAAAAATTAAAAATAAATTAATTTTAAATAAAATTTTGATATTAAAAATAAAAGGTCCAATTCGATATTATTGCTTTATGCCCCAAAATATCTTGGGCCGCCCTTGTAATCTCCAATTGCATTTTGAAAGATTGTTCAAATTTTAATTTGCACTTTTAAATATCAAAAATCTTAATTTGTACACTTAAAGATAGAATTTTATATCAATGTGCACCTCAAAATAACAACGATCAGTTTGTTGTTTAAAACTAAATTGATAAATTATACCTAAACGTCTTATGCTTGTCACTTAATCACCTAAACCCATCACATTTGAAATATTACACCTACATTATTTTAGAATCCAAATATAACTAAAAATATTCTCCCACTTAGACATCCAAATAATTCTGTTTAAATGATTTATTGCATTGGATATAAAGAATATTATATAAATACCTACATTATATTTGACATTCAAATGGTAAATTTGATTTTGAACTTTAAAGTATAATAGACCCATAAAATAAAAGATAGTATAAAAATTATAATTTTTTTATTAGAATGACATAATATTTTTTAACCATTATATTAACAGATATGATGAAGGGGTTCTGTTTTCGGAAGCTCGGGTTAATTGTGACTTGCTTGAGGTCCTTAGAGATCCGAAAACTGACTTACTGGGCCAGTTTCTTCCGTGCTCATTAGTGCCCACGGTTCCACTGGATGCTGTAGCTCAAGTAGCTATTCAACTCAATATATTTGAATCAGGTGGAATTGTAATAGGATTTTGTTCGTTTCACGCAGTCGCGGATGCGACCACCCTGACTGCTTTCCTTAAATGCTGGTCTTCCATTGCGAGAGGATCGTATTCGTATGATGAAGAACTCATAAGTCCAGATTTCTCGGTGACATCAAACCTCTTCCCTCCTATGGAATCACAGAAGAGTAATGCTTTTCTGCTCGACAACAGATGGGTGTCCCCAGGAAGAGGCGTTCGCAGGAGATTTGTGTTTGATGCTGCAGCAATATCTGTCCTGAAAGCCAAGGCCACAAGCCAACTTGTGCCACAACCATCTCGTTTTGAAGTGATCTCTGCCTTTGTTTGGAAATCCGCTTTGGCTGCTTCAAGAGCGGATTTCCAAATTGAATTCATCTCAAATTGAAAAGAATGCACCAGCTGGTTTTGATAACCTTGGGCAAACATTTTGATTAATTCGTTTGAGATGAATTTAGCCGTTGTGAGATATTGTCATTAGTACAAATAAAAGGGTTCAAAATTCATTGCTAGCCCCATTATTTTTGCTATTGAAACTTGAGAAACCATATATAAATCAAAGAAAGCTGATTAATAAATAATAACATCGTCTTATTCGATCTAGATCACAATAACATTAATTATAGATAATCAGCCCTCCATTAGAATATCACAGCACCGGAGGGGCTAAAATAAAAATAGCAATAATCAAACTTTATCGTACAATAACATTAAGCTCTCTTAAGTTTAAAATATCATAGCACAGCCTGAAACTTATTTATCAAAGAAACTTGAACAAAGCAGTCTTAACCATATGATCTGAGATGATCTTGTTTGTTTTCTCTGTTTGGAAATCCGCTTTGGCTGCTTCAAGAGCGGATTTCTCGGTATGAGCTCTTCTGCAAATTGAACGTGGCCATTGCGGATTTCCAAACAAAGGCAGAGATCACTTCAAAACGAGACGGTTGTGGCACAAGTTGGCTTGTGGCCTTGGCTTTCAGGACAGATATTGCTGCAGCATCAAACACAAATCTCCTGCGAACGCCTCTTCCTGGGGACACCCATCTGTTGTCAAGCAGAAAAGCATTACTCTTCTGTGATTCCATAGGAGGGAAGAGGTTTGATGTCACCGAGAAATCTGGACTTATGAGTTCTTCATCATACGAATACGATCCTCTCGCAATGGAAGACCAGCATTTAAGGAAAGCAGTCAGGGTGGTCGCATCCGCGACTGCGTGAAACGAACAAAATCCTTTTACAATTCCACCTGATTCAAATATATTGAGTTGGATAGCTACTTGAGCTACAGCATCCAGTGGAACCGTGGGCACTAATGAGCACGGAAGAAACTGGCCCAGTAAGTCAGTTTTCGGATCTCTAAGGACCTCAAGCAAGTCACAATTAACCCGAGCTTCTGAAAACAGAACCCCTTCATCATATCTGTTAATATAATCGTTAAAAAATATTATGTCATTCTAATAAAAAAATTATAATTTTTATACTATCTTTTATTTTATGGGTCTATTATACCTTAAAGTTCAAAATTAAACTTACCATTTGAATGTCAAATATAATGTAGGTATTTATATAATATTCTTTATATTCAATACAATACATCATTTAAACAGAATTATTTGGATGTCTAAGTGGGAGAACATTTTTAGTTATATTTGGATTCTAAAATAATGTAGGTGTAATATTTCAAATGTTATGGGTTTAAGTGATTAAGTGACAAGCATGAGGCGTTTAGGTTTATTGCACCGGATTCGGTCTTATGAGCGCTCTGTTAAGGCTCTGAAGGCGTATGAGGTCAAAGTTACTGAGTTGTCCCTTGAAAACGAGGACCTTAGGACTCAGGTGCAAAGACTTAAGGAGCAAGTAGTGAAGCAAACCTCTGACTTCAAGCATACTTTAACCGTTAAGGTCAGAGCTGAGGAAGGGGAAAAGAAAGCTCGAGATGAGCTACGGATAACCAAGGAGGATCTGGAGCTCAAGACTGAGGCGTGGACCAAGGCTAGCCAAGAGGCCTTTGACGCCAAAAATTCCCTTATGCAGGCAAGGCAGGAGTACCTCACTCTAAACGAGGCCAATGGCAAGCTCTGCGAGGAGCTTGAGGGGCAGAAAGACCTGGTCAGACAGAGGGATAGCGAGGTAGCAGAGCTGAAGGATGACGCCACCACCTTGTGGGCTACTGGGTGGCTTGCCTTTAGGCGCAAGGCTATCAAAGCTTTTCCAGACCTGGACTTCAACTTCCCTATCCCTACCGAGGAAGAAATGGAAGCATCTGACTCTGATAACGAGGAAGATGCCTCGGTTCCACCAGCTAAAGCCTTGAACCAAAGTGTACCTGCTTCTTCGACTATAACACGCACCAATTCCTTCTCTGTTGACCTTGTGTCCAGAGCCCTTAATCAAGAATTGCCAGGTGACGGGGTAGAGGTTCCTGGGGCCAGTACCCTTGAGGCTACTACTCCTCTGACCCCCGAGTCCTTGCATGCTGATCTTCCGAGCTCTACTCCTGCTACTGAGGCTTGCTCTGTTGAACTTCAAGATCCACCTTCAGAAACTTAGTTTTTTTCTTTTGTTTGTAACTGCGAACTTGTATTTAATGTACCTTTGACTCTTGTTTCTGAAATACAACTTTTGTTTTTGTTTTGAATTTCAATTTGACTTCTGTCTTTGAAACATGGTTGTGTTGTTTGGAACATAGTTGTGTTGTGTTATGTTCCCCTTGCCCCCATTGCTTTGAAAAGCACTTCAGTCCTTCTTGAAGCAATTTTATGAGTTGCCAAGGTCTTTTTGCGAACCAAGGAACTCATCAGGAGTCCACTACCCTGATGGGAGCATGGTTCTTGGAAACTTGTTATAGAGATGGTAGGCTGCCAACCAAGCTGAGCTCAGCTCTAAGAAGTATGAGGGATATTCTGTTCACTTGGGGTCAGACTCATTTTCAATTGTTTTGAGTGCATTAGGAGGTGTAATCTTGTGCTGACTCATTTTCCCGCCTTTTCCCAACTGTTTTCCATAACCGTAACCACCTTTATTAATTAGGAAACCAAAAATACCGCCGACTCTGCCTTTCGCGTGGCTCTTGGTTTCCTAAAAACTTACAATCTTCTTTAAGTCTCCTAACATCTGCTGAGTTTCTTTCTCTTTTGCCAAAAATATTTCTGAGTTTCTTCTTGATCCTTCGTGGTTACTCTTTGTCTTCACCGTGATCCTTAATGGCTGCCTCCGCTTCTTCTCTGTTCAAGGATCGCACTTCCTTCGGAATCGAATAGAAGTGGCATTGTCGCTACTTGTCTCCTTCGACCCTAGAGCCTTCTGATTTGGTAGCCATCAAGAAGCGATTCTTCCCTGACCTTGATTTGCTTCTGCGAGTTCCTACCCCTAACGAGCCCTGTAACTACCTTTCTCGAGGGGAAGTCTGCCTTTTTTAGGGTGCAATGGACATGGGACTTCGCCTTCCCATTCATCCGGCTATCGGGCGAGTTCTTGCCCATTATGGTCTATGCCCTTCTCGTCTTTCCCCACGAGGATGGGCCGCTATGGTGAGCTTTTTCCTGTTCTGACGCCTGTATGGCAGCAGTAGGTTCCTTTTTGTTGCCGAGTTCCTTTACTTCTTCGAGATCGAGGAAGACAATGCCCCCTGTTTCAGCTTCTTTCATTGGAGGCACTTTAATTCACCTCCTTTGGTTCTAGGCCTTCCTTCCAATCATGAAGGGTGGTCTAAACGTTTCTTTTTTACGTCTGGGGAGTCTTGGCGGTCCCCTGAGGTACGCTGTCGTGATGCTAGGATTCCACGGTCCTGGAAGAGCTTCTCTCGCATTAGTAAGCTCGAGCCGAGCTCTCTTGAATATTTTTTTTTTTTGAAGACATATTCTTATTATATTCTTGTTGCGCAGGTCCACCTGATCTGGATGTGCCAGAGATGATGAATATTGACGAGTTGCGGCTTGTGGAGCCTAGGACTTATTCTGAGTTGATAACGAATGAAAACCTTTATTTGCTTGGGGCTGAGGCTACTGAATATGAATTTTCCTTCGTTCCCTATTTTTCCTAGACCTCTCCCTCTGAGTCTGACGGGGAATGGGACTCTGGTGAGGAGGGGGACACTGACGCGAGCTCGAAGAAACGTAAGAGGGTGGCTCCTTCTCACCTGACTCTCTTTCCACTATTTTTCTTACCCCCGCAGGTCAGAAGCTTCTTGACTCACTCTACAAGGCTGAACAAGAAAGGGATGAGCTGAAGGAGGAGAACGTTCGCCTGAAGGCGAAAATTGCCGAGCTGAAGTCACAACTTAAGAAGGATTAGGAGTTCTGCCTCCTTGTACTCCCTTTCTTTACTGATTAATGTCAAACTCTGTTTCTCTTTACATTTTCTTGAACGCTTGTATTCTTGAATTCTTCAAATATCAGATCTTTCTTTTTTAACGTGCATGTTCATGTATGAGATGAGGGGCTCATTCCTTATTAGATGAGCTAGGGAGCCCATTCTGAATTCTGTAAGCTTAGATGCTGAGCTGAGGAGCTTATCTTGAGCTTCATAAGCTTGGAGGCTTATTGTTTGTTTATGAGCCGAAGAGCTCATCTTGGATTTTATAAGCTTAGAAGCTTATTGTTTGCTTATGAGCTGAAGAGCTCATCTTGAATTCTATAAGCTTAGGAGCTTATCGTTTGTATATGAGCTGAAGGGCTCATCTTGAATTTTATAAGCTTAGAAGCTTATCGTTTGTATATGAGCTGAAGCGCTCATCTTGAATTTTATAAGTTTAGAAGCTTATCGTTTGTATATATGTTGAAGAGCTCATCTAGAATTTTATAAGCTTAGAAGTTTATCGTTTGTATATGAGCTGAAGAGCTCATCTTGAATTTTATAAGCTTAGAAGCTTATCGTTTGTATATGAGCTGAAGAGCTCATCTTGAATTTTATAAGCTTAGAAGCTTATCGTTTGTATATGTGCTGAAGAGCTAATCTTGAATTTTATAAGCTTAGAAGCTTATCGTTTGTATATGAGTTGAAGAGCTTATCTTAATTTTATAAGCTTAGAAGCTTATCGTTTGTATATGAGCTGAAGAGCTTGTTTCATATGTACTTGTTATATATTTATTTACTTTGGAGATCATATGAGGATGAATAAAAGACTCGGTTATTTTTATTGAAAATAGTTTTATTACAAGGAAAAGTTACTGAAAGAACTTCTTAAGGTGTTCGGCATTCCAAGAGTGAGGTAAGATCTTTCCTTCATCTGTTTGCAGCTCGTAGTTTCCTGGTCTGATTACCCTTGATATGATATAGGGTCCTTCCCAGTTGGGTCCCAATTTCCCATGTGTGGGATCCTTCTTCGCAAGCAGAAGCCTCCTAAGCACCAAGTCTCCAACCTTGAAACTTCTGTACCTTACCTTCATGTCGTAGTATCTTGCGGTTTTCCTTTGGTAAATTTGGACGCGATACAGAGCTCTGTCTCTCTTTTCATCCAAGAGATCGAAGTTCAATAGGAGAGATTCATCATTGCGTTTGGCGTCTGCAAACTCCACCCTAGGCGATTGGAGCCCTACCTCGACAGGTGCCC
Organism: Ilex aquifolium; assembly: GCA_951799425.1. Taxonomy (NCBI): domain Eukaryota; kingdom Viridiplantae; phylum Streptophyta; class Magnoliopsida; order Aquifoliales; family Aquifoliaceae; genus Ilex; species Ilex aquifolium. The sequence goes on along the minus strand of OX637392.1, from coordinate 363,186 downwards.
CTGCCTCGGTTCCAAAAGCCAAAGCAAACGGGGTTTCCTGAGTTGCAGATCTGGCGGTGGTCCTGTAGGCCCACAATACTTCAGGGATGTACTCCACCCACTTGCCTTTTAGGTTTTCTAGTTTAGTTTTCAGAGCTGCATTTATGGTTCTGATTGTGACCTTTGCTTGTCCATTGGATTGAGGATGTGCAGGAGATGAGAAGTAGTTCTTTATCCCGAGCTCAACACAAAACCTTTTAAATTTTGAGTTGTCAAACTGCTTTCCATTGTCAGATACGACTGCTCTAGGAACCCCAAACCTGCAAACTATAGATTTCCAAACGAAGTTTTGGACCTTTTGTTCGGTGATTGCTGCCAAAGGTTCGACCTCCGCCCACTTGGTGAAGTAATCTACCCCTATGATTGCAAATTTGCATTGTCCCATACCGGTGGGAAGGGGTCCAAGTATGTCCAAACCCCACTGTTGGAAGGGCCACGGGCTTACCACTGAGGTTAACAGCTCGGGCGGACAATGGGAAATGTTGGCATGCTCTTGGCAAGTCTTGCATTTCCTGACCAATTCGGTGGCATCCTTGAGCATGGTGGGCCAATAATACCCTTGCCTCAATGTTTTTCCTGCCAAGGCCCGATCTCCGATGTGATTGCCACATATTCCCTCATGTACTTCTCTGAGTATATAATTGGCGTCTTCATCTCCCACGCATTTAAGGAGAGGTGCTGAAAATCCTCGTTTGTACAGATTTCCTTGTATCACAGAAAATCTGGCTGACCTGGTTCTCAGCTTGGAGGCCTCCTTAGCATTGTCTGACAAGGTTCCTTTCCGCAGGTATTCTATGATGGGGTCCATCCAGCTCGGCTGAGCTACGATTGGTAGCATTTCTTCCTTTTCAATGCTTACTGAAGGCTTTGGAAGGTGCTCCACTGGTATTAGCCTATCCAAGTCTTCTTGTGAGGCAGCTGCTAACCTTGCCAACGCATCTGCTCATGAATTCTCTGTTCTGGGAACGTGTCTGACCTTAACCTGCACAAACTTCTTAATTAGTTCTCGTACCTTTCTGAGGTAAATGATCATTTTTTCGCCCCTCGCTTCGTAGGATTCCTCTATCTGTTTCACCACTAGTTGAGAGTCACTGCAGATCTCCAGCTGTTCTGCTTCTATAGAATGAGCAAGATTGAGCCCAGCGATGACAGCTTCATACTCTGCCTCGTTATTTGAAGCCTCAAACCCGAACCTAAGGGCATATTCGACATCTATTCCATCTGGAGAGGTTAGGATCATACCTGCACCGCTTCCCTGAGCATTGGCAGCTCCATCCACTGAAAGCCTCCATATGGGGAGGTCGGGTACTAACTCCGTGATCTCCATAGGTGCTACTGCTGTGAATTCTGCGATGAAATCCGCCAAAATTTGCCCTTTGATGGCAGTCCTTGACTTATATCTGATATCAAATTTACTGAGCTCTATGGCCCATTTAACTAACCTTCCAGAAGATTCTGGTTTATGTAGTACTTGTTTCATCGGCTGGTCTGTTGGAATCTCGATAGTATGAGCCTGAAAATAGGGTCTAAGTCTCCTAGCAGTTGTAACCAAAGCTAAAGCGAGTTTCTCCATCTTTGGATATCTCTCCTCCGCCCCCCTCAGAGCTCTGCTGCAGTAGTAGACTGATTGTTGAGCTCTGTCTCGCTCCCTAACCAGCGCTGCGCTTGTTGAAAAATCTGAAACTGCCTGGTAGAGAGTAAGGACTTCCCCTTCTAAAGGGCTCACCAAAACAAGGGGGAGCTCATGTAATTTTTTAAGGCTTTGAATGTTTCTTCGCACTTGGTATCCCACTGGAACGCCTTCTTCAAGACTTGAAAGAATGGTTGGCACTTATCGCTTGACCTGGACACAAAAAGGCTCAAGGCAGCTATTCTACCTGTCAGACGTTGTACCTCCCTTGTGTTGGATGGTGACTGCATATCTAACACCGCCCTAACCTTCTCTGGGTTAGCTTCAATTCCTTGGCTGCTAACTATAAAACCAAGAAACTTTCCTGCTGAGACCCTGAATGCGCACTTCGCAGGGTTGAGCTTCATCTTATATTCCTTTAGGATCTGGAATGACTCAGCTAGGTACTCGATGTGGAGTTCTTCCTTCAGTGACTTTACTAACATGTCGTCGATGTAGACCTCCATGGATGCGCCTATCTGCTTTTGGAACATCCTATTCACCAACCGCTAGTAAGTGGCTCCAGCGTTTTTCAATCCAAAAGGCATGACCTGATAACAGTATGTTCCCTGTTCAGTCACAAATGAGGTCTTCTCTTGGTCATTGGGATCCATCCGGATTTGGTTGTAACCCGAGGAGGCGTCCATGAAGCTAAGAAGCTCGTGTCCGGCTGTGGCGTCCACTATTAAATCGATTCGAGGTAAGGGAAAGCTGTCATTGGGGCATGCTCGGTTGAGATCAGTGAAGTCGATGCACAGTCGCCACTTACTATTGGTCTTTTTGACAAGTACCACATTCGCCAACCACGTAGGGTAATCAACTTCCCTGACTGCCTTAGCGTGGAGGAGTTTGCCGACCTCTTTGTTGATTGCTTTTTGGCGTTCCGGGGTGAAATTTCTTCGCTTCTGTTTGATAGGTTTGCAGGTAGGATTCACGCTGAGCTTGTGCGTGATGATCGAGGGGTCAATACCTTCCATGTCTTCTTGCTTTCAGGCAAAAACTCCTATATTTTTCTTCAAGAACTGGATGAGAAGGCTTTTGATCTCTCTGTTCAGCTTGGACCCTACATAAACGAGGTGTTCTGGCTCCTCATCAAGCTGAATCGGTTCAAGTTCTTCCGATGGCATTGGTCTTGTTTCCAGCTCATCTCTCATGTCAAGTTCATCCAATTGGATGTTCTCCACCTCTTTCATCTTCACAGACGCCATGTAGCATTCTCTTGCTACACGCTGGTCTCCCCGGACCACTCCGATTCCATTTTCTATAGGAAATTTAACGACCAAGTGATAGGCAGATGGGATTGCCCTCATAGAATTAAGGGATGGTCTTCCAAGCAAGATGTTGTATGTAGAAGGTGCGTCAACCACTAGAAATTTTACGGTCGTTGTGGCTTGGCAAGGCGGGTCACCTAGGGTGAGCACAAGCTGTATTGAGCCCAAATGGAGCACCCTTTCTCCTGAGAACCCTAGCAAGTGAGTACTTACAGGTTCGAGTTTTTCCCTTCCTATGTCCATTTTGCCGAATGCAGGTGCAAAAATGATGTCTGCCGAGCTCCCGTTATCGATCAGAACTCGATGAACGGTTCTGTTAGCTACCACGGCTCTTACCACCAATGGATCATCATGGGGGTATTGGCATCCCTCCAAATCATAATCTGAAAAAGTGATAGATGTATCTAAGCGTGGCGCTTTGGATACAGTATGCACTTCGAGAGCTTCTTCGGCTCTGATTCATCGGAGGTGCGCTTTTCTAGCCGAGCTGGACTCTCCGCCTCCTGTAAATCCTCCTGATATTACTCTGATCTCACCCAGAGGCTGCTGATGTGGTGCAGGTGCTTGCTGTTGAGGTGGCGGCAGTGGAAGAGCTCGATTCTGGTTGTCATGGGCCACAAAGCGACGCAACTATCCTCGTTGTATTAGGAACTCGATCTCCTTCTTTAACTGAATGCAGTCATCAGTATGGTGACCATGATCTCTGTGGTAGTCACAATACTTTGTGGGGTCTCTCTTTGCTGGATCTACCTTCATCCGAGGTGGCCACCTTAGGAACTTCTCGTTTTGGACCTCATACAGAACTTGGGATACAGCGGCGGTGAGTGCGGTGAATCGCTGAGGTCCATACCTAGGCTGCAGCTCGGGCTGCATAGGGCCCAAGCGGTCTCTAACATTTCCTCTTCTCTTCGGGGAGCGATCTCTATCCCTCCTTGGAGACCTTTCTCGCCCCTTTTCTTTCCTGGGACTTCGGTCCCTTTTCTTCTCTTCTTTTTCCTTCTCCTTTCGTGAGGATGCACTTCCCACCTTGGAAAGGAGTGCTTCTTCACCATTTATGTACTTTTATGCCTTGGCTAACACCTCAGCCATGCTCGCTTGAGGGTTCTTTGATATAGAGAACATTAAATCCTTCGACTGCACTTCCAATCCTGCAATGAAAGCGGTAATGGCAAACTTTTCGTCTAGGATGTCTACCTTCAGAGATTCTGAATTGAACCTCTGCACATAGGATCGCAGGTTCTCCTCGGGCCTCTGCTTGATATTTAATAAATGATAGCTCGGCTTCCTGTAGATCCGAGCTCCAATGAAGTGAGATACAAAGGAAATGGAAAGTTCTTTGAAAGAAGAGATCGAGGCTGGGGGGAGCCTATTGAACCATGCCAAGGCTGACCCTTTCAAGGTGATGGTGAAGGCCCTTCATCGCACAGGGTCCTGGTACCCGTGCAATTCCATTTGGTTTTTGTACGTATTGAGGTGATCCAAAGGGTCTTTTGTCCCATCAAAGACCTCTATCTGAGGCACCCTGAACTTCGGAGGAAGGGGGAAATGCAGTACCTCGGGAGTGAATGGGGATTCCGTTTGTTGCACCAGGGCATCCATTGTTACTGGGGTTTTGACTTTCACTGCCTCTCTCATGTAGCTGAGCTCTTGCTGGATATCCTTGAAGCGATGCTCCCAATATTGCTCCATTCTCTCTTGTTGGAAGGGAAGGAAATCATATTCCTCTCCAGACCTTCGTTCTAGCTTTGTGCTTCTTCATTGATTCCCCTCCTGGGCGGCTGATGGGGTGCTTGACTGCTTTCTCCTCCTTCGTTTGCTTCCCTGGGGGGATCAAGGCCCTGCCGTTCCCTTGGAGGAAGATCATTCAGGCCTCGCCGGGGTGGTTGCGCCTGCTGAGGACCTTGTAAGAGCTTCAAAAGCTCTTCATTTTGTTGAAGTAAGCGTTGATTGACTAGGCGAAGGGCGTCTAATTCGTTATTAGCAGGAGGATCCACCGTAGGTGAGTCATCTTCAGCGGTGGGGACGAAATCATGAAAGTTTTCCGGTTGTCTCCCACTGGTGACCTCTTGGGGATTCTGCACTCTTGGAGGATTCATCTGAATTTTACTCATGTTTCGTGTAGAGACCATCAATCACTGAAAAATCAATATATTTGTAACAAGAACTGTCGTTCCCACAAACGGTGCCAAACTGATGGTGTATATCTACCGAAAATGGACTAAGGTATGGATATGAGTGAAACTAAATGTGGTGTCTGAGCTACAAGGCTCGTGCCAAACAATACTAATAGATGTTTAAGGGAATTGAGGAAAGGGAGATAATCCAACGGAATTACAGTGGTTCACCGGCCTGAGAGCTCGGCTAGTCCACTCTGCAATGGAGTCTCTTGCTCCTATTTTCTTATTGATCGTATTGAGCGTGTTACAGCGTAGTGAGGAGGGAATTAGGGTTCTTCGTGGCTCTATTGCCTATCTCCCCTTCTCCATGGAGGCCTATCCCCCTTTTATAGCCTCTTGCTTACCTTTAATCCGATTTTACTTCCTATAATGAAGGGATCTTCCTCCCTCTCTCTCTCCAATCCCAGAGTTACCTGAACTCCATATGGCTGGCCTTAATGGTCCATATCCCGAGATCTTTGCCGTCTACCATGGGAACCTCCTTAATATTTGGTGTGGATCTTGGTTGGTTAAGGGTTTTATGTCTTGGTTCCAGCTTGGCTTCTACTTCGGAGGTGTCCGCTATCATCTTGCTGTCTCCTCATCTTTTTCCCTATTATCTTGCTTGGGGGAGCCCTAATACTGGCTGGACGAGCTCTGATTATGGCTTGGATGAGCTCTGCTTGTCTTATCCGAGCTCCCGAGCTGAGCTCATTTCCTGAGCTCATGTTTAGGGTTTATTTTAGGTATCATCACTATCTTTTATTTTATGGGTCTATTATACTTTAAAGTTCAAAATCAAACTTACCATTTGAATGTCAAATATAATGTAGGTATTTATATAATATTCTTTATATCCAATGCAATACATCATTTAAACAGAATTATTTGGATGTCTAATTGGGAGAACATTTTTAGTTATATTTGGATTCTAAAATAATGTAGGTGTAATATTTCAAATGAGATGGGTTTAGGTGATTAAGTGACAAGCATGAGGCGTTTAGGTATAATTTATCAATTTAGTTTTAAACAGCAAACTGATCGTTGTTATTTTGAGGTGCACATTGATATAAAATTCTATCTTTAAGTGTACAAATTAAGATTTTTGATATTTAAAAGTGCAAATTAAAATTTGAACAATCTTTCAAAATGCAATTGGAGATTACAAGGGCGGCCCAAGATATTTTGGGGCATAAAGCAATAATATCGAATGGGACCTTTTATTTTTAATATCAAAATTTTATTTAAAATTAATTTATTTTTAAATTTTTATGTGTGTGTGATAGAGGAAGAATGAGTCAGTGTTGCAGAGAGATGTTTTAACTTTTGTTTTTGTTTTTTACTAAAGGAAGAGAGTAAATGTGGGATAAATACGACTTCACTTTTGAGTAGATTTTTTGTAGAGCAACGTTATTGTTATTTAATTTATTAACCTAATTCACTATGGTCTTTGGATTGACTGTGACCCTTATCAAATATTGGAACTTAGTATTGATCTAATGGTTTCAATAAAGCCACATCATTAGGTCAACAAATTAAGTTAAATTTTTAGGTCAAAATAACATTACTCTTTTTTTATACTTTTAGTTGTTTTTTTAACTTTCGATTTTTTGGGTTTCTAATTTTATGTGTTGGATCATGAACCTAAATTATTGAAATTAAAATTTTTGATTGGAATTAATTTTGTTGGGATCTTTTAGTAGGACTACTAAGATATATATGTGCATGTATATGTATAAATATGCACATCTGAAGAGTAGTTTTTTTTTTATTTTAACTTTATATCTGTCTAAACTTCAAATAGACGAAGCAGATCTGTATTTGTCCCTTTTCTTAGGTTTTACTTGGTCGTTGTGATACTTTTTCTCTCAGTACACGAACCCAAAACTGGGTTTGGTTTGAAAAAGTTGAGGAAATGCATAAAATAAAGGCTAGTGGGATGAGGAGGAGAAGATGAGTAGTAATAAAATATGATTGATTTAATAGATCTAGGTAAAATTTAACAAGCTTGAAGTAAGCAGAATAACAACCTTTTAAGGGGTTGTGTAAGTGTTGTGTTCAAAAAACAAAAAGTAAGCAGAATAACCTTATCTGCTCATGTTTAACTCATAGACTTGTATGCCCTCTAAAGTTTTTGCATTATCATTGGATAACGGACACATAAAGTTGGGATTTTACCTGTTATATTTGTAGTTAATTGTTTGTTAATTAATTGGAAAGATATTTGTCTATTTTTTTATCCAAATTATGTCTAATTATTTGCTGACAATGATGTTGAAACAGGAGTAGTGACCCTCTCTGTCTGTGTGGACTCGTTTACATGCGAGTTTTGGTCGTGATGGAAACAGAAGAAATGAATCATTATTGTGTCATGCTCACTTATTGTGGTTTCAACTTCATATTGTATTGTGTTTTATTATTCTTAATAATTAGAATTTTAGTTAAGTGATAATAATGATTTCCAATGGTATGTATTTGGTTGTATGTTAAACAATGAGATATGTTAGTGTGTTTAATGACTTGTGTGATTTCAATATTTTATTGTGTGTCTTATTTGATGAGTTGATGGATGTATTGAGACAATTAATTTTGATTTATTTTTTATCAGGTAATTAATATTAAACTACTAAATATATCATAACTTGAAGAATTATCAAACATGTTTTTTGTTTTAGTTTTCATATTTTCTTAAAACAGAAACCGAAACCAAACATATTTTTTGTTCTAACTTTTTACTACCAAAAAAAAAAAAAAAAATTCTTTGATTTTATTATTTTTTTGAAAACAAAAAACATAAAATGTTACCAAACGCAATAGTTAAATAGATACTTAACCCTGCCTTCCGGTATCCATAAACTTAACCAAACAAGCCCCCAAATCACAATGTGATATATTTCCTCAATAATTCTTGGACCTTCATTATGCTCCCTCCACTGAAAAAAAAGGTAGTTCAACGAACGAGCTGTTACCACCACTTCGGAGGGATTAAATGTATGTACAACCTTACACTAACACTTATAGAGGTTGTTTATGTGATTCGAACTCTTGACAATCAATATCACAATGAAACAATCTTAATGTTACGCCCAGGTCTACAACAAAAAATAATATAGGAATGTTTTTTAGAAGAAGGTAACACATTATATGTATTTCCAAAGCATGGAAACATTTTTGTTTTAATAGCTAAAGAGAGAGCTTCAAGCCCTTCAAAAAATCTCTCCCAAATATACATAGCATGCCCCTCAAATCACAATGCACTCATTTTATAATTTAACTAGGAGTAACTTGTGTCTAAAGGTACAGTACAATGTGAATGGTTTTAATAGAGATATTGGTGGCCATTGGATAAATCTATTTGAGACCGTCGAATGGACTTATTGAACCCTATCATGTTTTATATTATAAATGCTTCTTTTTTTTTGTTTAGAGCTAGAATCTGACTATTTTTTTTTTCATCTAATAAAAGTGTTAACATTGTTTTCAATTTTTGCCAAAAATAAAAAATACTTCAAATAGACGAAATAGATATGTATCTATCCCTCTTCTTTGGTTTTTACTTCCTGGGTTTGCTTTGAAAGAGGAGGAGAAGAAATGCATATAATAAAGGCTAGTGTGATGACTAGGAGAAGATGAGTAGTAATAAAATGTGATTGATTTAGTAGATTTAGGTAAAATTTAACAAGCTTGAAATAAGTAGAATAACCTCATTTTGTAATGAGGTTAATTTGAATTAATTTTAACTTCTTCTTTTTTGTCATTATTTGACCTCATTAACTAGTAATTTAACCAAAATGAGTTATCCAGCTGTGATCTTATAGGAAAACTATTTAACATCTTAAGTTGGATCTCCACAGTTCAAGTATCATTTTTGTTATGATCTTGACTTTTTTGTAAGAATAACATATATAGCTTATGTCGTTTTGTAATTGTAAATATCATTTTTGTTATGATCTTGATATATTTTAAGAAAAGGATAGCTTATGCCGTTTTGTTTAAGCAATAAGCCTAGTATTACTGCACATGTTTAACTCATAGACTTGTATGCCCTCTAAAGTTTTTGCATTATCATTGGATAACGGGCACATAAAGTTGGGATTTTACCTGTTAATTGTTTGTCAATTAATTGGAAAGATATTGGTCTAATTTCTTATCCAAATTATGTCTAATTGTTTGTTGATAATGATACTAAAACAGGAGTAGTGAAAATGATACATATTGGCCTTCTATGCCTGTGTCGACTCGTTTACATGCGAGTTTTGGTCGTGATGGAGAGAGAAGAAATGGATCACTATTGTCATGCTCACTTATTGTGGTTTCAACTTCATATTGTATTGTGTTTTACTATTCTTAATAATTAGAATTTTAGTTAAGTGATAATAATAATTTCCAATTGTATATATTTGGTTGTTTGTTAAACAATGAGATATGTTGGTATGTTTAATGACTTATGTGATTCTAATATTTTATTGTGTGTCTTATTTGATGAGTTGATGGATGTATTGAGACAATTAATTTTGATTTATTTTTTATCAGGTAATTAATATTAAACTACTAAATATATCATAACTTGAAGAATTATCAAGCATGTTTTTTGTTTTTGTTTTTATATTTTCTTAAAACATAAACTGAAATCAAACATATTTCATGTTTTAACTTTTTACTACAAAAAAAAAAAACTGTTTTTGATTTTATTATTTTTTTGAAAACAAAAAACAGAAAATGTTACCAAACGCAATAGTTAAATAGATACTTAACCTTGCCTTTCGGTATCCATAAACTTAACCAAACAAGCCCCCAAATCCCAATGTGATATATTTCCTCAACAATTCTTGGACCTTCATTATGCTCCCTCCACTAAAAAAAGACAGTTCAACGCACGAGTTGTTACCATCACTTTGGAGGGATTAAATGTATGTACATCCTTATCCTAGCATTTATAGAGATTATTTTTGTGACTCGAACTCTTGACAATCAATGTCACAATGAAACAACCTTAATGTTACGCCCAAGCCTACAACTAAAAATAATATAAGAATGGTTTTTAGAAGAAAGTAACACATTATACATATTTCCAAAGCATGGAAACATTTTTGTTTTGACAGCCAAAGAGAGAGCTTCAAGCCCTTCAGAAAATCTCTCCCAAATATACATAGCATGCCATCCTCAAATCACAATGCACTCATTTTATAGTTTAACTAGGGATAACTTGTGTCTGAAGGAATGGTACAATGTGAATAGTTTTGATAGAGATGTTGGTGGCCGTTGGATAAATCTATTTAAGACCGTCGAATGAATTTATTGAACTCTATCATATTTTATATTATAGATGTGTTTTTTTTTTTTGCGGTCAAGTTTAGAGCTAGAATCTGACTATTTTTTTTCATCTAATAAAAGTGTCAAGATTGTGAAATTCTTTTATTTTATTATATAGATTTGATATAATTATTAAATTACTATTATTCATTTTGGTACAAACACATCACATCATGATGAAATTAACAATTTAATAAGTATTTTCGATAAGATATCAAAAAATTTCTATTTAGTATCAGAGTATTACCTACAAGTAATGCTATGTTTGATCTAAAATATTGATTTGATTTGTTAACGTAAATCTTAATAATTGAATTAAATTGTACGTCACAGTATTTTATTGAGAGATAGTTAAAATTAGGTCAACAAAATAAATTAGGTTAAAATTTTATATCCAAAAACCATTTTTATTACCTTAAAAGGTCATGTCTAAGTAGTAAAAGTTGTAGTACATGTTTAACATGACATAAACACAATACAACTTCTTCTTTTTTCCGGTAATTAGCAATAAACACAATACAGTTTAGGACTTGACTAAGCTATCGAAAAAAAAAATTGTTTCGTACCTAAAAAACTTACTACTTTAATAGGTGTTTTTACAATTCTTGTAGGTAATTTCACAACAAAAAAATTTATCAGTTTTGTGAGTAATTTATCACTTTTGTGAGTGTTTTTATCACTGTTGTGGGCGTTTTTACCACTATTGTGATAACTATTTTTACCACTTTTCTTTGGTAAAAAAAAAATACCACTTTTGTGAATAATTTACCGCATTTATGGGTGTTTGTACCACTGTTATGGTAACTATTTTTATCACTTTTCTTAAATTCTACAACGGTGATAAAAACATGGGTCCTTTGGAAGCCGGTACACCAAATTAGACATAATTATAAAAAAATAGACAGAAAAAAATATTTTGAAAAAAAGTACACTACTGAGATACAAAGACATAAATGCCTATTTTGTAAAATTATATTTCCTAAAAATTGTGAAAATGCATTTATCTTAACCGCTAAAATTTAGGTACATTTATTTTAAAATCTCTACATCTTCGGGTATCGTAATACTCCTTTTTTCTCACAAAACCAGTTCACCTTTTTCGGAGAAAACTTTTCACAACTCTTTGTCTTCCATAAAAAATTTCAAGGATAGGGTGTCGACTGTGATCTTTGTACATCGATTGATAAAGGATTTGGGATTTCATCGATACAAACTCAAGATTAGTGAGAGGTTTTTTCGCGATTAGAGTTTCTTCACATAGTCTCCATTGATCTTCTTTATCGCATTCCTAAGCTTGAAAATCAGATCATGATAATCTTTGTCTTCCTCAAGCTTTGATACTGTAAGAACAAAGCTCCATAGATTTTCAAAGGCATGATTAGAAAGGAGTGGATTCATTTTGGGCCTCAAGTTCACTGCATGAACTACAACAAATAACTTTTTTGAATCCATTTTAGCTTTGGCATTGACAACCTCCATGAAATGGCTCCAAATGAAAGAAGAGACGGCTTCAACCCGGGTCGGATCCTTCACTGTTGATTCAGCAGCAGAGCATGCAGATTTCTTGGGAGTTTCTAACTTTGATTTATCAAACACAAATCTTCGGGTCACAATCTTCTCTTTGCTTATGACTGCATTTGGATCGTTGAACTTCGTCATTCTATGTACTTTTTTTTTTGTATTGACATCATGGGTTGTTCAAAATCAAAATATTATTACATTTATTTTTATGTGGTGTTTTTTTTGGAAGAAAGTTCTTGTTCCCTAATCATCTATAGGGTTTCTGCCATATTAATTCATTGTGTGTGAATAAACTGTGTGTATTTCCTAACTGCTGACTGTGTTTCCCTCACAATGTAACAAATACAGTGTTTAGTGGTTTTGTGAATGTTGTAACAAATTCAAAACAGAGATGGACTGTTTGAATAAAATTATATGCACATATATGTTTGACAAAATATAATAGTACAATATTTTGTACAAGTGTCTTATTACACTATTATAATTACACTGTTATTGTTATACTAATATGGTGTTCGCATATTAAAAAATAGAATAATCACCTTTAAAATAACAAAAGATATTGTTGCAAAATTTAAAATCAAACCAACTGATTTATCCTCACAATAAACGGAAGAATCAAAGAATCAAATCTTACATTAAATTATAAGATTTTTAATGCATACATTTATCCTCAAAAAAAATGAAAGGATCAAATCTTCCATTAAATTAGGAAGAATCAAAGAATCAAATCTTCCATTAAATTAAAATATTTTTAATGCATACTTTTATCCTAAAAAAAATGGAAGGATCAAATCTTCCATTAAATTATGAGATTTTTAATGCATACATATAATCTGAAAAAAAAATCAGTTTCCAAATATTAATCGCATGAATTAAGGGAGCACAAATGTCAAAAAAAAATCCAAAAATTTCAAATTATGTACTTGGACACAAATAAAAACTAAAATTAAGGACTTTTTTTTTACACTTTTTTCTGTGTATTTTTTTACAATTAACTCCACAAAGACAGAGTTTCAAAATTTGAAATTCAAACAAAATGATATATCCTATAACTAGAAGATGTTTAATACATAAATGTATGGAATATTAAAGTAATCCCATAAAACTAGAAGATGTTTAATACATAAATGTAATTTGAAAAAAGAACTAATTTTCAAAAAAAATACGCATGGATCAAGGGAGGACATAAATGTCATAAGAAAATCTGAAAATTTCAAATAATGTATTTCGACACAAATAAGTATCAAAATTAAGGACTTCTTTACTCTACATTTTTTTTGTGTGTATTTTTTTATAATTAACTCTAATTTGGTGTACCACCTTCCAATTTCCCCTAAAAACATCTATAATAGTGATAAAATACCCGCAAATATAATAAATATCGATACAATACCATTTTCTGTTTTTTCGAATACCGTAGACAACTCTTACAACTTAACTCTTCTTATAATAGACCTAAAAAAAAACTCTACTTATGAGACTTTATACAGACTCTCATTCCATGTTAAGAGCATTGTCACAGCATGACCAAACAAATTCACCCATAAAGATGATAGATTTTGTTGGTAGAATCAAAGTAAAATTAGAAAGAAGATAGAGTAATACTAAACTAATAAAAAAAATTTGAAACTAAGGTAGTATTTGATAACCTCATGTTTTCGTTTTTTTTTTGTTTTTGCTTTCATTTTATTGCCAAAAATAAAAATAAAAACATATTTAGTGAATGTTTTTGTTTTTTTTAATTGTTCTGTTTTGAAAACAAGACTAAAATACGGAAGCATCCTTTTGGATGTTTTTGAAAACATAAAAAAAAAAAACAAACGCGTAAGTCTGAAAAGGATTTAACGAGGTTTGGGCTTCGATCCTCCTTAGCAGTAAAAGATAGATTTTTTTTGCTTGAGTATAAAAGGTCCTCTCTCTCTCTCTCTCTCTCTCTCTCTCTCTCTATGCCAAAGATGAAGACGAAGACGAAGACGAAACCGAAGCCGAAGCCGAAGCCGAAGCCAAAGCCATCGACATCGCCATCGAAGGATCCAGACGCCATCGCTATCGAAGGATCCATAAGCCATCGCCATCGAAGGATCCATAAGCCATTGCCTCCTTAGCAACAAAAGGTGGGTTTCAGGTGGTTTGGGTTTAGGTGGGTGGTGGATTTCGGGGGTTTGGGGGTGATGGGTGGTGGATTTCGGGGGTGGGTTTTTGGGGGTGAGGGGTTTCAGTGTAGGTTTTCAGGGTGTTTGGGGGTGGGTTTTCGGGGTGGGATTCAGGTGGTTTAGGGGTGGTGGATGGTGGATTTCAGTGGTTAGTTGTGGGGTTGGGTGGTGGGTTTAGGTGGTGTTGGGTGGTGGATTTTTTGTATAATACCAAATATGTTTTTTTATTTGTTTTCACATTTTTTTAAATATAAATAACTATCAAACATGTTTTATATTTTTAATTTTTATCATAGAAAAAATAAAAATTTATTTTTTTAAAAAAAATGAAAATAAAAAAAAACATTATCAAACGCACACTAAATAAAATAACATTAAAATTTTATTAATTTAAAATTTGAATTTTGTTCAGTATGTCAGGGTCACGTCATTTAAATTTATTTATGATAGATTTAGAATTATCTAGAAGATATAGTGTTTAATAGACTGCTATAAATTTGGCGGTTCGACTATAGTACCGATATCCAATTTTTGGTATGGTACCAAAAAGTGAAATAAACGGTTGATATACAATGAAGAACTTCCACCGTTGATCAAATCTAACACTTTTGACCGGCTACGCACTGAGCCTTACGCTACCCACTGAGCCTTATGCTTTCATAAAAAAAAAACACAGCCGAAGAAGAAGAAGATGGAGTTGCAAGAATTATTTTATCTCTGTGAACGCTTCAAGAGATTATAAAATCATCGTCATTTATTAAAACTAAGATTAAACGGTAGTCCTTTCATAAAAAAAAAAAAATCATAAAAAAAAAAACCTCAGACAGGGAAAAAGAAGGAGAAATATCAAAGTATGGAGTTGCAGAATTGTTTTTATCCTATGAACCCTTCAAGAGATTATAAAATTATCATCATTTATTGAAACAAAGATTAAGATTATAATAAGAGTACTACTTTTCTTAGTTAACATTACCACTGTTTCGGTTAACATTACAACTTTTTTTTTTGTTAACATTACCACTGTTTTGGTTAATAGTAGCACTTTTTTGGTTAACATTACAACTTTTTTGGTTAAGAGTACCATTTTTTTGGTTAATATTACCACTGTTTTAATTAAGATACAACTTTTTTGGTTAACATTACAACTTTTTTGGTTAAGAGTACCACTTTTTTGGTTAATATTATCACTGTTTTGATTAAGATATCACTTTTTTGGTTAACATTACCACTGTTTTGATTAAGAGTATCACTTTTTTTGTTAACATTACCATTTTTTTGGTTAAAAGTACCAATTTTTTGGTTAACATTACCACTATATTGGTTAAAAGTACCACTATTTTGGATAATATAACCACTTTTTTTGGTTAACATTACCACTATTTTGGTTAAGAGTACCATTTTTTTGGTCAAAAGTACCACTTTTTTTGTTAACATTACCACTTTTTTTGTTAATATTACCATTTTTTTTTGTTAATATTACCACTTTTTTGGAGCAATCAAGAATAGCGATCGAATTGAATTTAGCAATCAAGAGGGATCAAGTACCGATCAAGAGGTTTCAAGTAGCGATCAAGATAGATCAAGTAGCGATCAAGTGAGATCAAATGAGATCCCAAATAGCAATCAAGTGGGATCAAGTAGCGATCAATTGTGGTCATTTATAATTAACATTTTTTTTTTAAATAACATTAAAATCATCAAATTAACAATAAAATTTAATTAATTAATATTAAATTCATTCAATTTATATCCAAAATCATTCAATTAACATTCCATTTATTTGGACGAAATTACATGTTAATTTAATTTCATCCAATTAAAATTTAATTTATCAAATTAACACCAAATTAACATTCAATTCATCAAATTAATATTCAATTCATCAAATTAACACCAAATTAACACTCAATTTCATCTAATTAACATTCAATTTTTTTCTAATAAGCAATTAATTCACTAAATTAACATTCAAATTCAACTAGTTAACATTAAATTAATCAAATAAACTTTTAATTTCATTCAATTAACAATCAATTCATCAAATTAACATTTAAATTATCAAATTAACAGTCAGATTTATCAAATTGACATTCATTTTAATCAAATTAAAATGTAATTTTATCAAATCAACACCAAATTAACATGTAATTTCATCCAAATAAAATTTAATTTATCAAATTAAAACCAAATTAACATTCAATTCGTCAAATTAACACCAAAATAACACTTAATTTCATCTAATTAACATTCAATTTTTTCTAATAAGCATTTATTTCACTAAATTAACACTCAAAATTAACTAGTAAACATTAAATTAATCAAATAAGCTTTAAATTTCATTCAATTAACACTCAATTCATCAAATTAACATTTAAACTATCAAATTAACATTCAGATTTATCAAATTGACATTCAGTTTCATCAAATTAACATGTAATTTCATTAAATCAACTCCAAATTAACATATAATTTTATCAAATTAAAATTTAATATATCAAATCAACACCAAATTAATAATTAATTATCATCTAATTAACATTCAGTTTTTTCTAATAAGCATTTAATTAACTAAATTAACATTCAAATTCAACTAATTAACATTAAATTAATCAAATAAACTTTCAATTTCATTCAATTAATACTCAATTCGTCAAATTATCATTGAAATTATCAAATTAACATTCAGATTTATCAAATAGACATTCAATTTCATTAAATTAAAATGTAATTTATCAAATCAACATCAAATTAACATGTAATTTCATCCAATTAAAATTTAATTTAACAAATTAACACCAAATTAACAATTAATTTCATCTAATTAACATTTAATTTTTTTCTGATAATCATTTAATTCACTAAATTAACATTCAAATTCAACTAGTTAACATTAAATTAATCAAATAGACTTTCAATTTCATTCAATTAACACTCAATTTCATCAAATTAACATTCAAATTATCAAATTAACAATCAGATTTATCAAATTGACATTCAATTTCATCAAATCAACACCAAATTAACAGGTAATTTAATCCAAATAAAATTAAATTTATCAAATTAAAACCAAATTAACATTCAATTCATCAAATTAATATTTAATTCACTGAATTAACACCAAATTAACACTCAATTTCTTCTAGTTAACATTCAATTTTTTCTAATAAGCATTTAATTCTCTAAATTAACATTCAAATTCAACTAGTTAACATTAAATCACTCAAATAAACTTTCAATTTCGTTTAATTACCACTCAATTCATGAAATTAACATTCAAATTATCAAATTAACATTCAGTTTTATCAAATTGACATTTAATTTCATCAAATCAATAACAAATTAACATATAATTTTATCCAATTAAAATTTAATTTATTAAATTAACATTCAATTCATCAAATTAACACCAAATTAACAATCAATTTCATTTAATTAATATGCAATTTTTTTTAATAAGCATTTAATTCACTAAATTAACATTCAAATTCAACTTGTTAAAATTAAATTATTCAAATAAATTTTCAATTTCATTTAATTAACACTCAATTCAACAAATTAACATTCAAATTATCAAATTAACGTTTAGATTTATCAAATTGACATTCAATTTCATTAAATTAACACTCAATTCATCAAATTAACATTCAAATTATCAATTTAACATTCAGATTTATCAAATTCACATTCAATTTCGTCCAAATAAAATTTAATTTATCAAATTAAAACCAAATTAACATTCAATTCATTAAATTAACATTCAATTTCTTCTAATTAATATTCAATTTTTTCTAATAAGTATTTAATTCGCTAAATTAATATTCAAATTCAACTAGTTAACATAAAATTAATCAAATAAACTTTCAATTTCATTCAATTAACACTCAATTCATCAAATTAACATTCAAATTATCAAATTAACAGTCAGATTTATCAAATTGACATTCAATTTAATCAAATTAACATGTAATTTCATCAAATCAACACCAAATTAACATGTAATTTCATCCAAATAAATTTAATTTATCAAATTAAAACCAAATTAACATTTAATTCATCAAATTAACACCAAAATAACACTCAATTTCATCTAATTAACATTCATTTTTTTCTAATAAGCATTTAATTCACGAAATTAACATTCAAAATTAACTAGTTAACATTAAATTAATCAAATAAACTTTAAATTTCATTCAATTAACACTCAATTCTTCAAATTAACATTTAAATTATCAAATTAACATTCAGATTTATCAAATTGACATTCAGTTTCATCAAATTAACATGTAATTTCATCAAATCAACTCCAAATTAACATATAATTTTATCCAATTAAAATTTAATTTATCAAATTAAAACCAAATTAACATTCAATTCATCAAATTAACACCAAAATAACACTCAATTTCATCTAATTAACATTCATTTTTTTCTAATAAGCATTTAATTCACTAAATTAACGTTCAAATTCAACTAGGTAACATTACATTAATCAAATAAACTTTCAATTTCATTCAATTAGTACTCAATTCGTCAAATTATCATTGAAAATCATCAAATTAACAATAAAATTCAATTAATTAATATTAAAGTCATCCAATTTATATCCAAAATCATTCAATTAACATTCCATTTATTTGGACGAAATTACATGTTAATTTAATTTCATCCTATTAAATTTTAATTTATCAAATTAACACCAAATTAAAATTCAATTCATCAAATTAACACCAAATTAACACTCAATTTCATCTAATTAACATTCAATTTTTTTCTAATAAGCATTTAATTCACTAAATTAACATTCAAATTCAACTAGTTAACATTAAATTAATCAAATAAACTTTTAATTTCATTCAATTAACACTCAATTCATCAAATTAACATTCAAATTATCAAATTAACAGTCAGATTTATCAAATTGACATTCAGTTTAATCAAATTAACATGTAATTTCATCAAATCAACACCAAATTAACATGTAATTTCATCCAAATAAAATTTAATTTATCAAATTAAAACCAAATTAACATTCAATTCGTCAAATTAACACCAAAATAACACTTCATTTCATCTAATTAACATTCAATTTTTTCTAATAAGCATTTATTTCACTAAATTAACATTCAAAATTAACTAGTTAACATTAAATTAATCAAATAAGCTTTAAATTTCATTCAATTAACACTCAATTCATCAAATTAACATTTAAACTATCAAATTAACATTCAGATTTACCAAATTGACATTTAGTTTCATCAAATTAACATGTAATTTCATCAAATCAACTCCAAATTAACATATAATTTTATCCAATTAAAATTTAATATATCAAATCAACACCAAATTAATAATTAATTATCATCTAATTAACATTCAATTTTTTTTGCTTAAAGGGGGGAGAGGCATAGGAGATTGTGTAGCAATGGGTCAGATGCTTGTTGGGGAGCTTGATAGGAAAGTTGAAGGGGGTAATCTGGTAATGAAATTGGATATGATGAAAGCTTATGACAGGTTAGAGTGGGATTTTCTTTTGAAGGTGTTAAGCTGTTTTGATTTTTCCAGCTTGTTTGTCCAGATTATTCTGAATTGCTTGAAGACTCAGCATTTTTCTTTATGCTTAAATGGGCAAAGATATGGGTACTTTTCTAATTCTAGGGGTTTAAGGCAATGGGATCCTCTTTCTCCTTCCTTATTCGTTCTTGCAGAGGAGGTCTTAAGCAGGGGATTGAGGAATATATATTATCAGCACCTTGTTTCTCATTACCATATTGGTAGAGGGACAACTATGGCGAGTCACTTGCTTTTTGCTGATGATACTTTGGTGTTCTTGAGAGGAACCAAGAAATCTGTTTTGAATGTATTGAAGTTTATTGGTGAATATGAACAATGTTCTGGACAGAAGGTTAATAAGATGAAAAGTGCTATGTATTGCTCCAAAAGAATTCCTTTGGTAAGAAGGAACATGTTGTCATCTTTGGTGGGGATCCCAGTCAGAAAATGCCCATTCACTTATCTGGGATGTCCTATTATCAGAGGTAGGACCAGGATTTGTTACTTTGAGGAGGTGGTGAAAAGCTTCAGGAGCAGAATCGAGGGCTGGTATGCTAAGATGTTATCTGGAATGGGAAGAGTGGTACTGGTACAGTCAGTTCTAAGTTCAATACCAATCCATATGCTGGCTTGTATGAATATACCTAAGGGTGTTTTAAACAAATTGAATTCCCTTATTGCTGGTTTTATATGGTCTGGCAAGCTGGATTCTAAAAGAAAACATTGGGTTTCTTTGGAGAACATTTCTAAGCCTAAAAATGAAGGTGGTTTGGGCATTAGGAGTTTTGGTGAGATTCAAAATGCATTTAGACTAAAACAGGTATGGGGTATTTTAAATGGGCAGTCATTATGGGCAAAAGTGTTTAGAGGAAAGTTCCTAAAAGAGAGACATATGTTGAGGTGTGGACTGTCTAGAGCAGGTCAAAGCTTTAAAATCCTAAGACCTTGGTTTGAGATGGTGGTGAATAACTCTGTGATGATAATTGGAAATGGGCAGAGTTCTGACTTTTGGTGTGATCCTTGGATGGATTCTGGTCCTTTGCTACATAGGATTGAAGGTTCCCCTTTATTCTTTCCTAAGGTCAGTGACGTATGGTATGATAATGACTGGCATTTGGAAGAAGTTGCTGAGTGGCTCAATTCCCAGTTAATGTCTGAGATTAGGAATTCTGGAGTGGTTTTGACAGAAAGGCCTGATAGAAGAGTTTGGAGAATAACTAATTCAGGAGCATTCTCAGTAAAATCTGCATGGGATTTAATCAGGAGGAAGGGATCTCAAAGTCTTATTGCTAAAAGCATTTGGAACCAAAAAATCTTTCCAAGTGCTCAATTGTGTACTTGGAAGATTAGTAGAGAGGCAGTGACTACTGATGAAAGGGTGAAAAGTGTGGGAGTGGCTCTTGCTAGTAGATGTAGTTTATGTGAAGTGGAGGAGGAGAGTGCTGGCCATTTATTTGTTAATTGCTCTTTTGCCTTTGATGTGTGGAGGAGAGTAGCTACTGCTATGGGTTTTGAGATTTTGGTAGGAGAATATCCTATGTGCAGACTTTTAAGACTGGTTAAAGTTTTTAAAGGACAATCTCTTAGACATTTTTTTATCAGGGGAGTCTCTATGCTGGTTTTTTGGTCTTTATGGAAAGAGAGATGCAGAAGGAGGTATGAAGGGTTGAGATTAAATACCTTTGCTCTCTTCATGCAGGTTGTTAGTGCTTTAAAATGGCAAGTCTATATGATAAGGCCAAAGAGAGAGGACAATGTATGGGGAAAAGAAGTGCTGCATGATTTAAAAATTGAATCTACTTTCTTTGTGGTCACCTCAGTTAAATGGATAAAATGGGAACCCCCACCTGAGAACACAATGAAACTAAATGTAGATGGGGCATCCAAGGGAAGTAGTGGAATGTCTGGTGGTGGAATGGTCCTAAGAAATGATAAGGGGCATGTAGTTGTGGCTGCTGCTGCTTTTTATGGAGTTGGATCTAATATGGAGGCTGAATGTAAAGCTTTGATGGGTGGTTTGAAGTTGATTCTGAATCATGGCCTTGAGCAATATCAGATTTTGATTGAGTCTGATTCTCAAGTGCTTGTTCACATGTTATTAAAAAAGGCAGAACTACCTTGGAGATTAAAAAGGGATATGGAGCTGATCTGGAACTTGCTTAGCAGAATGCAGTACAAACTGAGGCATATATACAGGGAGGCAAATGTGATTGCTGATTTCCTGGCAACTTTTGCTGTTCAGACTGAAGTATATACTGAATTTTTAATGCAGGATAGTCTGCCTTTGTCTGGCAGACTGCTTTTGCAACAGAATCAAGCTGGCTTGCCAACTGCAAGGAAAAAGAGGATTTTGGTTTCTGATCAAAGGGATTGGAGTGAACAGTTACATCAAAATGCAGTACTGCATCAGAGTGGCCAATGGCAGTCTGCTTCTGCATCAGACTTTCTGGTGTTTAGAAGTCTGTCATTCTGGCAGTTTGGTGCATCAGTCTAGGTAGTGCATTCTGCCTGGTCTGTCTCTACAGAAGTTATGAAGATGCATTTAAAAGGCATGGAGTTGGGATTTTCAAGCAGGATTTGACTGCTGCATTGGTCATTGGTTTTCTTTGGACTGAAGGAGGGCATGATCCAGCTGTTACAGTCTGCTTCTGCTATTCTAGACTGGACAGGGACTGCATTGACCTGTTTTCAAAAAGCATGGAGCTGGGGGGTATGCAGGCATGATCTGTTTCCCAATTTTGGGGGACTTAATACTGTAATTAGAAATGGTTTAATCCATTGAAGAATTAAAGCCAATTCTCATACTTTTAGAACTTTTTGTTCTTTGTTTCTTGTAAATTCTTCAATTTTTGGAATAAAATTTCCTCTCTTTTCAAAAAAAAAAACATTCAATTTTTTCTAATAAGCATTTAATTAACTAAATTAACATTCAAATTCAACTAGTTAACATTAAATTAATCAAATAAACTTTCAATTTCATTCAATTAATACTCAATTCGTCAAATTATCATTGAAATTATCAAATTAACATTCAGATTTATCAAATTGACATTCAATTTCATTAAATTAACATGTAATTTATCAAATCAACACCAAATTAACATGTAATTTCATCCAATTAAAATTTAATTTAACAAATTAACACCAAATTAACAATTAATTTCATCTAATTAACATTTAATTCTTTCTGATAAACATTTAATTCACTAAATTAACATTCAAATTCAACTATTTAACATTAAATTAATCAAATAGACTTTCAATTTCATTCAATTAACACTCAATTTCATCAAATAAACATTCAAATTATCAAATTAACAATCAGATTTATCAAATTGACATTCAATTTCATCAAATCAGCACCAAATTAACAGGTAATTTAATCCAAATAAAATTTAATTTATCAAATTAAAACCAAATTAACATTCAATTCATCAAATTAATATTTAATTCACTGAATTAATACCAAATTAACACTCAATTTCTTCTAGTTAACATTCAATTTTTTATAATAAGCCTTTAATTCACTAAATTAACATTCAAATTCAACTAGTTAACATTAAATTACTCAAATAAACTTTCGATTTCGTTCAATTACCACTCAATTTATGAAATTAACATTTAAATTATCAAATTAACATTTACTTTTATCAAATTGACATTTAATTTCATTAAATCAATAACAAATTAACATATAATTTTATCCAATTAAAATTTAATTTATCAAATTAACACCAAATTAACATTCAATTCATCAAATTAACACCAAATTAACAATCAATTTCATTTAATTAATATTCAATTTTTTTAATAAGCATTTAATTCACTAAATTAACATTCAAATTCAACATGTTAAAATTAAATTATTCAAATAAATTTTCAATTTCATTTAATTAACACTCAATTCATCAAATTAACATTCAAATTATCAAATTAACGTTTAGATTTATCAAATTGACATTCAATTTCATTCAATTAACACTCAATTCATCAAATTAGCATTCAAATTATCAATTTAACATTCAGATTTATCAAATTCACATTCAATTTCGTCCAAATAAAATTTAATTTATCAAATTCGATGAATTGAATGTTAATTGAATAAAATTGAAAGTTGATGAATTGAGTATTAATTTGATGATTTGTTGAAATTACATGTTAATTTGATGAAATTGAATGTCAATTTGATAAATCTGAATGTTAATTTGATAATTTGAATGT
Source organism: Ilex aquifolium (assembly GCA_951799425.1). Lineage (NCBI taxonomy): Eukaryota > Viridiplantae > Streptophyta > Magnoliopsida > Aquifoliales > Aquifoliaceae > Ilex > Ilex aquifolium. The sequence goes on along the minus strand of OX637392.1, from coordinate 339,290 downwards.
TAATTTGATGAATTAAGTGTTAATTGAATGAAATTGAAAGTTTATTTGATTAATTTAATATTACCCAGTTGAATTTGAACGTTAATTTAGTGAATTAAATGTTTATTAGAAAAAATTGAATGTTAATTAGATGAAATTGAGAGTTATTTTGGTGTTAATTTGATGAATTGAATGTTAATTTGGTTTTAATTTGATAAATTAAATTTTAATTGGATAAAATTATATGTTAATTTGAAGTTGATTTGATGAAATTACATGTTAATTTGATGAAACTGAATGTCAATTTGATAAATCTGAATGTTAATTTGATAATTTAAATGTTAATTTGATGATTTGAGTATTAATTCAATGAAATTTAAAGTTTATTTGATTAATTTAATGTTAACTAGTTAATTTTGAATGTTAATTTAGTCAATTAAATGCTTATTAAAAAAAAAATGAATGTTAATTAGATGAAATTGAGTGTTATTTTGGTGTTAATTTGATGAATTGAATGTTAATTTGGTTTTAATTTGATAAATTAAATTTTATTTGGATGAAATTACATGTTATTTTGATGTTGATTTGATGAAATTACATGTTAATTTGATTAAATTGAATGTCAATTTGATAAATCTGGCTGTTAATTTGATAATTTGATGAATTGAGTGTTAATTGAATGAAATTGAAAGTTTATTTGATTAATTTTTATGTTAACTAGTTGAATTTGAATATTAATTTAGCGAATTAAATACTTATTAGAAAATATTGAATGTTAATTAGATGAAATTGAGTGTTAATTTAGTGTTAATTCGATGAATTGAATGTTAATTTAATGAATTAGATGTTAATTTGGTTTTAATTTAATAAATTAAATTTTATTTGGACGAAATTGAATGAGAATTTGATAAATATGAATGTTAAATTTATAATTTGAATGCAAATTTGATGAATAGAGTGTTAATTGAATGAAATTGAATGTCAATTTGCTAAATCTAAACGTTAATTTGATAATTTGAATGTTAATTTGATGAATTGAGTGTTAATTAAATGAAATTGAAAATTTATTTGAATAATTTAATTTTAACAAGTTGAATTTGAATGTTAATTTAGTGAATTAAATGCTTATTAAAAAAAATTGAATATTAATTAAATGAAATTGATTGTTAATTTGATGAATTGAATGTTAATTTGATGTTAATTTGATAAATTAAATTTTAATTGGATAAAATTATATGTTAATTTGTTATTGATTTGATGAAATTAAATGTCAATTTGATAAAACTGAATGTTAATTTGATAATTTAAATGTTAATTTCATGAATTGAGTGGTAATTAAACGAAATTGAAAGTTTATTTGAGTAATTTAATGTTAACTAGTTGAATTTGAATGTTAATTTAGCGAATTAAATGTTTATTAGAAAAAATTGAATGTTAACTAGAAGAAATTGAGTGTTAATTTGGTGTTAATTCAGTGAATTAAATATTAATTTGATGAATTAAATGTTAATTTGGTTTTAATTTGATAAATTAAATTTTATTTGGATTAAATTACCTGTTAATTTAGTGCTGATTTGATGAAATTGAATGTCAATTTGATAAATCTGATTGTTAATTTGATAATTTGAATGTTTATTTGATTAAATTGAGTGTTAATTGAATGAAATTGAAAGTCTATTTGATTAATTTAATGTTAACTAGTTGAATTTGAATGTTAATTTAGTGAATTAAATGCTTATCAGAAAAAATTAAATGTTAGTTAGATGAAATTAATTGTTAATTTGGTGTTAATTTGTTAAATTAAATTTTAATTGGATGAAATTACATGTTAATTTGGTGTTGATTTGATAAATTACATGTTAATTTAATGAAATTGAATGTCAATTTGATAAATCTAAATGTTAATTTGATAATTTCAATGATAATTTGACGAATGGAGTATTAATTGAATGAAATTGAAAGTTTATTTGATTAATTTAATGTTAACTAGTTGAATTTGAATGTTAATTTAGTTAATTAAATGCTTATTAGAAAAAACTGAATGTTAATTAGATGATAATTAATTATTAATTTGGTGTTGATTTGATATATTAAATTTTAATTGGATAAAATTATTTGTTAATTTGGAGTTGATTTGATGAAATTTCATGTTAATTTGATGAAACTGAATGTCAATTTGATAAATCTGAATCTTAATTTGATAGTTTAAATGTTAATTTGATGAATTGAGTGTTAATTAAATGAAATTTAAAACTTATTTGATTAATTTAATGTTAACTAGTTAATTTTGAATGTTAATTTAGTGAATTAAATGCTTATTAGAAAAAAATTGAATGTTAATTAGATGAAATTAAGTATTATTTTGGTGTTAATTTGACGAATTGAATGTTAATTTGGTTTTAATTTGATAAATTAAATTTTATTTGGATGAAATTACATGTTAATTTGGTGTTGATTTGATGAAATTACATGTTAATTTGATTAAATTGAATGTCAATTTGATAAATCTGACTGTTAATTTGATAATTTGAATGTTAATTTGATGAATTGAGTGTTAATTGAATGAAATTAAAAGTTTATTTGATTAATTTAGTGTTAACTAGTTGAATTTGAATGTTAATTTAGTTAATTAAATGCTTATTAGAAAAAAAATTGAATGTTAATTAGATGAAATTGAGTGTTAATTTAAGGTTAATTTGATGAATTGAATATTAATTTGATGAATTGAATGTTAATTTGATAAATTAAATTTTAATTGGATGAAATTAAATTAACATGTAATTTCGTCCAAATAAATGGAATGTTAATTGAATGATTTTGGATATAAATTGGATGAATTTAATATTAATTAATTGAATTTTATTGTTAATTTGATGATTTTAATGTTAATTATAAAAAAAAAATGTTAATTATAAATGACCACAATTGATCCCACTTGATCGCTAGTTGGGATCCCATTTGATCTCACTTGATCGCTACTGATCCTTATTGATCGCTACTTGATCCCTCTTGGTCGCTATTTGATCCATCTTGATTGCTAAATTCAATTCGATCGCTATTCTTGATCGCTCCAAAAAAAATGGTAATATTAACAAAAAAAGTGGTAATATTAACCAAAAAAGTGGTACTCTTAACCAAAAAAATGGTACTCTTAACAAAAACAGTGGTAATGTTAACCAAAAAAGTGGTACTCTTAACCAAAATAGTGGTAATGTTAACCAAAAAAATGGTTATATAATCCAAAACAGTGGTACTCTTAACCAATATAGTTGTAATGTTAACCAAAAAATTGGTACTATTAACCAAAAAAATGGTAATGTTAATCAAAAAAGTGATACTCTTAATCAAAACAGTGGTAATGTTAACCAAAAGAGTGGTACTCTTAACAAAAAAGTTGTAATCTTAACATAAAAGGTGGTAATGTTAACCCAAAAAGTGTTAAGCTTAACTTAAACAGTTGTAATGTTAACCATAAAAGTTGTACTCTTAACCAAAACAGTGGTAATGTTAACAAAAAAAGTGGTATCTTAATCAAAACAGTGGTAATATTAACCAAAAAAGTGGTACTCTTAACAAAAAAAGTTGTAATGTTAACCAAAAAATTGGTATCTTAATCAAAATAGTGGTAATATTAACAAAAAAAATGGTACTATTAACCAAAAAAGTTGTAATGTTAACCAAAAAAAGTGGTACTCTTAACCAAAACAGTGGTAATGTTAACAAAAAAAAAGTTGTAATGTTAACCAAAACAGTGATAATGTTAACCAACAAAAGTAGTACTCTTACTATAATTTTAATCTTTGTTTCAATAAATGATGATGATTTTATAATCTATTGAAGGGTTCATAGGATAAAAACAATTCTGCAACTTCATGCTTTGATATTTCTCCTTCTTTTTCCCTGTCTGAGTTTTTTTTTTTTTTTTATGAAAAGACTACCGTTTAATCTTAGTTTTAATAAATGACAATGATTTTATAATCTCTTGAAGCGTTCACAGGGATAAAAATAATTCTGCAATTTCATCTTCTTCTTCTTCGGCTGTGTTTCTTTTTTATGAAAGCATAAGGCTCAGTGGGTAGCGTAAGGCTCAGTGGGTAGCCGGTCAAAAGTGTTAGATTTGATCAACGGTGGAAGTTCTTCATTGTATATCAACCGTTTATTTCACTTTTCGATACCATATTAAAAAGTGGATACCGGTACTATAGTCGAACGCTAAATTTGGGTAGTGTTTCACCCAATCACATCTTCCTTACGTCGAATTGAATGGTTCTATTCTCCAAATTCAATTCAACTAATGACGTCATTCATTCAAAGCCGCCTATCCTTCCTTTGAAATTCTACTCTCGTCTCTTGTACAATTGGTGCACATGAAAAAAAAAGGAAAATAAATTAAATAAAAACTTTACCACCCTTTCCGAAAGGTATTAAAAGAGCAACCGAGGTGAATAACTAAAAAAAATATTATCTGATTTTATAGTTCGTCTCTATTATCACTTGAACTATCTTTTAGATCAGGCTATGAAAAATTTATCTCTTATGAATAATCTCTTATAAATACCCTAATCTCGTCGTGAATAACATTAATCGAAATGGACGTAAATTAGTCTGGACACCTTGATTGTTAAACAAAAAATAAAATAAAAAGAGATTACATACGGACTGAATTCGTTAAAATCTGGCCTAATTTGCTGACATAATGATGTGGCTTCATAAGAATCATTGGATCAATACTAAATTCCAATGTTTGATGGAACTTAATTCAAATGTCACAGTGAATTAGATCAACAAATTATGTCAATAAATTAAGTCCCAATAGCATTACTCTTTGATATTATTTGGACAAATTAGTTACCTTCAGATTCCAACCTACAACATTTAAGGTTATTGAATCGAATTTTAATCACTGAATCGGTGGCCCTGGTTTCCTAGTCTCCTGCGATTTGAAAGGGTTGGAGTTTGTCAAATTTGGTAGGATGGAGAAAGGAAAAATTTTTTAATACAATAACATAATTGAAGATCTGATACAACTGTACAGCTGCGCACCATTCTTCATTGACTAGCTTTGCTGTATTCACATGGTTCATTACTGGTGAGCTATCCTATTGACTTTCATTACTCCTTTACAACCTTAAAGCACACATAAGTTGACTGCTAACAATAAATATGAGTAGCTGCCACCTTTGTGTTGGCACCATTTTTGTTTCCTGCAAAATGGAGAATATGAAAGTTGAGATCATATCCAGAGAAACCATCAAGCCATCTTCACCGACACCACCCCAACAAAGAACCTTCAAAGTGTCTCTTTTGGACCAGCTTTCTCCAACCATCTATGTCCCAATTATATTCTACTACCCCATCAGTGAAGGTCATCACAATGTCAACCAAATTTCGGATCGATTGAAAGATTCTCTCTCCAAAACCTTATCTCGATTCTACCCACTTGCCGGACGGATCAAGGACCATGCCTCGATTGATTGTAACGATGAAGGAGCTCTGTTATCTAAAGCTCGAGTTAATTGTCACTTGTCTGAGGTCCTCAAAGATCCCAAAACTGACTTGCTGGACCAGTTTCTTCCATGCTCAATATTTCCCATGGTGCCATTGAATGATGTAGTTCAGGTAGCTGTTCAACTCAACATATTTGCATCAGGTGGAATTGCAATAGGTTTGTGCTTCTTCCACAAGATTGTCGATGGAGCCACAATGACTGCCTTCGTCAAATGCTGGGCTGCCATTGCGAGGGGATCATATGATGAAGCAGCATACCCTGATTGCTCCGTGGCATCAAAGCTCTTCCCTCCTATAGAATCAATGACGGGTAATGTTTCGTTGCTCAACGAAAGCTGGGTGATCAAGCCAGGAAAAGGCGTCCGCAGGAGATTTGTCTTCGATGCTGCAGCAATATCTGCCCTGAAAGCCGAGGCCACAAGCCAACTTGTGCCTACACCGTCTCGTTTTGAAGTGGTGTCCAGCTTCATATGGAAATCTGCTTTGGCCGCTTCTAGATCGGCCCTGGGATCCCAACACCAACAGCCATCGATATTGTCCTTTTCAGTCGATATGCGTCGAAGAATGGTGCCACCACTGTCAGAAAAGTGCACCGGAAATTTGGCCTGGCAGGCACTGGCTCACCGTGCTGCACCCCAAGGAGATGAAACAGATCTGCAAGGTTCAGTCAGTCAACTCAGAGAAGCAGTAGTAAACATCAACAATGATTTCGTGCAAACCCTACAAAATGGAGAGAGGTTTCAGGTGATATGCAAGTTCAAAGAAGAACAGGAAGAAATGTATCCCGACACAAAGCCAGAGATGTATGTGTTCACTAGCTGGTGCAAGTTCGGTTTTAATGAAGTGGATTTCGGGTGGGGAAAGCCGATATGGGTCAGTAATATAGGGGGTGATACCAACCCTATTTATGTGAATAGTGTCACCTTGATGGACACGAGCTGCAGTGATGGAATAGAAGCATGGATGCTCTTAAACGAAAAGGTAATGGCTATACTGGAAAACAATCCGGAGTTTTGTGCAGTGGCCTCATTGAACCCGAGCATTTCAAGCTGAGTGTCTTGCCTGAAAGAATAACCCTTCCTAGTTTGGCATGAGCTTTGCGCTAATTTGTGGATCTGTTTGTTTTTATTTTCCTTGATTCCCGTACCTGCAAGTTTGCTGTTGATTGCGAAAAGTACACAAATTTGCAATAACATACTCAAAGGTGGATGACACTAGGAGTCAAAATTCCAAACACAAATGTTACACAACTCTGACTCAAAGAAGACACAATCCACTGATACAAGCAATAGTTGAGAGGAGTTACCGTCAAACATGAGTAATTCGATTTTGGCAGAACTTTCACTCACTGGTACCTAAAAAAATGTCTGGTTTTTCTTTTTGTCTTGATCTGGTGTTGCATGAATTGTATAAGTGAACAGTTTTTTATTTGGTTTTGTTAGAATGTGGACCAAATAGATTTTTAGCATATGGTATAGATGTGTGGTGGATTTGTTTGAGAAAAAATTCAATCCTAGTCCTGCGAATTCTGGTTCACATGTCATGTATACCGAACTGCACACGACACTTGAAATGAATCCAAAATGATACAATCCTAATATGACGTGAACCCGACCAAAAAAAATTATGTGAATCTAAAATGAATTGATCCAAGCATGAAACAACACAACTCAATTCACACTCATAAGGAAATATTATTCTCTTTAAAAAGCTCATTACTCATTACATAAACACTATTTCACAGAGTAAGATTCTTATCGACTTTTTGTGCACTAGTCTAGTAAGTTCTACATGCAAATTGGAGAAAACAAGAAACATGTTTTCCTCAGAAATTATTACAACTGCGAAAGCCAATGGGGGTGGCTTTAGTAGCAACAAACATATTTTTGTTCTCTAAAAGTACCTTAAGACCACTTTATCCTCCACTGGACAGATCCTTGGCATGGTAGGGCTCTGCAGGATTGGTTTTCCTTATCTCCGTGAAAATTTTGACCACAAGTAGACCAGAAAAAAACACAGCAGCGCAAAAAGAACCACGTGCATAACGTGGTTGGATCCCTCCCTGATGATACTCCGGTTTAATTTCCTCATATTGTTCTTCACCCCAGCTTGAGCTTTAATCAGGGTCATTTCCTGTACCAACAAGAATAGAATAAAACCATTTAGGTGGCTATTTCTTTCTTAAACGGAAAGCACGACAGGTTCGGGGTTCAATAACTAATACTTAGGCAAAGATCTTCAGGGTAAGGGTAGGGCAAAAAAAGTTTCCAGCAGCACTTCAGATTAAGTTTTGGGCCTAGTTATGTAGGTAGTTCTCTTTTCCTATTCTCGATATAAACTATAGTTCTTCAAAAAGATTAAACAGTAATTCTTTGACGCAACCCTTTTGACTGAACTGTTGCTTCCCCTTTTTCTTCTTCATATGTCCTTTTGGCACCCTACCATGCAACCTGGTTCCAAGTGTATCTACATTAAACTGAGGGTCCTACACAATCTCTCCACAAATCAATCATTGATTTTATCCCCAACTATAAGGTGAAGAAATCTATCCTCGACAAATAAGACACAGGATTTTTGGCATTTAATAAGTCCAAAGTGACCAAAAGTTTTTGATGTCATTCAGTGATATAGCAGCAATATTAGTGAAAAGTGAAAACCAATTCCTGGAAATTTTGTTCTCCTTTCATACGCGTAAAGCTTAAAATGTTGAAAGCCCAAGTTTCATGGAATGAACCAAAAAATAATTCAAGATATTAAAACAGAATATCACAAACCAACAAAGTCATGCTTAATCCATTTGTCCCTTTTTCTTCTGTTTGTTCTGTATTCCCACTTTGTAACCCCATATTATGATTTCTTCTCTAGATCAAAATTATTTATATAGTTTCTAAAGATAATAACTCAAATAGTCAACGCAAACATGTAGCAGCAATAGTTTAACACAAGAGAAAGCAATTCACCCAGAACTGATCACTCCTGACAACTTAAGGTCAACATTCACCAAAGGATGGTTATCAAAAGCGAAAAAAAAAAAAAAACTCAAATTAAAATGGCACATTTGATGGAATACCAGTTGACTGATAAAATCATTCTGAAACTTCGCTTCTGATTCTATCTCCTGAGCTACCTGCAATTAGAAACAAAAATTCAGACGAGTATTGCAAAAAAAATTGATAAGATTTTTCCGATAAGTATTTAGATCTATAAGATTAAAAACATGAGTTTAATAATTATATGTAAAGTCTCAACTACACATAATAGGTTCAAGAATATAGAGTGATGAAGTCTAAAAGATTGCAAGGACCTTCCCCCAACAAGAGTATAAAAGAAGTCTTCCAAATCAAAACATGAAAGCCCCAAAAATCTAGCAAATTCCTCAATTTTACTACATCCAAACACACCGAAGACGACCACAAGAAACCATCCTTCAGATAACCTTACTCTCTCAGTAGTTGAATATGTTGCCTGGAAACCGATACAATGGATCTTGCAACTACTACTAAAGTTCAAATAGAGAACACATATTCCCATGATTGACTCCTTTATTTATGGCAATTACGCACAATGCAAGATGCTCAAATGCTTGAACTTCAAGATCTAATATATAATTACATCGTAGAAACTGGTCCATTTTCAGATTTGTGAAAAGAAAAAAAAAAAAACTCACTTTGCACGTTTTATTCACAATCAAGTAAGGACTCTTTGTTGCTTAGGAAAAAGAAGAAAGAAAGGACTCTTGCTGCACACTGTTACAACATCTAACATACAAAGTAAAACTGATGGAAGCTTTTTAAATTTAAAATTAATGTTTTTAAACCAAATCATGACAATTTATCGGAAGATTAAGCTCTTATGCAGCAAAATCTTCAAAAATAAATTCTCTAAACCTGTTTTACAAAAAACGAAGACTTTGTGCACATAGTGTTCCAAAAACAGATCAGATTTTTATAAACTTTACCACTTCCAAAATCAGGCGTTAGCAAGACCAACACTAGGTAAAGGAACATTTCACTTCTTGAGAACAAGGAGTCAAATAAATACTTGACACTGGTTTTTGGTGTCCATAAACTGCACCAAACAGGCCCCAAAATGAAGATATGCTACATCCACTGTATGCACTCATTCACAGGTTAACTATATCCTTCTTGAATCACAAAAACCGTTTGTCCACAAGGGCACGATAAATAGGAATTAGAATCCAATCCCTAGACCTTCAACTTCACATGGAGTGAAAATGAATGATTCCACAGTCATCACAAATCTGGCTTGCACGCCAGTTGAAACTCGGAATTGTGAAGTCTTAATTGCCCAAACAACCAATGATTAGACAGTAAAAAAGCAACTTGAAGTTAAAAAAAGTAAAAATCATATTCCAGACAAAGATCTATGCACAAGTTATGTATATAGTAAAATCAAAGAGAGAACCGATAATTCATCAGACAGCGAAATAGTTCCTTTTAGTCGTTTTATGCTCACAGTACTGTACATTACAGAATAATTAACCATAAAGTGCAGTGGTTAACCGAGTAAAGATGTGAACAATAGGTTAACATCAAAATTCAGTTTCACAATGATCTTGAATCTCGATCAATCAATGCTTAACTAAAAACTACTCAACTGCACAAGAATTCAGACTAGTTGACCACAAAGATGTCAAACTCACCAAACCTAACAAAGACCAATGACATGTTAACCAAAATTCTGATTTTCGTATAATGTAAATTTCATAATAACATTCAGATACCAATAATACTTACATTCCTGAGCTGTCTAACTTGCTTCCGAAGACCAGTGATCTCATCATCCAAGTCCCCATGCATAGGATGAATCCGCAATTGGATATCATCAGAACCAGCTGTTGGCCTCGTACTAAGCCCTTCTCTGTACAGAGAGAAAAGCAAGTCTCAAACCCTCCGCTTGATGAATAAGAAAATCACGATTTTATTAAATTAAAAAGAAAATCACGATTTTATTAAATTAAAAAAAATCAGAACTAGGTTAAAGTTGAATTTGCTGTATACAAAATCCAAAATTTCTTTTCTTTTCAATTTCAATTTCAAATCCTTGAGCAAAAAAAATTAAAAATAGAGATAAATTCTCACAAAGATATCGTGAATGATGAAATACCTCGATCTGTAAGGAGAAGCATCGTAGAAATCACTGCCACTGTGAGAATTGGACGCCATTATTAGAGATTGAGACGATCAGGCTTCGAATTTAAGGAGATAAGGACTAGAAGGAAAGATTCAGGGAATTCAATGGGGGTGGTGCTGGTAATTGTATTTTTGAATTTCTTCTGAGAGGAAGGAGGCTGTGACGTGCATGGTTGGAGTTACATGTCGGTAGGAGCCACAATTTTACTAATTGACACAAAGCCGACACAGTATCGAATTAATAAATGATATAATCAATCCACACGAAAAATAAATAAAATAATTTAAATTAAACATGAATAATACAATTATTTAGTTTTTTAAGTTAAAACCCCCTCAATTATCAAAAATATAACTAACACCCATTCTAATTTATATTTAAACATCACTGATACCATTGTCATTAAACCACCATTTATAATAAAAATAAATTATCTAAAATATCAAAATCACCCCTACAATTCTTTTTCTAAAATTCTTTACATATTAAAATTCAAGCTAACTAAAATTCTTTTTTTATATATTAAAATTTGAATAGATTAAAATTTGATTCGAGTTGATTAAATTTTATTTTTTTTACGTCTTAAAATTTGAGCCTATTAAAAGTCTTTTACGTATTAAAATTCGAACTAATTTGAGCTATATTTGAGTTGTTAGCCCGATTAAAATTCGCTTCGAAATGATTAAAATTTATATTTTTTATTTATTAAAATTTGATTCAATTTGATTAAAATTTATTTTTTACATATTAAAATTTGAGTCAATTAAAATTTATATTTTTTTATGTATAAAAAATTGGACCGATTAAAATTTAATGGGATTTGATTAAAATTTGATTTGAGCCTCAAATAGAATTTTAATCGACTCAAATTTTAATACGTAAAAAAATATAATTTTTAATCGACTTAAATTTTAATATATAAAAAATAAATTTTAATTAATTCGGATCAAATTTTAATACGTACAAAAATTTAAAAAATAGAGGGGATCTCATTGAAGATATGTCTATTTAGAGGGGTGTGGATGAAGTTTGTCCTAAAATATATCAAGGACAATTTAGTAAAATTGCATTCTAATTAACACATTTAATCTGACAGGAAGTGTCATTGAAGATTCAGAAAATAGAGGAAGTGTTTTTGAATATATGGTAAACTAGAAAGGATGTGACTGAATTTTTTTCAAAATAATGTAAGAAGACACAAATTGATATTCTAAACGTACCAACTTTGACAAAAATTTTGAACTAAAACATGAATCCTCTCTAGAAAATGCCCGAGGAGCAAGTCGAGTTTTTTGGATGCTCCTCTTCAATTTGATCTCCATTTCTAATATAGCTTTGGAGATTGTTTCATTTCAAAAAAAAAACAACATACGAGCAATTTTGATCCAATTTATATCCACCTCGATGAAAATTAATCAGATATAACTTTTAATACAAATCCAAATCAAGCTTAAAATCGCAAAAAACAACTAACAAAAAATGATAAATATGTCAAGTTAATATCAAATATGAATAACATAATTTTAACTCACTTAATATAATTAACAAATATAATATACAAAAAATAATTTTAATATCTTATATCATAGTACTAGTTATTGTCTGTGCCTGAAGGCACAATGTAATAAAAAATAGTAAACAATTAACATATTTGTATTCATATCCAAAATCAAATTACAAATATAGAAAAGAGATAAAAGAATTTTTAAGCATTGGTTTGTAGTGAGGGTGAGAGGTGGTGGGCGGCAGTGGTGGTGGTAGGAGACGGTGGTGGTTGTGGTGGGTGGCAATGACCGTGGCGTCGGTGGTGGTGGTGGTGGTGGCGGCGGCGACGATAGTGGTGGTGGTGGCGGCGGTGATGGTAGGGGTGGTGATGGTAGAGGTAGTGGTGGAGCGGTTTCAAACACTATTATTTTTTTTAAAGTACTTATGAAAAATAATTTCTAGAATTACTTTTAAAAAATCAATCCAAACACACCCTTAGGGGCCAATTTTTTCTATTAAATTTAGAGTGTTAATATTAGCATTTAGATTAACTTTAAAATAAAATTTAAAACGATCTCAACCGCGAGTAGCAAAAGTCATTTTGTTTATCTTTTGAGATTTGAATTGTAAGCTACTTTATTATATAGATAGATATGAACCCATGTAATATTAGTGATTTTTTTTTCAAGTAGCTAATTTTTTGGGTAAGGAAGCCATGTGGGTGATTGATAAGGTGGAAGAAAGAATGGAGCCTTATTGAATTTTTGTTCATAAAACTACGTGTGTCAGTCCATTGGGTTAGTGTCATGCCATCTTACACTATTAACTAAGCTAACCGAGGTAGGATGCATTATCACTGAAAAACAATTCTAAAATAAGTCGATTGGAATGTGGTACAATAAAACTTAGGAAAATGCTATTTGGACCTAAAAATCTGACATAAAAATCTGACATAATGATGTGGCTTCATAGGAATCATTGGATCAACACCAAGTTCCAATGTTTGATGGGGTCTACAGTGAATCCAAAGGTCAAAATGAATTAGGTCAAATTTTTATGTCAGATTTTTAGGTCCCAATAGCATTGCTCTAAAACTTATTTCTACCCTTTTTTTCTTTTTCTCAATGGCTAAAGTGTCTAGCTAGTATATGTGCATTTCGACTAATTTCATCTCCTATCTGGTCAAACATAGAGGTATTCATGAGGGTTTATCCCTCATGGCCTATCCCTAAGAGATTATTAAAATTCGAACACAGTATGTCTACGTTTACATCTCGTCTCTATCTTGAATCTATTACCACTTGAATTATGCAAGAATTAACTACCCTTACTTTTTCATATGAGAAGAGGAAGCTGAAAGTGAGACTCGAACCAAGGCCATGGCCCAGAGGAACCTGACTCGACATATTTGTTTTTTTTTTTTTTGGTCTTTTGAACATATTTGTTGATTAACCCAAAGTTCGCCAATAAGGTTACAAGCTAGAAGCCCATGAAGTTATTGGATCTTAAATCAGAATTGTACCCAATTGTTCATAAGTAGTGTTTGATAACTTAATTCATAACTTAAAATTGAAAATATTATGTATTATTTTAGTTAAGTGAGTTTAATAATCAAAACTCATAATACTTAAAATTTTATGTACCTCTTATAAGTTAAATATTAAATAACAAGTCACATTTTTATTACTTAATGTTAAAAATACAAATTTACCCTCAAATATGTGCAACATCTACCATTCTACAATCGCCACATTTCAACCACCACCACCGTTGCTACTGCCACCACCACCCTATTGTTGCCATTACCCACTAACTCATTCCCGCCTCCACTATTACCATCACCACCATCGATATTATTACCACTATCACTCAACACCCCACCATTGTTGCCACCACCACCCCCGTTACACATATCGTCGTCACTACCACGATTCCTACTATTGTTATTGTCACCACTGTCACTACCACTAATAACACCACACCTTGCCACGCCCCTCCGCCCCCCTATTGCCGCCACCACCCACATTCACTTCCATCATCACCCACCACCATTACTATTATTTTTCCACTACCACCATCTTGCCCCCACCAAAATTATTGTCATCATCATCCCTTGTGTTTCATGCTTTACCATTGTAAGTACTCCACCATTGTCATTGTCACCACCATTACGATCAGTCTGACAACTACTACCCCCACCCCAAGTGGTAACAATTTTAGCCTAGAGAGAGTATATTGTAAGAGTAACAGTGATGGTGGCTATGGAAGGATGATGAAGGTGGTGGTAGTACTGGTAGAGGGATGGTGGCGACAGTGGCAACAAAGTAGGTGACATCGTGTGATGGTGTTAGAGTAGACAACAACAACAACGAGGATGGTGGTGATGGGGATGGTAGAGAATGTAATAGTGGGGTGGCAGTTGCAACAATGATATATGTTAGTAGTGGTGGTTGTGAGATAGTAGTAATAATGATAATGGGAATAAGGTAATGGGGGTGAGATGATAAAAAAAAAGGGTAAAATTAGAAGAAGAATAATATTTAAACCACAATTTCTTGTATTTATAAAATAGTTTGATTCAATTCAATATGTAAATTTTAGTGAATATAAAATATTTAATAAATTAAGAAATTTAACATTCAGAACTTAAAATTCAATATTCAAATATTTTTTATTTTATCAAAAAACATCATATACAATGATTGAAATTCAAAGCATTGATTTCATACCCTCTCTCTCCCCTGTTTTCATTATTACAAATCAAAGTTCACAGTTTCAAATAAAACCATAAAGAGAAACTTCATAAGTATTTGGCTTTGTTATCTTTGGAAAGTGAATTGCAATATAACACCCAACAATCAGTTACTATTGGATAGTGGCAATTATAACTTTAAAATCAATTTAGAAATGAATAAAAGTCGAAGTATTGTTGCTCATTTCTATTCATCAAAGTCTTAAAAAAATTAAAGAATGCCACGTAGCAAGAGAAGTTTGTGAGAATTTTTAGATTGTACATCAATTTTCTTATAAATCAGAGGTATCGGGTTGTATACATTTGTCCAACTTGGACTTAATTTATTGACATAATAATTTATAATCATTGGATTGATAATAGATTCTAGTATATATTTGGACTTGCAATCAATTCAATTCAATGGTTGTGATGAATTATATCATCAAATTAGGTTCAAATATTTATCTAGTAAAACACCTACCTTTTTGAATTTTTATCCCCTACATATTTTTCCCCCAAAAAATTACATCATCCATTTTTATCGCTTGTTCAACCATTTCATATTTAATTAATTTAAAGTTTAACATAATTTTTATTTCATACATTGTCCAAATACGATAATGTACGCATGTTGAAATTTTTTTGTCTAAGTTATGTATTTTGAAAAAATTTGTCAATATTTTTAATAAAATAATGGATAAAAATTAAAAAGAAAAGAAGGAAAGGAAAGAAAAATTGCCATTTGATATAGGGATCAATTTTGTGGGTGGTAGAATTTTATGTCACATTGGGCATTTAGATACGTGTCATGACTAGTTAGTAAATAAAATACATGGGTTGGTCCACAAGCACATATGCATTGCTCAAAACAGCGTTACCTGGCCGCTTCTTTTAACACGGGTAAGGTAAGCATTGCTTTTAAACTGAAACAACATCACAAAAGCACTATGTAATCAAAGCAATCAAACATTGGAAATAGCGAAAGACTTGGGGAATGAGTTGTATTAATCTACTTTATAGATGATCGCTGAATAAACTTTATAATCAACTTTTGAAAGTACATATTCTTAATTACCATAACCAACATTCCTAACGTTAAAACAAAGTCTAATCTAGGGAATGCTTTTCATGTTTCCCTAACCTTTTTGCATGAACATGATCTCTCCCATTTTGTGGTTGAGTGTGTGTGAGAGATATAGAGATACAGATAGAGAAACTTTATGAAATATGGTTTTCTCATAAATTTTATTTTAGGAACAGTTTATTCACGATCTATTATCTTTGTAAATGAATATGATCATCTACATGTCTTGCGCGCGCGTGTGTGTGTGTTAATGAGACTGGGAGAGAGAGGCATTATGAAATTCGAATTTTCCAATATTTTTTGTTTTGGTTGAAAAATTTTATATTTGCATGTTCTATCATATGGACAAGTTGCATGTATTAGGTTATAGAATCGAGCAAACTGGTTGAAATTTCCAATTGTAATCTTTGTAGTAAAATTTTTTAAGGGTGATTCAATGGTTGAGCTTAATTTTTGGTAATTTAGAAGTCTCAAGTTCAATCCCTTCTCACATTCCTTAAAGACTAGTCATCCTTATCCTTTTAGGAACATGCTCTAACCCAACTTAAGTCACGACGACAAACTACTAAACTCGAGAGAGTAGTCGACACAAGCCGAACACCTTGTAGTAACAAAAAAAAAAGGGAGACAAAGAAGGGAAGAAAAAACCTATATAAAATCCTAAATTTCAGTGAATCAAATGCTAAAAATGAGAGTCTAATGAAAAATATTACCGTTAATTACTATAATACCTAAGAAAGATCCGTGATGATTTTAATAACTCAAATCCACAACTAGGGCTGTTAATCAAGCCAAGCTTGAACATTTTTTTAGGCTCATTTATGTGTAAATAGTCAAATGAGCCAGCTCGTTTATGTGTAAATTAGGCTTGAATTAGGCTCGAATTCAACTCGATTATCACCCCTATCCACAACACCCACATTACACTAAAATAATTTTTACGACTTTGTTAAGATCTACCCTCTAATATTTCTCGATTTCGTAATAGTCATAGCAATGTCCTTCAAATTAAAGTAGTCAATGGACATGGCAGCATTGTGGCCAACGATTTGTATTATATTACTGGCAGTTTCACATTATTGGCCACGCTTGCTTTGCAAAATACATAGACAGCAGATAAAGAAAATGTGAATAATAAAAAAGTTACAATCAAAGTGTTGGATTTTTGAACTAGTTTGGTCAGTAAAACAGATTAGATTGAAGAGGAAAGGCCTTGGACCTTGACTATACTTTTCTTGCCTTGGAAGATCCTGTGAGAACCTCTTTACACAAAAGCTTGGATCCTCACACCTTAACACGTGGCAAATACCCATTTTTCTAGAGGGAATCTGGACTCTTGTGAATCCTAAAGTGTACGGGTACCCAATGACTTCTTGACACATCAACAACATAACTAGAAAAATAAGAAACGGTCACTAAACTTCTACACTTACTAACTCTAGTTAATGTAATATAGTTAGAGTTAAAAACACAAGGAAACGCTCCGCGTTTGGAGTCTTACTCCCTCATGGTCATGCGATCAATATGTTATCTTTAAAATTTGAGATCCCTTAAATCAAATTCATGTATGGAAGTTGTTGATGTAACTCATTGGTACAATAATTATGTTAATACTAAAATGTACAAACATAAACAAAATAATTGAAACATTTGTGAACTAAATGACACAGAACACTTTAGTTGGCAAGTGACACCACAAGTATCATATACAGAGAGAGAGAGGGGGAAAGGGGGGGGGGAGGGGGGGATTTGTGGTCTTGTCTGGGTTATTCCAAGCATTTTTTCTTTGGTTAAAGAGAGGTTAGCCTCAAGGAATAAAGTTAACAGACAGAGAAGAGCAGTGGTTAAAGTTAAAGCACAATTGCTTGCCCACATCGACAAAGCAGCAGCAAAGAGCAACCAACACGCTGACAACCGACCACAGCATCCAACAGGTTAGTTGAAGCCTCAAGGGAAGTACTCTCTTCAGGAGATGAGTAGTCACCGGTCACAGCCAGTGGTCAGTTGGCTCTCTCTCTCTCTCTCTCCCACACACACACACACCATATTGCTTAGCATTAGCAGTGAGGTGAGACAAAAACACGCAAGGATCGAGAGAATTTTTTCTTAGTTCTTTTGTTTTTTTTTTTCCTTTTTTTTTTATTACCACTTGAGTTACCCTTGAGATTTTTTTCTTAGTTTTTTTTTTTCATCTTATTACCACTTGAGCTACTCTTGAGATTTTTTCCTCTAGTTCTAAGTTATTGAAATGGATTCAATTTTAAAATTAGCAGTTGACCTAATTGTCAACGCCCTCGACTTTAAGATCGTCGGTTCAAATTTCGTTGTTCCCCTCTCTTGTAACAGTGTCTGACCAAAAAAGATAGAATCCAATTTTTTCAAGTTTAAATTCAATTCGTCAAATATGAATTAATATTTTTAATTAATAATTTAAAATAAAATAAAATTTTTTTTTGTTGTTTTCTATAGATTTGAATTTAGGTATGCAAACACAAGATCAATTTGAATTTTTTTTATGTAGATAAATATATTAGTTGAGTTATTCGATCAGTCAAATTTTGTATTGGATTTTCTATTGATAAAAGATTCGGATATGGGCTTTCAAAAAATCCACCAAATATTCAAAGTGATTATAATTGAATATTTTTGAATAAAATTAAATTTTGAATCTGATTAATTGAGAAGCTCCACACATAAATTACTCTTATATCACGGGAAAAAGAGATCATCAAATATATTTTCTCCGTATTTTTATAATTGACAAGTTTTTTATTGTGAACTTGCATAGAATTCATTATATACGAATACATCTAACGCTAATATAATTGCTGAACTGCAAAAAAAAAAAAAAAAAAAAAAATAGAGAGGATCTGGATTCTACCACACTCTTCAAACTAGTGATTAAACTTTTATTTATATTCCTTGCAATCTTTACTATGATCGGATGGGATCGAAGATCTTCCTACATTCCAATTAGGATATGTTCATGTACACTTGATTCCATTACCTGTGGCTGTGGTGGTAATCTGTAGCTGAACCGTACAATTTGATTGGACGTTACAGTTTACTGCACAAGTGCACAGTGATGTTGGTTCCCATCATATGCCACAGTTTTGATACATTTTCCTAATCATTTTTTTCTTCATATAGTAAAGTTTAGACCAGCTATAAATGGGTGCTTTTTGAATGATTTGTATAGCCGAGGAAAGGGATGATTAGTAATATTTGAAACCATTTTTTTTGAACTTTTTGTACCATGGCTACACTCTTTTGGTCTAGTAGGAGTCTATCCTCTCTCTCTATCTAGGTATTAATCCAGAGGAATTTTTTGTAGATGGTGACCTTTAAAAGTTATTCTTAATTTATTTTTGATTAGTAGAAGGACGCTTATGTTGTTTAAATTCGTGAGTTTTGGTAGAATTAAGAACGAATTTTTGGGTGTATGAATCAGTCATTCAGCACATACACCAATTAAATCAAGACTTGCGTTTTGATAGAGATTTCGAATTCACACAAGAGATTTGGATATGATTCGTCTAAACAATGGAGGTTTGTCCTATCAACCAACCACATTTTTTGTCGTTCAAGAGACTTGAACCCTTGGCTTCAAGAAGACAAAATCTTCAGGGTGAGAAATTCGGTCGGAATTTCATTGAATCACACCATTTTGGTGGTGAAGTTTTAGTTTTGGAGTCCATATTGGGACTCGATGATTAACCGCTATACTAGTTTGTTAGGTTTATTTCCGAGAGGTATAACATGTGCAATCAGGGGCCTCATGAAAACCACCAGAGAGAGTGTATCGGAATGATTTATGGGCACTCTCTTTTACCATTACTCCTTCTTTAACCAATAAAAAAAAAATTAAAACCTTCACAAGATAAGAAATACTATTAAATCAAAAAAATCTTTTTTATACTTTACAAATCTTAATAGTTAATGATGATAAAAAAATTTAGGGGGTGTTAATTTAATTTATCAACACGAAGACGACGATATGATTGTTGATGATCTGCCAAAAATCTTTTGCTCAAACCATGCCCATTTGTCCAAGCAAAAAAAAAAAAGCATGACCATTAAATCCTCCTCAACGGTTCAAACCCTTGAGATCAAGAAAAAAAAAAAACGGTTCAAATCCACTCACACCAACACACGCAGTGTACAATGCACTGCACAGTAGGGGACCCAATGGGAACCACCTAGACAGCTGGTCCCATCTTGTCCTCACTGCTCAAGACCATTCTATGTCCCACACAAACTTTTTCCGTCAAGTAACGACGAAATATGACGGCGTCACGTCCTTCTCTATAAATACACCCACGCCTAGATGTGCTCCTTTCTTGTCTTACATTGCTACCTAGAAAGAGAGAGAAAGAGGGAGAGGGTGAGAGAGAGGGAGAGAGGGAGTAACGTAAAACCTGGAGCTGAGAATCCGGAACTTTCCGTTCTGAGAACCTCCGAAGAATCAAAACGCCGAAATATCGCCGGAGTCTCGCCGGTATTTTCACTGGCGAATAATCTCTTCGGAAGATTTATGTTCTCTGTCATTGAAATGCAAGGGATTCTGCCTACTCATTGAGTGATCGAGGTTTTTTGGTACTGTGTTTGAATATTCAAAAGAGCAAAAAGGTCATGATATTGATATCTCAGTCGATATTTAGGGAGGATTTTGATGATATTGAAAGGCTTTGAAGTTGCTTGAGAGTCGATATCTATAAGGCGAGAGAGATTTCTCTCTCTTTCTCTACTCTGTTTCAAAAGTTTTGAAGATCTCCATGGTTTGAAATCAGTTGCAAATTTGATGTTCACTGATGAACCGTATGTACACTTTCCTTCCATAAAGTAGTATTGATTGGTTAATTTGAATTTTAAATACTAACTTTTTTTCATCATTGTTTTCTTGAAAAATAGATTGAGATTGACAGTCGTTGATATTGTTTTGTTTTTGTCATTTCAGTTGGTTTTAGAGACCGAGATTTTGAAGCATAAGAAACTGATATTTGGTCTTTTGAGTGCTGTGTGGAGAGAGTGAAGAGGCGGTGGCGTTTGGCTAAGGTGAGTCGATCGCTTTCGAATAATAACACTGTTACTCAGTTCTTATTTCTCTTTCCGTTCGTCAAATTCATTTGAAATTTTTAAAACTAATTTTTCGATATTATATTTTTTTTCATTCAATTATAAAATGATACATAATTTTTTTATTTTAATAATTAATTATTTCAAATAACTCAAATTAACAATACCAATAAATGATTATCTATTTAATATTACAACTAGCAAGTTAAATTTTTAACTTATAAAAATAAAATAATGATTAAGATTTTATTATTTATTTTGATCTAATAATATAAAATTTATCTCAATATTTTTTCCTCTTAAATATATCATTTTTTCTACACAACATTCACTGTCAAATAATTCATCCAACACAATCTGTCAAACAACATCAACAACCCACACCTAACTCTCTCTTCTCTCTCCCCCTATCCTTATTTCTTTTTTATTTCATGTCTATTTATTTTAATTTTAAATTTAAATTATATAATTAAATAATTATTATTTAAAATATAAATATTATATATTTAATTTTTAATTTTTAATATTAAAAAATTTATTCGGACACGAGGTTATTGTTGGTTTTTTTGATAGAGTAATGTTTTTTTGATATACTCAAAAAAAAAAAAAAAAAGATTTTGGTATCATAATGTTATCCCTAAACTCGACACTCTCATTGATTTCGAAAGGGCTTGGTCATTGTTTCAAATTGCTTCATCTAACACAGCACTGCAAAAAAGCGTAAAGATTCTTTTGAGTACTCTGCTGTCCAGTGAGTTGCTCTGGAGTTTCTTGAAGAATGATGTGACACGAACAAAAGAAAAGGCAGCAATTATTATAATGAATCCATCGGAAACTCCGGCTCAGCTCTCAAACAATTTCTCTTCCTTTATTCTCTGTGTATTAATAAAAGCACGGCAACCCAAACCACTTTGCATTCAATTATCGTCATCCTCATTTTTAAGCGGATTTCATTACGGTACTGAAGTAATAATTTTGGTAACATATTTTTAATTTTTATCATTTTAATTTATGAGTTATTTTATAATTAAAAATTTTATTATTTTTATGGATATTTTTATTATATTTGTAGTAATTATTTTTATTACTTTTCTTTAGTACAAAAAAAATTACCACACTTATGGGTGTGTTTACTACATTTGTAAGTATTTTTATTATTTTTGTGAACATTTTATCAATGTTGTGGTAATTATTTTTATCATTTTTGGAGTACTATAATTGTAGTAAAACGACACACAAATATAATAAAAATAACCATAAATATGATAAATAGAGATATAATATCCATTTTTTTCGGTACCGATAGTCAACTCCTTTTGAAGCAATCCTAGTTTATCTGAGGTTGAGAGCTTTCTTTCTCCCACCTCGCTTTTTTCCTTTGCTATCAATTCCATTTGGTTGCCTTCATGTTCTAAATTCTAATTATAGTAGCTCAAAAAACTACGTGAAACGAGATTGACAAGGTGTAGCGGGTGATGAATAATGAATCCGCTATATTTTTCAAATAAATAAGTTGAAAAAAACATGTTTAAACATATATTACTTTGAGCAATGAAGAATGACCTAGTAGTTAGTGTCTTTTTTACTTTGCCTTTCCACTCTCACCAAATTCCCTACTCCTGTATGAATAGTGACCAAAAAAAATATACTATGTAAAATACAATTTATGCCCATCACATATTAGATGTGTTATCGTTGAACAATGTTATTGTGGTATAATTTATTGACTTAATTTGCTGATCTAATTCACTATGATTTTTAAATTAATTGTGGGTTTCATCAAATATTGAAAGTTGATGTTAATTCAATAGTTTCAATGAAATTACATCATTAGGTTAATAAATTATGTAAAATTTTTAAGTTTAAATAGAATTAGCCGTTATCGTTATTACAAACTATTGTAAAACGACTCAGATTTGAGTTGAGCAAATTATTGACAAGACAAGGCACAAATTAAACTTTACACAAATCTGATATGAGCAATTACTTGCCCTAATATGATCCATATTATTCTCCAAAATTACCAAACAAGCCATTTCTTGTTTTATTTTTACTTCTTGCGGAAAAACTGCATCTATGAGAGGAATATATATATATGATTACATGAAAAGCGTAAAGGGGCCTCATTCTATTTTGATTGACATTTTCGAACTTCAAGAAAAGGAAGGATTCGTACAGAATTGTTAGTGATGTGGTTTACAATGTTACTATATAAACAGTAGTGCAGAGTTCTATGTTTCTGTCTAATATTATAATTAAAAGGTTAAAATTTTAATTTATAAAAATAAAATAACGGTTAAAATTAATTTAATTTTTACCTATTTTGTTCAAATGGTATAAAATTTATCCTATTTTTTTTAGATGAAAAACACCATTTTTTTTTGTACGACCCCAATAAAAGACAATCCTATTAATTTATACTTATTTTTCTCTTATTTTTATGTTAAAATATAAATATTACATGATTAGTGTTCAATTTTTTGTATTATACAGTGTTTTCGATCATAAATTATTGTTAGTATATATATGTTTTTCAATAGTTTGATAATTTCCATTTTTTGCAGGTACTGAGGGAGAGAGAACAGAAAAGAGAAAAAGGAAAAAATAGAAGAGAAGGGAAAGATGTTGACGTGTATAACGTGCTCTAAGCAGCGAATGGAGGAGAGAGGAGACGAGGAAAGCCCGCGTGAGACTCCCAGGACAAAAGAAGCAGTCAAAAGCCTGACGGCACAGGTTCTAATCCTATGCCTATTATCCCTTCTTTCTATTTATTTGCTTTTTTCACAACTTTTCTTTTCCATTCTTCGTGAAATCAAACAAATATAGTAAGCTCCCGTGGTGGTGTGCACCTGCCATTAGTCGGGTTTTCTTATTCATACAGGGTGTGTTTGCTTTAGTTATTAGTAAAGAACAATTGAAAAAAATAACGTCTGGCCCATCTTATTCTTTTTATATCTATGTTTAGATATATATTTTGCGCTCGATATTATCACCTGAAAATAATAACAGTCCGTATGAATAGTGTATTTAATATTACATACAATCTCTTAAATAAACTCACTTTTTTTGTGGGTTTAAATAATCCAATTGAATGTATTTGACCAAAAGACATTTTTACCCTCAAGTATTTCTAGGATATAAATATCACTTTTTATCTTGAGAGTTCTTTAATAATTTAATGTTTATACTATCATTCAATACTCAATCCAAACAAAATATTGAATGTGATAAATGTCACTCTTTATACTTGAACCAAAAATGGGATGAGAAGACATTATCACTATAATTAATACGAGGGTCGGATGGATGGATAAGGGATGAATGACATTATTTAATCCAGTCCTTCCAATGCTTAAACTAAACACACCCACAAATGTAGATGTGCACTAGTCCATATGTTTGTATTACGGTGAACTCGTGAAAATTATGTTTTTTAGTGTGGTTAAAACGTGAGTGATTAAAATATAAATGGGTGATTAAACTATTTATTATAATTAAAGTTTAAATATAAATAGAAAGAATTTTTGTGATTAAAATATAAGTAGTAAGGTAAGGATCTAAACTTTCTGGGTTATTGTTGGACTTCTTTAAATTAGGAGCTTTAAGTAGGAGGCCTTGTTTTATTTATGTTCGAATGTATGCTTGTAATTTCGTTAGATCTAACTTGTTTATGGCAGTGCCGGCCCAAGAATACTTGAGGCCGTAAACAAAAATTTTAGATGGGGTCCTAAATCATTTTTAGATGAATAATTTGTTTACTTTTGTTTTTGATTTTAAATATTTAAATTCATATCTTTTATAGTATGTATATTTGAGGTTGAAAATAACTTACAAGATAAACATACTACTGTGAATGATTATCATTGGACGATTACAGGAATGGGGCCTCTAGGCGACTGCCTCACTTGCCTAGGAGTGGAGCCGGCCCTAGTTTATGGTCCAGTCAACGTAGGTAGAAATTAAAGATAATTCAAACTGTTTGACAAAAGTAAGCATGCAATTTCAAAGTAGTGAAAACTTGGAGGCAGATGATTTACTACATCAAATTTGCATCACAATTTCGATCTTGTTAGAGGTAGATTTACGAATTTTTATCTCCATAAAATGTTTAGGGATTGAAATATTCTTCACGATGTCGTAAGAATCAGTTCAATCGGATATCGGTGTAAAAAATTATATCATAAATATTATTTTTTTCCGGAGGTGGATGACTTATTATACCGAAAAAACTAAGACGATTCAACCATAGAAATTATGTATGTGGGTTTGTTAATCGACCTTATGCTCCATTAGAGGAACCATGTGGTTTTGGTCCAGTGAAGGACCAAAGGTCCGAGTCTGCAGCTCGTAAAGCTTCTCGACTATGGTGCGTTAGTGCAACCATGTTCTTTGGTCCCGTACAGGACCAAAGGTGTACGAGTCGGAGTCCGAATCTTGTAAGGCTTTTCGTGGGATCATGGTAGGCGTAACAGTGACTCAATTGACTGGGACATACTTCACGCTAGGTCGAGGACCACTGTCTTAAAATCTTGGCCCAATATATGTGCATAGATCGCTTTCTGTCTTCAGTTTTCTATGTAAATACGGAGGGTAATATTGGATGACTGAAAAATAAAATAAAAAATATAGATCAAATAATTTAGTGGTGATATTTTTAGTTCTATTTTTATTTATTTAAAACTTATATTTTTGGTCCTATTTTTGTTTATTCAAAATTTAAATTTTATTCATTATGTTAGATTATATTATTTGGTCTCGATTTATTGGCATTATGGACAATAAATAGATTGGACCTAATTTAAATACAATCCAGTCGTTAATTTGAGAGGGTTAGGTATGTATTGATTTTTTTGACTAATTATCATATTTAAACTTGAATTTGAATATTTTACATTACATTTTATAGATTTACTTTTAGTTTTCCTAATATCTGATTAAATTCTTAACCCAATTAGACTTCTTAATATCTGATTCAATTTTTATAAGACCTGAGATTTATATTAATATATAATAACATTTAGTGATTATTTGACTAATTTGCATAAGAAGTAGGATGTGAATCGTTAAAATTCACTTATAATGAGTTATTTGTATTAGTTCAACTCATCCAAAAAATGTTACTTTCAACTTTTGGTAAAACTCAATTTAATTTGTCAAAGTATTATGGTAACATTTTTCAAGTTGGCCACATGAACTTTATTTTGTAATTCAGCTCTATTAAGGATCATTTTTTTCGGTAATCATAATTTATCATATCATTTGACACTTTCATTTAAAGTTAATTTTGATCTTATTTTATTTTTTGCGTTTATCATCAGTAGCTATTACATCACTTTTTTCATTGGAGCATTGGTAAACTTTCATTAAGTATGTCCAAACCAAATTCATTTTTTCTTAATTTACCAAATATTCATTGTAGCATTCCCATTTTTGTCATTCTGAAATTTTGAACGTATTATAAATATTTTTAACATATTATTAAGTTCTCAAATTAAATCTCTAAATTAGGTCCAAATAAAAATTTGGGCTAAATATCTTCCACTGACTGCAATTTCATGACAGATTAGGGCGGTAGGGACAATATGCTATGCCCGAGTGAAGACCTCGAGAAGAGACAAGACGCATTTTTAAAGCACAATTCAAGTGTCCTTTAGGTGACCCACCATTGAAATCTTGTCTACTCACTGTTTTACCGGTGCCAAAAGAGAAGGAAATGCTAGCATTTCAGTGGCCAGTAAAATATTTTTTTTGACAAGAAACAGAATTTTAGTAATAGATAACATAAAGTATTAAATTACTGGAGTACAGGTGGACAAGTTGTCTGATCCAATAATAATCAAGACAAAAACCAGTGCATAGCACTAGATAACCCTTATGACCGCATTATAGTCTGCATTATGTTGTTCAACTCGCTGTGGTATAAAAGTGAGGAACATTCTCAAAATCCTTAGTAATCATCTTGTATAATTGTATATTTCTTTGATAGCTGCCAATGCTATATAGGCAATAATAGTGCACTTTTAAAATTGTTTCACAGCCCAGAATGAGCATAAGCTGATTGCTGCCATGTCCATGAAGTTAATATTACTAACTCAAAAGGAAAAAAGAACTGGGTATTGCTATGAAAAGCATGAACTGTTGTTTCTAACTGCCTTAGTTTATACTGTTGAGACTCCATTTTAAAGATGTTTTGCATGTATGCTTTGTCTAAAAACCTAACTTTAAACAATGATTCAAACGTTGATTGATACTCTGATCCGTTCACCATAATGTGAATGTGTTTGAGCTTGGTGTGGGCTAGAGGAGATGGGTTTGAGTCCTGTTACGACTCTTTAGCTTCCACAGACTCCCAGCTTTTGGCATATAATGTGCTCCAGCTAGACTAGTTAATGATTTCATATAGGCAATAAGAAGCTTAATAATACATCATTTCCCATAGCAGGTATCCCGTGTGATTTTATTTTTAAATTTTATTGTGAAATGTGAACTGTTGGATTAATATTTTGATGTCAACAGATCCATATTCCATTCAATTTCTCTTGATTGTTTACAAAGCATATGGGCACCATGAACTATGTTATAGTTAAATAGTTACACCCCTTTCACACACACATGCACACATAGACACAAACAAATATACGTTTGTTCTCATTCTTTCTGGTATGAAAGAAGCCTGTCCCATTGGTTGTGTTTGTTTCGTATTCTTCAACTAGATTATGTATATAACGTTTGGAGAAGTGGAGCATAAGGTTTGCATTGTTTCTTGAATACATGTTGGTCTGAAAAGTTCTTAGGTTGTGCCTTGGGCTTGTCATGCCACTTGCCTAGTGCATTTATACCTATTCATTTAGGTTATTTTTGTTCTTAAGAAAACAATCTAGATTGCGCCTTGATCTTGTTTTCATATCTAAAGGTTAGTTTTTTAATCTAATCTTTCATCAACATTCACTGGAGGGATCACAGATACAATTATACTCCATATTGTATGCCAAAACTAGTAATAAAAATGGACCTGAATACTCTTGAAACTCCGAATTGGTTGAAATTGTATTCTGCGATTGTAAAGCTGTCACATATTCCTTTGCTTTTATATAACTGTATCCTATGATGGTTAATGTCTCCATAGATCTTCAAGTTAGGTGTACATAAAAGATATTTTAGTTAATTAAAAAGCTGAAAATACCTCAGTGCATGTTATCCTAACGTCTATGACTGATTATCTGCAGATTAAGGATATAGCATTAAAATTCTCAGGTGCTTATAAGCAATGCAAGCCCTGTACAAGCCCCAGCGCCTACAAGAAAGGACAGCAACCTTATCCTGACTTCGATACTATTTCAGAAGGGGTTCCTTACCCTTACTTTCAGCCAGGAAGCTCCAGTTCTACTCCTGCTTGGAATTTTTCAAGCACTGGCAACCACCCAACTGATTCAAGGTTTACAGGAGCATTTGGTGGTGATTGGACCCCTGGTGGAAAACAATCTATCTCAGCTCAGTCTGGTGAACTGGTGGTAGAAGATGAGGATGAACCCAAAGAATGGATGGCGCAAGTGGAACCTGGCGTGCAAGTCACTTTTGTATCTCTTCCTCATGGTGGAAATGATCTAAAACGAATTCGCTTCAGGTACACATTAAGGACATTCATCAAGTATTCCTAGCCACATTATTGAGTTTCAATTCTAGGACTAACATCAAAATGAAATCAAAACACGACCTGGTTCCAAAACATTTTTCTGGCGTTGAGGCCGCATACGTGGATTGGTAGCAAAACTTTGCGGTTAGAAAATTATATTCTTCAAAACCCAGTCTTAATACTTGCGGGAGACCCAAGCTAGCCCTAATAACTCGAGTCCTTTATGCATGTAATAGTTTTGTCAGTTTCTAACTCTTATGGTCCATTGTCCTTGCAAATTCATTCTTTTATCACAAACACTGACAATAATTGGACATCTGAAACTGGAAGCCGAGAGATGTTTGACAAATGGCAAGCTCAGAGATGGTGGGGGGAGAATTTCGATCGAATCATGGAGCTTTACAATGTTCAGAGATTCAACCGGCAAGCTTTTCATACTCCTCCAATGTCTGAAGATGGAGTAAGTAGCCTTCCACTTGTATATTTCAACTCCTTTTCATCACTTTATTTACTTATGCAACAATCTCCATGTGGCTCCAATTCATATATGGCTGCTGAGGTTTAGGATAGTTCATTGTAAAAAATACTCATTCTTTTGCCTGAAAAAGTTTTTAACGCCCTCATGTGCGACAATAGACATTTTGAGGTCCTGTGATGCCTTCCCCCCTTGCAGTGTAGCCGTGGGCATTTCCACCCAACTAATTCGACCTGGATCTTCTAAAGTTGAACCACCTCAGTAAGATCTGAATATATCTAAGCTGGGGAGGATCTAATTGGTGCCCCCATAAAGATAATAATGTGCAAGTCAGGTTGCATCCTTCAGTAGATCTTTGGATTTACAATGAATCTTAGGACAGATGGATAGATAGTCCAGGGTTTGACTTGCAATTTGCAGGGAGAGGGTTTAGACGATAATTTTTTAAACTTTGGAGTTTTCCTTTCACATGGCAATGAGCATTATAATTTATAATGTATATGCACTTCTTTTCTACAATCTAGTATTTTCAACTGATAAGTGATAACACTGCCTGTAAAAAGCGGCGTAGTTTTGGAAAGAAAAAAAAAAAGAGGCGTAGTTGAAAAGGGCACATTAGCAATAGTATCTTGTGTTTTGATGCCTTCAATTGGAAGGAATTAGCATTTTACTGTTTCACATTAGTATTTTAGGTCATTCTTGACGAACATAAAAATAAATCAACTCTAACATGGTAGACGTTCCAAGCAAAGCTCATCTTTTTCACCTCGCAAAAGCCATTATTTATTTCTTAGAATTTTATAGCAGGCTAGGTGGGTGTCACTATAATATTGCTAGATTTCAAGAAATTAATCTTATTGAGTTTTTTTTGAAGTATCTTCAATCAAATAATTGTTATCTTATGTTAAAAACAATGGACTCTTGACCAACTTGTTCAAGATGAAGTATTCTTTCTACAGTTATATATTGTCAATTACTTCTTGGCAGCGAAAAATGCCACTACATCCTGAGTTACTTATGATAATTTTTTGACCTTCTGCTGCAGAGAGATTCATCTTACTCGAGGCTTGGTTCCGCCATGGAAAGCCCTATGATGACCCCATCGATACCCAAAGAGTGGGCTCCCAGAAACTATTATAAACCTTCTGGTGGTAAAGGTCATTTCCCACCTGATTATCTAGATCAAGGTGGCAGCCAAAACTACAATGGTGGGTCAAGTGCTTATGCCATTGGCGGGGCATCATCTATGGATGCATCACGGACGACGACCTCCTCTAGAGACGAAGCTTCAATTTCCATTAGCAATGCCAGTGACATGGAGTCAGAATGGGTGGAGCAAGATGAGCCTGGGGTGTACATTACCATCAGACAGTTAGCTGATGGCACTAGGGAGCTCCGGCGAGTCAGATTCAGGTAATGAAACTGCACAGTTAATTTAGTGTGGGATTTCTGAAATTTTTATTCCTGAGAATGGTCAACAAAGCAGAAGCATAAAAAGGAATTGGGTGGGACTATTCCCATCCCAAAAATATCAATTTTCATCTAGTTAAACTTCCTAGTATCTTTTTAAAAAGAGTTGCTATTCCCACCCTCTTTTGCATACAAGTTATTAGTGATTTAAACCCAACTCCGCACAATCCCATCTCCCACCACCACCCTCACCACTACCCAACACCCAATCTCTATACCCTACACCATCAACTCCATCCACCCAACCCATCATGACCATATCATAACCCCATTACCACTGCCTGTCTACAACCAACCCCACTTGCCATTGCAATATAAATCATCATCACTTCACACCCCATTCAACTCCAACTTTCAACACATAACATGTAGTAATTCCGACTGCTACGATCCATGGAGACACCATTTCCAATGTCTTTTAGAACAGTTTCAAACATGGAGATGCCATCGACAGGAGCTTCAATTATACAGCTGGGGTGGGATTAGAGAGACAGGGGTGTATAAGTAATAAATAATTTTGACTGGGGTGTGCCCAGATATGGGGTGGGGATGGAGATTTTAGGGGTCGGATTGCCCCACCCAAAGGAATGTTGAGAACCCACATGAAAGTGTCCCTCTCTATTCATGCTCATTTCTCCATGAAGATGGATAATTCCTTGAATTCATTAATACAAGATTTCAAGTTGACACTGTCACGGAGACCATTATTTGCTTTTCCTGTCCTTTTTCTTGTCTCTTAATAACTATGAAGAGAATCCGTTTTGGGGTGTAAAATCTGTGTTTCAAATGCTTTTGAAACGAAAAAACGTGGCATCAAACAGCAATTGGAGTTTCAATTTTCAGCTTTCTTCCATGGATTCCCAATGTGTAACAAAGCAGTAAAAAGAAGAGATGGTTTGTCTACTAATTCTGATGTTCTCTTAACTTGTTTGCCTGTCTTCTGCAGTCGCGAAAGGTTTGGGGAGGTGAATGCAAAGCTTTGGTGGGAAGAGAATAGGGACAGAATACAGGCTCAGTACCTTTGAACAATATATACAACTATATACATACCCATCTTTACTGATTAGATTATTGGCGTTCAAAATGGCCACAGAGCACAACCGGATGAAGATGGAACGTTTCAATTTTGCTTCTTCACAAATGATGAAAAAAAAACTGACCATAACGTTCAATCTCAACAAAAGAACGGATTAACCAGGACGACCGCTGATGTTGAAGATCTGAAAGGCATTACATTTTGATGGTAATCTGGTGTCATTCATGATATTTATTTTCTATTCACAATAGCTCTCCCCAAGGGTTGAATGCCATGTAATGACAAGTCACAGATTTGCCCTTTTCATCTTGTATTTAATTGTCACAATCTTAGGGCCTCTTTTTTTTTTTTTTTTTTCCCTCTCGTCTCTTTTGGTTTTTAGGGCACTACAGGATTGCCTGCAATGAGAACGAATATGTTGACAATGTACATCTTTCATGTGAGATCCATTAGCTAGGAGACTAGGGAAATTAAGAGTAACTGCACTGGAAGGGATCTTAAGTCTAAACTCAAAGACAAGTACCCTAAATTCGAGTTGACCTACTGAACTTTTAGATCCACACGCCCCGGCTAATTGGCACTTGACAATTTTCCAGGTTGCTGCTGAAAGGGATTGTCAGTTGCTGCTTAATAAAACCCATATGAAGGCTTATTATATCAAATACCACCACACGGTTACAGCCAATTGTTGCTACATAACTCAAAAGCACACATTAATGTCAGTGTGCAAGTGAGGCATAGGAACGTGGTACCGAGAAAGAGATGGGGACTTACTAGCAGCTATATTTGTGTGCAAATGACAATTATTATTCCCACAGAATGCTAAATGAAGAGCATAAAGAAAGCAATACTCAAACCGTTTCTGAAGTGAAGTTAAGGTATACAATTATTGAAAAAACCAAACATCAAACTAATCAAACATAAAATAACGACACTGGTACTCAAGTCTTTGGTAATTAAACTAACTCGACATGGCCAGGCACACAATAACATACAATCTCCACTAGGGAGCTATAGCATTGTTATTTTAACTCATTATCACCTCTCAACAGAGCTTTTGTTCATCCAACGACTTTCCTGCTGTAAGTTCTTCCGGGCAGAATCTCTTGAGATTGTCCAAGAAACCATTCAGATTGGCCATGCCATCCTCCGGCCTTCATTGGTGGAGGTAATGACTGCCTTGCTTGCGGTTTTACAGTACCAACCTTCATGTTTGCAAACTTCTCAGCTGTATCAGAAATAGTATGTGCCTTTCCGATGTGATTTCCAGCTGCCAACAAATATAATTATTGCATTAGTAATGAAGGCACAAATAGACAGAAATACAACCCATATTTTGTAAAGGAGATGCTTATTGCCAAATATAGCTTCTATACTTTTCAAATTCTTAACCACCAAAACTACAACACCAGTCAGTTATGAGAAATGTTAAATGCTTTATTTCTTGTTATCCTTCCTAACTCTCACTTGGATGTCCTATTCCTGAAAATGACTTGAAAAGGCAAGCTGTTCTAAAAGGCCTCGTACTGACCAAAAAATGAGACCATAAAAAGAACCAAACAATGTGGCACAACAATAAAAATTTACTTACCATGTCAGCTGCCACATCAATTAGGCTCTATTTTTTTGGTGAGCGTAATATTACTCCTTTGGAAGAATGAACCTCTCAATGTAAGATACCAAGGGATCATCAATTATTAGGGGAGTTCAAATTTTCGATTACCCGAACATTCTTACCCTACCCTACCCTACTGATCGGCTACCGCAAAAAATCGGATAAGAATGCGAAATACTCATAAAAATTTCGTCTTCCTACCCGAACTTACCTGTATATATATGTGTGTGTGTGTGTTAAATTTTTAACATTTTAACATTATTAATATGTGAAAAAATCACAAACCAAAAACATTGTTAATGTGTTAAATTTTTAACATTATTGTGTTGGTTAATTGGTGCAGCTTACTTAATTGAATTATTAAAATGATCCAAAAATTAATAACTAAAAAAAATTATGTTCACCCGATTTATTATCCGACTTCCTACTCGATTGTTTTGGACAAAATTCGGATAGGAATAGTACACTTAATCAAATAGGGTAGGACAAGAAAAATCTCTTCCGCAAAATATAGAGAAGGAATATGGAATACCATAATTCCTACCCGTAGGATATGTGAACACCCTATCAATTACAATTAATATCACAAGTGTCACACATCATCTTTATGCCACGTGAGCATATATGGCCATACTATTCAGTCATTATCTTCATTAATGGTGTTATTAGATAAACCTCCCATTCACAAGTTCCCATCATGAATGAAAAATCTTGTATCTCATGAAAACCAATTTTGACCTTGTCGATGAGACAGTGACCAAACAAAAACTAAAGCAGCAAGTTCTTATCTATTGAGGAGATTAGAAGGGAAGCGCAGGAAAATGTTGACATGCATACAAAACAATCCAACATTCCAGAAAAAGTTACAATTCAAATGATAATTCAGGAGCAGGAAGGGCGTGATATTATGTTAGCAGCAATGAATGGACTACATGCAGTTAAGGGAAGTGTAATGCATGCCAGCTGATGTAAACTATAGTTTCAAGACAAAAAGAGCTAGTTTTAATGCCCACATGAGAATAAGGAAGATAAGAGATGGTAAACAAACTTACTAGGGCTGTTCCGTGCAGGTGGCCGGTATCTCGGTTGTTGCTTCACAGAGCTCTTCATGTATTTATCATTATTAGTTGCGTCCTACGACCACAAACCAAAACGGATTGGACGATAAAAATTAGAAACGTTGTAAAAACACATTGATAGAGTCCATCACAATTCACAGTCAACAGCAGTACTGGTCATATAAAATGCAACTTACTGGACAATTCATTTCCAACTTCCGTTGCACACCTGCAATTATCGTACTAATTAGATGAAAATCCAAGCATAAAATTGCACTTCACTTTATAGCAAACTTGTGCCAACAAATAGTTTGAACTGGTTTCATTACCTCTTCCAATGATCAAAAATCCAATACACAGAATAAAAAATTGGCAACTGGTACACAACAATAGCAACACTAATATTATGGAAAGCTATCACTAATACTTTACCCGAGCTTAAAGACGCATATGATTTGACAGAAGGTAAGTTGTTTCTGGGCTTCGGGTTATATAAAGACCCAGAATAACTCCTAGCACATTTCTGCTCCAAAGCTCCCCTACTTCCAGCTGTAACAACACATCATCTAAGATTGCTACAGCCAATCTTTTGTTGTCAAACAGAAGTGAAATTGAGGTTAAGAGACAAACCAGATGGAGGTGTTCCGGCCACAGCAGCTCTAGAACGAAGAGATGGTGGAACATAAAAGCAACTCTGTCACACCAAACAATTCTACTATTACAAACTAATTAACTTTTAGAGCTAAAAAAATATGACCTATATAAAAAAGAAGAATTTGCAACCTGGAAGAAAGGATGTTGAAGGGCCTCCAAGGCTGTTGGTCTCTTGCAAGGATCCCATGAACATAGGGTCTACATTTTTGGGAAAAGATGCAACAATTGGAAAAGATAAATAAGTTCACTGATAAATTAGACAATCAGCACCTCACTTTTAAAAAAAAAATAAGAATCTCTGAAATCAATATTATTTCCACTTCTACAAACCCTTACCAACACAATAATAATGATTTAGACATTTTTTTTTTAAAAAAAAAAAAGGAGAAAGAAGAGTGTAATAAGACTAATTGCACAGAAACTTAAGACTGATACTTACTGTAATAAGACTAATTGCATCAGCACTTGCAGATGGTATTAGTGCAGAAAGATGTACACCAGCAAGCTGTCATGCCAAATTACATGCAGCATTAAAAATTAAAGGAAAATTTCAAGTAGTACAATGAGAATAAGTCAAATGGAAAATAAATATCTAGAAGACCAGGAAAAAAAAAATCAAAGCACATTTTGCTGAGTGACATAGGTCATGCTTGTTTATTCTCATTCTGGGCAACTTATAGCTCTTCTTTAACAAGTCATATTGACATGTTTGTTGGAGCTTACATTTACTTAAGCTACAAAAACATCTCAAATAAGCTGAAAAACTGTTTTTTTAAGCCTTAACAATGTGGCCTTGAGTATTAATGCGTAAGCCCGACTTATATTCAGAACTTATCATAAATAAGTACAGCGCCCAAGATCAAGGAACAACCAATTTTACAAAAAACTAACACAAATGTCACACAGAAATTCCTTTTTTTTTTCTCTCAAAGCAAACAACTTTAAACAGCAAACATTAATGACAGAGAATCAGCTTGAACCCTAACATGCTTGTATGGTTATGTAGGCTAACCTACCAGTGTTACTTGCCAAACTCTCACTTTATTGTAGTCTCCCAGTACAGTTCTTTAAAACCCAAAAAAAACTATAAATATTCCTTGCAAATAGTGACTCACAGGTAGATGTATTCGAACAAGATAAACTCACCTGCGGAAACTGGTAGTTGATAGCACCAGAAAGTTTAAGACCATCAGCCCATACACACTCTGTTGGGCTGCCTATCACACTGCATATTTTATAGATCTCATCTGCTTCACTGTAGGCATGATTAAAAACAGTCATAAATCTGTAACTATGGCATTCATAAGGAAATAATAAGCAGAAATACATACAAGAGTCAAGTCCAATCAAACTTGATTACATCGCCCACACAAAGCAAAAACAAAAACAAAAAAGTAAAACACACCATGGTTTAGACTCCAAAATCATGGCAAAACACCACGACCTCCTCCTCCAAGAGGAAGAAAACCAGGTGAGGCAGATTTTTGTTTGAGGGGGGGGGGGGGACAATGCAGTCATGTATTACAAAGTAAACTTTCAGAAGTGTTGGTTAAAACATACGATGTTTCTTGCTCCTTTGGCTTCATGGAACACAAGGAATATGGTCTTGTACTAAAGCAACTTCGCATAAGGCAATAAAAGACATACTGAATTCAATATCCCAAATCATATCTACAGACTTTTTCACCTTCTGAATTTAATATCCCCTTGCAATATTATGATTTATGAGAATCCAATACCAAATAAGATGTCATATATACCTTGAACCAGGAAAAAGAGGACGCAGGGTAAGCAATTCAGCCATAATAGCACCCATTGCCCACATATCTGCAAACAACAAGAAAGAGAACAAATTATAATTGCAGAAGTGATGGTTTAATACATTTAGGAAAGACAATAGCAGCTTGTGTCTGCCTTTTACTCACCAACTGCAGAACCATATGTTGGTGACTGGAGCAAAACCTCTGGGGCCCGATACCTGGCAGGTCCAAATTACACCGTCACTAACACAGACTAACAAGTAGGACTAAGGTCCACAGGAAAGATATATCAGTGTTTATACAATTTACGAAGGAAACAATCACCCACCATCGTGTTGAAACATACTCCGTATACGGGGGTCGAGAACTGATCTCACGAGCAAGACCAAAATCAGCAATTTTTATAATGTGTTTTGAAACTAGCAAGTTCTCTGTAAAAATGTGGATTTAAAAATACAAAAACATGAACAAAGGTCAGCATTCGATCATACAAGAGGCATTAGTTAACAGATTAACAAATGAAGTAGCAACTTCAAACGAAAAAACTCTGAAGGACATTAGAGACTTTCTATGTAACATTTCAAATTTTTACAAAATAAGAATCATAATTTTGAGGAATATTGGAATTTTAATGTGACCGATATGATTTATTTTTCGGAGATTTCAGATACATAAATGAATCCCTTGTGTAAAGATAAGTCTGATGATAGTAATATTGAATGTTTTATATCAGGAAATAATAAGTGATGCTAAATACATATAGTAATCGAGGTGTAACAAGTGTAAATTTTGATGTGTCGTAGGACACGTGTCCAAAGTAGTGTATGTGAATATGGAGGTGACATGTGACAAGCACAACAAAATAGTGAAAGAATCTAGAGGTGACACATAGCAAGCACGGGTGTCTGTGTGACAAGTGGTTGGAAGAAAGGGAGGAGAGAATGAGGGAACCAAGAAAAAAAGAGGGAAATAGAGGAAGAGAGATAAACTGAGAGGAAGAAGAAGAAAGTAGGAAAGAGGAGAGAGAAAGGGAAATTCTTAAAAAATCAATGGTGAAATGAACTCCAGTCGAGCTGTTCTTGAGGTTATGGCGACAACGTCTATCGGAGTCAATTAAAGATTAAGGTATGTGGTAGTATACAATATTCTTTTGTCTTTTAATCTCTTTGCAAAGAATGTCCTGTTCACTATCATAAAATTCGCATCACTATTCACTATTTTTGATCGATATGAAATTCAATAAACTTTGCTTAGATGAATTGTGTTTTGGGCTAATAATTTGAGATTGATTGGTACATATACAAAGTGCGCCTGGGGCATAAGTTGTGATATGAAATGTGATTGTGACCCTATGGGGTGTGAAGAATTGGTTTGAGTTTAGATTTATGCCCGAGTGTTACTTGTCTTGTTACCAAGATGAACCGAGAATGAGGCTATGCATGTTAAATACTTGAATCATGTGATATGTCGTATATTTGATTCATGATTCCACAATTGTCTATCCATTGAATTATTTGGTATTCAATCATAAGTATTGTATATTTTCCCGCTTCATTAAATTTTCAGGTTGATATTGGAGCAAAGATCGTGATCGAAATATTCAAGGAACTATAGATTGATATAAATTTTTGAAATATGTAAATTAGGAGATGTATTTGTATTTGAAAATTCAATTATCAATTAGAATTTTTATTGAAGTAATTAGAGCTAAAGCGATTTGGAGATATTTTGTCGAATCTGTGATTTGATCTATCAATTAACGCATCCGGAAAATCAGGGCGTTACATTCTATATGCAGCATATTTAGAAGATATTTAAGGTGATGGAGTGACAGAAAGGAAAGATGGCCTCCCCTCCCCACCCCGCGCGTGTGAGCCAATCAAAAAATATATGTATATATTTAGAAGCTATGGATAGAGAAACAAAGACGCAAAGTGCAAAAAGCCACTCATTAAACGTTAAATTCCTGTTCCAGCAATATGATTATAGCATGTATCAGAAAATAATGTACCACTGATAAGATACCACACTGGCAATTAACATGAACTTTGAAGCATATAGTAAAAAAAAAGTTATTCAATGCGAGCTTTAAGCCAGCTGTCAGGATCATACAATACCTAACAACTCTCGCATAGCAGAGTAGTTTTCACCAGGACAGGAAGAAGAATTCACAAAAATTAGAAATAAAAGCAAAATAAGAAAAACCAAGTCAAGCCAATGCACAAGAAATTGTCCTACATGGTAAGACAATGTGGCTCAACCCTCATCTACATTTCTTGGTTAAGAATAATTACATCCCACTCTTTCATTTAACCAAAATTCCGTGACACAGTGGAATCACATGTCATATACCAAATAAAATAATAATATATAAAACAGTCATATAAGCATACTGGAACATTCAAAAGCAGAACACTCGGGCACAATTTGACGTGAATCTCAATCAAAATCATTGATCATTATACCAACAATCACCTGGCTTAAGGTCACGATGGAAATATCCACGTTGATGCATGTATGCAAGACCTTGAAATACTTGAAAACACCAATTTCTTACTTCAGATTCCGAGAAAAGTTTTGCCCTGTCTTTCATAAGCTGGTATAGGTTGCATTCCTGGAAAAAGCAAAAACAATACAACCGCATTATTAAATGGGCAACTTAAGGATAACAGGCACACAACCCGGATGGGAGGACACCACGCACCATGTATTCAAACACGAAGTACAAGATGTCATTTTCCCTGATTACTTCCTTGAGCTTCACAATATTTGGATGATTCATTTTCCTCAATGACTGCCAAGAAAACAAATTTAATTTATAGTAATACAGAAAAGGAGTAAAAACCAAGGAGAAAATGAAGTAAATTATGCCACCTTGACTTCTCTCAAATTTATGCATTCTTCCCAAGAATAATATTTTTTCTTCATCTTTTTAATTGCAACCTGTTTACAAAAACAATTAATTTTAAGCAAGAGCACTCAATTGTACTTCTGACAGAAGCATCTTCTGTTCAGCAAAGGGAAAATTTTCATTTTTACATTTTAAATTCAACCATACACTTACCACTTCACCATTCTGCTTATTTAACGCTCGCCACACAGTCCCAAATGTTCCATTACCAACTTCCTTGATTATCTTGTACCTGCACCAGCCACATTAAACATCACTAATCAACTTAAATTCGGAATACTGATATACATACAAAGAAAATGCACACAAATCCAACGCACCTTTCCATTCTTGCAATTCAACAGCGTGTCACCTTTGTTATTGAGTAAAGAATGCGGACACAAAAGACGATAGGATGCTTATATTTGTAGATGACTCTAAAATAACACTATAAAATACCCACTAACAGCCTGGCTGATCCAGATAAATCCACCCTTTAATCTTCTGTTGCACCACGCATAAACACA
Organism: Ilex aquifolium; assembly: GCA_951799425.1. Lineage (NCBI taxonomy): Eukaryota > Viridiplantae > Streptophyta > Magnoliopsida > Aquifoliales > Aquifoliaceae > Ilex > Ilex aquifolium. The sequence continues at coordinate 299,152 of OX637392.1, read as the reverse complement.
AAACCAGTATGCTTCTGACGGATGGGCTTCACAGCCTTATTCATGTAATATGTCATATCCGCGGCTTCAGAAAAACAACAAGGCATAGAATGCAAAAATAGTCGAGAACAGCATAACATTTTTACACCAATCCAGAACTGAATATCACAGAATCCAATACTAGCCACAAGATGGATTCTTAGCTCAAGACATAGTCACCCAAAAACTATCAAAAGCTTGATATCGGCTATCTCAACTGTGCTATGCGACTCTGATGCCAAATCCTGAGTCAAGTAAATCTTGACTCTTAACAGGTACCCATCAGCAGGAAAGACAAAGTATTGCTAAGAACTACAAACTCTGCAAACCAGTGCAACAGGCTTATCTAACACTTAATATGCGAATTTTACTCGGATACTTGCAGACTTCAGCCCTGTCATCAGAGAGATAAGAAGATACACCAGACAGAATTACATTTCATGGATAGCAGAAGATGAATAATGAATATGTAAAGAATAAGAGGAGCAGTACCCCAGAAGATGGTTTCCAAAGGATTTCAAATGGATGTTGTATTGGAAATGCACTAGAATCAACAAGATCATTAGAGATGGCAAACAGTGTAATCAAGATCAGAAACCATGTACTGCTTCAGAAATACTGAAGGTACAGCTTACTTGTAAGCGTGCACTAAAGATCCAACACCTATCTCAGAAAAAATTTGCATTAGGCCTCCTGTACTGATCATTTAACAGAAGCTTTTTACTAGGTGCAGTTGACAAAAGAAACAAGGAGGAAATCTCCAAGGATGAGAAATCGCCAAACAAGCACATCCTGAAATGGAAAAACCCGATGCTGGTAGCAATCTGACCAGAGGCACACTTGCTCCATGTCCTAAACGAAATTAAGTTCTTTAAATCGAAGTATGACACAACCTGCTAACACAAATGAGATATTTAGAAGACGTATTCATATAATTCTAAGGTATCATAAGGACAGCAATGACTCGAAATTATGCAACTCTCTAGATGTATCACAGCCTGAAATAACATATTCAATTATCACATAAATCACGTCACAATCATGAAAAACAACGATGAAAATTTAAGAATGTAATTTCAAACTAGAACAACCATGGCAAGTTACTGAACAATATCGAAAGTTTCCATCTCAATATTGTGAACAGAGATATTAAAATCCTTAACCTTACATATTTTTTATAACTAGCTAAGCCCTCGGTTATTAAATTAGAGTACATGAGCCATGCAGTTGGCTTTCAATAAAAAGAGCAAAACTGACTAGAGACAACAATATATCATTGTGATAACCTGAGGTAAACAATATACTTCCAAGAATAATCAAGCAAATCTCAACCAGAACATAAATTATTGTCAAATCTGGCAAGGAACTGTGGACTGCAAAAAATAATGCAGTTTTCCCATTTAATTCGTATTACAGCAGAGTTTTAAACATGATATACTTAGAATATATCTCTTTCTTTTTTCTATTAACAACCTGGCTTCATAGTTAATAACCACAAGTTTATACCACCACACAGTTCTACTATTCATTCTGCTCTTTAAATGATCAGCTCCTGTCCCTGACCGACTTCCAAACCCTGTTCAATCTCCAGAATCATATCAATATACCAATATTGGGGGTGCCTACGATGGCTAGAGGCATTACCTGAAGACTGCAACTACTCAACCCACAAACCTTACCACTGCCACCACTTCAAAAATTAAATTCAATTTTTCCAACAAGAAAATACCCACTTGATAAGCAGATCATTGCAATAGGTTTAGGATATATAAACCGGGATAGGGTGCCCATTCTAATAAATGAACCTTCATCAAATTGAAATTGCCTTAAATAAGAGATGTCAGAAAAAACTAGCCAACTTAAATTGGGATGGTTAAATAAGGCATTATCAGCCTATTTAATATAGGCATGGTGCACCTGATCAAATAAGAGCTGCCCTGCTTTATTTATAAAAAGAACCAGAATAACCTTCCTAACGAAACTAATTTTTAAAAACTTTGGAACAGTAAAATCATCCACGTAAGGAAACCAATTCCAATCACCAAATCAAACTAGCAACCATAATTGCTAAGACACTAAGGATTAGCTGTCATCAAGTATTACAAATCATAAATACACTTCTTCAATTAAAGCAAGAACTGGCTTTCCCATAAGAACATTGTAAAAACCAGAACGGGCCCGATTAATTGAAAATTGGTCCTACTTAACTGAACTTCCTTTATTGCAAAACTAATTCGTTACATCAGTCACAATCTAATCCAAATCTGGTCTCGGGAACCTAAGGTCCCAATCGAAAACCTAATCTCGATTTACATCATTCTTTCTGCCAGTAATCAAACAAATTTAACATCACAAATCACAATTCGAACACAGAAACTCAAATCAAAACATAAATCGTCACCTCTGACGAAAATCAAACCCTAGATCTCCGAAAATAAATCCAAACACCAATCATACAGATTCAGATCTGATCTCATAGAAACCGATAACACATCTATGTATAACATATAAATACATATATAGAGAGAAAGAGAGAGAGGGGATAGAGAGGAGATTACCTCGGGGGAAAACGGCATAACCTAAAGACGCCACAGGAGGGCAAAGGCAGAGACTCCAGAGCTAACCCTATCTTCCTCTCTTTCTCTCCCCCAGATTCCACCGCCTCTTCTATGCTATTTTGTATTGGTCTGCCTATTGTCGTATTTATATGTGGGGATGGGGATGTGGACTTTGAATGAGAACACAAGGCAGCATTTTTCGCGTTTTCGTGGCCCGTGGGAGATCGATCGTACCTAATAATATCTATATCTATACGGAGGAATGTGGTTCTAATCGTGTGTGTCGCGGTTTACTGGTACTGTTTAGTTGTGGAAGGATGATGGTTTTATTTTATAATTTAATTCGCTCATTGTATATTATTATTTAAATATTAAAGTACAATTAATAAAATTTTATGGTGATTAAAGTCGCTATAGAAAGTTTAAATGTGGGAAAAAAATTAATAGTATAATACATGTGAAAATCAAGTCTCTTTCTCTCCCTTTAGCATGTTTAATTGATCTAATATTGAGAGAAGTGGTATAGGATATTTGTATATTTTTATTAGTATTTTTGGGCTAATTAAGAGTTATATAAGTTTCTTGCAGAGTAATTCTTTTCGAATACAAATAATTTTTTATTTCGCATGCACCGTACAATTATTAACATAAATTTCTAAAGATGACTAGTAAACATCAACTTTTTAAAATGAGCTTGTGGTCGATTAAATGGTTTTTGTTCTTAATAACCATCTCAATCACATACTCTTTAGAATTATGACCGTCATAAGGCACATATCCACCTATAAATTCATGCACAATGAATCAATTAAAATATTAGACATTTGAATCAGTGATCTCAATGTATTAACCGCTAATACACTATTATCTGAACTATGCAACCAATTAAGGGTCAGACTATAATTTGAGAAGAGGCCATGATCAAAGTCAAAGCCTTGAACCAAGTCAATTGGTCCAAAAAACTGTCTAAGGCAAACACATGGACATCCCCATGATGCCTCTACATGGGGAGCATCCCATGTGATCAAAAACAATTGGTGGGGTATTATTTCTTAGCCTAATAATCACACAGAAAATGGGTCTTTTTTTTTTTAATATGCTTTAGGTACAGAAAGGGAAGAGAGGGTATGTGTGAGATATAGTTAGGTCATGGGGGGTGGGGTGGGGTGGGGTGGCGTGGTGGGTGGCGGCATATTCCATCTTATCCTATTACGTTATATTCCTATTATATATATTGACTTTAGTCCCCGAGATAAATAATTGGCAAATTGCCAAAAATCTGTTCTGGTGGATGCTGAGGTGTGTCTGATTTGCTGTTGCGGTGGCGCCACGTTTCCAACCACCATTGGGTTGGGTGGTGGTGGCCTAACACAAAGGCTGCCAATTTGGTGAAGTTTTTGGTCCTCAAGTGTGTCTATGGCCTTAAAAAACGTTATGGACATTTTCAGCCCAGCCCATCTTAGCTTATGGATCCAACCTTCTTGGGCTTTTTTGTTGTGAGGTTGAGAGGATTAGGATGTGTAAACCCACTCAGAACAGGCCAACCCGATTCATGGTCCAGTGGTCAATAGAAATTCAGAAGGTTCGAATAGTTCCGTCCCAGAACATATCCATTCTATCAGAATAAAGATTTCTTTTTTGAATAACGTTATGTTTAAAGGTCTAATATTGGATAAAATGAATTGAAATGAGAAATAGTCGATATTACTTATCTCTCAGGATAAACTCATATTTCATAACAAGGAATCATCCCAATCATTTGTTTGTTTGTTGAACTCATAACTCGTGGCACAAATTTTAAATTTGTTAATTGCACTTAAACCATACAATCAATTGAACTCATAGTTATTGTGATCACAATAATTATGAGTTCGTTTATTAATCACACACATCAATAAATAAGTTCGTTTACTGTGATTAGTAACCAAACTTATTAGAATGCGATGATTTACATCTTGCTCTTTGCTTGACGGATTATTCCATTTTACCACTGTAGATGGTTTCAGCAAACGCGTCAAGATTGTAATGGCATCCTCCAGTTGCTGACGTTGACTTGGGTTAGATGGACCTCCTGAGGAAGAAGGTGATACTTAATACCTAGATGCTCGAAGATCTTCTTCAACTCAAGGATAAGCTCAGTTATGCGATTGTTCCTTTCACCATAGTTTTGATGGTTGATGGTGTGTTGGACGCATAAAGCCATCTTCATCTTGTCCACATTCTCTATCTCTTTCACTATCATCGAGTGCTTTGGGTTCCAATGCTTCGGCTTGCTCTCTATGTATCTGCAGTACTCGTAAGAGAAGGTCAAGCTTTAGTTGTAGGAAAAGGATACAATAGGATACTGTTGTAGCAACCAAATTAACCAAAGTACACACACAAAAAAGGTTGAGGAGCTCGATTTTGACTCATTCATGCTAATTCAAACATAAATTGACAGTGAAATTTTAAACTCTTTTGTAAGCAACATGAATCCAAATAAAGTGTGGCTTGGTCTGACTCAACTCATAAAATAGGTTAAGCCTCAAAATAGTTATAAATTTGTTTCCTAACAATGTCTATTTGAAAATTGAGTAACACTAAACTTATCCTTAATTATCGTCATATCACATAAAACTCACTTTTTCTCTCGTTGCTTGTTTTATTTTGGCAATTTTAGATTTCTAGCATGCAATTGAGTTCAGTTTTGACCCGAATGCTTGTAAGGTTTTGCTAAGCTGAATTTTGTTCCGCTTAACTAATCACAACCTGTTAAAGCATAAATATTTAAGTTTTACCCTCTCAAACAACTTAATCTTTTTGAGTAGATGGTGACTTAACATAGTATCAGAGTGGGAGGCCCTATATTCAAATCTCGTCACAACCCCTGATAATAAAAAAAAAAAATTCGCGTGCTAAACTCAAAATCTAGTATACACATGATGAGGTGTACAGAAATATAAATACTTAAACTACACCATGTCTAACGCCGAACTTGAACATACTTAAACTCGACGAATTAACTTATTAAAGGCCCTCTACAAACACACATGCATGCATACACACAGGAGATAATGCTTACATTTGTATGGCCTTCTTTAGCGCAGTTATAGTTTCCATAGGCGTGGAGACATCGATGGTGAAATCAATAGTATCGCACATTTCTGGACTTCTGTAAAAATTGCTGATTGGCTTTGTGATAAGAACCGAGTTGGGATAGTAAATTTTCTCCATATCATATCGAAGGAACACTGTGGTCAAAATATTCATCTCTTCCACCACCATCTGCATAATCCATTTATGTCCAAAGTAGCAAATATACAAGTATAAATAGGAAAATGTTTTTTGGATCTAAAACCACCCAATATTAGAACTCACAATTAATTTAATAGTTACAATGAAAGAGATTCCTTATTAGGTCCCAAATTAGGTAATTATAACATTACTCATATTGATAATAAAACGAAAATAATTGATTTGACACATTTTTCTATTTTTTACTTTTTTTCTAGACAAAATACGTTCCCTAAAGTATGCGCTTTGTATTAATTTAGTTATTATTCTTTTTTATTTTGCCAATTTTTGTTCGGCATGGGCTTCCCGTCCAAAAGACGCACTTAATATGTGGAGTGACCTGTTCCCTTATATAGTCCAAGACCCCTCATCACCAATTGATGTGGGACTCATTCGACACTCCAACAATCTCCATCTCGAACAAGTTTTACAACGAATGACCATCACTGGTCTCATGCAACATAAATAGCCGAGTCCACACGGTAGTTTAGGTCATGACTTTGATACCATTTGTTGGGTATAAGTTTTTAACCCAAAAGGCGCACCGCACCTAGTAGGTGGAGTAACCCACTCCCTTACATAGTCCAAGACTCCTTAAACACCAATCGATATAAGACTCATTCGACACGTGAACACTTTTGACCCCATAAAATTTCAATATGGGTCTAATTGGTTTTGGTCGAAAACTACAATTTAAATTTAATAATGAGAGTATTAAAATGGCAACACTTTAGGGATATTTTTGTATTTTATAAATTTTGGGAGGTTGTAGTGCAATAGTTTTCATTTATGTTTTGAAAAATAACAGAATCACCCCAAACAAATTTTTAGAATTGCAAAATACTTGATCACATGAGACATACGTGACCACTTTCATTTTTATATTCAGACAGGAGATGTTAAAAAAACTGATTTTTTTTGGGGGGGGTGGGGTGGGGGTGGGGTTGTACCTGAACTCCATCGATGACACAACGATCTCCAATGTCAAAAGGATGCATGATAAAAACGAAGACGATGGACTCAAATATGTTCTTGCATGTGTTTTGGAACATGAATCCCACCAGAACCAACTGTGATATGAAGAAAACAATAACTTTCATTGTTGCCCACCCCATCACCAGCAGAGACACCACGATTATAATCACACTAACAACTACACTTGCTAGCTTGTGAAGTTGTTGCACTGCTGTCTTTGTATCATTCAGAGAATGTGCAAGTGATTTTCTTTCGAAATAAGCACGAACCTGCTTAGTGCACCAAACCAAATAATTAATAATTTTGTTAAAATTGATGTCATTTTGTTTTATACATACTAATAATGATATATTATATATTGGCACTACAACAAATTTGTTTTTTTTTTTTTGGTGGTGAACAGTAAAATTTGTTGCCAACAAGAGCTTTTCGGCGACAATTTCAAAAATTTCTCGCGAAACACTTTTTTATCATATTTTTGCCGACAATTTTTTCCAATCGTCTCTAAAAGGACTGGCAAAAAATTCCCAACACATTTTGTCTTATGGGTAAATCTCATAAATGTTCCTTGAACTATGGTGTTTATTTTAAATTGTACCATAAACTTTCAATTGTCTCAATTTATTCCCAAAATTATGTAATCTGTTTCAATTAACCTCTGTTGTTAAGATTAATTATTAAATGAGATAAATTAACGATTAATCTTAACAGAATCTATCTAATTTAATTATTAATCTTAACAAAACTTGTCTCAATTATTAGTTAATCTTAACAGAAGGGGTCAATTAAAATAAATTATATAGTTCAAGGAGAAAATTGGGATAATGAAAAGTTCAATGAATGATTTAGAAGTTTAAGGGGCATTTTTGAGATTTACCCTTATATATTTATACAGTTGTTGTGGCTAATGCACTAGAAATGGCATCTACGTACGTGTTAGAGTGGTAAAGCAAGTCGAATCAGGATGTCATTTAACTATGCTAATCTTGGGAGGAAATGTCCTTATAATTTAGTCTTTGTATAGTATGTTAAGAAGATAGAATAGTTTCTAACTTACCACCCAATTTCTGAATGCTGATTTTGCGATCCTTCCAGTCTCAAGGGCTCCTTCAAAGAGGGGGAATATGGTATGAATCTCAACTCGTTTTAGAAACCTCATTAAATCTTCCTCTTCAATGTACCTTCAACCAACACCCAAAATTACCTTTTTATTAGTATCAAAACACCAAAGCTCTTGAAAATTCTAATGGTCTAAAATTACTTGAAAATTCAAGAAAAATCAACAATATTATAAAAATACCTCTAACATTGGGATTTAAATAGGAAAATACTTAAAAAGTGGCCTCATTATCTGTTTGCCTTAAAAAAAAATTAGACCCATCATTAAAATTAACTCTAATTGGTGCTCGATGATCATTGCTTTCGACGACACAAATCTGACATATATGGAGTATATAACATGAGCTGCACATTTATGGATACTGCTGGCCACTCCACTAGAACATGTCAAAAGAGAGAGGGAAGAACTTTGCACTACTCTGCAAAACCTTTTTTTTCTTGTGGTTGGAGCTTTCTCTCATGTAAGTTGCAATTTTGTAGCCTCAACACATCTCTAGTTGTTGTGATGGATGTATAATGAGCCATTGTGCATAATGCACAGACTACAGAGAGCACTACATGTTGCAAAAACCACCACCATTAAAAGTTGGGTGGTTTGGATCAATCTTTTTTAGCAACATGTCTACTATATATGTGGAGACCATGATATTATGTTGTGTCCCAAAAGACAATAGGGCCATCATGGTGAGTATTGTACATCATGGTTTAAATCGCTATATCGGTCATCAAATTGTAAGGCACTTAACCACATGGGTCCTAGTGTAATATGATGGTATCAAGCGATAGTAACGAAAATGGCGAAATACTACATAAAAGAAAAAGCTTAATACGACAAGAGATTTAGGCTAGGTCGTAGAATGGTATCGGTTGATATAGTGACAACAATTTGTACGATTCATAGTCTAACTTAGAGAAATTTTAAATGATTCGGTTGAGTTACGTGAGAATCATGATTTACTTAGAAGACAAAATAATATTAAATCAAAAAATGTTGAGTGAGATATGATATAATCGAATGGTATCAATATCTACCATACTTTTAAGCTTGTTTTGAACTAACAACAACAATGACACAGAGTGATGGAGCCGATGAATGGCTGAGGACACTATAAACTGGTAGGAGAGGCCTAGACTAACAGGTATAGCTTACTTTCATTCATATGTCATATTCACATCATCGCGCACTAAGAGGGGTACATCAATAAGCACATGAAGAGTGAAACGCCCATACCACAAACATGACCCACCATTTTGGCCGGTTTGGAAGATGGTCTAGTTCCTTTTGGCATGTCAATAACGTTAGTGGGATTTAATTTTAGAATATAGTATATTTTTGACTTTTAGATTAAAATAGAACTCCTTTTAAATTCATATTTTCTTAAAAACATGTTTCATGGTTGTATGGTGGTGTGTGCGCGGATGCCGAGAGCATGTGGGACCATTTTAGTTAAGGTTTATATGAGTGCAGTACTCTTACACTAACCAAATTTTAGAATTACATTTAGTGATCCAAATGAGTTAGAGTTCTCTCACCCAACAAATAAGGGGGCTAATTACTCTTTTTTTTTTCAACGGTCAAATATGTTTGGGTAAATTTACGTGTGTTTTGACTAATCTCTTATTCGATCTAGTCAAAGTAGGTCATTCATACCGAGACTAAAAAATTCATGAGGAATAAATTTCTTATGATCTGATTTCAAGGAATCAATAAGTTTTGAACTCAGAACATTTAAAATTACAACTCGTCCCTATTATTACTTAATCTACTCCTTGAAGTTATAAGCTAGCTAATTACATCTCTTAGTTGTGTGGGTTTGTCACGTGTTGGACCACATATTTGGTTTCAACATCTTGCACTCTAGTATTTTTTTTTTATTTTAAAATAAGGATTACACGACTCACTAAATACCTATTATTCTTTGGGGGTCCGATGCACCGCTTGAATTAAATTAGATTCCTGAATAAAGTTTTTCCAACGTTAACTGCTCCGAATGAACATAGATAGAGAGATGGAAATAGAGAGCTTACTTGGCACCTGGCTTAGCTACGTTCCTAAAGATCCTCTTGGCACAGTTAGTGGCCTCCCACTCGCTGGTAATCTCTGACTGATCAGTCCTCCCAAATTCATCGACGGTCTTAGAAATGGTCGACAACCCAAAGGACCTTACATAGTTCACCAACCTCTTTACACTCCACGCCGAACCTGTGCTCTGCATGCTCAGCTTTCTCAGCTTCTCTATATCTATCCTCCTTGACCCAGCTTTCGTCGACTTTGATAAATGCTTCGACTCCCTCAACTTCGCCGGCAACGACCTCGACACCACCAAGTTGCGGTGGTGCGCCTCCTCGTATTCCGCCTCGTCCATTGGTGGACCTGGCATTTTTTTTTGGGTAAATAAACGAATTTATTGATATGTAAAACATTTATGCTCTTACAATAAGAAGGGAAAAAATAGAAAAAAAAACCCTTTAATTAGAAATTGATTTCATTAATTTTTCTTCTAGTTTAATTCACAAATTAAAAAAAGTAGAAATTGAGTTCAGTAATCAAAATATTGAATATCTATACTATTTTATACTAATTGGTTTCTTATCAATAGGGCTTAACAAGATTTTTCTTCTATTTTTTCCTGCTCTTTACGAAGTTTTGAATTATTAAAATAAACAATGAGTTATTCCCTCCAATCACATTCTACTACGTGCCTGATAACAACCCCTTCTACTTGGAATGAATATTCTCTCTAATACTTTTTTTTTGGCAAGATCATCAACATTGAATTTAAGTGGGGTCAATTGTATATAGAGATGAGTTATCTACTAATACATGGAGAGTGATCTTTTTTTGGTATTACGATTAGGGGTATTCGAACTAGTTTATGTGCATTTCGATTAATTCTTTCCTTGATCCCATCAAAGACAAACTGTTTAAACCAGAACTAGAGAATTCATGAGCAATAAATATCTCATAATCTAATTCTAAATGAGTTGTCGAATTTAGAACTCATGGAGAGTGATCTACCAATAAAAAAAAATGGAGAAAGAAACTATAGGAAGAATCTAATCTAATAACTAGCCCCATAAACAATGATACTAGGAGAGGAAGAATATACGATTTGTATATTATTAGATCAACAGATTAAGTCATATTTTTATGTCGAAAAAGTATTATTCTAGAATAATGCATTTATAGACATGTTCAAAAACTTCCCCGAGTTAAATTCTCACCTGAGAGGGTTTCTAAAATGTAATGGTGAAACACACTCTCCTTCATACGATCGAAGTAGGTGGCCACATGAAACGAGGAGGCTAAAACCTTGACCAAAACAATCTTGATGAGCCAAATGGTTGCACCACTGAGTACAGCGACAAGAGCTTGAAAGACTTTCTTAACCACCTTGTTCTTCTGGTGCACTTCTGCACTGAACATGAAGGTCCATCCAAGTAGAACAAGACCTAACCACACACAGTTTTGAATGCTATTTCTTAGCCCATAAACGAAGTACAAGACTTTCTCACGAAGCATAAAGTTTCTCTCAATGAGAAAGACAAGTAGACGAATAATCCAACCAGAGACAAGACGGCCACTGAAGATTACCATCACCATTAAACAACATTTCCATATCTCAAGCCCGAATTTTAACTGGTTCTTGAGAGATGGGACTGTTAGCGAACAGATCAAACAAGTCATTATGATAATGAACAATACCCATTCCATCAAAACCCTCCATTGGAGTTTTTTCTTTTTCTTTCTGTACTTTTGTTGTCCCATTCCTCCATCAGAATCGTCAACCTCTTCTTCTTCTTCTTCGTCATCCTTATCATCACTTTCGGTGGATGAATAACTTCCATTTGGCTCAAAGGGTGGTTCGAGTTCAGTGGATTCAGGGAATGGCTTGTGGTGAAGAGGAAGATTGAACTCGACGAATCGAGCTTTGGGTTTTGAGAAGGTGAGACGACGGAGGGTTTGTTGTTGTGGTCTTGTGGGGGGTTTGTTGGTGGAGTACTGCTTTTCTTGATCTCCAACAGTGGAGTTCTGGGGTTGTGTTTGGAGGGTTTGGTTCTTGTGAATGTGTTGGTCCATTTGTAGAACCACCTGGTCAGAGGTTGCTCTTGACATCTCTCTGGGTTGCAGTTGCACAATTCTTCAGCTTGGTGGTACTGTGATCCTTATCATCGTCCTCGTCCACCATATATAGGACTAGGGTTGTGAATATGTCAAGGGGAGAATTGGGAGAAAATATATCAAATGTAACATTAAGACCATGTTGTGTGTGACATAAAATATAAACTTACTAAATTACATTATCGGGGACATAATTTTAGGATTTAATTATGATCATTGTAATAATTGAATTGTCATTCGGTCTCAATATATAATGCACCGAAAGAATTTAGTTTGGAAATTTAATTTAAAATTTTAGTATAGTATAATTATTTAATTAGGTGTGGGTATTAATATTAGAATGAAATTTATTATCAATTCAATTAGTATAATACATTAGTAAGCTTGTCCATATTAGTTTTTTTTTTCATGTCTTCATGATCGTTCTCTTTCTTAAAGTTTGCTTATTTTCTTTTCTTTCATTTTTCTGGATAATGGTTTGGAAAAAGAGAAATATTATGTATCTCAAATTTGTAACACAAATTTGCATCTTAAATGAAAAGGGACCGTTGGAAGAGTGGGTCCCATCAACTTTTTTAAATGAGACCCACTAATCTAATAGTCCCCTTTCATTTGAAATGCAAATTTAAATTACAGATTTGAGTTACATAACATTTCGAGAACACTCAAACTCAAGACCGCCTTGGTTGCATTGCACACCCCCTTAGAACCGTAAACATGAATTCATCATCCCGATAATTACATGGTATACGTGGGACAAAATGACTATACGCGTCCGCAAAAAAATTGATAGGTAATGAGACCCGGGTACCTCCTAGTTAGCAAAATCAAAAAATAGAAAAAATCACCACTATTTGATTTACTAAATCCACCTCAAAATAAATTCTTTAGAAGGAGTAATAATCAATCTGTTTGTAGTTAGCTTAAATAAGTAAATTTTAAGGATTTTAGAGTAAAAAACAAACCATGATCATTTAAATTTTGATTTTTTTACGAGGTTATACTGCAATTTTTTTATCCTAAAAAGACTTATTTAAAATTGATTCAAAAAACTAATTTTATAAACTTTTCTTCTAACTTTTGAAATTTTGTCCATAGTCCACATAACTTTTTAATTTCTTGTATTCATAAAATATTATTAATGACATAAAAAATTTTAAAATTTATATTTAGGAACTATTATACATAATCTATACATATAAGTAATTATTTTTTTATTTTGACACAAAAAGCCAAAAAAATTAGAAAATCACTCAAAACAAACTTTTTCAGTTATTTAAAGTACACCCCCCAACGAAACTTTTTAAATCACAACTTTTCACTTGAAAAAGCCAACTCCAAAGAGGCGCAATCTAAAATGTGTTAACACTAAATTCCATGGTACATTCGAACAACCCTTGGGGAAATTCATACTGTTTAAAGATACAATCAACAACCTAAAGCAAAATTTATCCACAGTAGAAAAGTACAGGGCATGAGTGCAAATTTGAAACATTCCATGAAAGGAAAGGAAACTTCAAAAAAGTAAGAAACAGGTTTCATTAGATACATAAAAATCATGAGCTGCAATGGTGTAACTGTTCAGCTCATTACATATTTCATATCCAGCTCTAACACAAACAAGAAGAAAAAGAAAAGCCAAAAACGAAAAAGAAGGATACAACATGAGATCAGAAGGATACAACATGAGAGAAGGATACAAGAAGAAGTATCTGTTCAGGCTTGCAAAGAATATATCGCGCAGAAAAACACGAGAACAAAAGAAAATTTAGGTTATTTGGAATCTAATTCTTAGATTAAAAATTTGAACTTTAATTGTTTTGTAAAATGAACTAATACCTATGTGAATGGTGATGGAACTTTTTTCTCTTCTACTGATGGTACTATAAATATTACCGGTTTCTCCATGAGATATATTGCCAACTTGCTTTTCTTTGTCTTCTCATCTTGAACTTTGTTCAGAGGAGTACCAGAGTTTCTTCTGGCAAATCAATACCTTCTCCTTCTCAACACCATATTCGGTGTCTTCTTTGCGACAGCCCCATCTCATCCCCTTTGCCATGGTAGCAACAGCATCCACAAAATAGCTGGATTCTCTGATTATTGCATACCCATTAGGCCGCAAGATCCGATCCATCTCCAACAGCACACACTTCATTTCACATCTGCCCAAGCATTTAAATATGTTAAAAACCAAAAAACCTTCTATTCTAGATGAAGTAACGGTATTCTATGATTCATTTCCCCTCGTTCCACCAGAGAAAAAGGAGAAGAAGGGGAGGAGAAGGAGGAAGAAGAGTGATGGGATACAAAATAAATTAAACAACCAAGTATATCTATGCAGATTGGTTGATGACACAAAGGAACTTAAGCACAATGTTCTTACCTGTGACTTTCAGCAGTAAAGAGGCCATCTAGGTGAAGGAGATCATACGTTCGTGGATACGTTGAGAAAGCCTCACACCTTCAAAACAGAAATCAAATAAATCAATATATATGAATGTACTTCCATTAAACAGTAAGTTTCATGAAACAATTGCCCAAAAACAAGTTTCATCACACGTCATAATTTGCCATTTTAATAAAAGAGTTCGAAAGTACCAGTCATGGTAGGTTCCAATGAGGCCCCTATCATAGACCACGGCAAGTGTGTTGGCAGCATAGGAGGAGACCACATTCATGACCCAAAGCGGGTCATCAATCAACGTTGCAGCAAAACCTCCATAAACTGTATTCATGTCCATCACATTTCTTATCTTATCAGTCCCAATCGCTGGGAGCAACTTCTTGTAGTGCTTAATTCGCACCTTCCATTTACTGTCATCGTGCTTGAAAGCACCATCACTGCCACCGCGAACATCAGAAACGCGTTCAGGTGCAACATGCAACCTTTCTGGCCACTTGGGAAGAGCTTTTATTGATAATTTCGTAAGTTTTGTGTTTGGGGCAACCACGCAAGGCCGGAGTGGAGTGTACCACGCTGAGTCTGGTTCAGTGCCATCGTCACACTTAGGTGGGTAGTAGTCTGGGGTTTCAAGCTGTTTATAGCAGCTATTATCTGAAAGCTTCTGCCACACTGCAATGTCATCCTTTTTATTGTATAATTTGAAGCACATTGATGTTAACAGTTCCTGCAACTTCTCATAATCGGATTTCTGCTCTTCAATAGTAGTGTTCCATCCTCTCCAACGTTTTTTGTAATTCACTGGTGGACCAGATAGAACCCAGAAGCCCCCAGGACGGAGTATGCGGTGCATCTCAAGAAGGTAAATTCCACCTGAAAAACGAAAACAAAATCGGCATCAGAGAAAAGAACTGAATATTAACAAAATAAAAGCATGCAAACAAGATTGTTTGCTTAGATTGAATACATGAATTCAATAAGAAAACTGAAACCGAGATAAGGAGTGCTAGAAAATTTGGAAACAATGTCATTATGTCAAACATTTGGGGGGACATAACAGAGATAATTGAAGCAATCTATAAGATGATAATAGATCTCAGCCACTACTCGCTTAGAGGGCCTCCAAGTCGGCTCCACCAATCAAAGCATCAACGTCAAACTCCTCATAAAACTTGATAAAAGTTTCTAAACAATCACCCGCACAAATAAAAGATGCCACACAACTAGATTTCCTGTGAAAATATGACATAAAAGTTTGTAAGCAGGATAAGGTGTTGCCAACGTACTAAGGTGAGGCACTAAATTTAGATGTTCATCTGATGACACCCCAACTTCCATAGGCCCAGAAGAGTTTTCGTTTTTTTTTTTTGGTTTGTGGGGGGGGGGAGAGAGAGAGAGAGAAATACAAATTCCCACTGCCTAATGGTTCTGAAATAATATGAATCTTGGCTTCAATCAAAGTTGCAAGTGATTAATTACCAAATTCTGTCCATGGGATAAGGCATCTTGAGCAATGAGCCATATCAAAAGAGTTTGAAGGGAAAGGAAGTCGCTGCGTTGAAATGATGCCCAGAATAGCAGGAATTCCGCGTTCCAGTGCAAATTGAACTTGGGCCTGGTGATTATCTCTTGGTGCAAGAGAGACTGTTAGAATCCCACGATCTATTAAATCACCTCCCCAGCTAGCAACCTACACACATCATAAGTTTAGAGACTAGCTGATGCAAGTGCTTCCAGAAAATATATGTAAAATCAATGACTACATTAGTTTTTACGACAGCATTAATGTTTGTTCAAGAAAACCTTAAGTCACAATGAACTGCATCTATCCAAATCGAACCATTAGTTTAGGAAAATGTATCCAATCTAGTTGGTCGTGAATGAGCTATGAAAAATTCTATAGCAGATATTGTTTGTCATCTGTACACATGAAAGCGTAATAGCATCATTTTAGCACTAAGTTGGGAACTTTGCATGCATTTATGTACACTTGAGTACATCCGAACCAACCAAAAAAAGAGCATCTTGAACACCACAAGGTCCACAACAAAAGAAAAAGCTGGAAATCAGGATTTCCAATTACTTAATAACCAGACAATCTTTATTCAACCCAGATCATTGACAAATTAGCAGCAAGTAGCAACAAGTCTCAATGTTTCAATTTTCAAATGATCAATCCAATGCAAAAAACAAACACATGATAAAATGGACTCACCCCACATCCTGTATCAATGGCAGTCCTAATAGTCCCATCTTTCATTCCTGGGATCAGATCTTGCATCAGATCAATATAGGGACCAACACCATTGGCGAACATAGTACCCCCACCAGGGAAGAGAAACTTCTCCCCCTCTTTCTTCAGCCAATGCTGGTTAGACTTCTGTTTGTTAATCCAATCATATGGCACATTCCTGAATGAAGATCCAGAGAGCAACCTTGCGTTATGTTCAGGGACGAGAAATCCAATCCAAGTAATGCAAATCCATGAAATTTTTTGAAATAAGACCCCTCCAGAGGATAAAAATCAAGCCACATTACCTGTACCAACTTTCATTTCTGCTCTTAGGCCATCTAATTGGTAGCTTGTACCCATCTGGTGGGGGAACCAAGCACTCTTTTCTCTCAAATACTGGAGGGCAGTGCCGTTCCATGAAAGTAAGCCGATGAACACCATACTTCCTCCACCTCTGCAACACAAAATGTCATTTTATTTAAGTAATTTTTATGCTTTACATGAAATCCGAGATCGAACAAAGCCTTAAAACAATGGGACAAGGCATTAGTAAATACCCTTGGGTCGGTGCATGGAGTGTAATCTTGATAGTCACTGCTGCACTCAGGGAATGTAATGGCTTTTATTTGGAGAGGGCCAGCAGCCGTTTCCTTCCGAGATTCCATGGCTTTAGTCACCTCCTTGCTAACATATCTGTCCTTCTCCGAACAAAATATTCCACCAAGATAGAATGAAAACCCACATAGCACAACAAACATTATGGCCATGGGGACAGTCCTGGAACTTTTATCAGGTTGCGATATTGGTTTCCCATCTTTATGCTTCATGGTCCCAGAACTAATCAACTATCTGCACATAGGCAAGAAAGTTGTAAGCCACCAACGATGCGTCAAAAAATTAGCATAAATTTCATTTCCCAAAATTCTTGAAAACTTGGCACAAATTTCATCTCCCAGAACTACAAATTCTCCTTTTAGCTCTGTTTGATTTTGATAAAAGAATAAGTAAAATTTGGAAGGTTACAAAAGCTGCCCCAAAATTGAACTAAAATCCTAAAATTTCAGATCATCTACTGTGTTCTTAACAATCAGCTTTACTTTCAAACATGAGGACTGAAGTACTTGAAACATGCTTACAAATTTCACTGGTTCTGAACTAGTAATCTAACACTAGTCAATTACAATAATCATCAAAACAAAGCGCCAAAACCCAAATGAAAGAAGAGAAGTACCCAAAAAATAAAGTTGAGCAGTTATGCAATAACTTCGTTAACAAAATATGAAAAGCCACTTGATTGCACAAAACCTAGTATCGAAAAACATAAGTTGATAGAGGCTCCTTGCTACGCTCCACACATATTGGCACGATTTTTGTGGATCTTGGGTGCGATTGAATTCAACCTCTCGTTTCCACTTCACAAATCCGGATCAGAAACAGTGCAAACAATGTAAAGCTAGTGTAAGTTAACACTATCAAAGGGTGAGAAAAACAGGGACTTGTGCAGATCCAGTGGTCAAACCAGCCATTAAAACGACTTAAAATCTATAAGATTTAATAGCAACTACCAAGACAGTACACTTTCTGTGTCACTTTACCTTTATATTTTTCACATGATATGGGCCCAACCCTCATGAAATTCAGCCGTCCTAGTGAGGGCCCCCTTGCCTAATGCCCACTAAGTCGGCAAAAAAAGATGGAAAGAAAATGAAACCAAACCAATCAATTCCCTACCAAACCAAACCAATCAATTCGCTACCAAAGCAAACCATGCAAAAGGCAAAAGCACAGGAAAGAGAAAGCATCATGGTATATAGACAGTAAATGCATACTAAGTCTGCATATATACAAATGTTTTCCTTGGAGCAAAGGAAAAGTTGCAATTATTAAATATTTACTGTTTGTCGATCAGCTATTTTTCTTGTGAGCAATCTATAGCACACTGACCTCATTAAAGAACAATCCATCAAACACACAGTACCAAATCATATCCACAAAAAGAATTGCATTTTTTTCTCACCAAATTGGCTGAAACTCAGAGTAAATGCACCAAAGAGAGATACAGTCAAGAGCCCATACATGTTATAAATATAATATATATATATATATATAGAGAGAGAGAGAGAGAGAGAGAGAGATATGGAAATTCGAAAGATTCAAGTTCTTTGAAGATCCATTGGTTAAAGGCCAAATCTAGTGCAATAAAATCAACCAACACTGAGGACATTAACAGAGAAAATAAAGGAACCCCGTGTCCAGAATCAGATCTGTTTGACAAAACTGAAGAAAACCCAAATGGAAAACAAGCAAAGATGGTAACAATTCAGAACATGAGAAAGACAGAGAAAGTAATTCACATCCAAAAGTGAATGTGATACTGATAACACAATGCCAGGATCTAACGGAAGAAAGAAAAAGTACCAGCCGAAAAAACAGAGTCCAGCATGGCAACTTGAGAACAGGTTGAGATGATACATATCATACATGAGAGAGAGAGAGAGAGAGAGAGAGAGAGAGAGATGGTCAGAATTGTACCTCTACTTATGTACCTGAGCTTCTGATATGCGTATATATCAGACAAATGTGCATACACTCAATGCCCTCTACTTAACAGCCTACGATCTTTCAGAATCAAAATCAGGTAAATGTTGAATCATCTGAGATCTCTCTGAATCTGAGAGAGAGAGAGACCTAGGATAAGGGGATATAAGGAGGCAAAGACTGTGATATCTCAACCTCAACCTCAACCCCCACACACATGTACATAATCACAGAGTACAACCTTAAATAAAGACCCTCTTGTTCTCCGCCTTCTGCCTCGCTGTCTTCTTTCTTTTTTTTTATTCCCACATACTTTTTCCCGTATATTTCTATCATATCATTCATTTTTATTACAAATTAAATTATTTAATTTTTATTAATTTATTACTTAATACAATTTTATAAGATAACATATATATATGTTAATATTTTTTTGAGGTCATATATTATGAAAAAAAATTGTCACCTTTTTTTTTACAAAAAATGAGTAGAAATTAATTTTTAAATTATATAAATAAAAAAAAGAAGGAAAGAAAAAAATATTTATTTTATATAATAGAATTAATTTTTCAAGCGGTCAAATTTTATGTTGTATGGTTGTAGACTATAGTATATATAGATATAGTATATCAGTTTTTATGCAACATTTATTTCCGTTTGTGGGAATGGGAAATCCAAATGGATGATAAGATAAAAGAGCATGATTTCTACTTTCTACCGGGGAACAAAAGACTTGTATTTTATTACAAGGGGCGAGTGGTGTTTGGTTCAATGGAAACTTTTCTCACCAGTTATCCGGAAAAAAGAAAGGAAAGTACTGAAGACTGCCATGTCAGATTTTATTTTATTTTTTGGTTTGCGGGTAGAGATGTCTAAATTAAATTATTTGTGTCTAAATTAATTTCTTCTATAATTTGATAAAAATAAATCATTCACCAAGATTTACTTTTATTGAGTAGATCATTGGAAAGCAGGCTCCATTCTATTATATATGGGGCAAATTACAAGATTATAGTGGATAATTCCATAATCACCCTCATTTATAATGCAACCCACTAATTTTGTTTTTGCTCATTAAGCAACCCACTAATCTAAAGCCATAATTGGTCTTGATTGGATTTTTTCTTTTTGCACAAAGCATTCTCAATTAAGGAGTAAATATTGGATGTAACGATGATCTCAGTTTATCATCCAATAACGTGATAGTATTATTCAGCGACAATATAAACATATGGATTATCTAATGATCTAAGTAACATGGGTTTAATTTGATTTCGGCTCATTTAAATTATAAAATGAACATATTGTGATCAAATTTTGAAGTTTGTTTTGCAAACCAAGCAATCCGAATAACATGTGGTTGAATTTGAGTGGCGGATACAAGTTGTTGTCTAATTATAATTATCTTCAGTAAACTATGGTTAGAGCCAAATCGACAGAGGGTTATCCATCAGTATGTATAGATGCAGAAAATAATTGGTACAAGTTAAGTACAAGTTGAGTTGAATATTATTATAGTTTGGTAACAAAGGAGGAGCAAACCACAAAATCACATTGGATATTGACCTGCTGATTAATGGGCCTTCCTTCTTTCACATCTGCACCCTCAACAACCTTGTCTTGTCTCTTCCTTCTTTCACATTGGGTATCTAATCTTTTTTTTCGGTTTAACTGTCAAAATGTCAAAGTCATTTTACACGTATCTCGATCAATTCGTTCTTGATTAAATGATTATTTATGATACTCTGAGGGATCTAAAAATCAGAGGAAAATAACTTAAAAACACTTTACGATTATGAGGTTGTTACACAGATAGATACATTTTGAGAGTAATTTTTGCCCAACCTAATGAAGGATTAGGCAATATTAATAACGAATTCTTAGTCCAATCCCCCTTAGTCGGGCAATTAAGAGAGCCTAGGCATTTGATTGTGTCAAATGGAAAATATCATTTGGATATAATTTTGGAACTTAATTTGAAGACTTAATCAATTACAATTGTTGAATTAAAAATAAATTTCATTTAACACAAATTATGCATTGACTTAGGTCCTTAATTAAGTCTTCAAATTAAGTTCTTATAACATTGCTCGAGTTATATGATTTGCATACCCTTAACAAAATCATTAACTTAAATTGTAGTGGGGAAATACAAGAAGAAGTCTGTCCACCTTCAAATACAAGATTTCCCTTATTTGTTTGGTAATCCATTTGTCATTATGGTGCTTGTCACATGCCTGTTTGTAAGGTCCCCCCCAATAAATAAAAATAACCAACTGGATGGTACTTTGTCATATAATATTTTGTAATGAATTTCATACCATACAATGTTGAGATTGATATTTTTTGTGAGAATAATGTTATATACACTGAATTTATTGACCCAATTCAATGTTGTCAATGAATTATTAATAGGTCTTAATATTAAATAACGTCCACCTCTAATCCATCGACAAACCGTAAATTTAATTAGTAAATCTCAACAATAAATTTAGTTCAATCAAAGGGTGCAACATATTAAGGGTTGAAAGAAAATGAAATGTCTGAAGAAAAGAGTTACATATGCCCCCCATGCATTATTATGATCTTTCCCTCTTGATTGTAGATGGATGGTCAAGAGCAACATGATAGTCTCCTTTCATTTTCATGCCATGTTCTTAGTTGTAGCACATCACTTGATGATAGCATATAGTATGAAAAAGAAAGATAATCTTTATGTGTATCTGAACCAAGCAAACTTCTGCAAACTGTAATTTTTTTTTATTTTTTTGCTAAATATAAATTAAGATTAAGAAAAAATTAAGTACAAAAAATATAATCGAGTATCAAGGCTAAGTATATGTTCAAAGAAATGACATACTAATTCTCAATTTAGTCCATAAAGCATAACAACTCGTAGAGAATAGGTATACAAATAAACAACCTAGAAAAAGGTACTATTAATCTGTATGGAGTATGAATAGCCATGGAAAATAGTTTTTTTTTTTTAGTTTAACAGTTAAGGATATCCGAGGCAGCTTACGCGCACATCGATTAAAATATTCATGAGAGATAAATCTTTCATAACCTGACCTCAAAAAATTATCAAAATTCGAATTCAGGATATCTGAATTTATAATTCATCCTTGTTTGTTACCACTTAATCTGGTCTCGAGATTATGGAGGAAAATAGGTGGTCAAAGGCCAAGATATCCCTTACATGCATGGACGGACCAATGTTGGGTCCTAGTGGCGCTATGATGCAATGTCTATTTAATTTGCTTTAAAATATTCAACATTTTGGATTGATTTTTTCAACTTGGCCACTGATTTTGAATTTTCCAATTTTATACAGTTATCTTACCCTCTTGGAGGAGAATAGTCGGTTGAACACAAAGATACGTCTAATCTATGTCGAGTGTATAGTGATCGCATTCGTATCGTATCGAAGAAAACAGTGGGTTCAATGTGAAAATATCTCTAATTTGTGGGGTTACCTCAATAGATGGGGCAGAGTGTGCGAGATGACCTCAGCTGCATAGATGATAATGGTCGGCAAAAGATGAAGATAACAACCTATAATGAAAAAGTATCGGCTATTGGTAAGCTAAGACAACCATGCACGATGTCCTTTTCACCTCTTAATTTAGTGAAATTGTACAAAGTTATCAATAAGGAATAGAAATTTGCATCACCGACACTATGTTTTATTACTTTATTCTTTGCTTGGCCTTGGACATTGCTATTACAGACAGCTAGCTATACGTTTGCTTTTTGTATACCAAAAACTTGGAAAAAGGAAAAGCATTGGATCTGATTTTAAAAAGCATATCTATTAGCTCTCTCACTGTTTCAAACAATATAATTGTACCTCTGGGAAAAGTTCATCTTACCCCCAATTCATTAAAAAATATTAAAATAGAAACTTTGATTATAGTAACAAGCTAGAAGTTGGAATCACCCTATAGTTTAGAATATTAATTTTCTTTAAATAAACATTTGAGCGCAGACAAATTCATCGACAGATTAGGTCACCGGTCAACAGTTTTGTACTTTTTTTTGCGAGTTAAATCGTCCAACTATCATTTGACTAACGAAGTAAGAGAGTTAACTTATCCAGAGAGAGAGAGAGATGCACATGGTTAGGTAACCCTCCAAGTGGTGCAATTCAAGGGATAATGGGTTTAAGAATAAGCGTAGAAGGTGACGGTGGTGCTGATTTTGCTGAAATCAACGCGTCATTAGACACAGTAGTATATATGAATATGACATGTTTGGACCGGTCCCTATTGAATCAAGAGATCATACAAAATAAGTAAAACCCAATGATTCAACAATGGCATATGCAACCCCATGTGAGGGGGTCCCACCTCCATGTTTGTTTACAACTGTAACGTTTTGTTGACCACGGAGTTTTTTGTTAGACTTCAAATTCATATCATATAACAAATGTTCAAACGATGATTTTTTGGATTATTAGGCATATGGAAAAATTCTACACTCCACACACTTCCAATAAAATCAGGGAAGGTTATGACTCAATTAGATGAATTGACGGCAAAATGAGTTTTGTTTGGGTACTGAATTTTGATATTTTAGAATATATTATAATATTTTAAGTTTGATCTTAATTTTTTTGAGTCTAAATTATAATTAACTCTTATGCTCCGTTTGGTATGATGGAAAAATGGAAGGATGAAAAGTTAGAGAGATAAATAAAATATCATGTTTTGTAAGGAAGAAAAATAGGAAAGATGGAAAAGTGGATGGATTAACTTTCCTTCTAACTCACCAAAATCAATCCCTCCAAAATCGGAAGGAAAGTGGATGAAAAGTTAATTATTTGTATTGAAATGTATCGTACTTATTTATGTTAGAATATTTTAACTAAAAAAGTGTTTTTTATGTCTGTGAACTCAATTCCACAACGACTAAATATCCAAAAGTACTTGAGTATATATATATACTAGTGTTATCTAACCTTTGAATTAAAGAGAGATATTGGGACTCGGTGGGATTAGCGGAGATACGGATTTCTAAAATCTACGAACCACACTGCTATAACTAGTCCAGGACCTGGGTAGTGGGTCCCCCTTAACTAGTATTAAACCCACTTTTTAATATTTTGTTTAATTATTTTTTGTTATTACTTGTATATTAAAATTTCAGTTACTGAATACCAAAAAAACTCCAACGACTAGTACTCGAACAACCATATTTTTTAAGTTATTATCCAATTAAATATATAAGTAATTACAGCCTATTAAACACATATATTATTTGTATATATATACACATATTTTCAGTATAGAGATATACAATCTTATATCAACTATCTTCTTAATATATAAGTTTATGAGCAATATTCAAAGGTGTGTGTGAAGTTTCTGCTTCATTCGATTGTGCAGATCTGAGTGAATCAACAGTCAATAGGCTGGGTTGTTGTATCCTGAGGACGACGCGTTACTGCTTTCTGCGCTGTGATTCTTTCATAAAAGGGCGCAAATCGTTTTAAGAGAGCGACCTAGTCCGCGCCTCACCCTGCCATTCACTTTATTTGCATCCAATTTTTCTAACAGTCTATATATCTTTTGATATATATATATATATATATATATAAATTGAATTTCAGATTCTAATTTGTGCATGGTTTTTATATATATATATATATATATTAATTTCTTATAAAAATACAATCATAAGATATATATTTTTAAAAATTTTAAAAATAAATAAATTAATTAAAATTTTAAATTAAAAAATATATTTTTTCCATCTTAACTAGGGATGAAAATTTTCGACTCAACACGATGACACGACTCGAACTCGACACGGATTTTATGACACGAACTTAATTATAACTCGACACGAACTTGAAAATGACCTGACACGCGAACAAGAAATATAATTGAAAATACTATATTAGAGTTAAATTTTTTATTCCAAAGTTTATGTGGATTAACACGAATACGAACACGATACAAAAATAAACATGTCAACTCGTAACTCGACACAACACAATTAGTTAAATGAGTTGAGTTAGATTTGACTAATGTTCGACACAAATCCGTAATGATTCAACACGAATTTGACATGACACAACTTGATTGTCACCCTTAATCTTAGCCAGCACAAATAAAAAAAAAAATAGTTATTTTTATTTTTCATCCATCCTACAAAACACAAATGAAGGAAAGTGTATCATTACTACTTTCCTTCCTTGAAAGATATAGAAAGTGTATCCCTCCTACTTTCTATCATTCCTACCAAACGGAGCATAATTGTTACCTTTGATATGGTGATCACTCCTTAATAGGCTTATATTGTTTGACGAGTACAGATTCAACTTGGCCTGGGTCCAAATTATAGGTTAAGCTCATATCATCAAAAATGTCAGGCTTAGTTCATAGCTTGGGTCCAGCCCGCATCTCAAGAGTCCAAGAAGAATTAGCGCACGTAACAAAGCAATCATCGAGATAGTCATGACTCAAGGATAGTGCCTATCCCCAATTGAAGTTATCTTCCCCGAAAGACTAGTAGTCTAACCTTCACGTCACCGCTTCAACTAGGGCTCTATGCCTATAAATTATAAATCCCGGGAGACATCTCTCACACACTATACCTTGAGCTTACTCTTACCCTAGCTCTCTCTCTCACCTACAACCTTATTATCTTATTAATAGAGTTCTCCGGCCACCGTTGCCGTCTGCAGTGGTTAGGTCACCTAAGCCCAACCACCTAATATTTATCTCTTGTTATTGATTGTCTTATTAATTGTTTTACTTCATACATTCAAATGATTTGATTGTGCATAATAAAATTTGTGCATCATCATTGTCGCTAAACTAAGACACAAACCCTAACAAAATAAATGGAGTGACACGTGGTTTTTTTTTTCTTTTTTGAGATATATTTATAAAGATAAATTTTTTTCTCCTAAAAACGTACCCGAATTTTAAAATTTTGAACAGGATTTCTAGTTTGGATTGAAAAACTAGGGCCTTTCGAAAATAACATGTTGCTTTCCTATGGCTAAAATAAGGGTATGATCAGGTTGCTATTGGAATTTCACACATTTTATTTGTCTATCAGTTAACATTTTGAAAATTGGGAAGAACCGCCTAAAGTACTAAACTAGAATGATTAACCAAAACATCTTGATCTTAGTGGAATTTAGGACCACTGTGAAGTGAAGACCAAATTTCAAATCACCATTATGGTAGCTTGGATGATAAGATTTTAGTAGTCAATATCTTAAAGGGAATTCTAAACTCGAGTGTCGTAAGACATATCATGATTGTCCGATTTGCGAGTTTTTGCAATTAATTTAGGGCCCAAATCCCATCATTTAACTAAAAAGAACAACAAATTTGTCAATTCCTTATCTTTGATGTGGAAAGGACACATACTGTTGCAGTAACAGGTTAGAGCCTGGAATGGTAAATAAGGGTGATAATTAAGTTGAATTTGTTAAGTTCGTTTTTTTTAAATAAGCTTAAAAAATTGTTCAAATTTGACTTATTTAGAAAATGAGTCGAGATAGAGTTGAGTCGAATTCGAGTAATTCGACTATTTTACATATAAACGAGCCGAACTTTGCGAACTCGAGTCGAGTCTTTTAGGTTCATTTTTTAAACGGGTCTAAAAATTTATTCAAATTCGGTTCGTTTAAAACACAAGCCGAACTTGAATTGAGTCATATCCGAACCGAGACCAAATAATTTTGCTCAATTATCAACCCTACTTTTAAAATAATAAATTGTGTTTAGCACTCAATGTACGGGAACTTCAACAATAATCATGGGTAGAGTGTGCTCATCATGCCATCCATGGGTAGCATGAGCAGTTTAATCATGGCTTTGTTGAGTATAATTTGTCCTTAAGTTTTTAATTTGCAACTCTTGAGAGAATGTTAAAGTCATACACAGTCAGATCCGTCTTGTATATAAATTTGTACAGATCAATCTATTCACTAAACATATTTGACCGATCAATTTAGTTATGGGGGGAATTGAATATAAAACAAAGGAAAAAAACAAAATGTGGAAGAGGAATGTGCTCAAAGAACATGTGTTCAACAAGCTGATTCACACACAAAAGTCACACTCAAATGTTAAGTCTCCATCCAACCCATCTCTCAAGATTGGTTGTGAATGGAAACCAAATTGGGTAACCAATGCGTTTTTATTTTATTTTGGGTTGAATCGTGTCTATTTTGATAATTCTAGTAATTGATGTAAGCTTGGCATCTTTGTACAAGTTTAAATTATCAATTATAAAGATGACACACGTTTAATGTAGATGGCCCAAAAGAGGCCCAGGGCCCGTTAAATCTGATTTTGCCTTGGAAAGGTGGCGACGAACATGATAAGCAATGCTTAGTCGCCAAATTTTGAAAAAAAAAGATTCAACCAAGCAGGCTCGCCACAAATGGATTTGTATAAAATGGGTTGATTATAAGCCCGCACTGGGTTAAGCTTAAAACATAAGCGGGCTTTTAAAGAAGGGCCCAATTTTATTTGAATAACATTAAGATCAAATTACACTTTAGGACCCTCAACTATGTCTTCTGTCTCATATTATCCCCTCAATTATCACTTTTCTTACATTTCACCTCAAATCATAGTTATATGTTTACATTACTCTCTCATCTATCACATTTCTCACATTATACGTCTGACTAATTTATATATTAGAAACGTGTATTATACAATACATGTTGGCATGTGTTTGTCCAAAACATGAAGGACATTAGATATTCGCTAAAAAGCAGGGGTATGGTATAATTTTTAGGATTGAAATGCATCGCCCTTTCTTTTAGAGCTAGGTTGCTTAGCACTTTAGGTTCTAAGATATATATTACTAAAAGAGAGGTTAAGAGGTTCTCGTACTACCCTACAAACTACGAAGAGGAGACTGACATCTCCAAGATTATTCGATTTAATATATTGAGGGATAACTTTTCGACTTCTTTCTTGAAATAGTGTGAAACTAATTTAAGTAAACTAATTTTTTCATTGATATATCAATGTTTTACTTATTCGGTATCATAGATATTTTTTTCCATACTTAATAAGTAAACCAAGTTGCAATTAGTACATTAAAACCAAACAGACATTAGCCTTGCTCACTTCTCAAAAATACATTTCAGCAGCCAAAAAAGAAAAAGAAAATTAGAGAAAGCATGATTCATGTAAGCATTTAAAATATACACCTATCATTTTCCGGGATACATTTTCTATCAAAATATTCGCAATAAACAAAATCTACAATTCGTCGTCGTCATTCTCTCTCTCTCGTGAAGATGGGGAGTCAATTTTTGCAGTGATTTGGTGAAAGGAAAAAGACAATGACAGTTTTGATATTTGACAATTTATTCAGCAATTAATGGTAGTTGTTGAGGCCTACTCATCGTAATCAATGACTTCTTCTCCATGCAATCGTCAAGCATTCAATAACCCCACCCCTCTCTCTCTCTCTCTCTCTCTGTGGGGGACAATTTTTCTCCTTTTTGCTCACATCAGTAGAACAGTTTTTCAAAATTTTCTTGCTAAATTAATGTGAATTGCACCCAACCAAATAGTTTATCAAAATTTTCTTCATAAATCAATGTAAAATGTCAGATTAGTAGGTCTTACGGACATATTTTTAGTAATACCAGATAGGTTTGGTCTAGACCATGCCCAGATCATACATGCAGAGTAAACATAGATCACAGATGCAAACTAACAAAAGTTCAGTCACAATTTTCAGTTAGGTCAAACTTAAAAATCCGTGGAACTCAGTCATGGGGGTGCACATCACCAGTTTCACGGAATTACCTTACCCGTTACAGAAATAATGCCGGTCTCACGGAACCACCTCTTCTTCGTTACCAGAATGATGCCTCAATCAGGACTCCCTCGAAGCCGTTATGAAACTTTATTTGCCTATAAATTATAAGTCCCGTCTATCCATGGGGACGTCACTCATCTCTCAAAACTCTACACACCTTGAATAATAAAAATTTTCGACTACCGTAGTCATTCTCTATAGAGTAGGTCATTCAGATCGAACTATTTAATTTGTGTGTTTGATTGTGTTAAGCATACTCCATCACATACTGCATTATATTTTTGATTGATTTTGCATAAACACTTTTGTGTATCATCAATGTTAACAAATTGGACTAATTAAGTAGATTTCTTAAAATTGAAATTTTGCTACCCAAAAAGATATTTGTAATATGATAAGAAATTGGTAAATCGAGATAGATTAGTTCGGATCCGAAAAATGAGTTGACACAAATTATAAATTCGTAGAGTTAATATTAAACACAAATAATCCGAAAAGTGATACAATAAACTCGTCATAAGAGAAAATATTAGATAGGATATCTTTGAACGGAGTAATTTCAAATTTTGTGAAGGATTTGGTTTAAAAAAAATGAGATTCCAATCTTGAATTTGTGATTGAGTTGGACAGGATTAATAAATAAAGTGGAATTAATATTAAAAGGTCTGACACTATTATTTAAATAAGTCAAATCTATAATATAAAATATAAAAGATTTCAATAAATTCACCTGAAGGTTTCAAATAGACTCATTCAACGGCTACCAACATTCATCTCAAAACTATTCACATTGAATCTCCTCCCCAAATCTATCACTTTTTAGTTACGTTGCAGCTAGTATATGGTTAAAAAGTACTTTATAATTCAAAATAGGGAAAATTCTATTTTATACCCAAAAAAAATTAAAATTTTTTATTTTGTACCCTCAAAAATTAAATATATCACATTACACCCATAATTTATCAAAATTATTGCAATGTGACCCTTTCGTTAACTTTTCTTGTTTATTCCATTAAAAATCACCCATTGACGTTGATAGAATGAGTAACGGAAGCTAACGGAAGACAATAAAACAATATTTTTAATACATTGAATATTCGATATAAAAAATTTAATCTTTAAAGATTAAAAAAAAAATTCTTAATTTTTTTTGGATGCAAAATACAATTTTCATCCTTCAAAATAACAGAGTAAGATCTTCTCATAGTTTTATCAACAAAAATAAAATCTATAATATATTTTTCTCTTTTGGAGATTGCTTACTCTAAACACAAGTGAGACCATTATATATAAGTGAATCACTTATTAGTAAATAGTGGGTAATCTAGAAAAAATAAAAATAAAAATAAAAAGAACATTAGAGGCAGGGGTGGCTTAAGGTAAATTGAGGCCTAAAGCGGTAATACTAAATGAGGCCTTTTTATTTTTAGTATTATTTTTTTTAAAAAATATTTTTAATTTTTTTTAAGTGAGAGAGGATGATGTGATACTTTGTTTTTGTTTTTTAAGAGAGGGAGAGATTTTATTTATTTATTTTTTAAATTTTTGATTTTTGAGTTTCTAATATTATGGATTGAATTGTAAGTCCAAATTATTGAAATTATAATTTTCTGATTGGGCTTAAATTTTTTGGGCCCTTTTTATAAGGCCTAGAATTTTCATGGATTTAAATTTTTTATGTGGACTACTTATGTATCTACAATTATGGGGCCTTCTAAAAATTTGGGGCCTAAAGCCCATGCTTTTTTTTTTAGTGAAAATTGGAAGTGAGTCCCCTTAGATGTACTTGTTTGGAGATAAGTCCTGCAAGGAAACTTATAAGGGGTTAAATCCATGTTTAAAATTATATGTAATGATTTAAGTCCACTTTTTTTTTGTATCTCAAAAATACCCTTCCTTGAAAGGAAGTTAAATTAATTTCCTATTTTGGAAATTGTTATCCCTTAATTATAGGTCAATTAAAATTTGCCATTAAAATCTTCACCATAAATTTAAAATTCAAATTCAAAGCTCTCTCTTTCTCTCTCTCTCTCTCTATATATATATATCAAATTCAAAGCTCTATCTCTCTCTCTCTCTCTCTCTATATATATATATACATATAAAATCTCCATCATAAATTTAAAATTCAAATTCAAAGCTCTCTCTCTCTTTCTCTCTCTCTCACTCTCTATCAAATTCAAAACTCTCTCTCTCTCTCATTCTATCTTTCTCTCTCTCTCTCTCTATATATATATATCAAATTCAAAACTCTTTCTCTCTCTCTCTCTCTCTCTCTCTCTCTCTCTCTATATTCAAATTCATGTTACTATTTTTTTTATTATGTTACTGTTCATGTTACTGTTTTTGTTGAGTATGTTACTATTCATGTTACTATTATTTTGATCATGTTACTGTTTTTGTTGAGCATGTTACTACTATTATTTTACTAAATATTAATATTCAATGTTACTATTTGTTTTGTTTTTAAATATTACTATTTTTTGTGTTTGAATGGTACTATTTTTTGCGTTTGAATTTGAGAGAAATAACAATTGTTAAGTATGTTACAGTTTTTGTTAAGCATGTTATTATTTTTGTTGAACATGTTACTGTTGTTATTTTTAAAAAATATTAATATTGAATGTTTCAATTTTTTGTATGTTTAAATGTTACTATTTTTTTGTGTTTAAATGTATTATTTTTTATGTCCAAATGATAACTTTTTTTTTATATTTGAATGTTACTATTTTTTATTTTTAATGTTACTATATATATATATATATATATACCTAACATATATATGGATATAGATAGATAAGAGAGAGAGAAAATTTTAATGTTTGTCAAACTCTTAACCTATATATGGATATAGATAGATATGAGAGAGAAAATATTTTAATGTTAGTCAAACTCCTAAGATTTAGGAGTTTTTAATTTTTAATTTTATTTCATTTCTAAAGGGAAGGGATAATATGGTAAAATTGACAAAAAACGGACTTCATAACAAATAAGTTTTCTTGACGGACTTAAGTCCAAACAAGTCCATATAGGGGGACCGGCCTCCAAATTTCCCTTTTTTTTAATACTATAGGACCGGCCCTGATTAGAGGTGATTTAAATCCTTCCTAGTGTTTATTTTACCAAAACATGACATTGTTTTTTATCTTTATCTTTTATGTATCGTTGCTTTTATCATATTTTGTTACTAGTTATAATCTGTGCCTGAAGGTATGATAAAATATAAAATTTGAATGTTTAAAAAATTGATCCCACTATACTAAATAATAATTTTTTATTTCTTTGTTTCTTTAATTATATTATTTAAAATTAATTTTTACTTATTATTTTCTTTAAAATAGTATTAAAATTTTCTTAAAATAAATAACCCAATAAAATTTTCTCAACATGTATACAGTATCGTATATAGATAATGTATGAAATAAAAATTGTGTTAAACTATAAATTAATCAAATATTAAATAATTGAACATGTGATAGAATTGATTGATGTGATATTTTTGAGGGAGAAAATATGAATAGGGTAAAGATTCAAGTTGCTAGCTAATTTATTATATAGATATTACGACAATTGACTCCCTGCTTTTAATATAAAATTTTGAAAATGAATTTTATTGGAAAATAAACTTATTTTTTTATAAATGAAAAAGTATAGCAAAATGGAAAATAAGTTAAATAATAATATTTTGGGAAAATAATTCAAAGTTTAAGTTAGTGGTGACCATTGGTTCCTCCTTGTCCCACTCTAATAAAAGTTGGTGTCCCACCCACTAATGTGGGCGTGGACCGCGTGTTGGTTCGGTTCAACAGAAAATCTGGCTGATAACAACCGGTAATCACACGACAAATATAATCGGCTGAGCAGGTCATTCAACGCCGGCTTCAATACCCAAGCGCCAGAGCTCGCATTAATTCCTTCGCTGTGGTCTGTGTTGTCCACACGTCTCTCAGCTGCACCACTTCTTCTATTTTCCGGTGAACTCAACCACCCGGAGGCTACCTGCTCCGCCGGTAACACCTTCCCTCCTCCCCTTCTCCAAATTCTATAGGAGATTATCTCTCATTCCTATTACAAATTCCTTTAGTTTTATGGTATAATTCCAATGTTTGCTCAAATGGGTATATCATTGATTCGCTTCTTGATTCTTTCATGTGTTTGTTTTCAATTTTGAGGTCCAAATTGCCCATAATCGTTGTAATTAACTACTGGGTTTTGATTGTTTGTTGCAAATTTTCTGTGTGGGTGCTTCGAAAGTTTCGTATGTAGACATAGTTTTGGCCGGTTAATTGCCATAGACTGATCCATTTTTCCATAAGAATTTTTGTTCTCTTCTGTTTTAGTTTTACCATCTTTTTTTTTAAAATATCTTGTAAATTTTTACTTGTATTGATGAATATATGTTGTGTGTGTATCATCATTTTCAATTGTTGTAGTCTGTTACACATGGAAATTGTGCACAAAAACAAACTTGTTAGCCTCACCTTCATTAGGGTTTGGAAGAAGCTTATGTGATTCTTGTTAAAGCAGTTTACTTGGAGGTGTTGGGAGTTTTTGTTAACAAAGTATTGGAATCAGGGTGTCATTTTGTCGGCCGAATGCTTTTTAAGCGAGCAAGCCCACCAAACCACAAAATTTCGCCTAATTATTGGGTTGTCATGATAAGCGAAGAACTCGCCTAATTATTGGGTTGTCATGAACATGATAAGCGAAGAACTAGTTGAACGGAATATAGGGCTGACTGCTACTGGTATTGAAGGTCCTTTTTCCGGCAAAGGCATGAACAATTATTTTCGTTCAAGTCTAAACTCAAAATAAGGCCCCCCAAAAAAGGATTTATTTGATTAATAAAACGAACTTGGAAGTGTTTTTGGGGTAGGAAAAATTAAAATGGACTCACGGCGATTCTGAGACGACCTCCTTTCTTTTGCTTTTGTTTTCCTTGACAATCTCCAAATTGCTTATCATCCAGACTTTGCCAGTCAAAGTCAAAAACCACACATAATACTATACAATGGAATAGGAAAGTGTGACCAAGTTATTTGGGGCATTAGAGTCTTAAAGATTTCTTAAGATCGAGCTTCTATATCGTGTATGAGCTCCTGCTTGGTGTTTATATGTGTTAGCTTTAGGGGCAGGATTGCATAAATAGTTACTTGATGTTGTATGTTTGCTTCCAGGTTGCAATTGTCCAGAATTGTCTTATCATATTATTGCTCGCCTCGTTATCTGTAGTTGTATTCCATTCTAGCATGTTTCATACTCCAACAGTTTGCAGGCTCTCCATGCATTCTGTCTCATCTTCAACATGTCCATCATTTGAAAATGTGAACTATTAATTTGAGACGTGTGGGCGGACACTTGCCAAGATCTGGCCGACAAATCTTAGATGTGGAAATATAAGTTTCTTTTAGCATGAAAAAGGGCTATATTGTTAAGCAACACATATCAAAGGTTTTGTTTCGAAAAAAGTTGATATCTATTGGAGTTGGCAAGGAGGGGCAAAGCAGACATCCTACCCAATGTGCTATACTATAGACATACATGCACATATAACAGCAGCAGTGATATGTCATCTTTTGAGTTAGACAAAAAAAAAAAAACTGTGCAGACTATGAACTATAGGTCCCTTTTTAGAAAGCATGCAGATGAGCTCTAAAAGACAAGAGGTTAGAAGTGAAATGACCAGATATCCAGCTTTACTTTCCCCAGAAAGTCTAAATCTAAGGTGTACTCTTCCAGAAAGCATGGGAATGCGTCTATATTATGGATCATTAGCTTATCCATCAAGTATATCACCTTTGATAGAGTACAATGGAGAAATAAGATTCATGGACTTCCAATAGTCGGGATAAAGGTCATGTAAAGTTGAGTTGAGTTGAGCTTATCCCGCCCGCAGATGTATCATTTCACCAATGTGTTCTATTAATCATTTTATAATATTGAAGTTGATAGCGGAAAAAGATATTATCATTAGCTCATAGAGATGTAATACTTAATTTATTATTAGTAGTTGTTATTGTAAATGTTATTATCTTGCAAAGTAGCTTAGCACACCGAGTCGTTCTCTTTGTATTTAATGAATCTTACCGTTTATGGCAACACTGGACCCCTGCAAATATCAGTTATGTTTTGCCTTTCCTTCCTTTCTTTTCTTCTTCAGGCTTTATGTGACACTATTTCGAGGTTTGATTCTGTGCTTAACCTTGTGATGATTGTCTTATTTTGGACACAATTTGTGTGTACAATATCTACACCGTATTTATATCGTGGATTATTTCAGATGTTATAATACATTTCAGGTAAGGAAAATTATGTTAAATTTTATATCTACTCTGCAGACAAATTGCTTAGAGAAAACAATGGACTTTTTCTTCAAGGGGTTGAATGAAGAGGCATCTGATTGTTCCTTCAATGAGCAGGACATTAAGAAATGTCCATTCTTGAGGAACATCAACAAACCGACCACCTTTTCTTTCTCTTCTGTGAATTTCCCTCTTCCTGTAAGTTGTTAATCTTTGTTTTGATGCTGAGTTGTCTTTCTCCCCACATAATATAAATGTCATTTCTGAGTTGTGTTAAGTCGTTGATATTGCTAGAATCCATGGTATAATTGCTTAGTTCGTCTTGTGCTCTATTTCCCATGTGCTGATATTTCTTGATACTGTTATTATTTCAAACATTTCACTTTCCTTTAACCATAGCAGGTAAGGGGAGGCAAAGGTCCTATATTTGAGGATGGCCCCAATTTTGATACAGCTTTCAAACTTTTCCATGGGAAAGATGGGGTTGTCCCACTCTCAGGAAGGTCTCACTTTCATGATAACAACCCAGAACCTGAGCCTGCACCTCTCTTTAACCCTTTAGCTGCAAAAGCAGCCACCATCAGTTTGTCAGCATTTGGACCAGGAGGGCCATTCAGTTTTCATTCTCTCTCTGAGAAATGGAAGATGCAGAAAAAGAAAGAATCATCCTCTCAGGTATATGTACTAGGACAAATGTATAATTGTTGAATCCACCACTATGGTGTCATCTACGTGTGGTTTTTACCATAAAAAATCGAAAAATTGAAACAAAAAAGTTATTTTTGCTAGTTAGCTGATTACTCACAACTTTCATCTTTTTTTGTCATCTCTTAGGGAGATTCGTCAAAACATGAGGCACTGGGAAATGAGTGGTTGGAAACGGGGAACTGCCCAATTGCCAAGTCATACAGAGCCGTGAGCCATGTTTTGCCCCTCATGGCAACTGCTCTTCAGCCACCAGCTGGAATGAAGTTTAGATGCCCACCTGCGGTGGTTGCAGCCAGGGCTGCCCTTGCCAGGACTGCCTTTGTTAAGACTCTGCGCCCTCAGTCATTACCCGCAAAGATGCTTGCGATTGGAGTCTTGGGCATGGCAGCTAACATCCCACTGGGCATCTGGAGGGAACACACTAGGAAATTCTCATTATCATGGTTTGCTGCAGTGCATGCAGCAGTGCCCTTCATAGCCATGCTTAGGAAGTCTGTCTTGATGCCCAAGACGGCTATGGCATTAACCATTGCAGCTTCTGTCTTAGGGCAGGTCATTGGCTCAAGAGCTGAG
The DNA here is from genome assembly GCA_951799425.1 of Ilex aquifolium. Taxonomy (NCBI): domain Eukaryota; kingdom Viridiplantae; phylum Streptophyta; class Magnoliopsida; order Aquifoliales; family Aquifoliaceae; genus Ilex; species Ilex aquifolium. The sequence goes on along the minus strand of OX637392.1, from coordinate 262,515 downwards.
CGGCTTCGACTGAAAACAAAGGCTGAGCGGGAAAAGATAGCAGCACACACGGCTCCTGCTGGTGTCATTTCAGGTTATAATTCCGGCCAGATCAATAGCGTTCCGGGGCGTCATTGTGGTGTGCAAGGAATGATGTGGGATCCTCTCCCTGATAAGGCTGCTAGGACCACATCTCCACCAGCCAATATGTGTTTCTGAAATTGCACAGCAATGTGAGAGAATGTCTATGAATAAAAGAATGCAAACTATAATGTTTGCAAGAGACAAATATGGGGTTCCGGCTCCAGTAATATTATGAACTGTTTGTTTGTCGTGCAGTTTATGGGATGAGAAATTGTAATTCTTGCGAAATATTGTCATGCAAATAGCAGTTCCTTTTATCCTTGTATCGTAGTCGGTACCATGTTGTGTGGGATTTTTTGGTCCAGTACTTGAAAATACATTTTCTCCTTTGGGGCTAGAAAATTTAAGTCCGGTAAGCTTTGCATATCTACTAAATCAAGAAGAAACCTGGTCTCCTAAATGGCGTAATCAATATAAGGGCTCGGCTATTCTAAAGAAGAACGGACGGAGTCTCACCAATCACACAACTACTATACCACGAGTGGATTGGTTGAGTGACTGAACTAAATAAATTAGCAAAAATTATAAGAGAAGCAAAGTTCACAAAAGGTTGAGAAATAGTACGGTTGGTTCACCAAGTTCTATCACTGCATGAGTCAATCATATTTAAAATAAGAGTTTGATTGTAGCTTAGAAGGAACACTAATTATATGCTTAACAAATGCAAATTTGAGAGTTGTTTTCAGGGAGATGTGCAAGAGGAAAAGAGGCTCCTAGCCAGCACCTTATTTCTGCTAATCAATCATCTTATTGCTCTTATATATTTAAAGGAATACAAATCATTTGCAGATATGCCTATGATCACACCTAAACTTAATCCAAACTTAACCCAATTTTTAGTAATTTTGTTCGAGCTCAAGTTGAACCTGAAGCCTCAACCCAAGCCCGATCCGAATTCAATTCGGGTTGAAGATTTTTGACCCAAGTTTAACCTAAGTTTTAAAAAACTCAACTCAAACACTGATTTTTTCGAACTAGGTTGAGATTAGCACGCCCAAATTGCACCCATACTCTCTACCTCCCTCTCTCCACCACTCATCACAATTACTTCACGCCTCCACATGACTCAATTGTTATTATTATTATTTTACCATCAATCCTCCGCAGACCATTTCTTCTTCCTCTTTCTCTCTCTTTTACTCAACTAAATCAATATCCATACTCCCTCCCTCTATCCTCTATTTATTTCTCCTCCTTACATTCTCTCTCATCCCTTATTGACTGAGGTATTACAAATTCTTTAACTAATGCAGTCACACTAGCTTGGTCAATAACACCACATAATGTCATTGCTGACATATCTTTGAAGCCATGAGTAATGCTACACTGACCAAAATTAGAGCTCAAATGACATGGCAGCCTAATCAGCTTTTCAAATCAGCTGCCATGTCATTTAATAGACAAAATTAATATTTGATTAATATTTGGACCAAAACCTTTTCGTCTTCCCAAAACACAAAAAACCCCTTTCAATTTTCTTGTTTCCTTTCCTTTGCCGCCTCCATCAAATTACTTTACTACCAGTAACTAACATCCATGGATGGCTACAGTAATTACCCTAAGGCAAACCCATACTCGTCTCTGCTTCAGTATTTTCTCTCTCTTCAGTACTTGCAGAGAAGCAAGAGATCATTCTTTGCTCTTCTGTCTCTCTTTTTGCTTTTCCTCTTGGCCTATAATGGTGCCACTGTGTTCTGTATCTACACCTCTTTTTCGGCCAAAACCCCGCAGGAGCCCGCCACTATGTTGTCCAATGGATTCAAGAAGAGGAATGCAAATTTTAAGGCCTTTTTTGAACAAGGGATTTCGGGTAGTGGCAATTTTACCTGATCTTGATTATTTGTTGAAGAAAACTGTTGCACAAGCTTGGTTTGATCGATTAATGAAAGGAGAAATCGAACCTGGGGAGGTTTCTTTGGGTTAGAACGTCTCAAATTTGCTTAGGCTTGGTTTATTATACAAGTTTGGTGGAATTTACATAGACGCAGATGCTATAGTTGTGAAAAATTTTGGGAATCTGAGAAATTCAATAGGAGCACAGACTATTGATCTTGAAACTGGAAATTGGAGTCGATTGAATAATGTTGAGATGGTATTTGACAAAGGGCATCCACTTCTTTACAAGTTCATTGAAGAGTTTGCACTCACTTTTGATGGGAATAAATGGGGTCACAATAGCCCTTACTTGGTTTCAAGGGTTGTTTCAAGGATGAATGGAAGACCTGGATTTAATTTCACTGTATTGCCGCCTGTGGCGTTTTATCCTGCTGACTGGAAAAGAATTAGTAGTCTGTTCAATGGGCCAAGGAACGAGGGTCATTAAAAATGGTTGCTTGCTAAGCTCAGGCAAATTCACAGCCAAAGCTATGCGGTTCACCTTTGGAATAATCAGAGTAGAAGGATTAAGATAGAGGAAGGAAGCATCATTGGGCATATAATTTCTGGTTGTTGTGTCTTCTGCAATTCTTCTGAATCGACGTTTTAAGTATAGAATTAAGGGTGACAAGGTTATGCATCATCTCATTGTAATGTGTTGGGGATTACTGTATGTGGTTATGAACCAACTCAGTTCATTCCATAGGTTTACTCATGTAAGAAAATGTAAGAAAAATTATCTCAAGTTTTAGATAGACCATAATCACAAGTTTTAGATCATCTGGAAAGTTGTTCCACTTGTATCTTCTACATTATTTGAAACTGCAAATAAAAGAACAATTTTCAAACAGTTCTTGCCCTTCATTTTGTGGGATAAGGAATTAAAATTCTTTGGTTGACATTTAGAAAGTTAGGACCAATACTTGAACGTGATCTTTCTACAGGCTCATGCTGTTCCATGTTTAGAAAGTAAAATTTGATTGTCTATCACCTCATTATAAAGTTCTTATCATCACTTAGGATAAGCCTGAATCTATTAGTGCTGAGTATTTTTTCCTGCTTCTAATTTGCAGGCACCTGTTGTTTAGCCTTATGTCTACAACTGCATTATCATATTCGTGTTTTTTGTTTCTCTGTATCACTTTGATCAGAAAACATCAATTGTAGCTAGTATTTGCAGCCTGTTTAGAGGCCTGATAAGTGATTATTTTTCTTTTCCTGGAGTTATATATCAGATGAATAACCAATCTACCATCATGTCGATTCTGTAATCGAGAACTAGAAATCTGATAATGCTTGGTTGATAGAACAAAAACGTATCTTCCATGAATAATTCTGTAATCGAGAACTAGAAATCTGAAACCCATTTAACATTTTAACCGTCTGAAGCTGGGAAAATCTTTTGGAGACGTCAGTCATATTTTCCCTGCTTAAACTTATGATAGCATCTGAAGAATTCCACATTAACCTTAGAACTGGACATGCAAATTTGGTGATCCAACTGCTTATCATTATGCATGGATTAGTTGAGCTTTCTCAAAATCAATTGATGTGTGTATGTGTGTGAAACCCAAATTAAACACCAATTGTTGTGTGTGTGTGTGTGTGTGTGTGTGTGTGAGAGAGAGAGAGAGAGAGAGAGAGAGAGAGAGAGAGAATATCAACGAGTATATATGCATACATTAATACAAAACTTATTCCGAAAAATCTAAGAATCAAGAAAGAAAACAGAATCAGAGAGAGAGGGTGGGAACTGGCATCACAAAACCAAGCACTGTTTTTCCCAGTTCTTGCTCCTGAATATTATGCAAAATCTGGTAATGGCGTGTCCGAACTCGAAGTGCCTCTGTGGTGGTATGTCAAGCGTCTCTTCTGGCAATTTAGGCACGGTTTGATTGGTTTCTTTGGTCGACGATGCACCGTCAATTGATGATTGAGGCTGATTTTGGATGAATGTAGAGTCTGAGATGGATAGTGATGGCGGCTCTGACGTTTCTGGTTTTTTGTTTTTGTGTGTTTGTGTTGTTGTGTGTTGTGGGTTTTTGTGTGTGTGCGTTATGTGTTCTGTGTGATATGTGTTGTGTGTGTGAGATGAAGAGAGGTGAGAAAGGGAATAGCACGAGAGAGAGAGATTGAGAGAGAATCTAACCTGGGTTGGGGTGTGTGGTCGTCGCCGGTGGAGTTGAGGTCTGTTGTTGCTCTCTCTGCTAGGAATGAGGAGAGAGAGAGTTGCAGAGGAGGTCCAGGTTGAAGATCATTCTTCCAATGGCGGAGGCGGCAAAGGAAACAAGAAAATTGAAAGTGGTTTTTTGTGTTTTGGGAATACGAAAAGGTTTTGGCCCAAATATTAATCAAATATTAATTTTGCCTATTAAATGACATGGCAGCTGATTTATAAAGTTGATTAGGCTGTCATGTCATTTGGACTCTAATTTTGGTCTCTAATTTTGGTCAGTGTAGCATTACTCTTGAAGCCATATATCAATGCTCCTTAATCCTCCTATTCAAAATGACGTGTTCTCCTATTTTTTAATTTGTGAATGATTAGTCAACAGGAAGGAACTTGGCTAATCTATATTGTCATGTGATTCATGTTTGATTGGACAAGGGACATGCCTGGTAAGCCTGCCAGGCTGGGGATGTCCCAACAGGCCATAGCAACCACAATCTCTAGAGAATAATGAGATAGACTCATGTGTTATCTGGTTCACCTGCCCCAGGATAAAAGCCACATCATTTAGGATAGAGCCATTGCAAATTTGTGATTTTAGAGCGGTCCATGAATTGAATATCGATTTATAACAGATTTGTCACGTGTGTATAAATTTTCTTGTAGATAATTTGAAGCTGTATAGATCAAATTCATTTGTGTCATACTTCACTAATCAAATTTGAATGTATCAATATTGGATCCTATTGTGATTCAATCTGGATAAACTATATGAAAATGTTTAAATATATGATCATTTGACTATTTATTCAATGAAATTAAGTTAAGATTAATTTAGTGGTAATTTGATGAAATCTAACTCTCTAGCTATTTGGGTTGGATTGGTTTTTTGTATCAAATTCTCTATTTTAATGAGGTCGGATATAGACTGTGAACATTAAATTCGCCACATATACAAATTGGATTCGAATAACAAGTATCTAAACTGAGTTTCATTTTAGTTCAATCACAATTCAATCCATTTTGGCTAGATATAAACTATGACAGTCCTTGTTACTCTTAGTTTAATCTTATCATAGTAATCATCATACAAATGATAGGTACTAAATACTTATGACTGTCTAGTTTACACAAAAAGATCATAATACTTATCTTGGTAATAGAATCGAAGTGCATGTCACTCTTTATCCTTTTTGGGTTGTAGCAATGTAAAAACTTGTGGGATAATACAATTTAGACAAATGTAAGTGATAGTTAGACGATTTTATGTTCATATTTTGAACATATTAATTTTTCAATTAAACCTGACGATGTATATTTTGGACGGATGATCACTTGTCATGATTCATGTTCGAGGCGAAAAAAAATATTTTAGTATAATGAAGTGGTTACAAATGTTGTATATTCATGGCATTTTAATTTAGGATAACAACAAACCAAGTTTGGTAAGAAAATTTAATATTGCTTGCACGACACATCCATTCATTGTCTTTGTTTCGTATAGACTTATTGGTCCTGCCGTCCATTGTTTATTATTTCATGTTCACCTTTCATGGCCACCTCAGAATTGGAATATGCCTTTTTGCCTTGGATATATCCTCCTTGTATCTCAACCTTTCTTCCTTAAACTCCACCATGGGGAATTGTCTTCAATCTTCTGAGAAAAGGGAAGCTTTGCCTATTGACACCATTTTCAAGCTTCCCTCTCCAATACCCACTTGGCCATCAGGTTTTCTCATCTTCATTATCGTTTTGTTACATGTTTGATTTTTTATAGTACCGACTAATGTTTGAACAGTATGTGTGTTCTCTAGACTTGTAATTGTCAAGTTTTATCAACATCATTATCGTTTTGATTTTTTATAGTAACGACTAATGTTTTTAATGGGTTTTATGAACTCGTGATTACAATACTACCCTCAAATGTAATGTAATGTAATAATCATCCGTAAACAAGGCTCATCGCATCGATCTGCTAATTGTTAAATCTGAACTTTTTCTTTTTCTTTTTTCCCCCTAACAGCTGATGGGTTTGCAAGTGGAACCATTGATTTAGGAGGACTTCAAGTGTGTCAAATAACATCATTCACCGAAGTCTGGACTACCTATGAAGGTGGACCAGATGACCTTGGGGCAACATTCTTCGAACCTTCTTCTATACCAGATGGGTTTTTCATGCTTGGTTGCTACAGCCAACCAAACAACCAGCAACTTTCCGGATGGGTTCTCGCCGGAAAAGATGACTCCGGCGAAACTCTGGCGAAGCCAAGTGATTACACACTGCTCTGGAACAGTGAGTCACTGAAAATTGACCAAGCCGGCTTTGGCTATATCTGGCTACCAACACCACCGGATGGCTATAAATCCGTCGGCCATGTCGTCACAACCTCGCCGGAGAAACCCTCCGTCGATAAAATCCGATGTGTTCGTTCCGATCTCACCGATGAGTGTGAGACCAACTCATGGATTTGGGGCCAAGGCACAGAGAGTAACAACAATGGCTTTAATGTATATACATTAAGGCCCACCATTAGAGGAACTCAAGCTCAAGGTGTCTCTGTTGGTACATTTACAGTCCAAAACAGTGATGATTCTTCTGCAATTTCTCTCTCTTGCTTAAAGAACAATAACTTCAACTTATCTTCCATGCCTAATCTCAGTCAAATTCAGTCTCTAGTTCAAGCTTACTCTCCATGGATTTACTTTCATCCTAAAGAAACTTACCTACCCTCTTCTGTGAACTGGTATTTCAACAATGGTACACTGCTATACCAAAAGGGTGATGAATCAAACCCTGTTCCGATCGAACAGGACGGCTCCAATCTCCCCCAAGGTGGTTCCAACGATGGGGCTTATTGGCTGGACCTTCCTGTCGATGAAACTGAAAAAGAGAGAGTCAAGAAAGGAGATTTACAGAGCTCTCAGGCTTATTTGCATGTAAAGCCTATGCTTGGTGGGACATTCACAGACCTAGTTCTGTGGATTTTCTACCCATTTAATGGACCCTCCACTGCCAAACTTGGGTTAATCGACATTCCGTTAAGCCCGATCGGAGAACACATCGGAGATTGGGAACATTTGACATTAAGGGTAAGTAATTTCAATGGTGTTTTGAGCAGTGTTTACTTTTCAGAACACAGTAGAGGGACATGGGTTGAAACTCCATTGCTTGAGTTTCAAAATGGTAATAAACCAGTAGCCTATTCAGCTTTGAATGGCCATTCAAATTATGCAAAACCAGGCCTTGTACTACAAGGAAGTGCTGGGATTGGGATAAGGAATGACACTGAAAAGAGTGATAAGGTTATGGACAGTGGAGAGAGGTGTTTGGTGGTCTCAGCTGAGTTTGTTTCATCCATTGTTGAGCCACCATGGCTGAACTATGCTAGAAAGTGGGGTCCAAACATTACTTATAAGCTTGGGGATGAGGTTGAGAAGGTGGAAAATTTATTGAGTGGGGACTTGAAATCTTTGTTTGAGAGTGTGGTGAATGTTCTTCCTGATGAAGTATATGGGGAAGATGGTCCTACTGGGCCCAAGGTGAAAAATAGTTGGAGTGGTGATGAAGCCTAGAAGAAGATGTGTGAGGTTCTATTCTTGTGGATAAGCACTCCACGTCCTACCCTTGTATCGATACTGTTCAAACATTAGATGAAACCTTAAAGGAGTGTTAATATGTGTACAGTATAACTGTTGGAGGCATGGGCTTGGAAGCATTCATCACTCACACATACATTTTAGAGTCCTATATTTTCCTTTGTTTGTTAGTTAGGCTATGTAAGTTATTTTACTCCAATAGTTCAGATTGAAATCTCATTCATTCTCCTCAATGGAACATCATTTACTTTATATATTGTGTATTTAGAAACTGCGATTCGAGAATATGTACGACAATATGAGAAATGACAATGATTTTTAATCAATTGGGGTAGCTCAGTTGGTCAGAGCCTCTGGCTTCCCAGTGGGAGGTCAGGGGTTCGAAATCCTCTGGGCGCAAAAGCGTGGTTGTTTGGTAGGATAAGATCTCTGTTGTTTTGACGAACTGTATTCAAGTCTCTGGTGTGGGTCTTGAATCCCCGGCGAAACGCAAGTCTTGACTTAAATGGTGTATGAGTTGAGGGATCGGTTCATACACCCGGACTTTGCTCTTGGTTCTACTAAGAGTCACGAACCTGCGCGACATAAGTGCGTCTCTACTCGCTGAGTACAGGCCATAGAATTTCCCCGTATAACGAAAACAACGATTTTTGCACTATGCATGCACTTTATGCTCCATTATCATCGTCAGTGATATTCCTTTTAATCTAGTTTCTTGCAGTGTGAGAACGGTAGGTAGGTACACCATTGATAACGGGTCGAAGACGTTTAATCCAACATTGTCTGACGAATCGACACCAATTCAACATCACCTTTTAAAAAAAAAAAAAAAAGGTACACCATTGAGGGGTTGGTCCAATGGAGCACTAGTCGAACTTTTTTCTCTGAGCTTGGAGGTTTATCCACATTGAAACTCAGTGGTTGACCGTTATACTAACCTAACTAGTTGGGTTCGTTTTCGAGAGGAGTAACAGGCGTGGTCAAATGCCTCATTATCCTACTAGTGAGAGCTTATCGGGGTGGTTTTTAGGCGTCTCCTTTGCCCCCACATTTTTTTCTAATTATTAAAAAAAAAAAAAAACAACAGGTACACACTATTATTTAATCGTCTTTTACGAAATTAATCAGAATAAAATTTAGATATCTAAAGATAAAAACTATGTTCCAATAAAAGATGTTCAAAGTAGGTAAAATACAATTTAGAGAGCATCATTGTAGCATCATATATAAATAGTTTATAATATATTCTCTCTCTTCTTATCATTTTTCACCTCTCTTGTTTACTTTTTGTCTTTCTCTTAATTTTTTTTTTCTCTCTCTCTCCAATAGTTCCAACAAAAATACAAAATATAAGAAATACTATTTAAAAGAAGTAGTTAAAATATAAAAAATTTGTTGGAGTATGTACTGAAAAAATGAAAAAAAAAAAAGTATACTTTTAAATAGCTAAAACGTTGTTGGAGATGCTCTAAGAACTTGGATTTACAAGACAACCATTAGTGATTAGTGAATAGTAAAATTACTTTTGCATTAATTATTTTAGTTTCAAGAGGAAAAAAGATGACCCTTAGAAAGTAGAGGTAGTTCAAGTGGTAACATAAATGATCAATAAATTTAGGCATTTTGAGTTATCAATAAGAGATTTATCTATCATAAATACTTTAATTCTGGTGTGGATGGTCTATCTTTGACTAAATCGGAGAGAAAATTAATCAAAATAAGTGTAAACTGTCCCAATCACTATTGACAGTTAAACTAAATAAACAAAGTGGAAATTTTCTTCCCCTAAGCTAAATTTTAGATAGGAAAGCATATATATTTAGCTTTCTTCCTATCCCAACAACCACATACTCCATTTTATTGATAATCATGTGCTTTTGAGGTCATACTCCGGGTCAACATGCACACCAAACCATAGAATAAATTTGAAAGATTGAATCAATTTCATCTCAAAATCAAATCATTTTCAGATTTAATAGCTACCTAATTTCAATCACACTTAATAAAAAAGATTATAAAATTTTAGGCTTAATTATACTTTGCACCCTAAAAGATGCTCTAATTCTTAATGTATGCCCTAAAAAACTTTAATTTTTAAATTATATACCCAATGTCATGAAAAGCTGCAATGTGACCAAAAACAAAATTGTCGTTCACTTTTTTTTATTATATTATGTGATATAAATATAATAAAACTTTGTGTTTGCAGAAGAAAAAAGTGGGTGTCTATTTGGGTCCGAGCCAAATTACAATTTTTTTTTTGACACTGTTGGTGTAATTTGAAAACTAAAATATTTTGAGATGCGAGTTGAGAATTCAACCATACATCTCTGAGGAAATTAACCCAAATTCTTATAAATTCGAGATAAAACATGACTGCATGTCAATTATCAATTATCAATGACAAAAAATAATAAAAAAGATGAAAATAGCCATGTCAAATGTGAGGGAATTTTGTTTGTTTTTTTGAATAAAAAAGTAAGGGAAATAGGTTCAAAAATTTATGTGACAAATTTTCAAGATTTTTTCAAGATCATGAACCTGACCCTTTTGTCTTTAACAATGAATATATTTTTGGCCAAATACGGAACTTTATGTTGGTTTGGTTTTTTTACTATTTCTCTTAAGATTTCCACCATTATGTTATTATTTGTAGAGTAATGCTTTATATCCCAAATTTGTATCCCAAATGTGTATCCCAAATGAATGGGAACCATTAGATGAGTGGATCCCATCAATTTTTTTAATTGGGACCTACTGATCTAACCATCATTATTGATTTGAGATGCACATTTATGATACAAATTTGAGATATATATCATTGCTATTATTTGTAAATCTTATATAGGTTTTGGAGCGAAAGAAGTAGAAAAAAGAGAAGAGTAAAAAAAAAAAATTTGGAGGGAAAAATGTAAGAAAAGAGCTGTCGGGATAAGGTGAATTTTTTTTTTTGAGTGAACACCATTTTTGAAGTTTGACCATTAATATGAAGCTCACATGGTCTCTGGTCCCATCTTCCTTCAGTCAACAATCCATCCAACGCACACAAACTTCAAACCCTAATCTTCTGTTCCTCAAACTCCAATCACCGGATGAGATTTCCGGTGCCCGGAAACATCCCCAACAATTTTGCCCCCCATACCATCCACTAATTTACTATAATTAACATGGATCATTCATCGGAGACCGTGAAGAAAATCAAACCCCATGGCCTATTGTTGAGTTGTTCATTTGCGCTTCTATTCTTTCTCATGTCATTAACATTTACGCTGGTGGTGGTCGCAGTTTTCGTCGGGGACCTATCCATTTCGAGCCCGATTTCTGTTCCATCCCAGTGCAAGATCGTATCCAGTAGTAAGCTCAAGCTCTCTCTTATTCTTTTTTACTCATTTGATAGAATCGAGTGTTGGGTCTGTTTGTTTGCCCAGAAAATACAAGAAAAGAAAAGCAAATTAGAATTCTGTATACTTGTTTGAGGCTTTTACCAATAGCTAGCTTGATTAAAGGGAGGTTTTTTTTGGTTTATGAGCATAAAGGAACATAAAAGAAATGCAATTCTTGCAAGTTAACACTTCAATGCTGTTTACTGGATGCCAGATGCTACTTTCACTTCTTGATTGGGTAGTGTTTATTCGTTTTGGTAGATAATATGTTCATGGGCTGATCATAATGTGATTGATATTATCTTCTTTGCAGGTGTGGATCTTATGTCATCTAAGGTCTGTGAACTTGGATTGCTGAATTATAAAGCCAAGCATGTGTTTTACCCTTCTGAAAGAAAGAAACTTAGATGTCGGTATGATTACTATTGGGCTTCTGTATTCAAGGTGATTATTTCTAATTCCTGATCCACAAGCTCGCACTGAATAATTTGTATTCTTTTACAAGTCTCTTTTCAAGAATATGTAACATGGGTCCCATCGAGCATTTCAATAAGTTTTAGTATTTCATAAAAGTGCAATGCTGGTAAGGACTAATGGAAAGCATTTTGCTAGTACTATGAAAGCTTGGAGACTAAGACCACATATATTATGACAAAATCTAAACTGCACTTACTGTGCATTCTGAAACATACGAGTTTTTATCTTTTTGAATCAAATATTACTTGATTACGTTTACTTTACCCGAACTATGGGCAGATAAAGAAAGTCATTTATCACACGGTTGCTGTATTCATTATACATACCCCCCCTTCTCAGGAAAAACAAAAAAACCGATCCTTGTAGCATGATATGATACCAACAGTGTGATCTGACTTTGTATTGGCTCCATATCGTCCATTCATGCTGACATTTTTTTTATTTTGCTTTTATATTTGCACCGAATACCTACCAATCACCTTTCACTGATTACTGAATTTCCTGTGATCTGCAATGTTTTATACTGATCTCAGTTGGCACAGTGCTGAATTCCAAATTATATGAACAATGTGATTTATAAGGAAAAAGAAAGGAATATAGGGTAGTTGACTCTTGTCTACTCGAGTTGTGTGTGCTGGAGTTGTGATAATGCATGGTGATGAGTTTTCAAAGCTTTTGTTCGTTGCAGAAATTATTTAGTGAAGCTTTGATGCCTATGTTTGCACCAGAATAGTAGAATATGAGCTGCAGTTAGGAGTGATTAGTGAACTATTGATTATTGTTCGATAAAGGGCTGCTAAATGATGGAAAGTGGCTCAAAGGCATGGATTTGGATAGGTTGAAGGCGTAATTTTTCTTGGCTCCAGCTGTGAACCTTTAAAGCCTATGCATGAGCTGAGAGCTGGGACACAGTGGTTTATTGCTTAATAAAGAGCTGTCAATTGTAAAAAAGTGGATTCATAGACGTTAGATATGTTTTCTTCGGCCTGTGGTTTGTTTCTCAGTTGGTCTTTGTTTTTAAGTGGTTTTTGATTTTGATCATGGTAATCTGGCTCTGGGAATCTGATACTTGTATTCGATCTTTTTTATCAGGCTGTAATATTTATGTTTTCACCAGATGCCTGAATATGCCACATCTACTCCTTTTTTTCTTTTTTTCCCTTCTTTTTTCTCTTACTTTTAGAGTATTGAACCATCAATGTCTATTTTTTAGCTTGAAAGCTGCATTTCCACACCCTTGAGAGTTTCTGTTATGTTCCTTATACACCAGTACCCCTGCCCCCCAAAATGTAAAGCATGAGAATGGTAACTTCCAAGCCTCACTGAAGTATCCTGTCTGTATTTAGCGTAGTAGGTGAACAGTTAATTTTGGCTTGACCATGAGCTTATGGGTTCTAGCAGAGGAACCCTCTTCAAAACCAACACCAAGCCTCCCTGATGGAGGGCAGCTTTAGTACTTTTTCGCCGCGACAAAATTGTTTTTGTGGTGTGTTTTGATTATATAAAAGCTTCTAGGTTGTGTTTTGCACTTAATAATTTGTGTGTGTCAGCACTATATGAGTATGGGGGCCTGTGTAGAGTACTCATACTAACAGCAACAACCTATTGAAAACTAATGATATTGGATTCCTCATTCGCATGACATGAAACTCGGTGGATGCAAGTTAGATGACACACAAACCAAGTTAGTATAATTACTCATTAGTTACAATCAATAAAGTTATCCGCAGCATTTGAATTGACTTTAGCTTGAGAAAGAACAAAAGGAAATTGTCCATGGTTTTCATATAAACCAACCAAACCAAGCCTTATGTTCCAATCATTTGGGGTCGGCTAAATGAGTATGTTTTTGCCATTCATTTTGGGCATGGGCTACACGCTCATTTAAGTTAAATATTTTCATATCTTTTCTTGTTATTTTGTCCATAGTTTTTATATCCCATCCACATTCTCCCAGCAATGTCATCCCTAAGTTGTGCCATCATTTATATTATGTTATGCTTGGGACGTTTTAACAATTCTTTAGTTTACTTCTTATGGTATAAACCATAGAAAGTGTAAAGATTGATAGATGCGAAAATTTAATCATCTTTATTGGTGAATCATGGGGTTAGACATCCCCGTTGGTATTAGATTCTTAAAAAGACCTTTTTCTCTTTTAATTTTTTTTAAGGGGGGGGGGGGGGGGGGGGGGGGGGGGGGGGGAATCTTGTGAAAAAACAAAAGGTTATTTTGGAAAATGAGATAGGAAATGCTATCTAGTTTGAAGACACTGATGGATTAGTCTGTTATAAATTTTGCAATACACAGTGCCTTATAGAGGATTCAGACTGGTTTTATGTGTGTCTGTATGCATGTCAATATGCAATGATACATACCATTAGAATGTTCACAAAGTTTATGGAACCATACAATCAGTGAAAAAAATAGAGTTTCTTATAATGAATATCCTTTATTATTTTGATTATAGGTTCCATAAGATATTAAACATTATTTGGGGGGCATGGAATATGTGTTCCCTTCTGTATTCAAATTTGTTAGGGGAGTAGTCATGTTTATTTTGAATGACATTATTTTTCCTAAATTGCAGGTTGAATATATAGATCATTCAGGTCAGGTGCATATTTCATTTGCAGAGGCTCCAAATGAGGCCCTTCCTTCTGATTGTAGGCCTAGTTTTGGTATTGCGTGGCTGATCAAAGATAAGTTTAAGGTGGGTGAATTTTAAATTCCATCTGTAAAAGTTATTTAGACTAGTGACACTTCAGTTGTAAACTATATTCTAGTTGATTCTTTCAGTGTACTTGATAATCTTCAGGGAATTCTTATATTCTTTCTTGATTTTCTTAGGTGAACAAAACTTATGATTGCTGGTATACATTGGGTCTTTCTAAAGTGGACATATATCGTGATAGTTTTTTCAATTGCCAAGCAAAAGATCCATCTTTGTTTGAGATGCTCCGACGATATACCATTCTGTGAGTAGATTATAGCTCTAAAGTTTATTCCTGGTTTTTCCTTAATTTGTACACTATAGGGCTGTTAATTACTGGGTTTGGTTTACGTATGAACTTTTTTTTGAGCACGATAGTGTTGTCTTATTGAGTCATCAGAAAATTTCTCCTTTTAGAACAGAGAGGCCAGAAATTTCAATGTTCATTGATTATCGCTTGCTGATTTTATCCATTTTCCAAATACTAGAATGAAATTTATACTAATTTTTTTTTTGGTAAATTAAGTGATTTTATTGATTGGAAGAATTTGGGTTAAAAACTAAATGGGGAATCAAGAGAAAAAAACCCTGATTGATGAGAATCGACAACAGCAGAAATGCTGGAAACTATACTCCCAGACATGACAGACCAGCAATTGAAATTGCATTTTCTTAAAACATGCAAAGTCAAAACATAACTTATTCAGAATGAGCACGTATTCAACCAGCAATGCAAGCTTCTTCAACCAATTACCAATCCAATTAGATATAACAAATTGTTTGAATTTGATTGAATGACCATATATCGTCTTGCCTATGATATTGTTCTTTCAGAATAAGACATAAAATAACTGTGTTCTGCTAGTGTAGTATTAATGTTTTTTGGTGACTTTTTATAAGCAATCACAATTTTTTGATCTGGGACACGTGACGGAAACACAAAGTAACCATTTCAGCTGTCTTAAAGAACAAGATATGGCTAGTGAAAGTCATATCAAGTCTTGAGGTTCTGGTATGCAATGATGGAGGAGCTTGTGTTTTAGTGAGGGTGTGTCCCCGTGTTTTTGCTTGTTCCGCGTGCCTTCCTTACCCATCTTGGGTATTTAGTTACCAGTTGCTTTTATAATGGCAGGTCCACAAGGATATCAATGTCCTGGTTTACTACTGGAGCAAGAGCCAGGCATTGGAGGTGGGAGGCAATACTTGGAGTTGTCACTGGTTTTTCAACTTCCTTGATCTCCATGAGTGTTTTGACACTTCTAAGGCATGTCAAGTCTTTGCATCTAATGAATGCCATGAGGATACTCTCTCGGTTAAAGCGAACTTGTTTTATTCTTGCGTATTTCTCTTTTGTGGGTTGGCTGGCCATTCAGTATGGGAAGAGGCTTGGCCTCCGGGAAATATTTACAATAAACTAAATAGATGGTAGCACTCATTTTTGCCAAGGTGCTAGCTCCCTGAAGACCTGGATTCTGCAACTTCAGAATTTCAGTGTGAAGAGAATATAAAATCCTTCTGATAATAGAAACTGTTTCTGAATAGGTGGCCTCATGTATCTTTTTGTACAGATGTGGTCAATTAAGTTAAGAAAGTGTTATGTACATGTACTTGAGGAAATAGAAATGCAGCAATTTGATGAATAATCCAAAGTATTTACAAAGATATGGGCCTCTAGAAAGCTGGTTGTACTTGAGAGGTTTTGGCTTAATTGTCATTTATGTACCTACTGCTGTCTTGTCAATAGATTTGGGAGGGTCCTTCCCACAATGAACCAGAAAGAGCTACGTGACAAATTTTACCGGTACTTGAGGAAAGTTCATATCTTTGTACATCAAAATGATAAAACATCTACTAAGATCTGTTGGTGCTTTTTTCAAGCTTAATTATCTTTCTTGTAATTTTTTTGTGGACCCTTTTTGGTTACTGTGTTCAACTTCTTTTAATCTTGCACATGAGTCGTATATGAGTTGTGTTAATTTTGACAGGCACGACCCAACATGGCCTATTATACCATGGTTGCAAACAATTATGTTTAATACCTATTCTCCAGTGAGTGCACACCCACTATTTCCATGGCTGCTTTCCTTGCAATATTGGCATTTGTTGAACTTTGGTTGTGGCTTATGCTTATCATAAAGCTCCATCAACCCTTGTATTGTCCATTCATGAACTATAGGGATTATCATGTAAACCTACCAGTGAAGGTGGCTTCAATTGCTTCTGAACCTGACTACATTTTTCAGACAGAAACATGTCAAACATAGACCCTTGGTTTGTATTTCAGAAAACGTTTTCTTGTTTGATCAATTGTTTTTTATTTTTGTTTTTTGAAAATTGAGAACAAAAAAAGAGTAGATTTAGAGAACAAGTAATGACTGTTTTGTATGTTTTTAGAAATAATTTTTCCATAATTTAGAAAATACCACCACCATCACATTTCCACCACCACACTAACACTATCACCACATTTCCACCATTACTATTACCATTATCACATTTCAATTTTTATTGTTTTCTAGGTTATTGTCCAAACAAGTTTTACTATTTTTTATTCCGTAGAACTGTTTTTGGAATCATATGCCCAAACAAGTTATGCGACATCAAAACACAGTTTTTTAAAATTCTTCCCAAAAATAATTTTTGAATACTGTTTTTTTAGACACAAACTAATGTCTTCATAGTGCAGCCTATTCATCTTTTGCCAACAAATGCATAACCTGTAATCAACAGCAGGTAAAAATTACTAGAAGATCCTCACAGTACTAAAGTCATATTAAGAGTCCAAATGGTTTCAATGTCTATCTGTAGTATTAACAACAGTAGTATCTAACAGAAATAACCAGAAGCTCTCCAAGATTACAAAAATTGGAAACACCCATGGTTCGGTTGTGCCAGATTGACCATTGTACTTGATACAGAAGATTGTGGTATACATAAATGCACGTTTGGCAAACAGCATTCCTGCCTTTAATGATTGATCAAGAGTTGTATTATGCCGGGTTAACGTTTCTTCCAGAAGCTGAACTGGACCTTTGGGCATTTTTTGAGGATGTTGCCAAAGCATTGTGATGACCCTTGTTTGCACATGAGGTGGTTGGGAGTGTGGCAATGACACGACTGAACAGAGTCTCACATCTTTCCTGTTTCGGAGATAATCCTCTCGATTTCTTCCAGAAGGCGCTCTTTTTCTTCTGTCAACTCCTCGTTCTGCTTCTGAAGCTCTTCTATCTGCTTAGTCTGTTCAGAATCCTTTCTGAAATTCATCAACAACAATACTTTGTAAACCATTTTACAAGCAATGGACAAAAATATCATGCAACAACTTATGCGTTAATCAGAGAAGAGTAAACAGAATCAGAGTGGAAACAAGACATTTATGAGCTGGTATCAGGTATAATCTCCATACAGATAACTTCCTCAATCGATGCAAAATAAGTAAGGACAAAGCAACTCGTAGCTCGATAAAATTAACTGTCACCATAGAACTTATACTACATCATGAAGTAAGTAAATTAATGCCTTTCTTCATTACCTGTTCATGAAAGCCAAGTTAAGTTTGAGGGACCGCACTTCCTTCTCAAGGTTTTCGCACCTCTTCAGAATGGATTGCACATCTGATGAAACTGTAGGAGTCAGGGTTTTTTCCTTAGCTTCCGCCATTCTGCGCCAGCAAAAAGAAATAATTGTAAGGCAATCTGTTTGCTATAAAATCGATTAGCATATCAAGATAGTTTTCGTCTTTGTACAGCATGCATATATTTAGTAACATTATTTGTATTCAGTAAAAGATGAGGAAACATGATAAATCTGCAGAGTTTTCAACTCCAGGCCTCTTTGCATGTTCACCTTAAGATTACAACCAAAAGAAATCAAGTTGTTACAGAATAACTTTGAAAAAAACTAGACATCTCCGAATGTCTATCCGTCAAGAGATTATACTGTCTCAAAATATAGAAGTTTTAGCAAAAAAAAAACTTCTCTTCATGTTGTGAGATAGTTTTACGTACTTCCGTGACCGCTCCACCCTACGCTTCTTGGTGGGATCTCCTTTCTGCACTGCAAAACTCATGTTGGTTAGTGAAAAGTGCATGAAAACAAAAATCTAGAAAAGTGTATGCACATGAAATAAAAAGTCAGTATAAAATACAAATTAAGCAACTAAAGATACAGAAGAATGCATTACACTTAAAACACATACAGAGACATAATAAAAAAGAGACGAAAGAGGAAAAATGAATATAAATGTTGCAAGTATAGAGTAGCTTTCTTATGCCGAAGAAATGTAGTTTCAGTCCTCTGTAGTGAAGGTGGAATAAGATGTAATGACTCCATGTTTCCTTTACTAAAATTCAATATTGTGTATGTGAAGAAGAGCATATCATGCTTGGTTTTACTACAGTTGCAAGAAAGAACAAAGAAAAACCATGTTCATGTTTGGAGAAAGAAACAGTAAAGAAAAATATGATAACTTGTGGTTTAACAGAAACCAGGCCCTTAATAGAGAACGAAGACAAAACAAGGTTCTTGTAGCCGACTCCAAAATTGTTGGGCGAAGGCTTTGTTGAGTTGAGTTGATTAATAAAGAATAAGTCTCTGTGTACCCTTATTCATTGAGGGAAACAAATGAGGTACAGATTGGAAAAACAAGTGTACAGTTGTGAGTTTTTAAACATCTTTTATTACCTGAAACCACTGAGGTCACAGATCCATGGCAAACTAAACTTCCTTTCTGCTGAAGATGCATAAACAAACAAGCAGAAACATGGAATCAGGAAAAGTGCTTCAGGCTTACAAATATATATTTTGGACAACAGTGTCACTATCAAAGAGCTGTGATTAATTGAGACATGCCTTTTGATCTTCTTTTAGGTTATCGTATATTTGTTCTCTGGCATCTGTAAGTCAGAAGAAGATAAAACATAAACGTAACATTTACTTCTGGAAAAACACAAGTAATGGGACACTTAGAATCCCACAATTTTGGAGCAGCCCATTGTAGGCCATGTTAGAAATCCTTGAAATACCATGCCCTGCTATAAACACCCCCCCCCCCCCCCCCTCCTCTTCTCGTGATGCCTGACATCCTAGAGGAGAGGTTCCAATGCAATGGAAAAGAAAATAGACTGATTCAATTTTCATGGGTTATTGAAACATGATCTATTATCGTTTTCTTCACTAGAAACAGTGAAATGCAGCATTGAGAAATGAAAAAACAAATGGTATAGTATAAATAATCCCTATCAACTGCTAGTGCTAGTAAATGTAGTTATCTCATATAAGACAGATATTTGAAAATATTGTGGTACATGGAGCAATAGAACACAGTCTAGTGAAAAGCGTAAATTGAGAAAGTTATAATTTTGACCAACTGCAATAATAATCCACAGCTTTCAAAGTACAAAACATGGCAATAGTAGGAAAACTACTTTGCGCTGGAAGGGAAAATTTGAGTCAGAACTTCCAGTCAGACATACTGATGAGAATGGAAACAAGGTAGTCATCAAATAAAAATTGTGAGATCCACCAAGTAAAGATAAGTAGAAACTTAACCTATGCCATGAATTTATTGCTGAAACCAGCTTTTGCTTGTTACACATACCTTTGGCTCGAGGTCCATTTTCTGAATTCCTTCCACTTCCAACTTGATTCCAAGAGGTCTCACAGTTGCTTAGAGTTTGAGGTGAGTAGCTGGGACCATCGCATGCATCAAAACCAGTTGAGGCTACTGGTGCAGCCACAGAAGATTCACTTTGTGAAGGTTCTCGAGATACTGTGCTAATGTAGATTGGATTTGTAGGAACCACATAACCTTCTAAATGAAAATCGAATGAGCCTCCAACTGTTTGCTGGATGCCAGAATCTTCGAGTTGGACAGGGGCTACATCTTGAATCGTTCCTTGCACCTCATGAATATAATTCGCTTGTTCTCGATTCAAACTATTGATACCTAGGACTTCCTGAGCCCCATAATATCCCAAAGAACTATTTTCAACAGCTTCTTTCTCAATGTGGTTACTAAGTTTCTTGCGTTCTAGTGTACCCTTAAGCATGTTGACAACTGAAGAAACCTTGTCTACAGTTCCCATTTGTGGAATGTTGAAATTTGATGAAGATGAATTGGTTGGAGGCATAAAGGTATTGAACTGGTTGGGCATCTCGTGCATTGAAGTGTCATCCAATCCATGTGGATTTTCAAAGTCTGGTCTTAAATTGTTGATTCCAAGCCCAGATGTGTTTTGCTCTGCTTCCATACCCAGTGATGCTTGAGAGATCTGCATTGCAGCGTATCGCCTCCTGCAAAACGTGTATATCTAATGAATCCAAAGAAATGGAAGGAATTTATTTGTTCAAGTAAATGAATTCACTCTCAATTATTAGAAGAAAATGAACATTATTCATAGTCACATTCTGACTTTGTCATTTAGATGTAATTGCATTCATCCGTGTGTCAACAATGTTAAAGAAAAAGAAAAGACAAGAAAAGAAAAACAGGAGGGTAAAAGAAAGAGAAATATAGAAGATCCACCCTTTACGCTCTCAATGTTATATTACGAGGTTCAATCTGTAATAATGTGTACTGAAAGTGTTGAAAACAACTGGAATTCCCATAAATAAATGGTTATATGAGTTGTGAAGACAATGATACCTTAATTCAGAGGAACGACTTCGAGTCATGGCTTGAGAACTATTGAACCATGCCTGCAGCAAGGTGAGATATGAAATAATCTTAATTAGACTTATCAAAAAATGCTTTGCAATGGTCTCAACAGACTCTCTCTCTATACATACCTTAGCTAGGTATAAATTACTACCCTGCGACCCCTCTTCCACTGGATTCCTGATGGAAATAAAATTCAAATGCAATTATCAGCCACTGTAGAAATAAAATATCGACATTTCAAAAAGGACCTTATCTGAAATAAATACATCTAAGAAACATTAGAGGTGGCAAAAACTAGAAAATATATAAGAAAACACCAGTTAAATTGTTTGACCAAGTTTAGCAAATATTAGTAACTGTGACAGGTTCAGGTTGAAAGTGTTTCAAGGTCAACTGGACAACCAATATAGGTTGAGCTAGTATTTCTGGGGTATATAGTCCAAGAAAACAAGGATTGTGGAACAAAACGTTACCATCCAACCATATAGTGGAGGTGAAGGCTTTTTGTGAGTTGACGTGTGATTGCTTAGGGACTTGGAAGTTACCCGAGTGAAAGTTGATCAAGGTCTCTTGATGGTTCATCAGCTGCAGAAGTGTTTTGCAAGAATAAAGCTTCATTGCTTCTCTTTCTCTGAAGAAAACCCCCTTGTTGCTGATTAAGCACACTAACTAGTTCAGTGGACATCCTGCATTTGACATAGAAATTAAGTATCTAAAGAAGTAAAGGGTATAAGCACGAAAATTTTCTGGAGTAAACCTTCGAACAAGTGGATGAGGAGGCACCGGTGAAACAAAAACATGCCTAACTTAAAAAATTACAATTACAAGCTATGCATCATATCTTTTCTGAGAATTCTTATCGAAACATACAGAGCTTCGATGGAGAAAGTGATGTTTTTCTTTATGTTTCTTAAATAAACACAAAGAGCTTCAACATAACTAAGAGATGTCATTCTGTATTATTATCATTATTGTTATTATGTCAACAACTGGCTCTGCATTACGTTATATTTTATAGGAAAAACACTCCCACATACAAGTCCTGCGGCTGTCCTTAAGCAGACTTTAGTGAAAATAATATGAACTGTTAAGTCAAGAAGTATGTATGAACATCTGCAGTTCCAACCAACTAACCTTCGTGATCGAGTACGATGAGCTAGACTTGCTGAATTGTGCCCATTATTCTGGAAAGCAAAAGTATATCAAACGAGAAAACAACAATAAAGGGGAAAAGATTAAAACTGACAGAATAACTTGACATGAAAAAACAATATGATGTATACAAGAAAAAACACATTGTATTGAAGAAAAAATAAGCAAGTTCATAAACAACTCAATAAATGCCAAGATAGATGATTTAGCCCCATTGAAAACAGTTTCTTCAACTACATTCATATCTTGTTCCAACTGTGGTCAAAACACCACTTCGGTGATTACCCATAACTGAATTCATTCGGTTGTAAAGGTGATACAATGGTATCCATCTTGACAACCTTAATGGATATTCAAGCCCTATTGTCCTTGATAGGAAAGAAGAGCTGAGGAGAAACCAAAATAGGGTGACAGCTTTTGTATGAGCGAAAGCCATGAATGCTTGCCATGCCAGCATCTTGTTAGCTCTGTTGGCAATTTATGCCATTGTCTAAATGAAATGTAGAGAAATTTTTTAAGCATAATAGTCTCCAAAAAGTCCTTCCCAAAATGCACAAGCTAATGAACTTCATGAAGCATTGTTATGGTCAAAACATACATGAAGTTTAGAACAGAACATACACAAAGGTCATTGCAATATATACACGACAGAATAAAAACACATATTCACTCTCAAAAACCCATCACAAGAAGCATTCATCCCATCTTTTACATTCTGTGTGACAATTTCCGTCATGCTTAATTACCAACCAAAGAAACTAAAAGTAGACAAGAAAGGAGGTTATGTAAGTCGTTAAACACACAAGCAGAATACTGCTGTTAGACTCTATACCATCTCTGATGACAAATTTTCCAACTTATGCAGTGCAAACTTTCAAAATCCTAAAATTCTGGCATTAAATCATGGATTAAATGCAAAGTCAACATAAGAGAATACTAGAACTTCTTGCCTCTCCATTCGTGAGCCAGTTTTTGAAGAGTTCCTCACTATCTGTGCGGTGGTTGTTTGACAAATTCTTGAAACCCAACATCTCCATGGTTGGCACTGGCATTCCAATCGGGCTCTCCAACATGGTCTTAATGAATAATTCTTCACTCGTGTTTCTATATAAGTCTGAGTAGCCTCTTCCCTCCATCTTTCATAGAGTTCTTTCCTTCTTCACCCTTTTAAATTCAAATTCTGTTCCCTATAGTTCGCAATCTTGTAGAAGAATCATTCACAGTGCTTTCCTCTTCTCCATCGTGACCATAATTACACACAGTCCACCTTTTGATAAAAACAAAGGAAGACCAAGAAATTGACAAATTTTGATCAAAACACACAGTCCAAACTAAGACACACCTGCACAGCTACAAAATTATCTATTGAAGAGAAAAGAAAGGTTATCAACGGACAATCAATACAAACCCGAGTTTCACTAAAAGCCCCAACCAATTTAATAGAGATCTTGGAACTCAAAAGCCCTAGTTGTAAGTCAGACTCTGATAACAGCAAAAGAGGACCTCAACTGATCCATAATTGAGCAATCGCAGTATATAAGATGAACACAATTGCCCTTTCTGCATTTGATGAACAAAAGACAAATTTTCTCTATTCAACCAACGGAATATATTACTCTTTGCTGGCTATCCAAATGAAGAGCTTGGAACCCAAAAAATATCATAGATTGAAAACCTTTATGAGTGCCCAAAATATATGCTTCTCTGTTAGCTCTCAGAAATGATTATACATGGAGAAAAAGACCTAAACACTAATAGGACCAGCAAGGCAATAAGTTTAATCATTCAACCTTCAAACCTAATCATACCCTGATATAATATTTCCTGAATATACGACAAGATACCACTTTTTGGTGAGAATAATTTGCATATGTTGTGGTAGACACATTGACTAAACATATAAAATCCCATGGAATCAAAGAATATTGTGTTTTCAAAGATGCCACTTGCTATTCATTTTGTCCTTTTTCTTGAAGGAAAAGTTTACATGGTGGTAATTTGAATTCTCAACTGTCGAAATACCATGAAATTTATAAGCATTTTGCCTTGTATACATAACAGTCTAACCAAAAGAAAGAAAATCAACAAAATTTATGTATGCGTACGCATAGATACGTACATATATATCATCATGTATGCATAGATCATGGGGTCTAGATAATGAAGTACAAGATTTGGAATGCTTTGAATAAGACATGAAGCAGTTGGGTTCACCTGGAGGAGATGAGAGGGGATGATGGAGGCCATGAAAATGACTTTTGAAATTACCATTCAACTTTTATGATTTAAAATGTGTAGTTGTTGAGGAGGCATTTTCATCGTTTTGGGGGAGGTGGAGTGAGGGTGTTGGGGTGGGGAAGGGGGGGGGGGGGGGGGGGAGGGGGGGTGGGGTGACTGACCAACTCAAATGTATTGCAGGGTCAATATTATGTGACTGAGGCCCCCCCAGTGTGATTACATTTTTTGAGTGGTAATTTGACCTCAAATTATGTGTCAAGTCACTCCCATTTACTTACATTTTTCGACGTGGACAACAGTTGTTATTCCTTCATGTCCCATTTCTTACTAGTCCCTCTTTTGGATAGATTGTATCCAACACATAAAATGATTTAAGACTTTGCATATAAGAAAAAAAAAAAAGTTAGTAATAGATGGTATTGTTTATCAGTTTGAAGAGGTTGATTCTAAAATTTGAAGGTGTGACATGACGAATGAGAACTTGTCATCACTTTAGGTCCAATCTCAAAACTCTTGTACCCAATTGACAATGCTCTCGTCTATAACAGTTTCTAGATGAAATAAGTAATGAGCAAACTTACCCTATTTTGGATAATCATCAAAAACATATTTCCCTGAAACCAACTAATGAGCAGGTGTGATGTAATGGCATGCCTCAGCAGCCAAAGAGACTGGCAGAAACCACACTGGAGGATCAAAAATCCTTATCTGTAAAAATAACGAGTCCGGCATCATTAAAGTAATCGAATCCAGACATAATTAAAGCAACAGAGTGTGGAAAAATAAGTATAGCCACTTGATGAATATATAAACTGACCGATTTGTCACTCGTTTCTTGAACTTTACTTAGGACACAAGGAACACGACGATCCCAATCAGTCAACTAATCTTGTGTAATAAACTTGAAAATTTTGAATATTATAAGATCTTGTCCCCTTGACTGATCAACAATTCGTGTGAAGTGAAGAAATAGCTCCAAACATGTTTTACTGATTGTCAATTATGTGATTTAAGATGTTGGTACGTATTCAAATCCAGTTAAATCACTAGTAGAGCTTTTGTTTTAAGAGAACCGTTCCAAATATATGTTCTTCTGACCCATATCTTCCACCTCGGGTCATAATTCCTGCATCACAAGTTACTCTCTGTCGCTTCGCGCACAAATGCTTACTTTGGGAGTGGGTTCACAAAGAATTCACCTTCGCACTTTACTAAATTTGCGAATTCAAGTTTACTAATTTGTGAATTAATATATATATATATATTAACCCTTTGAAAAATGTTACAGCTATTATATTTAATCAGAGTCAAAGTGGTACAATACTATGGAATATTGAAAATCAACCGGCAATAATGGATTCATGTGTTGTGTTTACTTTGAATCCCCATTATCTATGTTTGGAGAGCCGGCAAGGTTTTAATTTGAAACTGGGCCATACCTGACGTTCTCCACAGTGTGTGTTAGCAATGACATCTCTAATTCTCAATTATTTCTTCCCAAACCCGAAAAATACCATCATTTATTGTTATTTGAAGTTGTGGCCTTCTAGCTTATAGAGAAAGAGCAAAAATATTCTCAATTAACCCTTTAACGTCGAAAGTCCGAATCAAAAAACATCCTGATTGATTCGATGTACATCATTTGTACAAGCTCTACAAAATTTACGCTGTTCTCGGTTATTTTTTAAAAAAAAATTCTCAACGTGGAGGAAAAAGCAGAGAGATGTAATAGGGACTTAGGAGATACAACCAGTATCGGACTCAAGAACTGAATCAAATGCAATAAGCAATACCAAACACCATAGAAGTGGAAATTTTTCAGTCTGAACAGTGGAATTACAAAAGAAAGTTACCATGATACAAGAGCAAGACAACAAAAGGAAAGAAATAGATATTCAATAGTAAAATAATCAGTTGACAAATTCATCTTCTTTACACTTGGGCCTCATTGACAATTCATTGGCTTGCCTAACTTCATTACACTGGCTTTCTTGAAGTTTTCCCATCCAAGGACAACTCCTCAAAGACATGCGTATAAGCCCGATTGCTAATGGCCATCCTGTTGGGCCATTTGTGGAGTCAAGTTTCTGAGGCGTACTGGAAGGCGCGTCCGGACGGCAGAAGAGCGCGCGTCCGGACGCAAGTGGCAGAACGTTGAAGGAGCAAAACTGAACTCACTGGAAGTCGCGTCCGGACGCGGTATAGTCATGCGTCCGGACGCGTGTCTGTTTCGTGGCTTAGTGCACAGAATGTATAAAAACCCTTTGTCTTGGTGATTAGGGTTATGAGAGTGGTGTGAGATATTACAGAGCCTCCTTCTTTGTATTTTTGTCTCTCCTAATAGTGAAATCCCTGCAGCGTCGTGGATGTAGGCAAATTGCCGAACCACGTAAATATTGTGTGTCTTGTTCTTCCTTGCTTGTTATTGTTTTCTGTTCTTGATTTGCTCTTGGATTGTGTGTGTGTTTCTGTGGGTTTTAATAACGGTTAAATTCCCAACAACTGGTATCAGAGCTCCGGGTTAGGAGGTCAAGGGTTTGCACAATGACCGAAGACAAAGTCAAGATCGAGAAATTCAATGGTTCGAACTACGCGTTCTGGAAGATGCAGATAGAGGATATTCTGTATCAGAAGGATCTTTATCTGCCTATCGATGGCGAAAAGCCAGCGGATATGGAGCAAGCAAAGTGGGATGTTCTGGATCGCAAAGCCCTAGGGACTGTGCGACTGTGTCTCGCGCCGTCAGTTGCGTCGAACATCGCCAAAGAAAAGACTACATCAGGTTTATTCAAAGCCCTAGAAAAGATGTATGAAAAGCCTTCAGCGGTGAATAAGGTATATCTCATGAAGAAGTTATTTAATTTAAAGATGTCTGAAAACTCTATTGTTGCTGAACATATCAATGAATTCAATACGGTCACGAATCAGTTAGAATCTGTGAGTATTGTCTTTGATGATGAAATTAGAGCTCTTGTACTTTTATCAAGTTTGCCAGAAAGTTGGAATGGACTTGTCGTGGCAGTGAGCAATTCTTCCGGATCTGTAAAGATAAAACTGGAGGATGTCGTGTCATTGATATTAGGAGAAGAGGCTCGGAGAAAAGCATCGGGTGAGGATGTTGTTTCAGGTTCAGCACTCAATACGGAGGAAAGGGGCAGGTCTACGAAAAAGGGAGGTAATAAAAAGGGCAAGGAAAAATCGTCTTCGAGAAACAGAGGTCGAAGTAAATCTCGTGGCGGAGATGAGGGCTGCTGGAATTGTGGTCAGAAGGGGCACTGGAAGCGGGATTGCAAGGCACCGAGAAAAGAGCAGAATGGGAACAATCAAAGAGGTAAAGATACTGCTAATATCTCGGAAGAGTCTGATAATGATGCCTTGATTTGCTCGCTGGATTCTCGCAGTGAGTCTTGGATTATAGACTCTGGAGCTTCATTCCATGCTACTCCACGCATGGATGTGCTACGAAACTATGTGCAGGGTAACTTCGGTAAAGTGTATCTTGGTGATGATGAAGCCTGCAATATAGTTGGGAAAGGGGATGTGCAGATTACTCAGACAGACGGGACAGTTCTGAAATTGAAGGATGTTAGACACGTGCCTAGTCTAACACGGAATCTTATTTCAGTGGGTCAGTTGTCAGAGGGTGGAGTGGTCACATCGTTTACATCAGATGCTTGGAAGATGAGCAAGGGGGCTTTGGTTCTAGCCCGTGGTAAAAAGGAAGGAACCTTATATGTATCTTCGGGTACCTACAGTAGCATCGCGGTGACGGCATCAGGGATTGATTGCACTACGTGGCATCGTAGGTTGGGTCACATGAGCGAAAAGGGGATGAAAGTAATGATGTCAAAGGGGAAATTGCCGGGTTGTAAGTCGCTGGATTTGGACTTCTGTGAGGACTGTGTCCTCGGGAAACAGAAGAAGGCCAGCTTTACAAAGGTGGCAAGGACTCTAAAGACGGAGAGGTTGGAGCTTGTTCACACCGACGTGTGGGGACCATCAAAGGTACCTTCTGTTGGTGGCTCAAATTATTTTGTTACTCTCATTGATGACGCTACTAGGAAATTATGGATTTATTTTCTTAAGCAGAAATCTGATGTGTTTGATGTTTTCAAGAATTGGAAAGCATTGGTTGAGAATGAAACAGGGTTGAAACTGAAGTGTCTAAAATCAGATAACGGTGGGGAGTATTGTAGCAGTGAGTTTGAGGCTTACTGTGCTGCAAGTGGGATTCGAAGGTTGAAAACGGTCCCAAAGAAGCCAAGGCAGAATGGAGTTGCTGAGCGCATGAACAGGACAATCCTAGAGCGTGCTAGGAGCATGAGGTTGCATGCCGGGTTACCTAAGCAATTCTGGGCTGATGCAGTAAATACAGCTGTGTATTTGATCAACAGGGGACCTTCAGTTCCGCTGAATTGTGGATTGCCAGAGGAGGCTTGGACAGGCAAAGAGGTAAATTTATCTCATTTACGAGTTTTTGGTTGCATTGCCTATATGCATGTAGAATTGGATAATAGGGATAAACTCGATGCTAAGTCTCGTAAGTGCGTGTTCATAGGCTATGATACTAATAGCTATGGGTATAGGTTGTATGATTTTGAGAATCGAAAAACACGCAGGAGTATTGATGTGGTATTTAATGAGTCAGTTTTGTATAAAGACAGACTAAGTCAACCCAAGGAGGCTGAGACAAAATCAGACTGTGTAGAGTTTGAAGGGAATCCTAACAGGAATGTCTTAGAGCCTCAGGATACTAATACACAATCTACTCCACCGGTAGATCCACAGACTCCTATTCTTAGAAGGAGTACACGGACGGTAAAAACCCCAGCGCGTTATTCTCCATCCTTGTATTATTTGTTGTTGACTGATAGTGGTGAACCAGAATGCTTTGAGGAAGCATTGCAGGCTGAGTCCAACAAGGAGTGGGAGCATGCGATGGATGATGAGATGGATTCTCTCTCATCTAATGAGACCTGGGAATTAGTTGAATTGCCCAAAGGGAAGAGAGCTTTGCACAACAAGTGGGTTTACAGAATTAAGGAAGAATCTGATGGGAGCAAACGGTACAAGGCAAGGTTAGTAGTAAAAGGTTTCGAGCAGAAACAAGGTATTGACTACACTGAAATCTTTTCTCCTGTTGTTAAGATTTCTACTATCAGATGTGTTCTTAATATTGTGGCTGTTGAGAATTTGCATTTGGAGCAGTTGGATGTTAAAACTGCTTTCCTTCATGGGGATTTGGAGGAGGATATTTATATGTATCAGCCAGAGGGCTATGCTGTGAAAGGAAAGGAGAATCAGGTATGCAAGCTAGGGAAGAGTCTGTACGGGTTGAAACAGGCTCCAAGGCAGTGGTATAAAAAGTTTGATACTTTTATGGCAGCTACGGGGTTTAGCAGATGTCATGGGGACCATTGTTGTTACTTCAAGAAGCTTGGTATGTCATATCTCATACTTTTGTTGTATGTAGATGATATGCTTGTTGCAGGTTCAAGCATGGAAGAGATTGTTAATCTCAAGGAACAACTGTCAAAGGAATTTGCAATGAAGGATTTGGGCTCTGCGAAGAAAATCCTTGGGATGCGAATCAGTAGAGACAGGGCAAACATGAAGTTGAAGTTGTCACATGAAGAGTATATTGGAAAGGTGCTGAAAAGGTTCAACATGGAGAATGCTAAGCCAGTCAGCACACCTTTGGCAAGTCACTTCAAGCTTTCGAAGGAAAAGGGAGCAGTAACAGATGAAGACCAGAACTTCATGGCAAAGGTCCCATATGCCTCGGCGGTAGGGAGCTTGATGTATGCCATGGTTAACACAAGGCCAGACATTGCTCAAGCAGTGGGAGTTGTCAGCAGGTTCATGGCAAATCCGGGCAAGGAGCATTGGGAAGCAGTCAAGTGGATTCTGCGCTACTTGAGAGGTACTTCAGACTTGGCTTTGAATTTTGGGGGTTCTGATATTTGTTTGCAAGGATTTGTGGATTCAGATTTAGCAGGGGACATTGACAGCAGAAAGAGCACTACAGGGTATGTTTTTACATTGGGTAGTGCAGCGGTCAGTTGGGTCTCAAGGCTACAGAGAATAGTAACTATTTCAACAACAGAGGCGGAGTATGTTGCAGCCACGGAGGCGTGCAAGGAAATGGTATGGTTGAGGAGCTTCATGAAAGAGTTGGGTAAGGATCAAGACAATTCAAAATTGTTCAGTGATAGTCAGAGTGCGATACATCTGGCAAAGAACGCAGCCTTTCATTCGAGGACCAAGCATATTGACATAAAGTATCACTTCATTCGCTCTTTGTTGGAAGATGGACAGTTTACTTTGGAGAAGATTCACACAAGGGATAATCCGGCAGACATGTTCACAAAGGTAGTTACTGTCGAGAAGCTGAAGTCTTGTTCAGCTTCCGTGGGTCTCTCAGTTTGAGGACAGGAGGATGAGCTGCAGGGATGAGGGACTATTGTTCGGGAGGATTGCGATTGATGGTGATCAAACTAGTCTCCAAGTGGGAGAATTGTTGGGCCATTTGTGGAGTCAAGTTTCTGAGGCGTACTGGAAGGCGCGTCTGGACGGCAGAAGAGCGCGCATCCGGACGCAAGTGGCAGAACGTTGAAGGAGCAAAACTGAACTCACTGGAAGTCGCGTCCGGACGCGGTATAGTCATGCGTCCGGACGCGTGTCTGTTTCGTGGCTTAGTGCACAGAATGTATAAAAACCCTTTGTCTTGGTGATTAGGGTTATGAGAGTGGTGTGAGATATTACAGAGCCTCCTTCTTTGTATTTTTGTCTCTCCTAATAGTGAAATCCCTGCAGCGTCGTGGATGTAGGCAAATTGCCGAACCACGTAAATATTGTGTGTCTTGTTCTTCCTTGCTTGTTATTGTTTTCTGTTCTTGATTTGCTCTTGGATTGTGTGTGTGTTTCTGTGGGTTTTAATAACGGTTAAATTCCCAACACATCCTAAGTTCACAATTGCGACTCAAGGGTACCAACCTAATTCATAACCAATATCTACTGTAGCAGATCATGTGTAATGTTGCTTGCATATGTCATGAAAGCCATCGACATTCAGAATCAACACAGCCATATATGTTTTTGTGTGTGTGTGCGCATGTGTGTGACAATTGTTAATACTCATCAATGAAATAGAAAAGATGTGTTTATTCAGAATAACCAGAGTATTACAGACTTAATTAATTAGGATAGACTACACAATAATAGTCTTATATACTAGGGCAAAACATAATAGCATAAATGACTAATCTACCCCTAAAGCTAATATACTGGATTACTCTAACATCCCCCCTCAAACTCATGACGTGATAGCATCCAACAGCATGAGTTTGCCAAGGAGAAAATGAAAGCGTGCGATAGTGTGAGATTTGGTGAAGAAATCTGCTAACTGCATAGTTGAAGGAAGATATGGGAGAGAAATCGTGCCCAGCTGAAGATGATGACGCACAAAGTGACAATCGATCTCTATATGTTTGGTGCGCTCATGAAACACCGAGTTGTGAGCAATCTGGATAGCACTGGTGTTATCACAATACATAGGAGTAGGAGTAGTCAAGGAAATGCTAAGATCAGCAAGCAACCAACGCAACCAAACTATCTCTGCTGTGGTAGATGCCATAGCACGATACTCAGCTTCAGCAGAAGATCGAGCTATAACAGTTTGTTTCTTACTTTTCCAGGAAATAAGAGAATCACCAAGAAAGAGACAAAAACCAGTGGTGGATTTGCGACCCCTAGAGTCACCAGCCCAGTCCGCATCAGAGTAAGCACGGAGCTCCATAGAAGGGGAGGAAGAAAATAATAAACTCTGATGTAATGTACCCCGGAGATATCGAAGAATCCGAAGAACAGCAGACCAGTGAATTGTGGTAGGAACAGCAACAAACTGACTAACCACATGAACCGCATAAGCAATATCGGGACGAGTAACAGTAAGATGCACCAAACTCCCAACAATAGTACGATATAAGGTAGGATCAGGCATGAGAGAACCATCATAAGAAGTATACCGAACATTGAGCTCCAAGGGTGTGTCAACTGTTCGAGTATCCAATAAGCAAGCTCGCTGAATAACATCTGAGGCATATTTTGACTGAGAAAGAAGATAACCCTTGGGAGAGGAAGCAACCTCAATCCCTAAGAAGTATCGAAGTGGACCCAAGTCCTTCATCTCAAAATAATCCTGTAACTAAGTTTTCAACAGCTGAATTCCCGCAGTGTCATCACCTGTAATAATCATGTCATCCACATAAAGTAATAGAAGAATGAAACCAGAAGGAATGGATCGAAGGAAGAGGGCAGAATCATGATCACTAGCACAGAAGCCTAAATCACATATGACGGGATAAAATTTTGCAAACCATGCCCTCGGAGCTTGTTTAAGACCATATAAAGCCTTATGAAGTTTGCACACATGACCAGGACTACAAGACAACCCAGGAGGAGGAGTCATATAGACCTCTTCAGATAAATCACCATGAAGAAAAGCATTTTTCACATCCATCTGAGATAGGCTCCACTGACGAACGGCTGCCACATCAATTACTGTTCGAATCGTGGTCATCTTAGCCACTGGAGCAAAAGTCTCATCATAGGCAAGCCCATACTCTTGAGCAAATCCCTTGGCCACTAATCTAGCCTTGTACCTTTCCACAGAACCATTAGATTGAGTTTTGATTTTATAAACCCACTTACAACCAATGAGGCGTTTACTCGGAGGTAAAGGCACCAACTCCCATGCTCGAGTCTTATGTAACGCAGAAAGCTCTTCATCCATAGCCTGTTGCCAAAGAGGATCAAGTATAGCCTTCTTATAGGAAGTTGGTTTAGACAGAGAATGTATAGAAGTCAGAAAAGAACAAAAATCAGAAGAGTAACAAGAGTTGGACCAACCAAACCTGTCAGGACACTTCCGAGTGCGCTGAGGGTAACGGGGAGTGTGATCCACGGTGTCAGAATTTGATTGGGAGCCAAGTGGTGCAGATGAAGGCACAACATCTGTGGAGGAGACAGTGGGAGTCTTGCGAACATAAGTATGCACAATCGGGGGACGGGTAACAAACAAATCAGGCAAAGAAGAAGAAGAAGAGGAGGGAAGATCAGCCACAGTCATATCACCAACATAGGAATCAGGAGAAACATTAGAGGGAAAGGGATCAAGATAGATAAGATCAGATTTATGCAGAGATGAAGAACTAGATGGAATAGAGAAAAAAGGAATATGCTCCATAAAAACCACATGACGAGAGACATAGAGTTTCTGTGTACTAGGATCATAACACCGAAATCTCTTTTGTCCCTCACCGTAGCCAAGAAACACACATAAGGCTGAACGAGCCGAGAGTTTGGTGCGATTAACACTAGGTAGCAGAACAAAACATGTACATCCAAACACACATAATGAGAAATAATCAGGTGTCTTACCACATAATTTTTCAAAAGGTGAGGCACCAGAATTAAGGATTGTAGGAATGCAATTAATTAGATGAACTGCTGTAAGAACAGCTTCTCCCCAAAAAGAGCTAGGGACACTGGATGACAATAACAGAGAACAAGCTGTCTCAATAATGTGACGATGTTTCCGTTCAGCCACACCATTCTGAGTAGGGGTGTCAGTACAAGAAGACTGGAAAATAGTACTATCAGATTTCAACAAATCACGAAAAGCACTAAAAGAATATTCTCCACCTTGATTACATCGGAAGCATTTGATGATAGAAGAATATTGAGTATGCACCATAGCACGAAATGTAGTGAAAATGGAAAAGAACTCAGATCTACGTGTCATTAAATACACCCAACAATATCTAGTATGATCATCAATAAAAGAAACATAATATCTAGACCCCCCTTTAGTTGCAATGGGAGCTGGTCCCCAAATATCAGAATGTACAAGATCAAAAGGTGCAAGAGAACGAGAATTACTTTTATTGAAAGGTAATGCAGTAAATTTAGCCAACTTGCAGCCACTACAATCTGAAATATCATGACACTCTAAACTACCCAAACTACCAGTCGAAGCTAAAAATTTTAAACGAGAATGAGAAACATGACCTAAACGAGAATGCCATAAATAAAAACTAGATGATTTGGGACTCAATTGAAAAGAAGATAAATTCACAGTAGATGCAACAACTTCAGGAACATGAAGTTCGTCCAACACATATAGCCCTCCATGTCTATGGCTTGTCCCAATCAGCTTCTTGGATCGTGGATCCTGCACAACACAACCAGTAGAAGAAAAGTGAACTAAGTATCCCGAATCAAACAACTGACTAACGGATATTAAATTTAAGGTAAGCTGAGGAATATAATAGAAATCAGGAAGTGTAAGCTGGGAAGACACAATAGTTCCAACACCAGCCAAATACATTTGGGTGCCATTGGCTGCAAGGACAGATATAGAGGGAGTGGAAATAATAAAAACAAATAAGGAAGAATTACTAGTCATATGATGGGTGGCTCCTGAGTCAAAGACCCAGACAGTTCGAGATATACCTGAAGGACCTGTAGTAAATGAACCTGTGGAGGGAGAAACTGATAGGGCACCTAGCTGATGAAGGGAAAGAAGCTTCTGCAACTGATCAGCTATCATAGTCATGCTGGGAGCTGATGAGAGTGTCTCATCCACTGGTGAAGCAGCTGCGGCTGTATGACGATCTTTGGACTTAAATGACTGATATAAGGCCCCCTTGGCATTCTTGTTCACCAATTTAGGACATTGAGCCTTCCAGTGACCCTTCTCACGACAAAAACTACACTCATCTGAAGCAGCTTGACCCCGATATTTAGTCTGTGAGTGAGAAGTCCCTTTGGGTGGTGCAGCCAGTACAGTCTGAGTAGGCAATGGAAGAAGACCCTTTTTGTAACACCCCGCATTTCCTTTTTTTTATATATATGTATATAGATATATAGTAAATAATAGTGGTAAAAATGTGGATATGGGTAGAAATATGTGTTGGAGAGGTTTGGAATGGATTTGGTTGGTTTAGGAATGGATTGGACGGCAATGGAGGTCGGAACAAGAATCAGTCAGTCAAACCGTACCGGTACCAAACCGTACCGGTACCGCGTACCGGTACCATACCGTACCGGTACCGCGTACCGGTACCGTGTACCAGTACCACTACTCCAGTAGCTCAACCGTACCGGTACCGCGTACCGGTACCATACAGTACCGGTACCGCGTACCGGTACCATTTATCTGACGTCCGCCGAACAGTAAAAATCAGGATTTTGGTGTTTTAAAACACCCTTTTTAGCCTCATTTGCCCCATTTCTTCAATTCCCTCTTACCCTAACCCTCCTAGAAACCCTTAGAGAGAAAGAGAGAAAGATAAAACTCAAGATAAAAAGGAAAGACAAAGGGTTCACAAGTGATCCAAGACTCAAACTCTAGGTTTCTTCAAGAGCATAAGGTAGGGGTTTTCTCTCACTCACTTACATTGAGGCTAAGGTATTTATATATGTATGTTTTGGCTATCAATGGTATATATATGCTATGGAATCATCCTCTCTTAGGCTTTTTGGCAAAGATTACATGTTTTGAACAAAGTTAGGGTTTAATACCCATGAAATCTCTTTTCTAGTTTTAAAACCCTAGTTTTTGGGAGAGTGATGTATTTCTTCTTAAATGCTTCTTTATTATGAACTTCGAAAACCGTAGTTGTTTGTGTTAGGTAGAAAAATAATGTTATTGTGATCTCATGTATTTTCTTTGTTTGTTGTGGAATTATTACATGATATATTTTGGGGGATTTTGGATAGATGATTATAAATTGAAATCAATATTGGAAATTGTATGCTTGGTTGGGTTAATTGTGATGCACATGAGTGAGAGGTTCCTTGTAAGGATGCTCACCCCTTCCCAAGAGGTTCCTTGTAAGGATGCTTGGGAAGCCATGTAATGAATTGTGAGAGGTTCCTTGTAAGGATGCTCACCCCTTCCCAAGAGGTTCCTTGTAAGGATGCTTGGGAAGCCATGGAATGAATTGTGAGAGGTTCCTTGTAAGGATGCTCACCCCTTCCCAAGAGGTTCCTTGTAAGGATGCTTGGGAAGCCATGCAATAAATTGTGAGAGGTTCCTTGTAAGGATGCTCACCCCTTCCCAAGAGGTTCCTTGTAAGGATGCTTGGGAAGCCATGTAATGAATTGTGAGAGGTTCCTTGTAAGGATGCTCACCCCTTCCCAAGAGGTTCCTTGTAAGGATGCTTGGGAAGCCATGGAATGAATTGTGAGAGGTTCCTCGTAAGGATGCTCACCCCTTCCCAAAAGGTTCTTTGTAAGGATGCTTGGGAAGCCATGCAATGAATTGTGAGAGGTTCCTTGTAAGGATGCTCACCCCTTCCCAAGAGGTTCCTTGTAAGGATGCTTGGGAAGCCATGTAATGATTTGTGAGAGGTTCCTTGTAAGGATGCTCACTCATTCTCAAGAGGTTCCTTGTAAGGATGCTTGAGAATCAAAGATGACCTAAACGGGGGTGGAGGTTACCCTAAAGTATGCCACCTACCGAGAGATTTGTTGGGAATGGTTCATGGACATTAATGATTATTTGTATGTGGTGCTCGTTTATTCATTTAAGTAATGTGTTTACATAAATTTGAGATCTTTCTTAAATGTCACTACTTTCATTCAAATTATGTATCTATGAGATGTTAAAATGAGACCGACCGTTCTAAATGTTTTTCTAAACCTTGTATGGGTTTGAGAGAATTTTTCTACAGAGCTTCGTGCTCACCCCCTACTGCTAACATTTTTCAGATTACCCGCTTGAGGAGGACATAAGGGTCGAGAAGCCCGCGACTTGGGAGACTCCACTTGACGGGAGTGTGGATCCCGAGGTGGACGCATAGAGCGACCTCCTTTCCTTTTGTACTAGACTAGGACATTCTTTTGGAACCTTATAAAGTCTAGTTTTCTTTTGCTACTTCCGCTGTGCTACATTAGTTGATTTTGGAATGTAAAGGCCAAAATGGGTCTATTCTTTTAGGATAATGCTATAAATTTTATGGATGACTTTATGAAGTCTTATTTATTGATGGATTATTTTAGTGCTCTCATGATATGAATGTTTTAGAATGTAATGCTGTCCAGGGTGTGTTTTGGGGCGTTACGCTTTCCAGAAAGAGTCTTATGTCGAACTTCTTCAGTCAGAAGCTCATTCACTACTGCATCAACTGTGGGAAGTGGGAGACGATGGAGAATAGAACCACGAAAGCCCTCAAAGTCATCTCTAAGGGCCATCAAAAACTGTACCAACCGTTGCTCCTCCCTAAAAGTACGATACACCATATGGGTACTCAATTCAGCAGGCTCAGCAAGTACTAACTGATCCCAAAATCCAGTCATAAGCGAGTAGAACTCCTGTATGGTCTTATCACCCTGACGTGCAGCTCGAATTTCATGCTCAAGCTGATATCTCTTTACAAAATTAGACTGAACAAACAATGTAGCTAAATAATCCCAAATCTGTTTAGCTGTGTTAAACTTAGCCAAATGCACACTAATAGTCTGATCAACTGAGTTGTTAATCCAAGTGATAATTTTAGCATTGTTTACTTCCCAGGTATTCTTTAATTCAGCATATTTCTCTTCATTCGAATCTGTTGGAGCTTGCAAAACACCACTAACATAACTCCACATCTCTTTTCCCAACAGAAAATTCTTCATAACATAAGACCAATATACATAATTTTCACCATTTAATCTGACACTAATAGCTTGAAGAGAATCGGAATGTCCACTTGCTATAATGTTAACAAGAAATCTCAGCAAAAGAATACCCAAAATAAATTCAGCAAGACAGAGCAATAGAAATCAAGAAACCAAAATGGACCTGTTCTTACGATGAACAGTAGTCCAAAACAGCCAAACTCCAACCAAACCAGAACACAAAAGCTGAACCCACAGTAATTACCAGCTCTGGACGAACAAAACAAAGACCCGAACCGACAGAGAGGACCCAGCCGAAATTCGGACCCGTAGTCTTCTACCTCTGGACGAGCACCCTACCAGACGAAACCCAAAGCCAGACGAACACCCTTCGTCTTCAACCTCTGTACGAAATTCGTCTTCAACCTCTGTACGAACCCCTGACCAGCAACACCGAATAACCACACCAGTCGATCACAAGAAACCAAAGGGCAAAATAGACCAAAGGGCAGTCGGTGCACTGTGAGGAGGCAGTCGGTGTAGAAGGAAGCAGTCGATGCAGAAGGAAGCAGGAGAACAGCCACTGAAACTCACAAAATACACCCAAGGAGGCAGTCGGTGCACAGACAACCACCGAAACTCACAAAATACACCAAAGGGGGCAATCAGTGCACAGTCGCCCCCTCTCTCAATGGCGTCTGCAGATGTTTGGTCGGTGGGTTGGCCTGGGCCACCACCGATCAGTCCCTCGAACAAGTCTTTGCCAAGTACGTTGACATCATCGATTCAAATATCATCAATGATCGTGAGACTGGCTAGGATCTTGACGGCCGTAACATCGAGGCTCTGATACCATGTTAATACTCATCAATGAAATAGAAAAGATGTGTTTATTCAGAATAATCAGAGTATTACAGACTTAATTAATTAAGATAGACTACACAATAATAGTCTTATATACTAGGGCAAAACATAATAACATAAATGACTAATCTACCCCTAAAGCTAATATACTGAATTACTCTAACAATAATCACATCTCTTCAATATACAAAGACAGCTGATCATCACTCCAACAAAGCTAACTGAGGAAGAAGAGCCATTTGAGCAATATTATGGTCGAAGAGGAGGCGCATAATCCCCCCTTCCCCTTACTTAAAATCAGTGTGAAAGATGAACAACAAAAGTATGTAAATATCCAAACTGCACAACTCTGCAACATGACAACTATGGTCTCACTTTTTGCAAGAAAACATACATTGTATACAGACTCATTTGCAATTAACTATACGTGCCCACAATTTGATGTAACACGTTGCTACAGTACAAGTATCTTCTGTCTTTTACATGAAAAATGTGAGTACAGTATTCATATACATGAATTGTTGAGTAATTACACATATAAATCAGCTTCCTAAACAATAGTCTGTATGGATATAGTTACTCTCCAGGAAGAACACACAGTGAAAATCATTCACCATGAGACTGACATCCCCCAAACCAGCCATTTCTCAACTATGAATGGGAAGATGTCCTCTGCACATGCGTCAGTTGAGTACAAAGTTTTTCTGTCTGGCTATTCTGAAGACGATATTCAGCAAGTATTCTCTGCACAAATGCATCTGGCATGATGCCTTCTCCCAACATGCGGTCATAAAACATCATGGCATCTGCTAATCTCCCTACCTTGCAGAATGCGTGAATGAGGATCCCATACGTTATGACATCAGGTAACAAATGCCTCTCTAAAGCATGATGAAAGGTAAAAGATGCTTCTT
Source organism: Ilex aquifolium (assembly GCA_951799425.1). Classification (NCBI taxonomy): domain Eukaryota; kingdom Viridiplantae; phylum Streptophyta; class Magnoliopsida; order Aquifoliales; family Aquifoliaceae; genus Ilex; species Ilex aquifolium. The sequence goes on along the minus strand of OX637392.1, from coordinate 222,680 downwards.
CCATCAGTCCCCTTTTGCATAGACCATCAATCAGGATGCTGTAAGTCACAATATTGGGAGAGATACTATTCTCAAGCATCATTTCATGAAGCTCAAAGGCATTTCTCATATTACAGGCCTTAAAGTAGCCATCAATTAAACAACTATACGTAACCACATTAGGTTCTGGACCTTTTTCCAGCATTGCCGAAAATAACGACATTGCATCCTCCATTTTGCCTTCTTTACATAATGCATTGATCAGAACAGAAAAAGTAATGGCATTGGGTTCAATCCGTCTGAATTTCAGCTCCTCATAAAGTTGAGCTGCCTCATGCAACATTTTCAAAGAGCAATATCCACAGATTACTGTGTTGTAGGTCACAATATCAGGTTCTGGTCCACACTCAAAAACCTTCCTGAAAAGTTCCAAAGCATTTTCCAAGCGACCTTCCTTGAAAAGAGCATTAATGAGAACATTGTATATAACAATATCAGGATCTATTCCATTTTGGAGCATCATGTCAAAAATTCGTAATCCAGCCGTCAGATTTTTATGTTTACAGAGTCCATCAATGATAGTGCAATATGTTAATATATCTGGAGAGAAACCCCTTTTAAGCATTTGAAAGAAAAAAATTAATGCCTCGAATGGTTTCCCCTTCTCACTGATACCTCTAATAAGCGTAGTGTACGTAACTACATCCGGTACCATACCATACATAACCATTTGGATGTAAAAATTCACAGCATCCTTTAATCGTTTCAATCTACACCAACCATCAATTAATGTGTTAAACATAAATACACTGGGAATTAAACCACTCTTCAGTGCCTGGTAGAATAATCTAAGAGCATCACCCATCTGTCCATGTGTAGTAAGACCATTTATAAGCACACTGTGAGTGATAACATCAGGAATATAGCCCTTCTTTACCATATCCTTGTATAAACCAAACCCGCCTCTCAAATTTCCTGCCTTGCACAAGCCATCAATCAGGCTGCTGTATGTTAAAACAGAGGGCTCAACACCCTGTTTCAGCATCTGACCAACGATGCCAAAAGCCTCAGGAAGCTGGCCCTTTTGACACAATCCATTCACCAGAATACCATATGTAACCATGTTAGGCATGATCCCTTGCTTCAACATTCTGTCATACACTTCAAGCCCTCTTTCCCAATCCCCCATTTTCACACATGCATCCAAAATGGAGCTGAAAACCACCACATCCAACTTGATGCCACTATTTATCGCCACGGAGAGTAGTTGATGCCCCTCCACCGACTTCCCCGCCCTGAAAAGACCATCAATAAGAATACTATAAAGCACTAAATCAGGAGTTATACCCCTTGCTATCATAATATTATAGAGCTCAAATGCCTCTTCCAATCTTCCCTCATTGCAATAAGCATTAATCAATGTGCTAAACGTCACCAGACTCGGATTTGGACCCACCTCTAATATCAACGAAAAGAAACCATAAGCAACTCCTGTACAATCACCATTGCAAAGGTTTTTCATAATCTTATTACAAGCAATAATATTAGGCACAAACCCTCTCTCAATCATTGCTCGATGAAACTTTAACCCCCTTTCAGCCTCACCCTTCTTGAAAAGACCATGCATCACGAAACTGTACACATCAAAATGCCGACACTGTTCTTCTCTCAACCCATTACTCGTTTCTTCACACACATCCAAAAGAACATCAATTTGCTTCGAATCAATCAAAGAACTCAGCATTTTCGATAATGCATAAGGTGAAATTAAAAAACCAATTTTAGACAATCGAAAAAACAACTCAACGGACCGATCAATCATCCCAACTCGACAATAATTCTCAATCAAGAAGCTATACACAGTACTCTTATTCGACCCATAAACTCTGAACCCCTTATCAAACACACCAAAACAATCATAGTCCCCAAACTTCCCCACCATTTTACCAAAAACCAGTCTGGCCGGATCGAACATTCGATTACTGAGCAACAAATGTTCAAGGCCACAAAAAGATTCAATTGTGTGATTAAACCCCAGAATATTCTCAGACCACTCAAAGAACCTAATTGCTGAACTGGGCTTGTGCCGAAGATTAAAAAGAATAGAGTCGACGTGGAGCGATTGTAGTTTAGAAAGAGATAAAGGGTCTATGAGTTTGAGGTTTTCCTGTTGAAATGCTACTGTGATTCTGTCTACAGGGGTTTTGGGTAATCCAGAGTAAGAAAACGTGAATAAGCGAAAGGGTGTGATGGGTTTGAGTAGTAAAGGGAGTACCTTTGATGACGATGATTGTGCAGAAGAGACTGCCATAGGTTGAAGCTTTAAAATTGACCGTTGGGAGTTCCATGAATTTAGGGTTTACAGCATTGTTTCTTGGGGTTTAGGAGAGGGTTTTGCTGCATCTGCTGGGTGTTTCAGTGCTTGGGAGCTGAAAATGGTCTGGTCCGATACATGGCAAAAGTGTTAATTGTATACTCAACCCGGATGGGTTATCAGACCCTCACGTTTGAAATATTTCATGTAAACCACTAAAATTTGTGCTCACGGAACCCGTAGACCCATGTTGCCAGGATTCGTTAATGTAATCGTTAAAATTACATGATGTCACATCATATTCAAAACATAATTTCCAATCTGCCCTTTTTCCTATTACCCCCAAACATTTTTTTAGGGTAAATTTCAATAATAGTCGTTGAGGTTTACCATTACTTGAATTTTATTTTTGAAATTTTAATTTTATCAATTTAATCTTGAGGTTTAAATTGGTGTCGGAAAACCGTCTGAGACATGACCAACTCTCCATATCCATCGATCTGAACCTAGCTCAACTAGAAGCCACCTCCACTTCCATTGGATCAACTCTCTTACACACACGTAATGGCCTGCAATGGTGTTACTATACTGGTGGGGGAAAACTGAGTGAAATCAGGAGATTGTGCTAGAAGTAGGGCCAAATCAAAGATTAGGCTACGTGATAGAGATTTAGCTTCAAAGAGAGAAGATTATGCAAAAGGAAATACTATGTAACCCAAATTTGTATCATAAATGAAGAGGAATCATTAGATGAGTAGGTCACATCAATTTTTTAAAATGGGACTCACTGATCCAATAGTCCTCTTCATTTGAGATGCAAATTTGGATTACAGTTTTTGGCTACATAGCATTACTCTTATGCAAATGCTTTGAATAGAACACCCCCAACACCATTGCCAAGAAGTACAACTTTGAATCCTAGGCCAACAAACTAATTTTTAGACCTAGACCCTTCGGGGTTATTTGGTAAGGAGGTATGGGGGGCTTGACAAGATGGGTTTGGGAAAAATAGTCCAAAAGACTCTCAAATCTCATGTTTGCATGGAAAATTTAGTCATGGATTTTCAAACCTGGCCCGTAGTTAGTCTGAAGATTAAACCGATGATCATGAGTTTTGTCAAACCTAGGGAGGGGGTGGGTTTGGGAAGATGTGTAAGGAGTTAAGGATCCAAAAGACAATTGTACCCCTTAACATGGGTATGAATTAGATTGATCAAGGATAAAATAGTCATTTGCAGGACAAATAGTTATTAATAATTATGATATATCCGTGGGTCTTATATGTGTATGTGTTACATACCAAACATGAGTATGAACCGGATTGAATGTTGAATCACATCTTTGTAAAGAGGAATTTGAGTTTGGAAGGGTTTGGAGAAGTCAATTCAAACTCCTTCCCAAAATTCATCCAACCAAGCCCTTCATACCTTCTCCAATTTTCAGAAATTGGTTGGGAGATGGCTGTGGAAGTAGTAGTATTGGTGGAGGTGGAGGACGAGAGAGAAAGAGGGATTGATAGAGGATGGGTGGTAGTATGATGGAGATGTGAAAGAAGAGAGAGGCAGAAGGAAAAGCGGACTGTGGAGAGAGAGAGAATTGGGGTGTAGAGGGCAGGGTCTTTCCGTTTTTGTAATCAAGTTTGGGTTAGAGTTTAGTGTTGTGTTGGGGTTTGGATTCGGGTTGGGACTGCTTGTGTTTTATTTATTAAAGGGTATAATAGTCATTTTATAATTTTTGTTAAGTTTGTTAGCTTACCGTTACTTAGGGGAGTTTTAAGTGTAATATTTCAAATATAAGGAGATCTGTGTGATTAAGTGATAAACCTCAAAAGATATCGGTATAATTTATCCTTTTTCCTTGTAAGAAAATCAATAAAACAGAATATAAATACTTAATTTTCTCTAATGTTTCAGATATTTCTTTAAGGTTTCTCTAAACTAATAACATCAATAATAAACAAAAGTAAATAAAAAATAAAAAATTCAAAAATATTTCAGTAAATTTTGGTTAAAATGATTGTATTTGCTACTGAAGCTAAAATTATCTCTATCATCTTGTTTCTTTTAATGAGAGAGAGAGAGAGAGAGAGAGAGAGAGAGAGAGAGAGAGATAAAAACTCTTTTCTTGGAACAATCAGTTTCATACAGTTATGGTCATAAAAATATCAAACATGGCAATGCTCTTAAATTTTGGGCTGTGGTTCTGGACGTCTTCCCCAGAGAACCCAAGACCTCTTATAGCAAATGGAACAGAATGTTACTGCTTGCCATCTCAAAGCCTTCCACGATGCCTGGTTTAAGGAAACAAGGAAAAACATTGCTCAAAATTTGCACTATTCTCGTATCTGTAGCTTAGAACATTCATGGGTAAATAGCAATCGTACGCAATAATTAGGTCTGCCAAGGAAGAATCAATGATTTTCAAATTAGAAACCCAACGAGCTTACCTTGGTGTGGCATCAGATGACCTCCAAGAGGCTCACTCTCTCCTTCCCGCCCCCACGAATACCCCCAAGACCAAAAAAAGAAAAAACCACATTTTTTTCTTTTATTTTTCTCCGGAAGGAACCAGAGGCAGGAAAAGTAATAGTTATTTGCATAGTATATGAGCAATGTTAAATCAGACAGCAAAAGCCAAGGACATAAATCCAGCCTGTGCAGAAGGTGCACTAATGCATGATGATTGAAGCATTTAGGGTCTTCCATTCAGGCAACTGATGCTATGAACATAAACCCAGTTTACAAAGTCTGATTTGTGATTTTCCAACTCTTCTTAGGTCCCTAGAAAAAGATGTACAATAAGGTTAATGAGGTAGTACATTATAGTTTATGTTATACTTCGGTTTTTGCTACTGTCAATCTTCCTCCAAGGTAGGCAAGTTAACTCCGAGTCAAACATTACAGAAGTAAACAATTTCTGGGTTAACAGATGCAATATTGAATGCAGAGTCATCATTGTCAACTCCACGTTCATTCATAACCTCGTATCATTAGAAAAAGATCACAGCAATCAATATCACAATTGAAATGAGAATGGTATTCTCGCTCCAATTTCACAAATTCCAATTCTAACCACTAGGCACCCTGCATGCCGAAGATAAACTGCAAAACCGTGTACCTGTATGAATTGCACCAGCTAATATATCTCATCATCAGGGATGTCTGGTGTCAAGAATTTCCTCGGGTCTTTGCTGATTTCCTCATAACTCAGTGTAGATTTCACCCTTTCAGGCACAGGCTCAAGGGGAATAACGCTATCTCTATCAATAACCCCGTCAATGATGCCATATTCAACTGCTTCTATAGGAGACATGTAACGATCTCTGTCAATGTCTTTCTGAACTTGTTCAAAAGAGCGACCAGTGAAACTCGATATGATGCTCGTGACATTATTCTTGTTATGCATAACTTCACGGGCTTGAATTTCCACATCTATTGCTTGCCCACTTGCACCTCCAAGTGGTTGGTGTACCATTATTCGTGCATTTGGCATTGCAAAGCGCTTGCCTTTGGTGCCACCACCCAGGATTATGGAAGTTGTTGATGCTGAAATTCCCAGTGCAATTGTGGAGACATCAGCCCTCACAAGCTGCACGACGTCATAGATAGCCATTGTAGCACTGGTAAATGACAACAGCCAAAGAAAATCAGCAAAGAAAAAAGAAGAACAAGGGTAACAACTAATTCAGATTCTCTAATTAACAATACAATATGCTGCCACCGATGCAAACAAACTAAGCCGATTTGAGTATTTGGATGCCCAAGTTTGGTTTGGGTAATTTGAGAATGGTCAAGCTTAGCTCAAGTTCAAGCTCAAGTCAACACTAGACTTGGTTTTCAAACTCAGCATGATAGATACTCATTAACCTCACAACTCAAGAAGACCCAAAAGATTCGGTCTTGACCAACCACTGCCATACTCTTATTCTAAGGTTCAAAAGTCAAATTTGAATTTTTAAATGTCACATGAGTAAGTGAAAAAAGGCCCAACAAAGGAAATTATTCTCTAATCTATTATCCTTTATTGGAATGAAGGTACCGCTACGATCATATGCATGACAAAATGAACACAAGAATATTGAATGGTGGATGAGAATCCACGCACCTTTCCGTGCATGATGCTTCAACTTTGCTTACAGAAAGATTCAATGAATTCCTCATTTAAACACCTTGTTAATTCGATATGGCACAAAAGAATTACCATGCTGTCATATAGTATTTTCCACTGCTTCCATTGCTTGTTTTACTGCAGTTGCTTTTTATCTAGTGTCTCTAAGTCCTCCAACTATGCTACTTTTAGCTCACCTTTATCACACAGTATCAGTCTCCTTAATGCTTATCAGCAAACAACTCACAATTTGGCAATCTTACAGAACAACATAGTCACCAATAAGAAGTCATTACTACCTACAAACTTGCACTCCCTAGCTGCCATACCATCATGCCATTCATTTGTCTTTTCTTCACCCCCCCTCCCCTCTCTCCTTCTCTTAAGCTTCAAAGAACCTACTTCTTATCCTGCCACAGTATATGAGTCCTTCCAACTTAATTTTCCTTCCTGATATTTATGAGATAATCATGAGACCAATCATCTTTACCAACAATTTGTGTCCCCAAGCCTTTGCTGCACTTCACACGATCACTATCCAATACATGTCCCCTCAAACCTCACTTTCAAAACAAATATTGCCATCCTATACATTAAATGGTCATACATGGAGCATATCCATTAACTTGTAGCAAAATGTATCCAAACCTAATAGTCCTACTCCCTCATTAAACCCTATACCAAGATTCCCATGTGAAATCTTTTATTTGCATATCGTAATTCCACTATAAATATGTGATTATAGATGCATCTATCTCCAATTTTTAACTGCAAACATTATACCATCGGTTCAATGGAAAATTAAACCTCTTATCCCCCTCCTCTTCCCAATAAGGAAAAGTATAAAAGAGACGCTTCAACCACTTAGGTGCGAAAGTAAAGATCCAATGATATTATTTTAACGATCTTCAAAATCTCACACTCTATATATACAACTATGTGTTTCAACATTATCTCACAACTACCCAAAAGTTATCCCTCAATGAGTGTGCAGTATGTGGTGGAAACATTCCGTTGTAGAAGACAAGATTAAACTTTCGGCAACCAAGCTGCTAACGCTATCTAAACAAACAAACAAACACCACAAAAATAACTCATATGAAAAAAAAAAAAAAATTAACTATACCCATATTAATTTATATTTAAAATCTTGCTTAACATATGGAAAATGTACAAAAACATTCACTGTTTTTATTTAACTTAACGAAGAAAAAATGTTCGCAATCATTTGATACAATATACAGAGGAAATTGCCTAACATACATATTATCAATTTATGCAATAAACAATCAAAATTGAACCAAACATCAGTCATAATTAATAATATGTTCGTACCTCAAAGACCCACCAGGAGAATTGACAAATAGTCTAATATCTTTAGTTGGATCTTGAGCATCCAACAGAAGAAGCTGACTGATAATAGCGTCAGCAACAAAATCATCAATGTTGTTCCCTAAAAAAACAATCCTTTCCCTCAGCAACAGTCCCATGGCATCGGACTCGGCGCCGCGCATCGCGGTGGCCGGAGTCTGCGGAGCCGAGGCTAAGAGGAGAGAGAGATTACTGGGTTCTTCGAGGTCGAACACAAGACTAGAATTTGGGGTTTTGGAGTTGGACTGTAAGATGGGTTGCTGAGAAGTGAGTGAGGATTTGAGAGGTGGTGGTGTATATGGGCGGAGAGAGAAACTGATTGATTTGGAAAGAGAGTGACGGAGGTTTTGGGGTGTGTAGGAGGAGAGAGAGGGAGGGGAGAGATGAGCAGAGAGAATAAGTGAGTCCATGCCGCAGTGGAGAGAGACAGAGAGCTGGACCGGGTTGGTAAATGGACGATGCACCGTGGGTTATTCACAACTCATGGGTGTGTTTGGATGGATACGCGGAGTGGTGGTTAGATAGGATATCAAAAATATAATCTTGCATATTCAAGTCAAATTCGATCAAGCTCTGGATTGGATATGTATTCATGTCAATGTTTGGTAAACTAATTTTATGGACATGTCCATAGGATCCACTATCAAAAGTGATTTAAAAATAATAATATGATATGTTTTGACTATTACACCTTTTAACCAATTCAATTCTATCTTATGTTTGGATCAAAAATAGATGAAATTATCTTAGAAACTTTTTTTTTTTTTTGCCAAAATCTCTTGAACATTACCCTTTTTGGAGCTTGCAGACGCCACTCCTCCTACACTCAAAGCAATTTTTTTTTTTTTCAATCTCAATTGTACAACACTCTTGAACTTCCACAAATCAACAACCATAATTAATCTTTCATAATCCACTAATGAATTTTCAAATCTTTATTCAAAACTTAAACCAACGAAAAAAGACTAGCGTGTCAATCTTCAAAGATCACCAGTTCAATTGTCAGGTTCATCAAAAAATCATATTACATCAAATTTATGCTAATAAATTGAATAATGGACTCAACTACACAATTAAAAAAAATGAAAAAATCGGAATAGACCACCCCACAAAATCAAAAAAAAAAAAAAAAACAAAGCAAAATCAGATTTTGGCCCAACTCGACAAAACCACCAGCATCTTCAATAGACCACCCCACAACCGGAGAAAGAGAGAGAAAGTAAGAAAAACCAACACTTCTCAAATCCACCACAATTGAAACCACATCTGCCTCCACCACCACTGAAACCACCTCCGCCTTCACCACCACAGCCAAGGCTCAGAAGTAGTGGCTTTCCCTAGAAATTCAAAAGAAAAGTCGTCAGCAGTCAATATTCTACCACCCTCACCCCATGGAGAGCCCTTAGCTTTCATACCACAGCCAAGGCTCAGACCAAGACCCACATAGTGACCATTGGCCATGAGATCGAAGCAGATTTGGATCTCCACAGTGAGTCAGATCTGCTTCCATCTCGGTCTAGAGAATGAGAGAGAGACATTTACTAGAGACCAGCAGCCAAGACGTCTTTAGCTTCTTTTTCATCGTCGTCACAGCCTGTCAACCAAGCCTTGAAATGAGAATGAAGAAAGAGAAAGAACGTTATCGAGAAACGAGAGGGGTAAACAAGTAATTACCCAGACTTATCCAGTCGGTTGGGATTTAAACCCAGGGGGAAAGTGGGTTAATTTTAACCCAGGAGGGTTAATTTTTACTGTAGTAGCCGGGTCAAGATTGAACCCGAGATTTATATCCTACCTCACTTTTGCCTTTCCAAACAAAGAATTTGTGGCCCATTGCATTATTAACCTCTATTTATTGGTGTTAACTCACCTTATCCTATTACCCAAACACACCCGCAACGGGTAATTTTGAAGGAGGAAAATATAAAGGGGTTGTACATGAATTTAATGAAATTACAGAGAGTATATTATAGTTTTCAAAATGACAATTTGCCCTTGTAAGAGTTTGTTGCTCTAAGGGCACCACTTCTTGTTTATAATTTGCCTATATTGCTTTTTCTTGTATCCAATCACTTCTACAACCAAGTACCCTTTACTCCTTGTTTGAATCAACTTAGGATAAGATATGATTCTATAGAAAAGAATAAACTTAAAACTATTCCAAATACCATCCTTTCTTCCACCTTCATGTATTTCTTCTTTCTTTTTGATTTGCTTATACACGCACACATTCATGTATTTCTTCTCTCTTTTTTTGATTTACTTATACACGCACACATTTAGACATGTATAAACATAGATGCACACACATAAGTGCCCAAATCACTTTTTTTCTCCCTCGATCTTTCTATAGATCTCTTTCAATCTAATAAAGTTCCTCAATCTATCTATTATCTCTCTCTCTCTCTCTCTCTCTCTCTCTCTCTCTCAATCTAAATATATCCTCTATTAGTGGGTGTAATTGTGACTATATGTGTGAGAAAGAGTTTTGTATGCGTGTGGTGGTTGCGGTAAATTTGAGAGATGGAGATGATGGCGACAAATCAAGGGTGGGACTGGATGTGGAACAGGAGAAATTGGAGGAAGGAGGCGGGGGGGGGGGGGGGTTGAGGTGAGGTGAGGGGAGGGGAGGGGAGGGTAGTATAAGGTAGTTGGTTGTGAAGGTATATCGGGACATTTTAGGGGGCGAGTTGATGTATATGGAAGCAGTTTATATTAAATTGGATTTGGGTTTGAGTTGGTATTAAGTATGGACTGAGTTCTACACTAGGATAATTTGATGTGTTTTTATTAGAATAAAGTTGACACTAAGGACAAGGAATAAGATGATCATAACAATTTTCGTTAGTTACCCTATGAAACACATATTTAAACTGTCGAGATATAAAATAACTAGTTATTGCCTGTGCCTGAAGGCACAAAGTAATAAAAAATAATAAACAATAAACATATTTGTATTCATATCCAAAATCAAATCACAAACATAAAAGAAAGATAAATGAATTTAAGTATCGATTATAGTGGAGTGAGAGGTGGTGGTGGTAGGAGACGGTGATGGTTGTGGTGGGTGGCAATAACCGTGGTGGCGGTGATGACGGCGGCAGTGGTGGCGGCGGCGGTGGTGGTAGAGGTAACGGTGAGGCGGTTTCAAACACTGTTATTTTTTTTAAAGTACTTATGATAAATAATTTCTAGAAGTACTTTTAAAAAATCACTCCAAACACACCCTTAAGGCCCTATTTTTCCTATTAAATTTAGGGTGTTAATATTAGCCGTTAGATTTACTTTAAAGTAAAATTTAAAACGATCTCAACCGCGAATAGCAAAAGTCATTTTGTTTATCTTTTGAAATTTGAATTGTAAGCTACTTTATTATATAGATTTTGGAAGCAATGGGAGTACTATATACAATTTTAAGAAACTATGGTCTAACACTGGGTGATAATAAAAAAGCTCTTACTAGTCAAGTAATAATTTGCTTAAATTTAACGACTTTCTATCGCGACATATATAATGGGAGTACTATATATATATGTGTGTGTGTGTGTATATATATACACATATTTTGTACTAATTAGTATGTCAAATCGAGTTTAAACTAAGCTAAAAAATGAGTTTACATATGTGCTCAAACTTGATTCATTTGTCACAAGCCGAGCGTGAATAATTTGGTTCATTTTAAGACTAAACCCAACGAGGCTTGATGCATCATGTTTTCCATTTTGATTACAATAATTTTTGTCTGAAATTACTTCATGTTGTCATATTCATTACTGTGGTGTTAGCCCAGTAACATATTCATGGTATTAGCTGAGGGGAACACTGCAGCTCTATGAATCCTAAGACAAGGGATGGGTTACAATTGCTTCAGGTATGGCACAAAAAATGTTGTAACTACTCCATGAAAGCCCTCCTCCAACTTCAGGATGCTGCTGACAAATAAATGAGACCAAAACAAGTCCATTGACAATTTAAGAGCGAAGGCCTTCTTAAGTTGCTTGGAATTAACGAGTCTCTTCTGAATAAGAAGCAGATAAATACTATGTCCTCTCGACCAGGTCATCGAAATATCGCAAAGATCTCTAAATTTTGTCATAAAGATGACAATTATAAAGATCTATGTTCGTGCTAAACCAAATTCTAAGTATAGAACTCGTTCACAGCAGAAATGACATCTAGTTGCCCCTCAACAACCAAAGTATCTCCAACTATGAAGCCTCTCAGTTTGTCATGGAGATCTACCAGCGAGACGGCCTCGGGAAAACCCCAGCTGGTGTTCAGAACAGATAACCAACAATGACCTTTGAGAAAAAATAAAAAGGGTAGTTTTTAGACAAAGTGAACAAACTAATTCTAAAACATACACTAAAAAAAAGAAAGATGATGATTTCATGAAAAAGAAAAATTTGGAATGTGCTATATATTATGTCTATATGGAAAAAAAGATGATGCTTGTTGATTGTTCATCAGCTGTGGTAGAGAATCTATATGGAAAAAAGAAAATGTTTGAGGGAGAGGCAGTGTTCACCTTTAATTTCGCAGTGTTTGTCATTGAGTCGGTCTTTCAGCCGCAAAGTGAACTCTACATATATTTTACGCTTACTTGGAAGGGTTCCAGAATCAGCTAAATTTAGAAAGACAGACAAGCTGTTGCCCTCTCCAGTGTTACATCCTCGGGGGTAAATGCTTATCTTCCTGTATCAATAAAGACAGCCACAAGTATGAAATAATTCCAGCAATTTGTGGTACTAAACCTCATTTACACTAACATGCCAAGGCTCATACCATTTGTGCTTTCCAATAGAGAAAACTTCAGATTCCAAGACGTGGGCTTTTAATTTCGAAAAACTTGTGATCTCCCAAGTGTAAGTATTGTTAGAAGGCACCTTCATCATAGAAAGACACTCTCCTCTACCAGTAGACTTAATAACATAAACCTCAGCCCCAAATGCACAGGAATCATCAACAAGGTACCCATTAGAAGCATCATTGAAAGTATCAAGGGAAAGTAATTTGGCAAAACCGCATTCAGTCTTCAACCTGTGGAAGCGGCTTATACTCCCATCAGCATCTACATATAGCAGTGCATAATCATTAAAACTTTGATGGCAAGCATGTAGAAGTAAATCAATTATGGGAAATGCTACCTTGGATAGTCAGGTACTTGTCTCTTATTTGATCATACACAAACAACTTGAAGTTGACATTAACTTCCCAACCAGGAGGTAAAGTATCTGTCCTCGATATTGCCAAGTAGAGAGAGATGTGTCCTTTTCCATTGTCTTTGTCTAGTCCGTTCGGGTATAGACACAATTTCCTGCAACCAACGCAGAGTAGATAATAAGAAAACATATATTGGACCAATAAAGCAAAAAGACTTCAACATAGGCAAGAAAAGTGAGGATTTTCAATTCTACTCACCATGCGTAGCCACCTGATACAAAGTCACCCGATTCATATCTTTTCTCTAACGTGTTTGAAAGCAATGAGAATGATTGAATTTGAAATAGGTAGTCTGCTGGTGGAACTGTTCTCACTGTTCTTGAATGTGCTGCACATTGTTAAGAATACTCATAACAATTCTTATGCTATCGCTAAGGATTTATTGGAAAAAAATGTTTGATAAGAAGGATTTATTGAAAATTCACTATGCTATGAGGTTAAATAGATTTCCCTTAAAGCTGATAAGCAATGAAAACAGGGAGTAGTTACAACAAATCCCCTAGTACTTGCGTGTGGGTACATATGATATGACTTCCCCCAACTGTGATTCACATACTAAACCACCCCTCAACTTGTGGACAAACCATCAAACTAACGTTTTCTGTGTAATTCAACTGTACACTTTTCACACGCACCGCTGAGTATTGACAGAACAAATTCACCTACATCTACCGCTTAGAGGACCATTCTGCTCTCTTCAATCCTGGGCAGGTCAATTCAGCTCGCCCCACAATTGTCTCTCTGCACACTCCTTTATGACTTTCGGCATCAATCCCGCCTCTCTCTAAATTCCTCAGTTCTCCCTCTCCCCCCCCCTCCCCCCCTATATATATATATTTCTCTTTCCTTGAAGTTTCTATTACATACATAATTCTTGGAATTTGGTTTCTATCGCAAAATATACAGCGAAGATCAGGGTTTTTTCAGACTGTGATTGTGAATTCTGTAGGAAAAATTTGTCTGAATTATCATCGATCCTCTATCTGGTACTACTGAAGAATTTTTTTGAAGCCACTTTGATGATTGAAATGGTTTTGACTAAGAAATGTTAGGGTTTACAAACAGCAGCGGTGATTGATGGGTGGGCAACAGTAGAGGAGAGGGTGCACAAAGGTGATTGTTTGGTGTGTAACCGTGATAAGTGGTGCATGAAGAGAAATTTATTTTGGTTCTTGAGATTCTCAATCGCTCTTTTCAGTGGGGAGGAATAATATGTGAATGGTGGTTCCTATTTTTACTTACAGTAGCACATGTTCTGAATTTATGTCTAATAAAACTCTAGTGCCATTAGGAATAGGTTTATTTTATTAGAGTTTGAGAGGAAACTAGCATCCCTTAATGGTTTAGGACGTGTTTTAGCTTATACACACGTGTGAGGGAGGAGTTCTAAATACAGTGCTATTGCCGAAGGAAAGCTTTTGATACAAGTAGCAACAATATAACTCTTTCTTCCTACCACAAAGAGCATCTTATTTATGCCAAACCAGAGCATACATCAATTAAAACATTGTCCACCCTTCACAGAGACCTTTACATATAAGCATGTGCAACACATTAAATTAAACTACTGATGGAATGGAAGGTCGATTCTTATTATTGCCAATGCCAACCACAAATAAGTCTTATTCAATATGTGAAATCCATGTTGTAATTGTGTATATATAGCATCTCAAAGAAAATATGAACTGGAAAACATGAGCTTCTATATATCTATCTACATATATAATACAATTAGGGTGGGGGCTTTGGAAGCCTTCCCTCCCCATTTCTTAAATTTGGGTTTATTTTTTAGTAATTACCCTAAAAACTAAGTCCAATTTTTTCTTTTTCTTTTTCTTTTTTTCGAACTTTTTGATCAGTAACTAACTAAGCCCAAATTTACAGCAAAACCCTTCAGAAGCCTCTATCACCATGCTCAGACTTTCGAACTGATTGACATCTACCCATATATGCGTTTCTACAAAGACGAGCACAACGGAGTGATTAATTTACTTTAATTTTTCGTTTTTTTCTTTTTTTTGAGCTACTGATGTGGTTCTATATGAGAAACCACAAACGCATAAACAGAGAGAGAGAGAGAGAGAGAGAGAGAGAACCAATTGCATCGTCATTGAAGGACTCCTCTTCCTTGACTGTCGCATTAGTTGCAATTGAGGAACGATGATAAGGTCTTCTTCTCCTCGGCATTTTACTATGAGACAGGCGTTCTTGCACGTACTTGGCTGAAATCCCTAATTATGTCCACTTCATCTTCAACCACACACTTACTAAGTAGTAATCGACCATTATTACACTTGCTCAAACCCAGGGTTTGTGGGTCCTATTGATAAAAAAAAAAATCGACGATAAGTCCATAAACATTGATAATTTTTATTAATTCAACGATTATAATAAAATTATATATTAGATAAATAAATTATATTAAAATTCTAAGTCTAAATAACATTATAGATATCAAATTCATCATTAATTTGATAACCACATTTAATAAAAAAAAGTTGATCAGCACATCTTTCCCTTATTAGTCTTCTAAATTGATGGATATAAATAAATGCACCTTGAACTAAATTAAACTTTATATATGTCTTATAAATGGAGGTGGCAATTAGTGTCATATTGGCTGTTGTTAGTGTCAAATATCAATCCAACCTATTTATTATGTAAATTTTGTTAATTAGATCAATTTTAGAATTATGTCGTGTCAAGTTCGTATCGTAAAAAAATTAAATAGAGCCACTAAGTCTTTAAGAAAAGTCCTACACAAGTTAAATCAGTCATTGAGGGTTTGAAATCATCTCTAATGGAAACTCAAACTCTTATCTAAAAAAAGATAAAAAGCTTGATTTTATATAGTGGAGAAATTCAAATTTAAAGAAAAAGAAACTCAAATTTAAAAGAGGAAAAAATATGAGTATTAGATCTTTAAAGGAGGGGGTAATCTTACCATTAAAATTTTGAATATGAATTTGAGTGAAAAAAAGAATCTCTCTTTATTTGATATAGGTATGAGTTTAGTATTAGAAAAGATTTTTAAGAGTTTTTTTTACCTAAATTTAAATTTGTTGAGTTTAAAAAAAAAAATAAGGATTAGAGATTCTCTGTTGTTCGGCCAAGGGTTGGCGGGAATGTTCGCACACCGACACTGGTTCCCTTCTAGAAGTGTGTGTGGGTGATGAGCAGTTGATTGCCTTTCATCAGATGCTTACATTTTGCAATCGGTGCCTTATCTGACGCAGTGGAACAAGTGGAGATAAAGGAAACACACGTATAAAATAAAAGTATTTTGAATTCACAAAGAAAGGAACCAGAGAATATCTTTAAAAAAAGTATATTATTCAATGAATAATTCATATTATGTAAGAGAATATATATAGGAATGGCCAAAACCCTAATCGTTCTCATAATAAAAGCAAAATTCCTAATTATATGAAAATTATCAAAAATAAAAAATTACAATCTAACTAATTAACATAAATGCATGTGTCATCTAGAGTCTAACAAAACTTACGGCATTTAATTCAAAATCTCCTATGATTTATTATTAATTTTTGAATACTTTCTTAAAACGACAAAAACTTAGTTTTGATGGCCTAAATAATGGAATTTTGTCAAAAACTAAAAGAGCTCATAACAAAGTGATGAGTCTTGATCGTTGACCTAATTCGGATCAAACACAACTGAACTCAATCAATTTTGAGTGCGCGCCGATCTTCTTGTTCTTAGTAATCAATTATTACCAGTTCTACATCATTATCTAAGAATGCATTCTCTATTTCTATGGCAGCCCCGGGTGAGAAGTACAAGAATGAATTCTATTCTGGGTGTTAAGTTTGGATTTAACAGAAAACCACAGGATAAATGACCTGATGGCCAGTCCTTCTCCTGAACAAACTAGCCTATACAAAGGCACTTGAGGACTTACATTCCTTAATTTGTTCCCAGACAGGGGTGCCGGGCACATCACCTATCATGATTTAATGAAGCTCCATGAATACTTAGATTCTTTAGGACGACTTCTTTCATCATGAAAAACCTCCCCTTATCATGATTTAATATTATAGTATCAATCATCGACTCAAAAAATAATACAACATGTCAATGATGACATCACGAATAATATCAAAGAACACCCACAACATTATAGATAGAAGTTTTAACATGATAACTGATTCAAATCGATCGCAAAATGACATCAAAAAATATTTTGGTACTTGGTGACGACCAAACCAACTAAGATGTCTCTGAAGTAAAGAGTCGAGTAAAACTTAAAGTTTGCACAAAAAACAAAACAATATCGTAATGACAAGTACCAAGTCCAATTCGAGTCATATTGTACTCAACTGAATCTTTGAACCATGTCCCTTTAAATATAAAAAGGGCTGTCAAAGCGAATAACCTAAAAGACATAGCCTCCTTAATCACAGATACAAGGCCTTTCTTTTTTCCAATACATACAACACCTATTAAACAGACCGGCAATGTAGATTCAACTAATCAATATGTCTGGATACGGCAAAATCAGGACTACTCTATGTCAAATAAGTTGCAGATGAACAAAAACATATAACTAAGATATGTAAGTTATGTCACAAAAGAGTAGAACTAGGATTCATCTATCCGAACGCCTTTTTCCTTTTTCCAGTAATAAGATTAGACAACAACAAAATAACGGGATCAAAAGAAGAAAGGAAAATATTAGCTAAGTAAGCATGACATGTACAACCCCTCTAAGTAAGCTCAAGCTTCTTCTCTAAGAGAACTCCTTCACAACAGATATGGCATCAATTTGCCCTTCGATGACCAAAGTATCTCCAACTATGAAGCCCTTCGATTTGTCATGGAGATCGACCAACAACACAACCTTATTGAAACCCCAAATGTAACTCTCAGTACAGAACCAGTTGTGAACTGTCATAGAAAGTCAAGAGGAAAAAATTTAGAGAAAGTAAACAAATAAATTTTGACACGTACATTACAAACACAAAAGACAATAATTTTATCAAGAAAAAATAGGGAATATCTCACATAATGTCTATTAGACTAGGGGTAACCCCAGCATGAAGACACGGTGCAATATGAATGATTTTGAGAAGGATGTTGGTGGCCGTTGGATGAGTCTATTTGAGACCGACGAATGGGCTTATTGAAGCCTGCTTTGTTTTATATGCTTGTTCAGCTTGTTCGCAAGCTGAAGTTGAGAATCTATATATGAAAATGAAAAAGTTAAGAGGGAGGGGGGGCTTCACCTTTCATTTCATGGTGTTTGCCTCTGAGTTGGTCTTTTACCCGAAGTCTGGATTCTACATATAGTTTTCTCTTAGTTGGAACAGTTCCACAATCGGCCAATTGTAGAAAGGCTGACAAGCTGTTGCCCTCTCCATTACTGGATCCTTTTGGATAAATTAGTATCTTCCTGCATCAATATAAGAGAGCCACATATAAGAATTTGTTCAAGCAATATGTGGTGCTTCTAGAATTACACAATTAAGTGTAACATTCTGAGCCTCATACCATTGGTGATTTCCAATAGAGAAAACTTCAGATTCCAAGACGTGGTCTTTTAATTTTGAAAAACTTGTGATCTCCCAAGTGTAAGTATTGTTAGAAGGCACCTTCATCATAGAAAGACACTCTCCTCTACCAGTAGACTTAATAACATAAACCTCAGCCCCAAATGCACAGGAATCATCAACAAGGTACCCATTAGAAGCATCATTGAAAGTATCAAGGGAAAGTAATTTGGCAAAACCGCATTCAGTCTTCAACCTGTGGAAGCGGCTTATACTCCCATCAGCATCTACATATAGCAGTGCATAATCATTAAAACTTTGATGGCAAGCATGTAGAAGTAAATCAATTATGGGAAATGCTACCTTGGATAGTCAGGTACTTGTCTCTTATTTGATCATACACAAACAACTTGAAGTTGACATTAACTTCCCAACCAGGAGGTAAAGTATCTGTCCTCGATATTGCCAAGTAGAGAGAGATGTGTCCTTTTCCATTGTCTTTGTCTAGTCCGTTCGGGTATAGACACAATTTCCTGCAACCAACGCAGAGTAGAAAATAAGAAAACATATATTGGACCAATAAAGCAAAAAGACTTCAACATAGGCAAGAAAAGTGAGGATTTTCAATTCTACTCACCATGCGTAGCCACCTGATACAAAGTCACCCGATTCATATCTTTTCTCTAACGTGTTGAAAGCAACGAGAATGATTGAATTTGAAATAGGTAGTCTGCCGGTGGAACCTCTCTCAGTGTTCTAGAAAGTGCTGCACATTGTTAAGAATATTCATACCAATTCTTATGCTATTGAAAAGGATTTATTGAAAATTCACTAAGCTATGAGTTTAAATAGTTTTCTTTTAAAGCTGATAAGCAATGAAAACAGGGAGTAATTACAAAAAATACCCTAGTACTTTCGAACTGATTAACATCTACCCATAAATGCATTTCTACAAATACTAACACAACAGATTGATTAATTTCTTTTAATTTTTCATTTTTTTTTTTTGAGTTATTGAAGTGGTTCTAATGAGAAAGCACAAAAGCACAGACATAGAGAGAGAGAGAGAGAGAGAGAGAGAGAGAGAGAGAGAGAGATTACCAACTGTATCGTCATTGATATGCAGAGAATTGAAGGACTTATCTTCCTTGACTGTTGCATTAATTGCACGTGAGGGTCTTCTCCTCGGCATTTTATTATGAGACAGGCGTTCTTGCACCTACTCCGATGAAATCCCCAATTGTGTCCACTTCATCTTCAACTACACACTATATATACAGCAATAGTAATCCACTATCAATAATATTATTTCGATCTAACATAACCTAATTCATCACTCATCTAACATAACTGGTTATGGGGGTTGTAACTTGTCAATTCAATAATTATTAATAATTTGATCAATAAATTATGTCAATCATTTGGTCAAAATCTTAATCAAATTTGCTTACCAAAACTATTGGATCGGTGGTTACATAATGCTATTTGGGCGTGTTTGGGTTGCCATGGCAGGATTGAGTTGGATTGGTTTTTGAACCCAATCTCATCCAACCCAATTCAAAGTTGTCCAGCTTATTTTCGATCCAATGCACATTATCCAATCCAATCCTTGATTTGGAGAAAAAATATGTGAACTGTGGACCCATGCACATGTCCAAATCAATGAAAATGAAATGACCATTGCACCCTTTCTACGAAAAAATAATCCAATCCGATACCAAGTTTAGAATCTTTATTGTTCCTTTGGGATCACAGGCAGCTTCATAATTTTTTTGTTACATTTTGTTACATTTAAATGTAATCCTACAATTGATCCAATTTTGGAATGCTTCAAATCTTTGCTAAATGTAGATGCTGGCCAATTATGAAGGATACCCGAGAGGTGCACTTATGAGAAGCAGTGACAATTGTCAATGGTAAATAAATTGTATATAACATCCAGTAGTTCAAGATTCAGACACTTGAATGATATCATAGTGCACATAAGTTAAAAGCAAATGTTGTGCTCAGAGCTAAGCTTCGGATAGAGACAAACATGGAGAAAGAACGAACAGAAAAATGTAAAGATATATATATATATATGCTTGCTGGGAAGTGGACAACGACGGAGAAAGGGAGAGGCGTCGGGGAGAGAGAACAAAAAAAAAACAGTAAATAAATAATTTAAACGGTAAAAAAAAAATTGGGCATTGCCGGACATGGCCTACACGTCGTCGGAGATATATATGAGAGAGAGAGAGAGAGAGCATACCTGAGGATACCCAGCTGCTGGAGGGGGTGAGGTGAGGAAGATACAACAAAGTTACAAAAGGGTAAGATTTCATTTAACCTAACCATTTACTGTTCAAGCCTTTGTGGGCACAAGGGTAAAAACAGCATTAAGCCTTTCGGTAAGAAAATTCGGATAGCTGGTCTGAATCCCACACGACCCGTGGGTTTAAAACTAATTTTATTTAAATTTTAAATTATTAGATACATATACATACATCTATATAATAAAGTATAATATAATTTAAATCTCCAAAAATAAAGAAAATAACTATATTTTAAATGATTAGACGCACATATCTATATAATAAATCAGCTAGCAAGTTGAATATTTATCTCCTATACATTTTTCCTTCAAAAAAATCACATTACCCGATTCTATCACATGTTCAATTATTTAATATTAAGTTAATTTGTAGTTTAACACAACTTTTATTTCATACATGATAGTGTACACATGTTGAAAAAAATTTATCGAGTTATGCATTTTAAGAAAATTTTGATGATATTTTAAAGAAATTAATTTTAAATGAAGTAAGCAAAAAAATTAATTTTAAATTTGGTAAAGTGGGATCAATTTTTTGAACGCCAAAATTTTATATTTCATCGTGCATTCAAGCATGGGTTATGACTAATACATCTATATAATAAAATACAATACAATTCAAATGTCAAAAGATAAATAAAATGACTTTTACTTTTCACGATTTAGATCTCTTTAAATTTTACTTTAAATTTAATTTAACGACTAATATTAATACCCTAAATTTAATAGAAAAAATAAACCCTTATAATCTAATACAATACAGATAAATAAAAGACAAAACTAAATAAGGTATTAAAATAATACGTAATTTTATCTAGCGTTTGACAATACACAACATAAACGTTAGATATTAGTTATTTAAGTCAATTAGTTGTTTGGTTAGGACATTATTTCATGATATTAATATTGAATTAACAAAAATACCTTCAATCAGTGTTTGTTACATTGATGACAACTGAATTTTATCAGTTAGAGGGGTTTATAATAGTAAATGTGTAGAATAATACATTTCAGTTGGATTATAATACCACCCCTTTTGATGGTATTAAAATATCTCCATAATACAAGTCTATCTTACAAAAAATATACGATAAGTATGCGATTAGTATACGTTTTTTTAAATTAACACGGTATAAAGTAGTAGGCCTGATTAAATAAAAAAAATAGTACATTCTAATATTTAATCCCCTCATAATACGTCTACCAAACGAGCCATATATTTAGTATAAACCAATATGCAATTAAATAAGGTATAATTGGTATTAAAATACAAAATGACAAGAGTGTCCTTATAACTTCAAGATTTATGCATTGATGTAGGATATTTTTGTCTTTTTAAACCTGGTATTATACGCTAGTCCCTCTTCCATTGGGTCTATGGTTTTTCAAACCTTGATCTTTGGATCAAGTGGAATAAAATTGTAGACCAACTATTACTGTCACTATGAATTAAAATTAAATCAATTGTTCAATGTCATCCTATACTATACTTAAACCAAGACCAAGCATGCTCTTAGAGTTTGTTGTAAAGCTCCATTTGACCCCATTACTTGCCGCTGAATTAGGAGAGCATATAGGTACATCACCTATCATGATTTAATGAAGCTCCATGAATACTTGCCCAACTAAGATGAAAGATGAAATATCCGACGAGTTGAATTTACATAACTAAGAGTAGTGGTGTCAAAATACGACACAATAAAATTAGAGAGTTTGAATCTTTCTTAAGTCACCCGTTTCGTAAACGCGTAGACCTGACACGATTAATAAACAAATCGAATATAAGTAAAATCAATCAAAAGAAATATACGACCAGTGTACATGATTCATACGCGACACAAACCTGATATGACACGATTCGTTAAACATGAATTAATAAACAAATGAAACATGGGTGAAGTATTTTTTTGACACAAACTCGCTAAAACCCGACATGAATCCGCTTTGACGCTATACAATTAACAAGCCTAACTAAGAGCATTGAAAGCCAAACCAATATTGCAATATTATTGCTGTCTTTATGCAATTATATCGAAGGTGATGATCGATCAACTGCGTCCAAAGGGAGTTATCACCAAGAATAACAATAATAATTACAATGGTATCAAATGCTCTGGTATTTTTTCCCTCTGCGACATCCAAAAAAGCCACATAAAGTCGATCAAAAACTAAGTGAAATTTTATGTAATCTGAAGAATTTCATTCATTCCATTCAAAGCACATGGATTACTTTTTGTGGTAATCGTCATAAACAACTATGTCAGGTTACAGAGCTTAGTATCGAGTATAACATTCAACAACTATTGATCATGCACACACAGCATTTCAGAAAAATTTAGCCTCCACTTATGGGAGGTATTATTGCCAATTCGTCTCCATTCTTTACAATTGTTGATTCGGATATATATTCCTCATTTAGAGCCAGGACCATGCAGTTACTAATCTCTTTCAAGCTTGGAAACTTGGACATCAGCTCGTACAAGCAATTCTCGGCAGTGCTACCAGATGCAACCACCAATGGCATGTCAGTCAAGCCAGTGACATCTCTCGCCCGAGCAAAGAACAGAACCTTGATCTCAACAGATGTATTCTCGTTTCCCTCGTGTGTACTATCCACATTTTTACTTGTATTTTCTGTTCCCATGGCATCCATAAGAGGAGATACTGCCACCGGATAAGATGAAAGTGAGCACATGTTTGCTGCAACTATAACATTTCACTCAGTTTTTATTGTAAAGCATACTGAAGAACAATACAATTGAAAACACAATCATGCAGCAAGAACAATGTACTGTACAAGACAATATCACCCAATTTTAGTTCACATATGATTTGAATATGTAAAGTTCCACAGTAACATGCACTATGAAGTATTTCTAAATAAATGGATGATCAATTTCTTCTCATTTTTGAGGTATCTATAATATAAAACAGGACAGCTTCAACAAACAAATCTAACGGTCTCAAATCAATTTATCCAAAGGCCACTAATATCCCTCTCATTTCCCCCAAATTCATCATTTTTTACCCACAATTTTTTTCAAAAATCTGACCTCTCCAATCACCTCACCTGTCAGACAGCCATCCTTCTGCTGCCTTCCCTCCATCTTTTTTTTTTTTTTTCTCCCTTCTGTCAGACAAGCCATTCCTCTCCTTTATCTCTTCTGTTTCTTCTTTTTTTTCCTCCCCCTCTCTCTGTTACGCCCCAGCGAAAGCACCACCACCACTGCTAACCCCTCCCAAGTATCCCTCTTATCTCTCTCTCTCTTTCTCACACACACACACAAAAACACACACTAAGAAAAGTCGTGGCGAAAAATTAAGCATAGTTTATGTAATCATTTTCAAACAATCTAAACTTAGTTCTGCTTCGGATTTGGGAGGCCACATTTTCCGTGTTTTGGGTTTGAGCTTCCAAGGCTGAAGATTCTTCATTTCGTGTACATAGACTGTGGAACATTGGCTACAAACTCCACATTTGCTGATTCTAGATACAGAAAGAAGGTGAAGGTTTCTGGGATTTTCACATTTGGGTTATGATATTTGTTCATTTTGGTGAAATGGGTCTCTTGCATTTTGCATTGGAATGTTAATGTGATGGTACTTACATCATTGCATGTGAATGTTTGTGCTGGGTTTTTGGTACTTACATCATTACATGTGAAATGGGTCTCTTGCATCTTGAGGTTCTTGGTAGTTTTTGTTGATTTTGGTATCTGGGTTTTTGTTGAGCTTGTGTTTGGTGATCCGGGTTTTGCTATAAAATGTGACTGGTGATCT
The DNA here is from genome assembly GCA_951799425.1 of Ilex aquifolium. Classification (NCBI taxonomy): domain Eukaryota; kingdom Viridiplantae; phylum Streptophyta; class Magnoliopsida; order Aquifoliales; family Aquifoliaceae; genus Ilex; species Ilex aquifolium. Next base: position 198,082 of record OX637392.1, on the reverse strand, counting down.
GTGTTTTGCTCTACAAGTTCTTGATTGTATGGTTTTGCACAAATTCTATTTGATAATTAGGGGTTGATTCTGATAATGGTTTTGTGTTTTGGGCTTGTGTGTTTGATGAGATGGACGAAAGTTCGGCATACACAGGTGATTTAATGTTGTCTTACACCGGGAAGTGTTCGTGGGTTCTGCTCAAGATTAGATTTTGGGAAGGTGCCTGGTGAATTTTGAATGAATTCAAAGTTGGGATGTAAATATGTGGCGAATTTGAAATCAATTGATAATTGTTTATAGATTTTGACTTGGTTATAGATTTTGCTCTACAAGTCATATGTATTTCTCTCATTGTCTTTGCCAAGATGAAAAATTGTTGATTTTTGAGCGTGAGTGACCTCGATATGAATGTTTATGTAAGGATGAAATTTTTATTTTTTAATTTTTTTTTGCAACTAACTTCCATGGAGTGTGTATTATTTTTGGCATTCTCAATATTAGGTTTTATGCACGTTGGGTATGATAACGTGTTTGTACTTTTCCTTCAATGAAAAGAATTCGCACTTTGTTAGAGAGCAAGTGCAATTCTCACGTCTACTACCCCTCTCACTTCTATTGCACTCTCTCACTTCTCCCTCTCTATCACATCTTTCATCTCTATTGTCCTTCTATCTTCTTTTATTTTTGCCTCTCTCGCAACTCATTCGATTTCTATGTTCTTAGCTTTCGAATATTTTTTGTGTGCCATAGCATTGTGTTTGTGTTTGGAAAATTGCTTTCGAATCTTATGGCACAGCTCTTATTTTATCAACCATTTTCCAACTGTTAACTGGGAATTGATTAAATTAAAAAAGTGTCGTTACCGAACTAGGCTAAGATAATTGGTTATATGTTTCATCTTTTTCTCTGTTCTTTTTTCGTGAGCTAATTTCTTCTTGAAATTTTCAAGTTATTTACACCAAGTTTCCTCATTTTTCTCCCCCTAAAATCAGTTCTTGAATTACACAGAGAATCGAACTTTATCAAGCAAAAATTATCTCTACCGAAATACTGCAAGTTAATTGGTTCTATGTTCAGTCTTTTTTTTCCATTTGCATATGTTTTTTCACTCTAATTTCTGCTTAAAATTGTTTATGTTGGAAATCTATATATTTAAAATGTTTTACATTGTGCTTGCACAGAATCTCCGAAGGGTAGTCGTGTCTTTGTTTTTACGCCAAGGTGAGAGGCAAAAGATTGGACTTGCTGTGAAAGATTGTGCATTTCGCGTATATATTAGAAATTTGCCAATGGAGGGCATGTATCAAGAAGCCAAATCTACTACCTATGAGGCAAGGATTCATGAAATAACTAGAATTATGAGCGAGCTCGAAAAATTTACTGCCTTTGAAGAAGAAATTTTTGTTGATTAAATATTAGAGAGCAAGCTCGAAAAATTTTGAAGAGAGCAACCTCGAAAAATTTATGCCTTTGAAGAGAGCAAGCTTGAAAAATTTTGTTGATTAAATATTAACGATTTTTTCGTTTAGAATAACATAGTGTCTTCAGAAATGAATTTTTTTTTTTAATGTCATAGGTTTGTAAATTCCTATGAATTAATTTTTGAGTAAATCTTTTTGGTGCTACTATGAGTTTTAATTATGTATATAGTTTCAAGCGTATTAATTTTATTAATTTTCAATTTAAATTTATGTAACCAAGTTTTCTCCATCTCTTTATTGAAATTTGTTTTCACGAGAATCTTTATACAGGTGATGTTTTGTTGAGCATGTATGCAAAGTACGGGTGTATTAAGAATGCAGTTTAGACATTTGGTAATTTGGTTGAGCCTAATGTGTGTCCATGTTCAGATTGATTTTTTTGTGTCCATGACCAATGTTCGATATTTTTTTTTAATTGCACAGTGTCTTCAGGCACGAGTTATCACTAGTAACTTTATAGCTAATGTCATGACCTTCACAACGTTTGCTCCAGAGAAAAAAAAACACTAATAACCCAAACTTAAGGCAAAAGGCCGGCGCAATTTGTGTCAAAAAGGGGTGCAACTTAAAAATAAAAATTTGGGATTCTCATCCAGATGAAATCAATTTAAGCTTTTAGCGCCCACTATGAGAGAATCTTACAATCCATTTCATTTAAACAAGGGAAAAAAAAAATAAGATAGAAAAAGAAAAACATAAACAGGTGCACGTCATAGTTCTGAATAACGGTAACGGCCACCGTAACAGTAACGGTAACGGTGTAACGGACGCGGGGTAAAACGGACGTTACGTAACGGTAACGGAAACCGAATGCGTGAATTTTTTTTTTCAACTCACAACCTCCAATAGAACATGAATATTTTACATGTTTCAACTTAAAATCATGTAAATATGAGTGTTTAGTGATTTAGTGCATTTTATTGTATCATAACACATGATAATTAAAATATCATAAGTATTAATAATATTTCTTAAGTCACTATGTTCTATCTACTCCAAATAAAATTAGTAACTGGTAAGACACACAGTGACATACAATCTTTATTTAAAATAATTAATGAATTATGGACTCACAAAACATTCATTAAAATGATTAGTACCTACACTAAAATTAGTTAATTGTGATTAAGGGTGTCAATTCTGACCCGTTGATTCGAACTCGACACAAACGAGTATAAAATTGATACGATTATTAAATATGTATAATAAATAGTCTAGAATAATGTTTAATACGGAGAACACACTAATTATTTTTTTTTCGTGGATCTCGACAGGAACACGATACGATTGACACCCATAATTGTGATACCCATATAAATTTTATTAAAATAATTAATAAACTCTATTAAAATTATTTAATTAAACACATACTTTATTTAATCAAAAATATATTTCAAATACACCATTATAATATCTAAAGAGACACTACAACACTACATTTTTAAAAAGTGTAAAAAAAAAAAAAAAAAAGAAATAAAGATAACAGAGGCGGTGGCTGAGGTGTGATAAGTAGACAACACACTTATTATATCCTTTAAAAAAAAAAGAAGAAGAAGAAGAAAGAGGCGGTGGCTGGAGGAGATACCCAGGAGAAGTGACTAACTCGAATGGAGCGATGCAGAGTAATCCACTCGTCTTCGATCGTCCGAAGCAAGCAACGACCACACCGAATAGAGGAGAGCCCATATCTGATCATTGGTCCAGCAATCATAGTTCGAGTTCAAGTCTTTCGAGCAGAGGGGGACATAGTTTCGAAAACTACCTCAAGAAGCCAGATCTGGATGTACAGGTGCGTTTTTAAGTGATTATTTGAAAAAAAATTTAGATCTAAACCATGTATTTGAGATTTGAGTGAAGGAAGGAAGGAAGGAAGATGAGAGAAGTTGGTTGAATTGGGGTTTTCAGATTAAATCAATTTTTGGGGCTGAAATTTGAATTTTATATTTAGAATCAATTTTTTGGATTGTAACAGGTCAAAGCGGCCGTTACGCCCGTTACGTGGGCGTTACGTCCGTTACGTGGGCGTTATGGAGCCGTAACGGCCGTTACGGTGGTGAAATTCATTCTTTCCGTTATATCGGACCGTAACGGAATCGGAGACTGCTGTTACTGTTACGTAACGGCCGTTACGCGCCATAACGGCCGATTTTCAAAACCCTGGTGCACGTGCCTTCAGGCAACCTACAATTCAATACCTTTATGCAGATGTGATATGATCACTAGAATAATCAGCCAAGGATTGGCCGTCAAGAACAAATCAAGATATTTATTTCCAAAAAAAGCCACAATTGAGTAATGTGCCTAGCTCCCAGTTCCTTAACCAAGAATGCCACCCAGAACCTTGTGCAACAGCATTGATAAAACTAGTATGATTTAACGATAATCTCCCCTCCTACACAATAAACAATATGGAATGACCGCTCATCTAATCCTTCAAGGGTCTTCTAGAATGGCCATCTGAGAATAAATATTTCTCCATTTGAGGTGCTTCATCTTAACTAGTTAGCAAGATGTAATTCACACCTTTAGAAAGTGAACTATATTACCTTCCACTTTTAAGTTAGAGATACGGTCCTGTTCAAAACTAAGTTTGTCATCAATCAACTAACCCATTATCTTCAATGTTGAAGGCAAAACTTTTCTATTCTTCCATTTTACTATCCCTATTCCTACCTTTCTCTTACCTCCTCTTTTTACGTCTACTTCTCAGAAAGGAAGAAAAAGTCGTTTTCTTCCCAAATGCCCTTGAATAATGGGTCACACCTAAATTCTAAAATATGAATCCATAAAAATTATCATATATGAATCCATAACTCTAACTACGGGGCTTAACAATTCCGATATGGGTGGGACTATTCTCACCCCTTAAATATCTTTTTCCGCACCATTTAACTTTCTAATTTTAAACTGTCAAACTCACCTCATCTATACTCACCTCATTAATATCTAGGTCAACTTCCACCTACACTCACCCTAAGTAAACTACTAAATATACTTTTTCCACCCATATATATACCCCATACATAAACAATTCCCACCCCACTATACCTACGTTCTTGTTATAGATCATGCCACTCTATTGATGTGTTGAATGCCTCTCTTTTGTAAATACAATTTTACCAGAGTCTGAAGCTTGTCATTTTTCATAGCATTTAAAGTATCGACTGAAAAGCCTCCAATACAGTGCTTTTCAGTTGATAAACGTGTCTATTGATATGCATCAAAAGTCAAAATAGGGTACTAATAAAGTAGTTCATTACAATTTGTACAATAATCTACAACTAAGTGATATACCATCCGATCCATACTTCTGAATACAAATCAACATAATAGAATTTCAAACTACAAAAACCACCCTACAGTCCGACCATATCGCCCATCACCATCCCATAAGATCATGAAGGCAGGACTACATCCACTTAGGCAGGGACCATATCTTCTTAAAAATGTTTATTAGAAAGTAAAAGTTAATTATTTTTACTTCTTTTTAATAACTTACTAGTAATTGACAAAAGAATCCAATGAGTTAAAAGAATACGCTCAAATGAGTACAACACCATGGTCAGAAACACTTAAAACTGCCCAGATATTTATCAATTATAATTTTTCGTACATGGCCTAACAATATACCATAGATAAAAATACAGGCCCAGGTATTGAACAAAAGTTCTGCATCGATAAAAAAATCCAATCCAAACAAATTATATGCTAAAAACGACTATAAAAACAAACATTCTTCATATATGCAGCATCTTAGAACAATAGTCTAATACCTTTCACCAAGACAAAAATGGAGAGACAAAACCCAATCTCAAGTTAAAGGTGAAGGGAAACAATCCTACATGTTTAACAGTCTAATGCCAGAACATCTCTGCATGTTTAAATAAACATAATCGCATTTCATTATTAGTAGAAAGAATGGATTTGAATCAAGAGATACTAATTTGGGTTTGAATCAAATGTCTAATCAAATATCATCTAGTAGATAAAACTTCAAAACCAAAAACCCATTCCCCATAAAGCAATATTTATCATACATTTTAATCACACAAATAGAACAATGATCAAGACGAAAATTAAAAAAAAAAAACATAACATAACATAATGAGAAATAGTAGGAGATTGGTTTTTAAATTTTTGTTGAGGTGGAAGGGGGTTTGTGGGTTTCGGGATCTCTAGAGGTGGATGGGGTTTGGGGGGATGGGTAGAGAGGCAGTGAGGAGCTGTGGGGTGGGGCTATAGTGGTGGGGAGAGAGAGAGAGAGAGAGAGGGAGAGAGTAAACCCAAAAATCTATAAATCTACAAATTAATTTATGGACACAACCACCACCCCACAACTGCACACAACCATCACTCTCCTAAGTCAGGGCAACTCAACAAATTCAATCAAAACCATAAAATCAAAACCCAATTCTTCAACTTGAAACAAAAAATTCAAAGTTCAAAATGAACTCGATTTCAAAGAAAGAAGTGCAAACCACCACCTACAGCAACTCTTCCCCCTTCACACCCCATCCCTGAAACCCTCTTCTGAAGCTCCTAGACCATAGTTTTAAAACCCGGCCTGGACATCAACCCGATGAAGGGACCGGGTCAATGGGTCACTGGTTCAACCGTTGGGTCACTGGTTCAACCGTTGAATTACTGGTCGGACCGGTAATATAATAAAAAATTAAAAAATAATTATAAATAATAATAAATAGGCTAAAAAATCACAATAATTATAAAAATAACATCAAACATGTAAAGTTAAGTAGAGAAAAATACCTCTATTGAAGTTCAAGGCTCCAAGTCTAAGTCCAACTCTTCGACAATGTATCAATCTAAGCATAATCCATGTAATTTGCACTCTTCAAAGTTCAAAGTTCAAACTCAAACGGTAGTAAGCAAGATACATGAAAACAAAACAAAGCAAATGAGCACGGCATAAAGACTCAAATAAACGAAACTGAAAATAAATTATACAACCACTACCTAGTTCCACTTGAAAATACAAATATTACCACTACTATCAATTAACTAATCTACAACCCAATTATATATAATGAACAATAAGAATCCCAAACAAGCCACAAGTTCAATATCACATACCCACTGGTTCAAGCAGCCTTCCAGGATATTTGTATTTTTCATTGCATTTTTGTATATCATAAAAACCCAATATCTTAAAAACCCAAGCAGAAGAAACCCATCATAAAAACCCAATATCACAAACCGACAAAACATCTTTGTATATTTCATTGCATTTTGACACTGATTCAAGCAGCCTTCCAGGAATTTCTCGGTTTAGCAATGCCTCTCGCTGGATTTCTGATATTTCTCCCAATAACAGGTTGTTCAACGCTATTTGTTACTTATTGATTTGTGTATTATTGGGCAGACATTCACCTAGAATTGATTTAGTATTTCATTGGTCTACGGGTCAGTGGGCTTTTGCCTTGGTAGATTGATTCATAAAACTGTTAACCATTGAATCCTTCTAAATTCTAAGAGTTGAGTAATATGTAGGCTGATGTGCAAGAGAGGACCAGAGAGATTGTACAGACTCTATTGTCAATCTCATACCCACTGGAAGTTGATGGAATGAAGTGCAAAAGACACAGAGAAAAAGGGGGAGAGAGAGAGAGGGAAACTCACTGGACTGGAATCGCTGGAAGGAAGCTGGAGTAGACAGGACTGCCTGCTGGAATCGATGGTCGCTGACTGGACTCTGGATCGCTGGTGATCGCTGCTGGAGTTGATCGCTGCTGCTCGTGGTAACTCGTTGGTGGTGGATGTGCTCAGCTCACTGCTCAGTCGTCTGGTCTGGAACGATTTAGGGCAAAACAAAAGGGGAAAAAAACAAAATGCCCAAATGATGAAAAAAATTACATATTTATACAAAGGGAATTAAACCGGCCGGTTTGGTAAACTCGTCCGGTTCTCACGGGTTTACCGGTTTTTGACCGGTTCAACGTATCTCGGGTTCTTTACAAAAAGGTTTTTTAATAGAACCGGCCCGGTAGGAGACCGGTTCACCGGGTTGACCCGACGGGCCGGGTTTAAAACCCTGCCCTAGACAGCTCCTCCCTGAACCCACTTCCTAACCCACTAATATGAACCTAGTCTGCTTTGGCAGAGAAATAGAAAGCGAGCGAGAAGGGAGGTGCACGAGAGATCTGGTACCTGATGAGGATGGTGGGCATAGTGAGAGAGCAGCGACAATAGGGGAGGCCAGAGAGAGTGAGAGATAGGCAGACGGTGGTGGTGGAAGGGGTGTAGAGAGGGAGGAAGATGCGCAGAGAGATTGAGTGATAGATAGAGGGAGATACCTGGAAAAGAGAGATGGCAGTGGACGTTCGATGGGAAGACGTCACTGGCTTGTTGGTCGCCGGTGTTGTGCTGTGTTGCTGGCTGTATGGTGTGGCGTGTTGATTTTGGTGTGGGGTTTTTGTGGCAGAGAGAGAATTTAGAGAGAGAAGCGAATGATCCGGAGAAATAAGAATTTAGGGAGAATTATACTCAAACCCATGAAGTTTGTCACTTAATCATTCAAATTCCTTAACATTTGAAATATTATATACAAACTCCCTAAGATTTATACACGCGTAACATTTATACCGTTGTCGTCAATGTCCGTTATTATATCCATTAGTAAATTACACCCAGACTCCCTAAAATTTGTAGACATATAATACTTAGACCTTTTAAGTTTAAAATATTATATTTAGACAAAAAATATTCTAATCAAAGATAGAATATCAAATATTTTAAATTTTGAAACCAAAATTCATGTTCAATTGTATCATTTATTGAAATAAAATTCAAAATAGAAATCCAATTTTTTCTTAAAAATTGTAATTAGTATATACAAGTATACTATTTATTGGAATAAAACTAAAAAATCAAAAAAAGAGTCTAAATCATTCATAATAGAACACGAATTTTATAACCAAAAATTATTTTTTATTATGTCATTTATTGAAATAAAATTAAAATTAAAAATAAAATTTTAATTTTAATTTTTCTTAAAAAAATCATAATAAGTATACAATTATACTATATATTGGAATAAAACTAAAAAATCAAACAAGGGGTCAAACTATAATAGGCACAATATTTTTCTAACTTTAATTGGAGGTAATTTAGTAATTTAATTTGATTATTTAAATGACCAAATTAAATTCTAATAGATAGTAGAATTGTATACTAATTATAATTTTTTAAGAAAAAATTATATTTTTATTTTTGATTTTATTTCAATAAATGTCATAATAGAACATGAATTTTGATTGTAAAATTTAAAATATTTGATATTCTATATTTAATTAGAGTATTTTTTGCCTAAGTATAACATTTTAAACTTGATGGGTCTAAGTATTACACACTTACAAATTTCAAAGGGTCTGGGTGTAATTTACTAACGACATTGATGGTAGGGGTCTAAGTGTTATGCGCGTACAAATTTTAAGGGATCTATGTGTAATATTTAAAATATCAAAGGGTCTGAGTGATTAAGCGACAAACCTCAAGAAGTCTGAATATAATTCTCCCAAGAATTTATTGCCAAAATACACATTTTTCAAACAAAAATACTGATCTATCGCACTTTTAAACTTATGGTGATTTTTAAAGCGGAATCGACAATTCCGCTTTCAACACGATTCCGCTTTGAAAGTGAAATCAACAATTCCGCTTTCAACAAGTGATACAATAATAAGGAAAAAATACATTTTTGTAAGTATTAAAAGCGTTCTTGTTGATTCCGCATTCATGGTGAAAGTGAAATTATTGATTCCGTTTTTAAAAACTGCAATAGAATCGATAAATAAGTTTAAAAGTGCAATAGATCGATATTTTTGTTTGAAAAAAACTGTATTTTGATAATACATTCGGAGAAATAATGTGTTAGAAAATCCACCTTTCTTTCTCCTATTTTAGTGATTACCTACATATTCTTATTCACCTTTTCTTGTATCAACCATACGTTATATCCTACAATATCAGAGCAAGGTAATCTGTGTATTATTTGACATAAGGTATCAGTTATCAATTTGTCTCGTATCATGTCATTTACCCATTGTTATTTTTATATCGCATATTGTAATTTGTGTTAATATTAAAAAAATTATTTAATATGTAATAACCTACTTATTATATATATTTATCAATTCTATCAATTTTACAATCATGTTGTATATATTGTACCCATATTGATATAATTTGACACAAATAATTAAATAAATTAAATTAAAATTAAGTTATACTCAGGGGGGGGGAGCTAAGCTTTCCCCTTCCAATAATTGAATTGGCCCCACCTAGAAAAATGGTACTGTAAAGAGAATGAAATGTTCTGACCAAAAAAAATAGAATGAAATGATTTTTCACTTTGACAATAAAATGTTCTCTCAATTTTTATTTTTTATTTTTCAACCCCTCCCCAAAATTGATTGTTTATGTGCGGGTATTTTTTGCACAATACTGAGATAGCGGCACTTTGACGGACACTCGAAGATTGCTCTCAAGCTTGGAGACGACGAAACCTGAGGATCAAGAAGAAGGGTTAAAAGGGAGGCTGGAGGTATTTCTGGTGATTCCCTTTCGAAGCTTAAGTCAGTCTCTGAAGAGGAAAGAAGACACAATGTTCAATGCAAGGTTGTGAGAGTGTACCGTATATTTTTGCTTAAGAGTACTATTTATACTTTCTTGGTGGACGAATGCGTCTATCGAGGACATCCGTACAATCTTCTTTGGCAAGAAGACCCCTGATTAGCTCACAATGGATGTTTCTTTAACCTTGTTAGGTGACTGGGCATCCAACAAGGCACACCTTTGACCTCGATACTCGATCCCTTGCAGGCATGGCATGCATTAATGACATTAGCCCCCTCAACAGATAAATATTTGATGATCATTAATATTCTTGGTGGACAAATGCGTCTATCGAGGACATCCGTACGATCTTCTTTGGCAAGAAGACCCCTGATTAGCTCACAATGGATGTCTCTTTGACCTTGTTAGGTGACTGGGCATCCAACAAGGCACACATTTGACCTCGATACTCCATCCCTTGCGGGCATGGCATGCATTAATGACATTAGCCCCCTCAACAAACAAATATTTGCTGATCATTAATACTCTTGTCGAGCATTCACTGCAAGATTTAATGTTAAGCAACATGCTCTGCACGAGTAAATGTCCAACATCACATAGTGCGTTGAGGGATCAATGTCCTTCGTGTCCTTTGCCCATGAGCATTAAACATCTATGACTCGTTTGTCGTATGCTCATGAAGAATATTGATTACATCTTTAAAAACCTCTTACGTGATTGGTCCCAACGATCCTGTTGGATCTGACAATATGAGAAAATGGACCCATGCCATCTGACAGACATTCCTTCACTTATTCCTAGGTGGGCGTTCCTAGTGCAAAACTAGCTGTCTTTCAACATACTGACCGAAATGGTCGGCATGTAAAATCAATTGTTTTTCACCCCCATCGGCCTATTCTCCGCCGATATTTTGATCCTCTCAGTGTCAACAATCTTCGATATGCACCGAGAAGATTCGTCGTCGGCGTTCATGGTAACGCCGGAGAGACCCTAGTGCATTACTTGTGACAATGTCAAGCACAAAGTCACTCGACATGAAATTCCCAAAAGCCCTCTATAGGCACCGAAGAGATCTTAGCGCTCATCTCCACTAACGAAGCTTCGAAGTCGAGCATATCATATCATGCGAATCATTACTTTTGTCATTATTAACAAAATGCGTCATTGTCTACTTTTGGTTGATCTAACAGACCACATCGCATCAGTTTAATATCTATCTACTATTACAGATAACAAGTTAAATTGCATATTTATAATAGAAAACACGATCACGAATTTCAATATCAAATAAGTCGATTAACATACTCTCAAACGTCACATCTACCCCTCTCTCTCTCTCCCTCCTCTTTGTCTTAGCAGTCACCCGTTTGTCTCTCGCAAGTCCCACGGAACTCCAATTGATATGTCAGAGACAAGTTAATTTCTATCTATTATATCAAGGTCTATGTGCCTGTGCCTGTGCCTGTAAGAGAGAAAAGAGGTAGAGAGAGATCTTGGGATATCTGAAACGGGTGTTGCATGGTTTTCCTCTGTTTTCTCATATGGTTTTTTAGTTCATTTTTTGGGTAATCTTTGTAATAGATGAGTAAAAGCAGAGAAAATTAATTAGGAAATGATTGGTTAAGAAGGTTTTGGGACATGTTCTGGTACTTACGTCAAACTCATCTAAATTAAAATCAATACGCTAGAAAAGATGATGCAAAGTATCTATAGTGTCCACCAGTAAAATAACTATAATACATAGTAACCACTCATAACTTTTTCTCCTTATAAAATATCATAATTATCCCTCGTGTATTTTCTAATTGACCCACTTACAACCACCGGCTTATAATTTTCTCTTTAACTACATTTAGTCACTTAAGTTTTCTATCTAAGCATCTTTAACTATCTAGATTTATGTGTTTGAATCAGTTCTCTTCCATGTTTTTCTTTTTTTATTTATCTGCTAACAGAGTACTGCACGATCTCTAATAATTTACGTAATTCAACAAAATGTATAATATTTTTCAATCATTGATTCAAAGCTTTTTATCTTGTATCTGTACTGTACCCAAAGATTACATAACAATTAAACAAACAAGATCAAAAGAAGAGAGAAACAATATTGGCTTAAACCTAAGCATGCATGACATATACAATGCTCCCACAATTGCTCAAAAACAGCTTCTTCTCTTAAGACTTGGAAAAATCCTTCACAACAGTCATGACTTCTATTTGCACTTCAACTTCCAAGGTACCTTCAACTATAAAGCCCTTTGATTTGTCGTGGAGCTCTGCCAACGACACCATCTTATGAAAACCCCAACTTCCAGTCTCAGTGCAGAACCAATTATGACCTGTGAGAAAAAATCAAAAAAGAAACATTTTAGAGAAAGTAATTAAACAAACTCTTACTTTTAAAACGTACATTAAAAAAAAAAAAGTGATTATGTCTACAAGATGTCCTTGTTCATATGCTTGTTCAGGAATCACGTGTTGTAGTTGAATCTATACGTAAAATAATATTTTAAGATTTGATGGGTCACAATAAAAAATTTCCAAGAATTATCATATTATTATTACGTAGGGCAAACTTCCAGCTACACTTCACCTTCCTAACATTTAAAAACCTCTCTCTCTTTTTCTCTCTCATTCATTCTATTCTTTGTTTCAAACACAATCATACCATCACCATTCCCCTGCCATTTTGTATATAAATGACCGCCACACATCAACGAACCAAAAAATAATCAAAATTGAAATCAAAATCAAAACCAAACCAAAATCGAAAACGACTCATGGTGTTTCTTCTGTTTGCGATCGAAATTGGGTGTCTTCCATGACTGTGTGCAGACTGTTTGTGTGTGTGTGAGAGAGAGTGAGAGAGATAGTGTGTGACTGCGTGTGTGCAACGAGGTGGATTAGAACCAAAATTAAATAGTGGGTTTTGTGAGTGTATGCGTGCAGAAGAAGGTTTGGGTGTGTGAGGTGTTCTGTGTTTGTAGGTGCGTGTGTTCTCTGTGTGTGTGTGTGTGTGAGAGAGAGAGAGAGAGAGAGAGAACTTGAGATCCTGCACATGAGACACACCTCTTCTTAACTTGGATGAAAAGTGTGATATTGTATTTTAGTCCACAAACCAGGTGAGAGTATATTACAGGGGGACAAAATAAAATGTGTCCTATTATGTAATCATGTCGAATGTCACATCGTATAGTAGAGTTGATATGCTTATTCAGTAGTTCATGGAGTGTATTTGAAACTATATGTAAGAAACAAATGGTCGGTGGATGAAAGTGAGGTATTCACCTTTCCTTTGGTAATATTCGCCATGAAGTCCATCTTTTACTCGCAGGAAGAATTCTACATATAATGCTGGTTTGCTTGGAATGGTTCCGCAATCAGCTAATTCTAAAAACAAAGACAAGCTGTTGCCCTCTCCATTACCAGTTCCTTTAGGATAAACAAGTAGCTTCCTGCATCAATAATGAGAGCCGCAAATATGAAATAGTTCTAGCAGTTGGTCTATCTTAGCAGAATTCCAATTGTAACATTGCAAGGTTCATGCCATTCGTGGTTTCCAACAAAGAAAGCGTTAGAGTGCAAGATTGTGTCTTCCACTTCTGGAAAATTTTTGATTTCCCAAGTGTAAGTATTGTCAAGAAGTTCCTTAATCACAGAAAGACACTCTCCTCCACCAGTATATTTAATAACAAAAACCCCAGCTCCAAATGCACATGAATCATCTACAAGGTACCCGTTAGAAACCTCATTGAAAGTATCTAAGGAAATTAATTTGGGAAAACCACATGCCGTCTTCAACTTGTGGAATCGACTTACTCTCGCATCAGCATCTGCATATAAAAAAAAAAAAAAAAACAAGAGTAATCTAGTGCACGAGGCTTTGCCACCGTTGGAAAGTACAAATTTTGAAGGCAACCAGAAGAAGTATGGAGTAATGCTACCTTGGATAGTCAAGTAATTGTCTCTTACTTTGTCGTACACAAACAATTTGAAATTGACATTAACCTCCCAACCAGGGCGTAAAGTATCTGTCTCTGATATTGCCAAATACAGAGAGACGTGTCCTTCACCATCTTCTTTCTTGTCTCCATTTGGGTACAGGCATAGTTTCCTGCAACCAAGGTACCTAAACTTATATTGGATTGAATTAGAAAAGCAAGAGGATATCCACATGCGAGAAGCATGAGAATTTTTTTTTTTTTAATTAACACACACAATGAAATACATACAAAATTAGAAAAGTACGGATTTCTACCCACCATTGGTAACCTCCAGATGAGAAGTTACCGGATTCAAATATTTCCTCTTCCGTGCTTGACAGCAATGAGAATGATTTAATTTGAAATAGGTAGTGAGCTGGTGCAACCTCTCTCAATGTTCGTGACATTGCTGCACACAAAGCAATTCACCGACATGACACAAATTGAAAAAAAAAATGCATAGAAAGAGATTCTTCTTTATTGATCAGCAATACAAATATTATCCCCACATTTAAAACAAACACCTCAACCGCCTCTAACACCATGCTCAACAATTACCAGCTGCATCGTCATTGGCAGAGACAGGAACAGTGGAGGTGCGAGGTTTTTTCCTGCTTGACATTTGATCAATGAAGAAAGCTCCCTTACACGCTCAGGTACAGAGAAGGTGTGTATACATATATATACACCCACCCTCCCATCATTATGAACCCTAATATATACATATATATACCCTGCCATCATTATGAACCCTAATTAGGATCGCTCGATCTCCAACCAAAGGAAATGCATGCGTACTGACGTAATCCCAATAGTCCTTTGACATTCTCTAGAATCCCAGTAAAACCTTCTGTCTTCCCCGGACAAACTAGTCTAACCAAACAAAAATAAAAGCCAAGTTAGGCTCCTCTCCAATTTTAAAAGAATGATTAAAATTATAATTATTCCTTAAACTTTATCTTTTGTTTTAAAATTGTCTTGAACTGTAAATTGTATTATTTTAATCCCTTAACTATTTATTTTAGAGTTAATTATTTTTTACCTCCATATAATTTTGAGTAAAATCACCTTACCAACTCACGTTTAAAATTATGCATAATGATGCACAAAATTAACTATTCACAATCAAATCAGTCGAGTGTGTATTGTAAAACAATTAACGAAACAATTAATAATAAGAGACAAAGATTGAGTGATTGAGTCTGAGTGAGTTAACCACTGAAGACGGCAATGGTGGCCGAAGAACTTACAAGGTAGTAGTAGAGAGAGAGCAAGAGTACGCTCAAGGTGAGGTGTGTGAGATCTGCTCCCATGTGTAGAAGGTTTATAATTTATGAGCACAAAGTCCTAGCTGATGCGGTGATATGAGGGTTAAGATACTAGCTTATCGGGGAGGCTAGTTACAATTAGGGATGAACATTATCCTGAAATAATGATTATCATGATGATTGATATCCCACGTGAGTTGATTCTTCCTGAACTCTTGAACTTTGGACTGGACTAAACTGAAGTCATGAGCTAAATCAGACCTATCTTTTAATAATTTGAGTTTAACCTATCAACTGGACCCAAATCTGATCTCCATATGAGCTTGTCAATGCACATTACTCCTTCCTAATTATGTATCACGGGGTGAATTCTATCCGCAGTGTTTTAGTTTGGATTGAACAGCCAACCATAGGATAAAGGCATGATGGGCAGTCTTTTTCCTTACCAAAAACTAGCCCATACAAAGGCACTCGAGGACTTTCGGTTCCTGTCTGTGTTCCAGGCAGATAGATGACTTTTATCTAAAAGTTTTTTGGGTAGAGTTTTTTTGTAAAGGTTCCAACTAATTAATATCTAGAAGTTTACTACATGTTTTTACATTCTTATCCTATTATTCCTAATGTACCGTCTGGTAATAATATTCGATTTGGTAAGAAAGATAGAAAATAAGAGAGATATACTTTATATCCTCCAAGAAAATAAAGTAGGAATGATACACTTTATTTCCTTTGTGTTTGATTGGATGGATGAAAAATAAAAATGATTAATTTTTTTTTGTGTTCGGTAAGATGGAAAAAAAAAAATTTATTTTAAAAAAAAAAAAGTATCAATACATATTTTATCATTGTATTTATATATGAAATTAATATATGCATTATATATATATCAAATGATATACAGACAAATAAGATACATTTTAACACAAATAATTAAATTTTCATTCACTTTTTTTCTAATTTTGGAATGATTGATTTTGATGAGTTGGAAGGAAAACTTATTCATTCACTTTTTCATCCATCCTATTTTTCTTCCTTACCAAACATGATATTTTATCTATCCCTCCAACTTTCCATCCTTCTATTTTTCCACTGTAACAAACAGAGTATTATATTAGTTTATGTTTTGCTCAGAAGTGATCTGGACTGCGAAAACTTTGATATAAACTTTGGAATTCAAATTTTAACTCTACTTTATTATATAAATATAGATATACCTGATAATCAAGTCTCTCTTTATATAGAGAGAGAGAGAGAGATTACCAACATCATCGTCATCGATAGCCACATAACTGAAGGAGTTTGTAGTTTTAGCTTTTACTCTTGGCTTGCCAGGACTCGATAATCTTTGATCTCAATTTGACCATCTCTTAGCCTGGTTTGGCCACCTCTAGGCCTAGCTCAGTTATCTTTAAGCTCGCTTCAGCAATCTATAAGCTTGGCTCGACCATCTTTACGCCTGCCTCGATCATTAGTGGATACAATGAAGAATAAACTATATTTATTGTTTTCAAAATAATGCATCTATAGAAGACGAGTATAAATCACTGTGAACAAAAATCCGAAAGAGGGTATAATAGATCCTCAATGAAGGGACACAAAAAATAAAAACTTTGGCAAGAAACGATCAGTGAAATATAACTAAGAAATCCAAATTATGTCACAAAAGATGACAACTATGATGAAGGTCAGCAGTTACAGTAACTTTTTCCTTTTTCCATTTGGATTTGATCCCATTTGGGACAACATGATCAAAAGAACAAAGGAACAATAAGTGTGACATAGATGCTTCTACGCTCTCTTAATATTCTTGTCTAGGAGAACTCGTTCACATCTGTCATGACATCAATTTGTGCTTCAACAACCAAAGTATCGTCTACTATGAAGCCTTTCAACTTGTCATGGAGATCTACCAGCAGCGAGAGAAGATTATAAAAACCCCAGGTGGAGCTCATTGCACTGAACCAACAATGGCCTGTGGGAAAAATGGAAGGGATATATAGTTTTTTAGACAAAGTAAACAAACTAATAATAGAACATGCACATAAAAACAAGATAATTTTGTTGGAAAAAGACAAATATAGAATATCTCTAGAAGATGGGCCAAGTAATGTTCATGTTAGTTGTTCTGCTGTAGAGAATCCTTTTTTTTTTTACTTGAAAAATAACATGTTTGTTGGATCAGCAGTCCCATTAAAAAAAAGCTAAGGGGACTCACTTATCCAATAATTCACTTTAATTTAATAAGAAAGTTTTGGTGACATTCACCTTTAAGTTTGCAGTGTTTGCCATTGACTCTCTCTTTTACCCCCAATGTGAATCCAACATATAGTTTACGCTTAGTAGGAAGGGTTCCACTATCAGCTAATTTTAGGAAGATGGACAAACTTTTGCCCTTTGCACTGTCCTTTCCTTTGGGATAAAGATCAATCTTCCTGAATCAATACATATATGAAGTAGCTCCAGTAACTTGTGGTACATAGAGAATTAATTAGAACTATATCTGGGGTTCATACCATTTGTGCTTTCCAATTGAGAAAACTTCTGAGATCAAGAGTTCATCTTCTAATTCTGAAAACGTTGTGATCTCCCAAGTGTAAGTATTATTGTGAAAATGTTCCTTTATCACAGAAAGACACTCTCCTCTGCCAGTAGATTTTATAACATAGACCTCGGCACAGGAGTCATTGACAAGGTACCCCTTCAGGCTTCAACCTGTGGAATCCGCTTACTCTCCCATCAGCATCTACATAATTCAGTAAATTCAAAACAGTGTTACCTTTTTATGACAAGTATGTAGAAGAAGAATAAAAATTACTAGAAATACTACCTTGGATGGTCAGGTACTTGTCTCGTACTTGATCATACACGAATAACTTGAAGTTGACATTTACCTCCCAACCAAGAGGTAAAGTATCTGTCTCCGATATCCACTACAACAAAAAGCATTTTTTGCGACGTTTTTTTTTGCGACGTTTTTAAATTTGTCGCAAATAGTTTACTATTAGCGACGATTTTTTAATTTCGTCGCAAATTTCAGTTTTTGTAATTTTTTCGCGACGTTTTTAATAAACGTCGCGAATAAACAATTTACTTAATTAAAAAATTTTAAAAAAATCAAATGTAATTGACTTTTCGCGACGTTTTTAAAAAACGTCGCAAATAAACAATTTACTTAAATAAAAAATTTTAAAAAAATCAAATGTAATTGACTTTTCGCGACGTTTTTAAAAAATGTCGCCAATAAACAATTTACTTAAAAAAAAAATTTTAAAAAATCAAATGTATTTGACTTTTCGCGACGTTTTTAAAAAACGTCGCGAATAAATTATTTACTTAAATAAAAAATTTAAAAAAAAAACAAATGTAATTGAATTTTTGCGACGTTTTTAAAAAACGTCGCGAATAAACAATTTACTTAAATTAAAATTTTACAAAAAATCAAATATAATTGACTTTTCGCGACGTTTTTCAAAAACGTCGCCAATAAACAATTTACTTAAATAAAAATTTTAAAAAAAAATCAAATGTAATTGAATTTTCGCGACGTTTTTAAAAAACGTCGCCAATAAACAATTTACTTAAATAAAAAATTTTAAAAAAAATCAAATGTAATTGACTTTTAGCGACGTTTTTAAAAAACGTCGCCAATAAACAATTTACTTAAATAAAAATTTTTAAAAAAAATCAAATGTAATTGAATTTTCGCGACGTTTTTTAAAAACGTCGCCAATAAACAATTTACTTAAAAAAAAATTTTAAAAAAATCAAATGTAATTGACTTTTCGCGACGTTTTTAAAAAACGTCGCGAATAAATTATTTACTTAAATAAAAAATTTAAAAAAAAAACAAATGTAATTGAATTTTTGCGACGTTTTTTAAAAACGTCGCGAATAAACAATTTACTTAAATTAAAATTTTACAAAAAATCAAATGTAATTGACTTTTCGCGACGTTTTTAAAAAACGTCGCCAATAAACAATTTACTTAAAAAAAAAATTTTAAAAAAAATCAAATGTAATTGACTTTTCGCGACGTTTTTAAAAAACGTCGCCAATAAACACTTTACTTAAATAAAAAATTTACAAAAAATCAAATATAATTGATTTTTTGCGACGTTTTTAAAAAACGTCGCCAATAAACAATTTACTTAAATAAAAAATTTACAAAAAATCAAATGTAATTGACTTTTAGCGACGTTTTTAAAAAACGTCGCCAATAAACAATTTACTTAAATAAAAAATTTACAAAAAATCAAATGTAATTGACTTTTCGCGACGTTTTTAAACAAACGTCGCCAATAAACAATTTACTTAAATAAAAAATTTACAAAAAATCAAATGTAATTGACTTTTCGCGACGTTTTCTAAAAACGTCGCCAATAAATAATTTACTTAAATAAAAAATTTTAAAAAAAATCAAATGTAATTGACTTTTCGCGACGTTTTTAAACAAACGTCGCCAATAAACAATTTACTTAAATAAAAAATTTACAAAAAATCAAATGTAATTGACTTTTCGCGACGTTTTTAAACAAACGTCGCCAATAAACAATTTACTTAAATAAAAAATTTACAAAAAATCAAATGTAATTGACTTTTCGCGACGTTTTCAAACAAACGTCGCCAATAAACAATTTACTTAAATAAAAAATTTACAAAAAATCAAATGTAATTGACTTTTCGCGACGTTTTTAAAAAACGTCGCCAATAAACAATTTACTTAAATAAAAAATTTTAAAAAAAATCAAATGTAATTGACTTTTCGCGACGTTTTTAAACAAACGTCGCCAATAAACAATTTACTTAAATAAAAAATTTACAAAAAATCAAATGTAATTGACTTTTCGCGACGTTTTTAAACAAACGTCGCCAATAAACAATTTACTTAAATAAAAAATTTACAAAAAATCAAATGTAATTGACTTTTCGCGACGTTTTTAAACAAACGTCGCCAATAAACAATTTACTTAAATAAAAAATTTACAAAAAATCAAATGTAATTGACTTTTCGCGACGTTTTTAAACAAACGTCGCCAATAAACAATTTACTTAAATAAAAAATTTACAAAAAATCAAATGTAATTGACTTTTCGCGACGTTTTATAAAAACGTCGCCAATAAACAATTTACTTAAATAAAAAATTTAAAAAAAAATCAAATGTAATTGACTTTTCGCGACGTTTTTAAAAAACGTCGCCAATAAACAATTTACTTAAATAAAAAATTTACAAAAAATCAATTGAATGTTAATTTGATAATTTGAATGTTAATTTGATGAATTGGGTGTGAATGTAATTAAATTGAAAGTCGATTTGATGAAATTGAATATCCATTTCATAAATTGAATGTTAATTTGATGAAATTGAATGTAAATTTGATAAATCGAATATTAATTTGATGAAATTGAATGTCGATTTGATGAAATTACATGTTAATTTGATGAAATTGAATGTCCATTTCATAAATTGAATGTTAATTTAATGAAATTGAAAGTCAATTTGATAAATTTAATGTTAATTTGTTGAAATTGAAAGTCAATTTGATAAATTGAATGTTAATTTGATGAAATTGAATGTCAATTTGATAAATTGAATGTTAATTTCATGAAATTGAAAGTCAATTTGATAAATTGAATGTTAATTTAATGAAATTGAATGTCAATTTGATAAATTGAATGTTAATTTGATGAAATTGAAAGTCGATTTGATAAATTGAATGTTAATTTAATAAAATTGAAAGTCGATTTGATGAAATTACATGTTATTTTGATGAAATTGAATGTTAATTTGATAATTTGAATGTTAATTTGATGAATTGAGTGTGAATTTAATTAAATTGAAAGTCGATTTGATGAAATTGATTATCCATTTCATAAATTGAATGTTAATTTGATGAAATTGAATGTCAATTTGATAAAATTGAATGTTAATTTAATGAAATTGAAAGTCGAATTGATGAAATTACATGTTAATTTGATGAAATTGAAAGTCAATTTGATAAATTGAATGTTAATTTGATGAAATTGAATGTCAATTTGATAAATTGAATGTTAATTTAATGAAATTGAAAGTCGATTTGATGAAATTACATGTTAATTTGATGAAATTGAATGTTAATTTGATAATTTGAATGTTAATTTGATGAATTGGGTGTGAATTTAATTAAATTGAAAGTCGATTTGATGAAATTGAATATCCATTTCATAAATTGAATGTTAATTTGATAATTTGAATGTTAATTTGATGAATTGGGCGTGAATTTAATTAAATTGAAAGTCGATTTGATGAAATTGAATATCCATTTCATAAATTGAATGTTAATTTGATGAAATTGAATGTCAATTTGATAAAATTAAATGTTAATTTAATGAAATTGAAAGTCGATTTGATGAAATTACATGTTAATTTGATGAATTTGAAAGTCAATTTGATAAATTGAATGTCAATTTGATGAAATTGAATGTCAATTTGATAAATTGAATGTTAATTTAATGAAATTGAAAGTCGATTTGATGAAATTACATGTTAATTTGATGAAATTGAATGTCAATTTGATAAATTGAATGTTAATTTGATGAAATTGAATGTCAATTTGATAAATTGAATGTTAATTTGATGAAATTGAATGTCAATTTGATAAATTACATGTTAATTTGATAAATTTAATGTTAATTAGTTGAGTTTGAATGTTAATTTAGTGAATGCAATGCTTATTAGAAAAAATTGAATGTTAATTAGATGTAATTTGGTGTTAATTTGATGAAATTATAGGTTAATTTGATGAAATTGGATGTCAATTTGATAATTCGAATGTTAATTTGGTGAATTGAGTGTTTATCGAATGAAATTGAAAGTTTATTTGATTGATTTAATGTTAATTAGTTGAGTTTGAATGTTAATTTAGTGAATGCAATGCTTATTAGAAAAAATTGAATGTTAATTAGATGTAATTTGGTGTTAATTTGATGAATTAAATGTTAATTTGATGAAATTATAAGTTAATTTGATGAAATTGGATGTCAATTATCGAATGTCAATTTGATTATTTGCGACGTTTTTATAAATCGTCGCAGAAGTGATTCCCTCCAAAAATTTTTGTGGCGCGAGAAATGACTCTGAAATATTTTAAAGGTGAATATTATTTACGACGTTTTTATAAATCGTCGCAGAATTCAAAATTTTATTTTTGAATTAAGTAAATAACTACCAGTGATGGGAAGTAAGAGGAAATATCTCAATGCAACAACTCAGCAACGTGATGATGTAAAGAAGCAATACGATGAATGGAGAAAGAGAAGGCAAGTCTTTCTTGTTCTTATAATTTCTATTTTATTTCTTCCTACAGTGCTTGCAATTATCATTTGTCAACCACATTGGTTTCAATTTTCAGTTTAGATAAGTTCATGGCAGGATTTAACACAATATCTTTGAAGCTGAAGGAAATGTATCAGGTCTTTTAACTCATTGATTCTGAATAACTCATTGATTTTGTTGGATGAATGATCGGAACATGCATGTATAACTGTTTATGTTGATGAAATTTCTGTCTTGGCATTGATGATGCTATTTCTTATTGGTGCCAGTGAGATTTCCCATGGTTGTTGCATCAAGCTTCTACACTTCGCATGTTCTCCATCATGCACTTGTGCAGCTGCTGGTGCTGAACCTGAATTTAATGTCGGATAGTCTACGGTATAGAGGAACACTTGATGTCTTCTACAAAGTCATACGTGAGGTTGGTGTATATATGTACTTAGTAATGTGAACAATTACTCAGCTATATCTCAAATAAGGATAACAAAAATTGCAAGAATATGTAATGCACGAAGTACTTGCTGTGTCTTCATTCAGTTGGAGTCTTAATCCTTAATACTAGATTTGCTTTGTGACCTTTTTTCATGAGATTCACTGATTTTAAACCAGGTGGGGATCTATTTGCCTTGTTATGACATTTTCCGCAATCATATTGAAGAATTCACTTCAGAGAATGCTCCAAATATGACACCATATGTCCCCTTAGTTGCAAGTTCCTTGCCACGCTCAGTAGCTTGTATCACTTGTTATCACATTGAGCTTGCTAGAACTCGTATGCAGGTATTATGTTTTATACCGATATTTTAGTCTCGCATGCATTTTACTCATATATAGATGACTGAATAAATGCAACACTCTGGTCTGGGCATTTCTTGGGCTTTTTGGTTTCACGCTGGTCTTCCTTGTCTGGTTGCTCTCTCTCTCGCTTCATCTTTGTATGCAGGAAGATCTTTTGATCCTCTGCCCTGTTTTAGATCAGATTTATCTGGGAATATCGACAGTGTGTTCTCTTCTCTCTCTCTGATTTTTTTGAAGGCTTTCTCTGGAGTCTGGACCTCTTTCTCTGGTTTTGTTTCTCTCATACGTTGGGCTCTTTTTATACCCTCTGGATACACTATATTTGGCCTTGGTCTCTTCCTTTTCTGTTCAGTGTATCAGTTCCAATATTCCTGCCGTTCTGTCTCTTCGTCTTCTGTGCCAGCTTCCCTTCGGTTCTGATGCAGACCTTATGCCCTACCTGGATTGTTGGATCTCTTCTCATGGTGGATGCCTTTTAATTCACTGTTTTAATTCCCTGCTCATTGCTCATTTAATTTTGGAGGCTCTCCCAGCTGCCCTATCTGCTCAGCCCATAGCTTTGGTGTTGGAAGACTGGCTCCTCCTGCTCCTCACGCCTTGGGACCTTCAGCTGGGCTTTTGGTCCTTGTTCAAGCTCTCAGCTGGACTCTCAGCTGGATTAAATGTTTTTCCAGCTGATCCTTCAGCTGGTTTGGCGCCTTTCAGCTCTCCCATGTAAAGATTTTTGTAATTCTTTTTTTTTGAAGGGTTAAAGCCAACTTTGGCTTCTTTCCTTTTTTGTTAAGGCTCTGCCTCTTCCTTCTTGTAATATTGGATTTTCTGCTATATATTTCCCCACCTTGGGGTTTAAAAAAAAAATAAATGCAACACTCAAGCTTTCATGGCATTTTATACTATAAGATCCATAGCCATATATAAGTAATATAGTCTTTTTCACGGGATTTTCTTTTTGCATTGCCATTGAATTTATGCAACATGTTTACACCTGAACATTGTTGCTGGAAAATCAGTTCTGCTAAAATTTGCCTTTGGCTTCAATGTTTTATACAGGCATTTAAAGAAATTCGAACTGATATGAAGCCTCCAGGTGTGTGGAAGACATTGGCTGCGATCATCTCCCCTGTCAGGAGCACAAACAACCTCCAAAACTGTGAGTTTACTCATGGGTTTATTATGTCGGCTTATATATGGATGTGAATGGCCTAACTTACTGCATATGCTTATGTGAATATGCATATAACTTATAACTTCATATGCTTTGTATGAAGAACTTTTTGATTTCAATAGCTTAGTCTACACCTGAGCTGTTTTGCAGAGTTCTTGTTATATAATGATGCAATGAAAATTCAAGTATATGGAAATTTTGTTAACTAAGTGTGCTTGTCCACACCAAATGAGACAGTAATTCTCAAAAATCGCATTTTGTGATGGTTAATATTGTTCCTTGCTCCATATTTTTAGAGTATCCTTGGACGCTCTGCGAACTTGACTGGCTTCATTGATATTTTACTTGCATTTGAGGGGATTTTGTCATCTTGAATGGTATCATTACCAAAAAACAAGAGTCATCCTAGAAGTGATGTTTAAAGTTCTGAATGCAGTTATTTCAAGAGAACCTGAGGATAATAACATATGAGGAATATGTTAAAGTTGTATATTCGTCAATGGTCTCATTTTAGTCGTGAACATTACATTTGGAGAGCATGAAGGTCACTAGATTGCCTTTTTGAGCCCCAAGTAATTAAAGGGATTTCTTGTTCCCTGTTCAACATTCACTGTCCTTGGCTACTTGACCCTTGGTGTAGTATCATTTTCATTCTACATGCATGCTATCTTGTAGGTGCAGAGTCAACTGTTATATTTCTTGGTTCCCTTTCTTTTTGATATTCTAAGTCATTGGAAAATAGCAGTCTTAAAAATTAAAGCACCAAAAACAAAGGCACAACCCATGTACCCTGATCTATGCAAAAGGGCCAGCAATAAGTATGTACACTAACTCAACAAAAAATCTCTCAATAATTATATGAAAGAATTTAAATGCATGAGATACAACTTTGTTAAGGCAAAGAAAAGAAGATTCAACATATAAATTTGTGATTTTGAAGAATATCATTGAAATATTAAATGCTTTATTTTTTTTTCACAAAATGTTTGCAGTTATGTTGTGTTAGATTTTTTGGACTTTTGGTCTGTTAAGAAGAAGTTGGTTTGTGAGTATAAGGAGGATACTGGTATTGGATAGAGCAACTACAGTGCTTAACTGGTCCTGTGAGGCGCTGACTGCTGTGCTGCATTGGACTACCTACTGTGCTGCACTACTGTGATGCATTGTTGTACAGCTTTTGTTAAGCTGCTGAGTTATGGTGATGCAGTGCTGATATGCTGGAGATGATTAGAGCTCTGAAATCCAAGATCAGTCTGTGCAGGCAAGGCTGCTGTTATAGCATGACTAGCAAGTGCTTTAGCTGCTTTGGAAGAAGAGGAAATATATCAAAATTTCCTTTTTGCAATTTTGAGATTTTTGAAATTTCATTAATGAAATGTTTGGTTATGAGTGTATTAAGGATTAAGCCAATTTGGTTTGATCCTCTTTGCTTCTTGTAAATTTTGTTTCATGGAATAAAATTTCATTTAAAAAAAAAATAAATCTATTGTTTTCCTAGTTGAATGACGTCCACTATGGGACCAATTTTGGGTAAGTGGCTTGATGTCGTGTAAAGAGCCTTCAGCAGAGTATCAATATTAATTGTGTTAGTTTTTTATTGAACACATGTATTATTGGTGTACAGGTGAAAAATTTTATTGGAATATCATTTTTTATGAATTATTTAAAAAAAAATAAACTTTTTTGCGACGAAATTAAAATCGTCGCGAAAATTTGTAGGAACAATATTTTTTGCGACGATTTTTATACGTCGCAAATGTATTTATTTAATTATTTTTTACATTTTTTATTAATCTAAAAAATTATTTGCGACGTTTTTTGTACGTCGCTAAAAATTAATTAAATTATTATTATTATTTTTTTTTATTTTTGTAAATTATTATTCGCGACGATATTTTTACGTCACAAAAAATGAATTAAATTATTATTTTTTACTTTTTTATTTTTTTTAAAAAATTATTCGCGACGATTTTTTTACGTCGCAAAAAATTAATCTAATTATTATTATTTACATTTTTTATTGATTTAAAAAATTATTGGCGACGATTTTTTTACGTCGCGAAAAATTAATTAAATTATTATTTTTTATTTTGTTACCTAGTGGAATATCTTTTAGCTACGTTTTTTTTTAATTTTAGCGACGATTTTTTTACGTCGCAAAAAATTAATCTAATTATTATTTACATTTTTTATTGATTTAGAAAATTATTGGCGACGATTTTTTTACGTCGCGAAAAATTAATTAAATTATTATTTTTTATTTTGTTACCTGGTGGAATATCTTTTAGCTACGTTTTTTTGACTTTTGGCGACGTTTTTTTTTCGTCGCAAAAAATTTTTTTTTGCGATAAAAATAAATTTGCGTCGCAAAATACTTTTTGCGACGAGGCTATTGCGACGAACAGGCGACGAAAAAAAAACGTCGCAAAAAATAATTAGCGACGATTTTTTGCAATTTCGCGACGAAAAAAAACGTCGCAAAAAACGATTTTTGTTGTAGTGATCGCCAAGTAGAGAGATATGTGATCTTTAACATTGTCTTTCTCATCTCCATTCGGATATAGACACAATTTCCTACAATCAAAGCAAACTACATAATGAGAAACTAGGGTTAATTGCACTGAAAGTCCTCAAAGTATAGAATTTGTCTTATTTTGGTCTCCAATGTTTCAATTGCATCATTTTGATCCCTGAATTATTGAATATGTTTCTATATGGTCCCTCGTGCAGACAGTGTCTAAATTGCTAATATTTTTTATCATAAAGTTGTCACATGATACTTAAATATAGATAAAAAAATAATTTGGATAACTCTTGATCAAATTTTTACTCAAATTTTGGTTAAATACCTACCTAAATTACACAGTTTTGATCACGAGCTATCCAAATTTTGGTCAAAAGCTACCCATATTACACATTTTTTTGTTAAGAGCTATCCAAATTTTGTTTAAGAACTATCAAAATTATTTTTTATCCATATTTAGCTATTACGTTACAAGTTTATGATAAAAAATCGTTAGCAATTTGGACGTTGTTTGCTTAAAGGACCATATAGAAACATATTCAATACTTCAGAGACCAAAATTATGCAATTGAAACATTAGGGACCAAAATGAGATAAATCTCATATTTTGAGGACCTCTAATGCAATTAACCCGATAAACTAATTATGTATTAGAACACAAGTATATGTCGTAAGAGGCAAGAGAATTGAGAATTTCTAGTACTACTCACCATGTGTAGCCACTAGATACAAAGTCACCTGATTCATATCTTCTCTCTTCCATGTTTGAAAGTAATGAAAATGATTTGATTTGAAATAGGCAGTCAGCTGGTGGAACTGTTGGACCAAAATAGTTTTTTAAGTATACAAATTAAATTTTTAGTTAACTTTGAGCCTAAATTAAAGTGGGACTCGTTAGTTTTTTTGAATAAATTTTTGTGGGTTCATATTCTACTCTGTGAGGAGAATAATGTAGTATATCACTTGCTCAAATCGAGTAAGAAATGAATGAGAAAATAGGCTCCAAAGTGACCTTCTTGAAATGTGGAAATAAAGGAAGTGCAATGTGGGATGTGACACCAATCCTACATTGGTTGAGGAAGAAATTCAACATAGGCATATATAGGTCAAGTTTGCTCTATGGGATTGGGTCCCAAGGAGTACCACAGTTTTATGAGCTGAGCAAGCGCCTACATGCCTTCAGTTCAACCACACGCGCGCGCGCGCCCGCCTCGCCACGACCCAACTGGGTACGGGTTAGACCAAGTCCTATCTTTTTATAGAAAATTTATTTAATTAATTGTGCGTGAATTTCTTAACCCGAAATTTTTCGGTATCCATTGGGTCGAATTTTTGCTTCACTCTAATCCGAAATTTTGAGTCCAGTTCGAAATCTTAAGTGGTGTCTATTCATGGAGAACAATTACTTAAGGTGTCTACTGGCTGTTGTGTCTGGTTTATTTTGGGTTGTGTCTTTTAGTGTGGTGGTTGTCCGGAAAGTCACCAAAGTGTCTATAAATACCCAGTTCATGCATGTATTTAATTCATTCAGTCCATTAAGGCATTAAGACAGTCTGCATTTCGGCATTTAAGGCAATGCATTTAGAGAGTACACAACACAATTGTTGGTTCGCTGGACAAGCAGGTTGGAGTGCTACTTCTGTTCGTGGAAAGATCATTGTATCATGGGAGGCAAACGCTCGATATTCCATAAGCACCGTGTGTGGGGGCGAAATTTGTCTTAAGGACATAGTATCAAACACTAGCCTTGATCTACTTTATATTATATTCTGCAAACAGGTTAGTAATTATTTTGGTTAAACAAACAGTTACGTGTAACTCTTTCGTATAACTGTTTGGTAAGCCTGTTGTAACTCTTCCGTTTATTTTTCTGTAATTGTTTCAATTTCTTGTGTAACTGTTTCATACTTGATTGTTATATGTTTCAAATTCAGAGATTTCAATAAGTGATTTTACAATATTTGGAATACCAAAAAACAACAGGAACGTCTCTCACTGTTCTTGAGATTACTGCACAAACTTAAAACTGTTCTTGAATGCTTTCATTTCACATTTATATGCAACTGAAATGCTACAGAATTCACAAAAATTGGGATTGAAAACCACCAAATACTTTCAAAAAAAAAGTACCAAAATATCCACAAAGGCGACTAAGGATGGGGTAAACTTAACAAGTTGAAGCGAATATATATAAGTACTAGTTATTGCATGTGCCTGAAGGCACAGTGTAGTAAAAAATGGTAAACAATAAACATATTTGTATTCATATCCAAAATCAAATCACAAACATAAAGAAAAGATAAAAGAATTTAAGTATTGGTTTGTAGTGGGGGTGAGAGGTGGTGGGCGGCAGTGGTGGTTGTAGGAGACGGTGATGGTTGTGGTGGGTGGCAATGATCGTGGTGGTGACGGCGATGGTGACGACGGTGGCAGTGGGGGCGGTGGAGGTGGTGGTGGTGGCGGCGACGACGGTGGCAGTGGCGGCGACGACGGTGGTGGTGGTGGGGGGGAGGGTGGTGGTGGTGGTGGTGGTGGCGGCGACGACGGTGGCAGTGGCGGCGACGACGGTGGTGGTGGTGGGGGGGAGGGTGGTGGTGGTGGTGGTGGCGGCGACGACGGTGGCAGTGGCGGCGACGACGGTGGTGGTGGTGGGGGGGAGGGTGGTGGTGGTGGTGGTGGTGGTGGCGGCGGCGGTGGTAAAGGTGGTGGGGGTAGAGGTGGTAGAGGTAGTAGTAAGACGGTTTCAAATACTATTATTTTTTTTAAAGTACTTATGAAAAATAGTTTTTAGAAATACTTTTAAAAAATAAATCTAAACATCCTATTAAATTTAGGGTGTTAATATTAACCGTTAGATTAACTTTAAAGTAAAATTTAAAGCGATCTCAACCGCGAATAGCAAAAGTCATTTTGTTTATCTTTTGAGATTTGAATTGTAAGCTACTTTATTATATACTAGTTATTGTATGTGCCTGAAGGCACAGTGTAATAAAAAATAGTAAACAATAAACATATTTGTATTCATATCCAAAATCAAATCACAAACATAGAGAAGAGATACAAAAATTTAAGCATCGGTTTGTAGTGGGGGTGAGAGGTGGTGGGCGGCAGTGGTGGTGGTAGGAGACGATGATGGTTGTGGTGGGTGACAATGACCGTGGTGGCGGTTATAGTAGTGAGGGCGGCGGCGGTGGTGGTGGTGATGGTGACAACGGTGGTGGCAGCGGTGACGGTTACGATGGCGGCGGCGGCGATGGTGGCGGTGGGGTAGCGACGGTGGGGTGGTGGTGGTGGTAGTAGTGGTGGAGCGGTTTCAAACACTATTATTTTTTTTAAAGTACTTATGAAAAATAATTTCTAGAAGTACTTTTAAAAAATCACTTCAAACACACCCTTAGGAGCCTATTTTTCCTATTAAATTTAGGGTGTTAATTTAGCCGTTAGATTAATTTTAAAGTAAAATTTAAAGCGATCTCAACCGCGAATAACAAAAATCATTTTGTTTATCTTTTGAGATTTAAATTGTAAGCTACTTTATTATATAGATATATAAGTATATATATTTACGACAAGCAGCTAAAATAATATCAACAAAAAGAGAACCCATGGAAACAAGTATTGTCATTGCCAGGGACGTGATAGAAGTATGCCTCGTCCATAATGTCATATTTTTCTGGTTTACATTTGATGAATGAACAAAGGCTCACTTACATGCTAAGGTATACATATATGAAGGTTTGTAGTTTATTATATAGTCCATTTCCTCTACAACTCTCATCAATTCAATAAATTTTTGTAGTTTATTATATAGTCCATAACTTAGCTTGAAACCTTTGCCTTGTAAAAAAAATAAACTAAGGTATTTCCATTCAAAAATTAACAACAGGTGATAATTTATTCAAAGTGTCATAAAGTTTAACAATTTTGTACTATAATGTGTTTAAATCGATACTAAAATATGTGAAGTAAAACTTAACTCATAGTTTAAAGAGCTAAAATGTAATTAATCTTACTTTTTTTTTCATATGAAGTATGCACTTACTTCATAGCTCACTAAATACACCAAAAGAAAGTCTTGAATAAATATGCAAAAATGTTAACAACTATAATGCTTCATATTTAGATATTTAATTTTAGTCCTAGGTCTCCGACTGATGCTTTGGACTATAACTAGGGTATCAAAATACAAAACAACTTGTTAAAAAGGTACAAATACGACTTGAAATTAGAGAGTTGGAATTTTTATTTAAGTAACTCGTTTTATAAATGAGGAGACTCGACCTGACACAATTAATTAACGAATCGTGAATGGATAAAATCAATCAAGAAAAATGCACGATATAACTCGCATTTATATTAACTAGCAATGCACGACGTGCGTTGCACGTAAACAAATTTAAATAATATTTTTTTTATAGAAAACTTGAATTATATGAGTAATTAAATTAAAGAATAAATTAAGTGCCTAATAATTAATTCGTATTTTAATTATTACTAAATTTAATTATTCATTTATTCTATAAGTTTTTGAATAACTAATCTGTCATTTAATTAGTTATCTCTCCAATTCCTTTAGTCATTTGTCTATCTAATTATATTATAGAATTATTAAGTTTTCTTTTGTTAAATAGATTGATTAGATCACCTATAATATTATTATATTATTTCATACTAAAAAATAAAATATAATATATATTTGACCGTGTAATTCTAATTGGTAATTACACGTGTATAATAATTTAACATATATAAGACTTTACTTCTTTATATACATATAAAAAATTATATGTAATTGTACTACTAATAAATGAATTCAAAAGAATTTAGAAGTCTTTATAAAAGAGTCCAAAATAAGTTAAAAGTCAAATATGAGTAAAAATAAAAATTAGATGAAAATATATAGGTGGGTATAATTGACTTTAATATAATAATTAAGGATAAAATAGGAAATCAAAAGTTTTTTACAGATGTTGACATTTATAAGTAGTATAGATTATACAAAATTTATAAATAACATAAACTTGAGATAATGCAATTCATTAAATACGAATTATTAAATAAATCAAATATGAATAAAATATTTTTTGACATGAATTCTCTCAATCCCTCACCCCAAGCAGTTGAGAGCCCTAATTATAACTACTTTGAAATTTGACGGTCTAACTGTAGTAATGTACACAGTTGAACCCTGGACCTCGACGCAAAAACTCTCTCTCTCTCTCTACTTTACTAGTTTTCTCTCTCTAGCTCCTTTCTCACACAGTCACACCTTCGCTTCTCTGTTTCAAAACCATTATTAGTCTCCGCCCAGCAAAACCCTGATTATCAACTGAACTCATGATTGCCCAACGACCACTATTTCGGGTCTCTGTTAGGGCCGGGTTGTTCGATCACGCTTCTCGGATCTTCAGCTCCAGATGTGATCGACCCTTCAATCCCCTCTTCCGTGCTTCCAAGAACTCTGAGAAGCCACCCGTTTCTCTATGTCAAGTCCCACGAAACTCCAATTCTTTTTCAGGCAAGTTCTCTTCTACTTAATGTATATGTGAGTGAGAGAAAGAGGAGAGAGATCTTTGGGTTCTCTTAAATGGGTTTTGCTTGGTTTGTTTTGGTTTTGATTTTAGTGTGGAAATGACATGGATTTGTACGTTTCCCAGTTTTTGGGAACTAAAATTACTTGAGAAAAACATTCCAGTATAGATGTTATTTTCTATCGTATTTGTCTTTTTTCTCAGAGACCCGATAGATTATGTACAAGTATAAGCTGTACAATTTAGACCAATTTTTAGGGAATCTTTACAGTTTAGCAAAAGCAGAGAAAATTGGGAAATGACTGGTTGAGAATTTAAGAAAACCAATTCAGATGCAATTACTAAAGGTCTGTTTAGATTTCCTGCGGAATTTGATTTTCTTTCTTCTTTCTTATTAGAATTTGAATATCTTTAAAGACATAAAATATATTATTTTCAACTGCGGCCAGTTATGAAGTTTCAAATTACTGGGAAAAAAAGGAAATATTAGAAAATTTTGTTGCTGTGTTTCAACATCGTTTCTGCAATGGCTGCAATTTTCTGAAATGGTATCTATTACATTGCAGTGGAAACAACTTGCTGTTGGAAGCTAATGTGGGTTTTACTTACAAGTTACAACAGAACCCCATTTGAGATATTGCTGCAGAATTGGAGAGACCCCAATTTTGTGATTTTCCTGTTTGTTAATGGTATATCCTTAGTTACCAAAAGCCTAATGTGGGTTTTGCAGGTTCTTTAGAGAGCTTGAGAGGCAAAGCTTCTATCAATGAAAATGGTGTGCCCCTTTTGTCTGGAAATTTCAGGAAAAAGTTGGGTTTTTATCGAAATCAAGGAAATTGTTGCCCCACCATGTGCAGTGAGTTTTAAGAGTTTCATACATTCTGGAAGCCCCAAGGAGTTTGAAACGGGGAGGAATTCTAGGTCCATGGACTTTGTGAGAGGAATTATTGAGGAAAACGGAAAGGATATCAGGGGAGATTCTCAACATGGTCGGTATCATGTTGAGCAAAATGCAGATATCGTCCATGTAAAGATGCTTCGCAACAATACCTCTATTATAAGGGGAACAAGAAATTTGGGGCTTCCTCGGGATGCTTGTCAGAAATGAAAGGAGGGCCTAAAGTTCCTAGATACGCTGCTGAAGCAACTGCAGAACATGTTGGACGTACGTCTGGCAAGAAATATGGGATTGAAGTCCGTTGTAATGAAAGTGAACGGGTTTACTTATTTCAAGAAAAAGAAGCAAGCAATTTTGAGCTTCAGAGAGGGCTACACGCATTCACGAGGAGATCAAAATCCGATCGTCTACATTGAGGACACAACTCGTCGTCCGCGTCCGCGTCCGCATAATGGAGAATCTGAACTATGATGGGCAAGTAAATTGATGCCAAATGGTTATTCAATTTTAGCACTTGGTGTGCAGAGAGTGCAGGCAGATGGACAAAGGGGAGGGCTCTTTATCATGGTCTTGTTGTATCCTCATTGTTAGGTTTGTTTTGAGAATAATTTATAATTTTCTCTTAACTATCCTAAGGACACATTTAGATGACAGTAATCTTAATTGAGAATTGATATCTCGTTCCTAGTAATGAGAGACCCGAGTTTTAATTACCATAGTAATCTTATATTTAGTGTTTGGTTATTGTTAGTAATCTAGTGTGAGAATTAATGTTATTTCCAAATTGTTTTAGGAAATAATTTAATTTTAGAAAAGAGATTGATTTTAAGATGAGAACTTAATTTTTGAAATGAAGTTAATTTTAAGAAGTTTTCATTTTGGAATTTTTATTCCTTATATAGAATACCCAATCGAATGAGATTACCACCATTGGCCATGGATTTAGGATACCCACTATTATTGGAAAGATGCTAAAACAGCTTTTTGGAAATCGTTTCCAGTCTTCCAGACCTATAATTTAACGTAATATCAGAAAATTCAATCACAGGGATTGCACATGTTAAGGTGATCCTCGTTCTTATGCTCATCTCCAAATAAACTGATGGATGAAAAAGATGGCACCTTTCTTTCCTAACATTAAGTGTAACAAGTAATTTAACTCTACAATAGCAAAAGAGCTGAATAATGAGCATAAACTGACAATTTGTTTCCTTTTAGTACAATCAGGCAATATGCTTTCATGGCAGATCTACTGGTACAACCATGGTAAAATGAGAAATATAGTATTCCTACACCCAAGTCTCAAAGAAAAAAACTTTTGTATAAATTGAATTAGCATTTAAATAGAAGCAATAAATCAGGATATTCTTACAACCATCTTGTTCTTCTTGCCAGCAGATAACAACAGAACTTTTCCATCCACAATGTCATCAGCCTCAATCTTCCTTGATTCACTATCCACTCTACCATTGTTCAAATAAAGCCCCCCTTGCTTCAACAATCGCCTTGCAGCCGACTTACTCTCTAGCAACCCTGTAGAAACCGATAAATCAACAATCAAAACACTCAACACCTGATCATAAGCCAAAGAACACGATGGCACATCCTCCGCAATCCCCTCAATTGTCTTCCAATCCAATTTAGTCTCTGCCCCTGGCCTCAACGCCTCTGTCGCTTTCAGCGCCTCCTCCAACCCTGCTTCGCCATGCACAAAACGGGTCACCTCCTCCGCCAGCCTCCGCTGGGCTATGTTTGGCACATACCCAGGTCCCTGCATTTGCCTCTCAATCTCACCTATCTCCTCCATGCTTAAAAAAGTAAGAATTTTCAAAAACCTCACAACATCAGCATCCGGGACAGCAAAAAAGTACTGATAAAACTTATAAGGAGAGAACATTGAAGGGTTAAGCCAAATTGCACCGTCCTCAGATTTTCCAAATTTGGTACCATCACTCTTCAACAAAAGAGGGAATGTCAGACCATAAGCAACCTTTTGTTCTTCATCTCCAGAATTCAAAATCTTTCGAATGAGTTCAGTGCCAGCAGTAATGTTTCCCCATTGATCACTACCACCAATCTGAACATTGACCCTTTCATTTTTATAAAGGTACACAAAATCATAGCCCTGTAAAAGTTGATAAGTAAATTCAGTATAGCTCATGCCTTGTTCTGATTCCAATCTTTTCCTCACACTTTCTTTGGAAATCATTGTACCCACCCTCGCAAATCTCCCCACTTCTCTCAAGAAATCGAGCAATTTCACATCTTTCCACCAATCAAAGTTGTTCAGTATTGAGAAACTAGAAGAATCGGTAATGGCAATCCTACCTAGAACTTGTCGAATCGTGCTGGAAATGCCGGCGGTGTTTTTCTCCAAGGTGTGGACATCGAGCTTCGGCCGCTCGAGGGACTTGCCTGATGGGTCACCGACGCGGCCGGTGGCGCCGCCTAGAAGGGCCACCGCTGAATGGCCGCAGCGGAGGAACCACGAGAGGACTATGATTCCGAGGAGATTGCCCAGGTGGAGGCTCTCGGCGGTGGGGTCAAAGCCGCAGTAGACTTTAAGAGGAGAGAGAGTGGGGTCGACACAGGCGGAACGAAGAGTGTCTCCGGTGAGGGATTCAAGTAAGCCTCTTTCTTCCAAAATTTGGACGACATTAGTCCGGCGAGCCTGGTCCGAAGCGCCTGGTTTGCCGGGTTCTTGGATTGACTCAGCCGGGGAAGAAGATAGAGAAGATGTGGAGGCGGATGAGAACAATGAGAGAAGGCGGCGATTATGGCGGAGAGATTTGATCCTAGTAGTGGTGGCGGTGGTGTTTGCCGGTGAGTAGACGGAGAAGGAGAAAAGTTTGTGGTTTGTCTTGAGGAACAAGGACTTTAGTAGAAAAGAAGCAGTAGCTGCCATGATTCTGAAGAAACGCAACCTGAAATTGGTGGCGGAGCAAGGAAAATCACCAGCGCAAGCAGTCGTGTCTCCGCTGCCCAATCCAAATCCACTCTTCTCAAGCTCTGCAATGTGTCTTGGGTCGTGTTTGGGGTCTGACAAAAGAATACACTCAAATGAGTATAACACCATGGTCAGAAACACTTAAAACAGCCCAGATATTTATCAATTCAAAATTTTCGTACATGGCCTAACAATATACCATAGACAAAAATACAGGCCCAGGTATTGAACAAAAGTTCTGCATCGATAAAAAAATCCAATCCAAACAAATTATATGCTAAAAACGACTATAAAAACAAACATTCTTCATATATGCAGCATCTTAGAACAATAGTCTAATACCTTTCACCAAGACAAAAATGGAGAGACAAAACCCAATCTCAAGTTACAGGTGAAGGGCAACAATCCTACATGTTTAACAGTCTAATGCCAGAACATCTCTGCATGTTTAAATAAACATAATCGCATTTCATTATTAGTAGAAAGAATGAATTTTGAATCAAGAGATACTAATTTGGGTTTGAATCAAATGTCTAATCAAATATCATCTAGCAGATAAAACTTCAAAACCAAAAACCCATTCCCAATAAAACAATATTTATCATACATTTTAATCACACAGATAGAACAATGATCAAGACGAAAATTAAAAAAAAAAATATAACATAACATAATGAGAAATAGCAGGAGATTGGTTTTTAAATTTTTGTTGAGGTGGAAGGGGGTTTGTGGGTTTCGGGATCTCTAGAGGTGGATGGGTTTGGGGGGATGGGTAGAGAGGCAGTGAGGAGCTGTGGGGTGGGGCTATAGTGGTGGGGAGAGAGAGAGAGAGGGAGAGAGTAAACCCAAAAATCTATAAATCTACAAATTAATTTATGGGCACGACCACCACCCCACCACTGCACACAACCATCACTCTCCTAAGTCAGGGTAACTCAACAAATTCAATCAAAACCATAAAATCAAAACCCAATTCTTCAACTTGAAACAAAAAATTCATAGTTCAAAATGAAGTCGATTTCAAAGAAAGAAGGGCAAACCACCACCTACAGCAACTCTTCCCCCTTCACACCCCATCCCCTGAAACCCTCTTCTGAAACCCCTAGACGGCTCCTCCCCGAACCCATTTCCTAACCCACTAATATGAACCTAGTCTGCTTTGGCAGAGAAATAGAAAGCGAGCGAGAAGGGGGGTGCACGACAGATCTGGTACCTGATGAGGATGGTGGGCATAGTGAGAGAGCAGCGACAATAAAAACCCAATATCTTAAAAACCCAAGCAGAAGAAACCCATCATAAAAACCCAATATCACAAACCGACAAAACATCTTTGTATATTTCATTGCATTTTGACACTGATTCAAGCAGCCTTCCAGGAATTTCTCGGTTTAGCAATGCCTCTCGCTGGATTTCTGATATTTCTCCCAATAACAGGTTGTTCAACGCTATTTGTTACTTATTGATTTGTGTATTATTGGGCTGACATTCACCTAGAATTGATTTGGTGTTTCATTGGTCTACGGGTCAGTGGGCTTTTGCCTTGGTAGATTGATTCATAAAACTGTTAACCATTGAATCCTTCTAAATTCTAAGAGTTGAGTAATA
Organism: Ilex aquifolium; assembly: GCA_951799425.1. Lineage (NCBI taxonomy): Eukaryota > Viridiplantae > Streptophyta > Magnoliopsida > Aquifoliales > Aquifoliaceae > Ilex > Ilex aquifolium. Next base: position 159,995 of record OX637392.1, on the reverse strand, counting down.
TGTAGGCTGATGTGCAAGAGAGGACCAGAGAGATTGTACAGACTCTATTGTCAATCTCATACCCACTGGAAGTTGATGGAATGAAGTGCAAAAGAGACAGAGAAAAAGGGGGAGAGAGAGAGAGAGAGGGAAACTCACTGGATTGGAATCGCTGGAAGGAAGCTGGAGTCGACCGGACTGCCTGCTGGAATCGATGGTCGCTGACTGGACTCTGGATCGCTGGTGATCGCTGCTGGAGTTGATCGCTGCTGCTCGTGGTAAGTCGTTGGTGGTGGAGGCCGTGCTCAGCTCACCGCTCAGTTGTCTGGAACGATTTAGGGCAAAACAAAAGGGTAAAAAAGGAATGAAACCGGCCGGTTTGATAAACTCGTCCGGTTCTCACGGGTTTACCGGTTTTTGACCGGTTCAACGGGTTTATCCCGGATTCCTTACAAAAACGGTTTTTTAATAGAACCGGCCCGGTTAAGAGACCGGTTCATCGGGTTGACCCGCCGGGCCGGGTTTTTAAAACACTGCCCTGGACAGCTCCTCCCTGAACCCATTTCCTAACCCACTAATATGAACCTAGTCTGCTTTGGCAGAGAAATAGAAAGCGAGCGAGAAGGGGCGTGCACGACAGATCTAGTACCTGATGAGGATGGTGGGCATAGTGACAGAGTAGCGACAATAGGGGCGGCCAGAGAGAGTGAGAGATAGGCAGACGGTGGTGGTGGAAGGGGTGTAGAGAGGGAGGAAGATGCGCAAAGAGATTGAGTGATAGATAGAGGGAGATACCTGGAAAAGAGAGATGGCAGTGGACGTTCGATGGGAAGACGTCACTGGCTTGTTGGTCGCCGATGTTGTGCTATGTTGCTGGCTGTATGGTGTGGCGTGTTGATTTTGGTGTGGGGTTTTTGTGGCAGAGAGAGAATTTAGAGAGAGACGGGAATGATCCGGAAAAATAAGAATTTAGGAAGAATTATACTCAAACCCCTGAAGTTTGTCACTTAATCATTCAAATCCCTTGACATTTCAAATATTATACATAAACTTCTTAAGATTTATACACGCGTAACACTTATGCCGTTGTCGTCAATGTCCGTTATTATATCCATTAGTAAATTACACCCAGACTCCCTAAAATTTATAGACATATAATACTTAGATCTTTTAAATTTAAAATATTATATTTAGACCAAAAATATTCTAATTAAAGATAAAATATCAAATATTTTAAATTTTACAACCAAAATTCATATTCAATTGTATCATTTATTGAAATAAAATTCAAAATAGAAATCCAATTTTTTCTTAAAAATTGTTATTAGTGTATACAAGTATACTATTTATTGGAATAAAACTAAAAAATCAAAAAAAGAGTCTAAATCATTCATAATAGAACATGAATTTTATAACCAAAATTCATGTTTTATTATGTCATTTATTGAAATAAAATTAAAAATAAAAATTCAATTTTTCTTAAAAAATCATAATAAGTATACAATTATACTATATATTGGAATAAAACTAAAAAATCAAAACAAGGGATCAAACTATAATAGGCACAATATTTTCTAACTTTAATTGGAGGTAATTTAGTAATTTAATTTGATTATTTAAATGACCAAATTAAATTCTAATAGATAGTAGAATTGTATACTAATTATGATTTTTTCAGAAAAAATTAAATTTTTATTTTTGATTTTATTTCAATAAATGTCATAATAGAACATGAATTTTGATTATAAAATTTAAAATATTTGATATTCTATATTTAATTGGAGTGTTTTTTGCCTAAGTATAACATTTTAAACTTGAGGGGTCTAAGTATTACACACTTACAAATTTCAAAGGGTCTGGGTGTAATTTACTAACGACATTGATGGCAGGGGTCTAGGTGTTATGCGCGTACAAATTTTAAGGGATCTATGTGCAATATTTAAAATATTCAAGACTCTGAATGATTAAGCGACAAACCTCAAGAAGTCTGAATGTAATTCTCCTAAGAATTTATTGCCAAAATACACATTTTTCAAATAAAAATACTGATCTATCGCACTTTTAAACTTATGGTGATTTTTAAAACGGAATTGACAATTCCACTTTCAACACGATTTCACTTTGAAAGTGAAATCAACAATTCCGCTTTCAACAAGTGATACAATAATAAGGAAAAAATGAATTTTTGTAAGTATTAAAAGCGTTCTTGTTGATTCTGCATTCATGGTGAAAGTGAAATTATTGATTCCGTTTTTAAAAACTGCAATAGAATCGATAAATAAATTTAAAAGTGCGAGAGATCGATATTTTTGTTTGAAAAAAACTGTATTTTGATAATACATTCGGAGAAATAATGTGTTAGAAAATCCACCTTTCTTTCTCCTATTTTAGTGATTACCTACATATTCTTATTCACCTTTTCTTGTATCAACCATACGTTGTATACTACAATACCAGAGCCAGATAATCTATGCATTATTTGACATAAGGTATCAGTTATCAATTCGTCTCGTATCATGTCAGTTACCCATTGTTATTTTTATATCGCATATTGTAATTTGTGTTAATATTAAAAAAATTTGTTTAATATGTAATAACCTACTTATTATATATATTTATCAATTCTATCAATTTTACAATCATGTTGTATATATTGTACCCATGTTGATATAATTTGACAATAAAATGTTCTCTCAATTTTTATTTTTTATTTTTCAACCCCTCCCTAAAATTGATTGTTTATGTGCGGGTATTTTTTGCACAATATTGAGATAGCGGCACTTTGACTGACACTCGAAGATTGCTCTCAAGCTTGGAGACGACGAAAACCTGAGGATCAAGAAGAAGGGTTAAAAGGGAGGCCGGACGTATCTCTGGTGATTCTCTTTCGATGCTTAAGTCAGTCTCTGAAGAGGAAAAAAGACACAATGTTCAATGCAAGGTTGTGAGAGCGTACCGTCTGTTTTTGCTTAAGAGTACTATTTATACTTTCTTGGTGGACGAATGTGTCTATCGAGAGCATCCGTACGATCTTCTTTGGCAAGAAGACCCCTGATTAGCTCACAATGGATGTCTCTTTGACCTTGTTAGGTGACTGGGCATCCAACAAGGCACACCTTTGACCTCGATACTCGATCCCTTGCAGGCATGGCATGCATTAATGACATTAGCCCCCTGAACAGACAAATATTTGCTGATCATTAATATTCTTGGTGGACGAATGCGTCTATCGATGACATCCGTACGATCTTCTTTGGCAAGAAGACCCCAGATTAGCTCACAATGGATGTCTCTTTGACCTTGTTAGGTGACTGGACATCCAACAAGGCACACCTTTGACCTCGATACTCGATCCCTTGCAGACATGGCATGCATTAATGACATTAGCCCCCTCAACAAACAAATATTTGATGATCTTTAATACTCTTGTCGAGCATTTATTGCAAGATTTAATGTTAAGCAACATGCTCTGCACGAGTAAATGTTCAACATCACATAGTGCGTTGAGGGATCAATGTCCTTCGTGTCCTTTGCCCATGAGCATTAAACATCTATGACTCGTTTGTCGTATACTCATGAAGAACATTAATTACATCTTTAAAAACCTCTTATGTGATTGGTCCCAACGATCCTGTTGGATTTGACAATATGAGAAAATGGACCCATGCCATCTGACAGACATTCATTCACTTATTCCTAGGTGGGTGTTCCTAGTGCAAAACTAGCTGTCTTTCAACATACCGACCGAAATGGTAGGCATGTAAAGTCAATTGTTTTTCACCCCCATCGGCCTATTCTCCGCCGATATTTTGACCCTCTCAGTGTCAACAATCTTTGCGGGGGTGTGATCCAACCTCATTAGTTTTCAATTACTACCTGACTATGCGCCCACTACTGTCTCAAATTTAACGGTCTATTCACTTCAAACCAAGGGTATGGAAAAATAATTTTTTGATATCGTATCTTTACTTTTCAACCATATAAGGATGTAGCATGTGTTAATTTTTTTTTATTTTATGAATTTTATTATTTGTAATTGATAGTTACAAATTATGCAATTCAAAATCAATGGCTGGAATTAATAAAGATATGGTATCAAAGTTAATATCTTAGTCTTACCCTCAAACCTATCAAAGGATTTTTTATTTTTTTAATTATAGTGTATTTTGGGCATAATTAATCTTATTTGTGCATTTAGTGTGGGATAAAAATAATTTTTTTACTAAAATTGGTCCATAATTTCACAATTTTGATTTCTAAATTCACGAAGTCAATTAAATAAAATTGTGAATTTACTTTGTCAAATTCGCAAATTAATGAAATTGAATTCAGGAATTCAATAACATATAATTTATGGATTTCAAAAAATGAAAATGCGAATTCTTGACGAATTTGCACTCAAAGCGCAAATTCACTTGGCAAAATGATAGAGGGTGGGATATTATGTGCGAATTCTTGGTGAATTTGCAGCCAAAGCACAAATTCACTCGCAAAGTGATAGAGCGTGGGGTATTATATACGAATTATGTTACTTAAATGTAAGTCCAAATTTAAGGAATTGACTAGGGTATATCATTCACTATCTACTTAAAATTTATAATATTTAAAAGAAAAGTTACGTTATTGTAATTGTAATTGTAAGTTATAACTCAAAAGAATTAAGTTGTAATTTTAAAAATTATGATCAATCGTATAGTAATGTGATAGATTACAAAAATTACACATTTTCACTATTAAGTTACATATTTTAAGAAACAAGTAATAACTATGGATGTTATTCATGGTTGATCATAATATTTCACAATCGAGACAACTCACAAATACTTGTAACTCTTTTTTGTAAGATGTAATATGATCTTTAATTATAATATTTTTAATATGATACCAAAAAAACTTTCAACAACTCATTTTCTCAAATTTTTATTGTTTTTAAGATTAATTCCAAACATACCTCATTTGGCTACGTCTCAATTGATTCGTTCATAATATCTCTCTCAACCGATTGATAAATTTACCGTCTCACTCTAATTTATGTTATAATTTTGGTTAAATCTATTATGTGGACACCACACTAAGGTTAGTGAGATTTGATGTAAATGACAATAAAAGTTATTGTGATGGCCACATTATAATTATTTTATAATGAGGGTGTAATGTGAAAAAATTAATTTATAAATTAAAATTTGAGTTTTTTGTATTTTATATCTTGAAAGATTACAAGATTTTTACTTTATACCCTAAAAGATTAAATTTTTTATATTGTACCTTTAATGTATCAAAAGTGTTGCAATATGATCATTCTGTTAGTTTCAATTATTTTATTTTGTTTTATAAAAAGTCCACCCATTGACACTAATGAAAAAATTAATGGAAAACTAACAGAAGGGTCATCTTACAACACTTTAATATATTGAAGGTGTAATATGAAATATATAATCTCTGAGGATACAGAATAATAACGTCTCCAACCTTTATCCTTTTTAAATTCAAATTTAAATTTAGGTAAAAAAAAACTCCTAAAAACCTTCTCTTAATTCTAGACCCATACCCATATCAAATCAGGAAGACTCTTGTTTTTTTAATTTAAATTTATACTCAAATCTTTAATGGTGAGATTACACCCTCTTTTAAAGATTCAATGATCATATTTTATCCCATTTTAAATTTGAGTTTGTCCTCGTTTAAATTTGAGTTTGTCCTTATTTAAATTTGAGTTTCTTCATTTGAGAGGTCTTTACCAAATCAAACTTTTTACTATTTTTTTGTACTCAAATTTAAGTGAAAGTTTGAGATTTCATTAGAAATGATTTGAGAATTTTAAAATTTTTTAGGGTATAAAATACAATTCGTCCTTAAAAATTTTAAAATCTTTTGGATAAATAAAACTGTGGTGATGAAATTTGTTTACCAAAGTATGATTCATCCTTCTCTTAATCTATACTATTATAAAATATCAACAAAAGTGAAAAAAAATTTGTTTGATCATAATACCCTTATAAAAATGATTAAAGACAACTATATCATTATGTATTTAATTACCCAATATCAATTAAATATCCAAATAGCCCTTCATATACTTTCCTTTCCACACAAATAATCTATATGAATATCTATATCTATATCTATACATCTATCTATACTTCAAAAATAAATATTCAATGTACACCTAATTTATAATTTAGTTAATACTAATATATATCTATATATATCTGTATTTGTATTATTATAAAATTTCAACATAAAAAAAGATATATCTATATTATTATAAAATTTTGATATAAAAAACTTTTGAATTCATAATTTGCTCATAAAAATGCCTAAAAACTAAATTATATATCCTTTAATAACTCTACTAATGGTTTTTATTAGCATTTTTCATATCATAATTACAGTAATTAATATTTAAAATTGTTAGGTTTGGCTGAGTGGCGTTCTTATCTTGTGTGACAACACTACAGAGCGAGTGGCTCTTCTAGGCAGGTAGTTGTGTGACAACATTACAGAGAAAGTGGGACTTTCATGTAACATGCTATGGTCTCAACGCCCTTACAAGGTAGAGATGAGTTTCACTCGCTCTAAGCCTGGCCTGCGTGCGGTTAGGAAGATTGACCGCAATCTGAGCAGTACCTCCCACCCTACCTTACCACCTATAGGCGGTCGTCCATCTTACAGGCGCCCGAAAATGAACTGCAATGATCTTAAATAGAAATCCTACAACAATAAATAAAATCCCCACAAATTATATACCCTTTAATAACTCTATTAATGGTTTTTATTAGTATTTTTCATATCATAATCACAATAATTAATATTTAAAAGTTTTAGGTTGTTCCCTTTCTGTGCAGTGAATACATCAGTTCGTCTTTCAAACAAGCTTCGCATATCACATCAAGATTGCACCAACATCTTGACTACCATACTACTTTGATCGTTGAAATTCTATCGTTATGAGAATTGGATAGCCACCCAAAAATTCCTTGGATGTGGACACGCACTTCACCTCACTTCTATATATAGATTTCCTACATGTTGGATTAACCTAGCCTACTTGGGGAAGTGACGCTAAAAACCACGAGATTTGAACCAATTCTCTCTATGCTTGAAGAGGTGTTGTTCCATATATTGTTTCTCTCATTTTCTTTTTATGTTAGAATGAATTTTGGGTTAAATTTCAATATTTTGAATTTTGTTACCCAATTCACATGAAATCTACCATATTCATAAAACTCAATCCTTCATATCAAAAAATGACCACAAAAAAGGACCCCTTCTTTTGTTGAGTTGACAAAAGTTCAAGGCCAAGACCACAAGCTTGTGTTGTTCTTCGGATGCTTGGTGAAAAATCTTTCGAATTTCAACTTTTAGCACTTTTGTAATTTTAATACTAGAAATTTACTAATATTTATGTGTTTAAGCTTCATGTATCTGCATGTATTTGAAGAGTTTTAAAAGTTTGGCAAATCATTGTCTGTTGAAAGCATAATGACCTGTGGTGTGATAGAGCAAAAAAGACTCGAGGAAAGTAAAGAAGTTTTTCCTTTTAGCAAATTGATTTTTCCAATTTTTTGAATTTGTTTGTTACTTTTTACCAACTCTTTGATTCGTATAGAAAAGTAGGAAAAAATTGTGTTCTCGAGTTATGCTATATTTTTATCATTGAGGATAAAAAAGAATAAAATATTTCTACTACTGTTGCCATGAAAATGATGGAAATAATAGTATACTTGATCTTTTACTATACTATGTACCTTTGTTTTAAAAGACCGAGAGGGAATACTTTTATTCCTCATAATTTAATTTATTGCTTTAGCTGGAAAATAAGTAATCTTTTGGAGAATTTGATATCAAAATCTACATAGTGGTGGAACATGTGGCTTGCCCTTGACACTTTGGGGGAATGAATTTCTGGGGAAAAATTGCATGAAATAGACGCCGTTTTGAATTATGTAAACAATGAGATGTTCTAAGAACTCACTTGTGATGAAGGCAATTTTAAGTGTTACTACAAAATCATGCATTACACTACATTACTTTGTAGAATTTGTAATTTTTTTCATTAATACATGTATAATTTCTTATACTAATGATTACATTATGTGCTAATTCGGGATCCTCATATGATTTTTGATTTCATTTATGAGCCAAAAGTAGTATAATAATAATCTTGAATTGGGTAAAGTTCTGACATGAATTTACATTGAATAACATTTCAACTAGCACTAGCATGTCTCCTGCTTTGATTTGAGTATAATGTCCAATGATCTTAAAGTTCTCAATAATTTTTTTTTTAATATTAGAGTGCATGTCTCTTTTAAATTATAAAAAATCACTTAATCCGTGCTTAGAGTGTGATTTTTTATGGTGATGTAGTCAAAGACCACTTCTTTTTTAATGACCTAAAACAATAAAAATTTTATAATTTACATAACAAAAATATTTTATCCTATGTAATATTCAAAATTGTGGACGGACGCACATATGCTTTAACTACTATAAAAAAAAATGGCGGTTTAGACTTTGACAAGTCTTGTAGGCTAGCTTCCCAGAACTTGCATTTTGTCAATGCAGCTTTGGAGAAGAAACGACTGTTCTACAAGCAAGCCCCAAATATTCAATTGAGCTCTTTGGATGTTTCAACATGGTACAAAGATTGGGTGTATTCTCAGAAAATACATATTTTGGACGTTTGTTAGTACGATTTTTTCATGAGTAAGACGAAGAACTTTCCCAATTGAAACTTACAATTCCAAAACAATGAACTTCGGTGGAAAGAGAAGCAACTCTGTCGGAAATCACCCGAGTCTCTGGTTCCTCCGATGACCGCACAGCCTCAGAGAGCTCAGGTTCTTCCAATTTTCAACATTTCTCTAATTCTCTCTCTCTCTCTCAATGTGTATGTTGAATATGTTATATGTTTTTGTGTGTATTGTTAAACTTTGTTATGGATGATTTCCTTTGTTCAGCATTGTCTTTAAGCAAGTTCTTACATTAATGGGTTTCTCATTGTATCTGCTAAATTTTAGTCAACCCACTATTTGGTTCCTAGGTTGAGGAAGATAAATGAAAAGATTAATCTTATGCCTTTCTTTTTGACTATTTTTTTTTTGTTTGGGGAAAGTTTCGTGTCTTGTTTGTTATTTTGGTTTTGGTTTTGCAGAATGTAAAAAGTATTTGAATCTTATGCCTTTCCTTTTTGTCTTTTTGGCTGTCTCGGTTGTGTAGGATATAAAAAGTATTCACCTAAAACCAAAATTGTAATAATATGTTGGTGTATTTGTAATTTGATATTAAATACCGGATGTCAGAACTAGGTCCAAAATACATAGATATTAAGCAACATGTTATTATATGCAATAAATCTAGAAAGATTTGTGCTCATCCCAATCATAGTTCAATTAGAAGCAACAATAGATTTCATACTATAAATAAAGTACACGGTTTGGTTTGAGGGTAGAGTAAGTCACATCTGTTTACGGATATTTGTCAAGTGCAATATGTCTCAGCATGTTGCTTCTATGATATAATGTATTCAAATATCTTGTTGTAGCTTCACTCTAGTTTGCACATCCGAGAAAGTGGAAGCTTCTTACACTCTCTTTTCTTTGCCCACAAATTTCTACTGTAAAGTACTTGAGAAAAAGAAAAATATTATGTTGAAGTGTCTCATAAGCCTCTATATATAGACTCAATGAAGTAATGGTTGAAAAACCATTAAGTGTTAAACTTGTAACATAAAATCTACTTATATTTGCCCAATATGTACATATATAACATATGGGCCACTGATGTTCACACTTCACACCTGATTGGTTTGTAAGATGAAACCGATTTTACTCACATGATATGCACACTAATTTCAAGACATAACTCATGGGCCTAATAAATATGCTTACAGATCCATTTTATGAAACTAAAACAGAGGGTTAATTAGTCTCGTGAAAAGTTATCCTTGGCGTTCACCTAGACTCAAGGCGAGTCGACTTCAATTAGTATTTGCTTGTGTCCATTTAGGCTGGGATTCTGAAACGGAATTTATGATGTTCCGTGACATCTTGATGCTAGAGTACGAGAGCTTGGACACTCTTTGGGATTCAAGGGCGCAGTATCCAAAAGAAGTTTGAGCCAAGCAGAATAATGTAATTCACCCAAATAGTTGAATATGTAATTCGTCCATGGCACCAACATATCTTATTTGAAATATTATTTTTCCTTAGTTCAGGTTGTTTTTGTTGATCTTGAGAGCATTTCTCTCCCAAGGGGCTCCAACTGCAATCTTAAATGGTGAAAAAGGTGGATTGCCAAATTGACGCCTTCTCTAGGGTTCAAGAACTTTTTGATGGAGTTGAACGGGTTGATGGTGGTGATAATGTGGCTTTATGGTTACTTCAACAATTTTCTGACTTGAATGATGTTAAAGAGTTGTCAATATTGGAAAGTAGACAGCGTACATGTTCACCACCTTTTGACTCCAAAGAAGAAAATAATGCATCTAGTACTGGTGGTTCTCTAGATGAACCCCTGTTCCAGGATCTTGCTGTATCTGATCTCAAGCCTTCTGAGAATCCAATGAAGCCATTAATATCAGACACTGCTGATTCAGTTCTTCCTCCTTCAGAAAGTGATGGTCAATGTGACACAAGTGTTACTTTAACACACTCAAATCAAGCGCCTGTTGATCCTGTTCCCTCATCTCTTGATCAACAATCTACAGTTTCATATAAAGAAACTCCACCCTGTCCACTCCCCCTGCCGCTGCCTTCAGTTCCTGCCTCTGCTGTTACTTGTACAAGTGCTCCTCAACCACCTCGACTTCGACCACCTCCTCCAGCTCTGTCTCTTCTTGTCAATTCTAGTGGAGAAACAACACCACCTCCACCTCCACCTCCGCCTCTACTTCCCCCTATTAGTTCTAGTGGAGGGCCTCTGCCTCCACCATCTCCACTTCCCCTTGGTTCTAGTAGAGGACCTCCTCTGCCTCCGCCATATCCACCCCCACCTCCCCCTATTAGTTCAAGTGGAGTTCCTCCACCTCCTCCACCTCCATCTCCTTTTCAAAATTTTAGTGAAGGATCTCCAGCTCCTTCTCCACATCTACCTTATTTCTCTAGGATAGATCATTCAATCCTTTCAGTTTCCACTACAAGTAAAAGCCCTCCTCCGCCTACTCCATCCCTAAGTACCTTTGATGGAAATTCTGTATTAACCTCACTTCCCTGTACGAGTAGTGGCCCTCCACTGCCTCCTCCTTTCATATCTTCTAAGTTCCCTCCGCCACCTCCCCCTCCTCCGCCTATTCCATCCCAAAGTGCCTCTAATAAAGATTCTTTATTACCCTCATTTTCCTTTATGAGTAGTGGCCCTCCACCGCCTCCTCCACCTCCTTCTTCCCTCTCTTCTAAGCTACCTTCACCACCACCTCCCTTTTCCTCTACATTCAGGGGAACATCCATCCCAGCACCTCCACCATCACGACCAATGTTGCCATCTACTGGCACTGCTACTACTAATAAGACACCTGGCCCTCCACCGCCTCCCCTACCATCTGTACGCCATAAACCTAGTGCTGTCACTAGGCCACCACCACCTCCACCTCCTCCAGGAGGTCCTTTGCAAGGTTCAATTTCTCTAGTTCCCCCACATGCACCAAAGCCTCCTAGCGGCCCTCTACCTCCAAATCGTGGTGCAACACCAAGTCCACCACCACCACCCGGAGGAAAAGGGTCCAATACCCCACCGCCGCCGCCTCCAACAATTAGAAGAGGAAGAGCCTCCTTGGGGTCAACAAATCATGGAGAAGATCGAGTTGCTGCAGGATCTTCAATTCCCACCAAAAAAGCTTCATTAAGGCCTTTATATTGGGTGAAAGTTGCACAAGCGATGCAGGGAAGTTTATGGGCCTATTCCCAAAAACTGGAAAATCGGTTAAGGTATTTTCTAGATAGTGCAGAACTATTTTGTGCAACTTCTTGAATCATTTGATGTTTCTTCAATCAAATATTTAGTTTCGTATAGTGATGCTATGTTTGAGATCTTTCTAACATTATGGTTGGCAGTAGTATGCCCATTGACAATTCTTGGAATCAACTTAGTGAAGCCTTTATATGGGTTTTCATTGACTTTCTTTGCTTTCATTGTTTATCCTGTGGAATTCTAGTGCTTGACTTTTTATATGATGGCATTGTCATTTATTTTTAAATTTAAGGGTTTTTGTTTTGCATGAGATGTCTAGTAAAATTCTGATTTCTTATGCTGGAAGTTCTTGGTAGGGCTCCTGAAATTGATATATCAGAGCTTGAAAGTCTATTCTCAGCAGCTTCTGCTTCAGATGCCACTGACAAGGGTGGAGGTCGACGTGATTCTAAAGTCAACAAACCAGATAAAGTGCAATTGGCAAGTGTTCTACATTTTATTTGTTCACAGTAGTTCAGTTGATTACATGTCTGTCTGAGTTTACTCTTAAAACATGTAGTTTAACATGATATAATGTCCATGATGTGTTTACATGTACCGTAGTGGAAACATAGACAGTGTCATGTTGGACTGAATGTGTTTCCAGTTACTTGCATGTTAATAATGTGAAGTAGGTACATGTCATGATCATAGGGCAACTGCATTTTTCTATAAATGGTTTTAATGGCAACTGGAATTTATCAATGTCAGTGCTGGTTTGCTGAAGCCTAATGCTGTGGCAGTTCAGTCTTGTCATAATCTCAGGGCAAATGTATGCTAATGCATGTGTTTAAAATTTTGTCATCTCTTTGGTGATACAGTTTTTGTTTTTCCACCGATCAACTCAACTCCTCTAAAACCTCCTAAAAAATGCATTCTCAGAATCATCTAGGGTGGAGAACAAAAAAAAAATTAGGCTCTTGCTTTAAGGTTTTTTTTCCCCAACCAAATGTCGACCAAAACTTTCTGTAAGTTCACGTTTTTTGCTGTTACCATGCCTAGATATCAGATTTTCTGAAACATCTGATATCTTTAATTCTGGACAAGCAAAGAACTATAAGCACAAACCAATTATTTCATTCTTACAAGTGAGAACTTTATGGATTCAAATGAGGCGTCAAAAATATGTTACTGTTCTCTAGCAAAACATCAAACATATTAGACTAATATGAAGCTTTAAGGAAACATTTTGGAACCAAATTTTCGGAAAATTATGATTGTCTGGAGATTAGAAAATCATGATCTTGGAGTATTTAATTTCTTCGTTCGTTGAATCTTGGATTTTTTTTAATCAATGTCAGCATATGCAAGTTGCTTTTGAAACTTCAAAGCTGGTTTTTATTCTCAAATTCTAGAAGATATGTGAGTGCCCTTCTTATCTGCTTTAATGTCGTAATTCCAGCTGTGTAGCAATATTAGGAAATTTCTAGGAATTAGCAAATCATGTGCGTTGGTTATAGTCTCCACATGGCAACTTTAATTTTACTACTCCAAATAAACAGGTTAATATTCTCTGTCACAGAGCAGTTTAATTATTGAAGGATCTATTTTTAATCATCATTATCTTGCCTCATCCATTTTGAGTCTGATCTCCAAACAATTCAATATGATGCTACCAAGGATCTCTTTTCATCTATGAGAGGACAAGAGTTATCATTTTCTCTAGTGTTTTTTTCATCTTCTTCGGAAATTTTCTTGCATGTATTTTCACTAGTAATTGAGGTTTTGGTTAGATATTTGTTGCATTTCCTTTGTCAGGTTGATTTCCGCAGAGCCCATTATTGTGAAATCATGCTTGCAAAGATAAAGATTCCTTTATCAGATATTGGGGTAAGCTCATTTTTTCTTCTCTTCGCATAACTCTACCTGTATGTATTGCTAATTTAAGTAGTAGTGCAGATGCAACTTTGGTTTTTTTTTTTTATGTTGTGTTTTTTAACAGGTGAAAGGAATGATATGATATTATTTTTTTGATTGTGATGATATGAATTTGTTAAATTTAGAAGTTGTGGACAATGATTAAAACATATGGTTTGTACAGAAGAAAATATTCTTTGTTCTTTGCCAAAGTAGATGCTTATGACAGAAATTCTGTTTGCTAATTTGTTCACCTTTTTGTGATGAATCCTTTCTACACTATTAGTTCTAAGTTGGGAAATGTGTTTGCATCTAGTAACCTGACAACTTAAATTTGACTTTTGAAAACATCATTTTGGATGGATATCCATGCTTGTATAGGAAGGCATGTTTGTTGCTCAGTTTTTGAATTGAACTGTTGCTCGCTTCTTTCAAAGTCATGCAGGTCCTTGGGACACTTTTTGTTACTTGTGCAATTAGTTTTAGTGAATATGATATGGACATATACACGAATTAAAATACTCGTGGGCCTTGGCACAACAATAATGCCAATAAAGTTGTTCCATTTTGACCTGAACCACAGGTGTTAATATTGTGGAAATAGCCTCTCTGTATGCAAGGATAAGGTTGGTAAATATTAGCCTCCAAAGACCCTATAGTTGTAGGAATCTCGTGCACTAGGCCGCCCTGTACATAAATTAAAGTACTTTTCATGGTAGAGGAAATTTATGTGATGTGGGTGGTGGTTGTATTCAGCAACCTTGTCTCAAAATATCTCAATATTGTTGTTATTGTCATTGTTGCTATTAATCTAGTATTTGAAAGTATGCCCTGGTAATTGAATTGAAGGCGTGGAACAACATCTTGGTTGAAACTAAGAATGGAAAATGTAGAGTATTCCGCGAATAAAGGTATTTTAAAGAAATAAGAACATATATTTTCAAGACTCATCATTAAAAGGCTTCAAAAGACATTTTCGGGATGGGACTTTTGGTGAAGGAATAATAGAAGTTGTGGTGAACATAGATTGTTTTTAAAGGTTTTGTTCATCATCTATATATTGAGGGTTTGTGTGATTTTTATACTGTGTTACCCATTTGTGAGAGCATTGTGGAATTGAATGCTCATATCCTATGCTTCATGTCAACTTTGTCAGAAAAGAATACAGGAACAGTGTAGTATTATCGAAGGTTTTAAAAGATTAAAAGGTATTTGCTGAAATATTAAAAATATCAGAAACTGCCTTATGTGTGCTAATTTTTGCACAGACTTCATTAGTTGGCAAGCAATGGAGGTGGTTAATTGATTCTTATACGCCAAGTGTTTAAGAATTATTTTGGGCAATTTTGCTGCCGTGACACTTTGCCATTTTAACTTCTTGGTGGACAAGTTTGTTTTCCGTAGTCGATGCCTTTTAAATGCTTTCTTCTTTTCTTCCACCGCGCCATCTCTCTTCGACGAATTCAAACAAGAATGACGATCGAATCCCTAACCCGAATCATTTCTGCTTCAAAAAGGCTTCTTTGATTTTGTATGTCTCTTTGTTATGCAGTTTTCTTATCTTCGCATATCCTCTTTACCTTCATAATCACTGATTACCTCATCTACGAAACCTGAAGCGTGGACAAAATTCATAAGATTATAAATTCATTCAGGAGTTAGCTTTGTTTTTAGTCTGAATTTCTGGATTTGGGGGAAATTTTGCTTTCAATAAGGCTTGCGCAGACCTTGAATGAATGAATGAAAAAAACCGCTTACTGAAAAATAGAAAGGCAGGACAGGTTGCTTTGAGGACCCGTTGGTCAAAGGAAAGGGGAAGCCCTGATTCCGGGACTTGGGTTTTTGAGTCTCGTCCTAAATTTATACATAAAATATTCCCTTAGACATGAAGCGACCATAGTATAAATTTCCATGTAAAGAAACCAACGGACACTTCTCAGCTAGGTTGGCTATTTATTGTCTTGCTTGAAACACATGGCATGGGTTCTGATTGGTTAGTTCCTTTTCTTTTCTATTTTTCTGTTCTTCTTTTGTCGTACTTTCAAAGGGCTTCTGTTCAGGTGCAAGGGTTAAGCTGATTATCTGTTTACTTGTCTCTTTTATTTAAAATGCTTGGAATTTCCTCTGCCACTTACATTTTTCGGGAGTGTTTACATTGTGCATTCTATGCAACCAAAATTCTCCCTTTAATCTGACTTTATAGATGTCATTCCGGTTAATCAATTGCAATGGTATTATGCTTCAGCTGTACATATTTTTCATGATGTTGTTGATATTTCTGTTTGGTTGGCAATAATTTTTATTGGCTACCGGAATGGTAACAGATTATGAACTTAGTATTTCCCCTCGCTGTTTCCTGGTACCGCCAGAGTGTTTATTCACTCTTGCAAAACAAGAAGTGACATTATAATTTATATTTCCAAATGAGGATATTCTTAATGCAAAGCATAATTCTGAAGTATTTGCAAAACTTGAATTATGTTTGGTTTCCAGAATGCGATTCTGGCTTTGGATTCTTCAGCCGTGGAGATCAATCAAGTTGAGAATCTGGTTAAATTCTGTCCTACAAAAGAAGAAATGGAGACACTGAAGGTACTCTCTCCCCCGCGGCCCCAAAACAAACACACACACACACACACCCTTTTTTTTTGGTGTTTATGTCTATCTGCAGGGTTATAACCATTGAACACTAACTTGGGATTTGAGAGTCATTGTTTCATAATTAGTTGTTAAGCTAATACATTCACAAAGAAAAAAAAGCTGTTTTGTCCAAAAGTTATTCAAAATGTACATTATTTACATGGTTTTGTTTTTGGAGTTTAGAGATCAACAGAGTCGGTAATTCTTGTAGTGGACTTTAGCCACAGTACTTGGCTCCTTTATACATGCAGGGTGTTCTATGGTTTTATACTAGACACTGGGTTTTTACTCGCAGTGGTAAATTACAAGTAATGCGTAAAAGAAGTTGTTGAATGAAAAAAAGAATGAAATGGTCTATTAGTTGGACGTATTAGTGCATTTCTTTTTTCAACACTGAGACTGTACAGAATGGACGGTGGAGATGGGGAAAATTGGCAAGATGGGAAAAGTGGATTAAGTCGGTTTTGTCATGTTCAATGAAGCTTTATGGTTCTACAAGGACAAGAGCGATGCCAAATAAATTCCAGTCAAGTTAATGAGAATAGACAAGGTAGCGTAGGGTCTAATGGAAGGTTAGCCACAGGTAGAACTGAAAGGCAAGAAATGATTTTCGTATTTGATTTGTGGCTTCATTGGGAAATGAAAAAGTTGAATAGTGTTCATCATAAAATCTAACATATTCTTGGTTGCCTTACAATGTGATACTTTTTTTTTCAGTATTTTTTATTTATGATTATTATAGTTGCAACGTTACTTGTTTGTTTCTTACTGCTATCATTCTGTCTTTCAGAACTATACTGGAGACAAGGAAACGCTTGGAAAGTGTGAACAGGTGCTTCTGCATTATTTGATCATGGATGCAGGGAAGGGAAAATGCTGTATTCTTATTATTGAAAAACATTGTGTTGATGTGCATTTCAGTTTTTCCTGGAGTTAATGAAGGTACCACAAGTGGAATCCAAGTTACGAGTATTTTCATTTACAATTACATTTTCTAGCCAGGTAAACTGTTCTGACACTAATTTTTATGTTATTTGACCATGAATGCTATGGTTACTTTTGGCTGTTTATGCTAATAGCTTTTGATTTGTTCAGGTGAATGACTTAAGACTTAAGCTGAATACAATCAATGATGCTACTAAGGAGGTATCTTTGTTGTCAGATCTCTAAAGTCACTAATAAAAATTAAGTCTCATCCACACCTTAACTCTCATGACATAATCGTAGGTAATAGAATCCATGAAGTTGCGTCAAATAATGCAGACAATTCTCACTTTGGGTAATGCATTGAATCAGGGAACTTCCCGAGGTAAGTATTTAAGATCAAACTGTGTTATCCCTGCATTCTGTGGTTTTGCGGAAAGCTTCTGAGGTTATAATGACCCCTTTTGGTAATTCTATATTGCAGGATCAGCTGTAGGATTCAAATTGGATAGCCTTCTTAAATTATCTGATACTCGTGCAAGAAACAACAAAATGACCTTGATGCATTATTTATGCAAGGTAGAAATGTCACATTCGTTGAGTTTTAATTTGCATTATGAACGTTTTTCTCCAATTCAATGATGACTTACTTTCATTTGTCTCATTGGGGTTGGATCCAATAATAGTTCAATCACAAGGACATGCTAGTATAGGCATAATACACTTTCTTGAAATGTCAGATTGTAGAAACATGCTCGACAGAATGTAAGCAGTTTGCACTCTTCTTGTACTGGCTGTTGTATACTTGTCTAGGAGCTTCTGAGCGATTGATATTTGATATGATTTAATATATTGTATCTACTTTACGTAAAAAGTTTGGCATCCTCTCGCAAAAAAAAAAAAAAAAAAAAAAAAGGAAAAAGAAAGAAAAAACTATAAACTTGATTGCATGTACTATGACATAAAGAATCTCTGGAATAAGACTGTTTTAGATATATTATTCATTTGACTCGTGCCCTTTCTGCTATACTTGATTATTGTGATTATTTTTGTCATACACAGTCATGCATAGCCATATTTTTTTTTGTGTACATTACTCCCTCAAAGTTTGTTTCGTGTACTCGTGATGCCATGATCAATTGCTTTGTTTAGCTCCTTGCTGAGAAAATGCCGGAGTTGCTAGATTTTGATAAAGATCTTCTTCATTTAAAAGCAGCTTCTAAGGTATGCTTAATTTGAATCTGGGTCTTCCCTTGGTTTGCTTAACTTGTAATAGGGTAGTACATTGCTGACTTGTATTAGACATTGCTTGCTCCTCCTTGTTGCCATACCAAATGAAATGGTTAGATCCAATTGAAGTATTTGGCTGAAGAAATGCAAGCAGTCAGCAATGGTCTTGAAAAGGTTGAGCAGGAACTAACTGCTTCGGCGAATGATGGTGCTATATCTGCAGGCTTTCAAAAGGTGAGGGTAGTGCATGCTGATCTAGGTGACTTCATAAAAAAATCTGCCACATCACATAATACTAATCTTAGCACATCTCTGATCTTACTGGATAGCATATTGTCTTGAGAAATGAATCTTCAAAGACTAGTACATTGTTCTTTCCCCTCCCTGATGTTTGTCACTGATACTGTTAGTATTGCATGCATGATCTCTTGCTATGTCTATGTTTCTTTTCTGGGTAAGACAAAGTCCTTGTGCAACTTTGATTTTTCTATGACGGAGGTGATGGTTCACATTAGTATGAAGAGATTCTTGGTAATTGGTATTAACTGTGCAAATATAAAATTGATTGCACAGTTGGTCCCATAGTTTATTCAAAAACGAGTATGAGTAAGAATACACAGAAAGATACAAAATCTCTGAAGAAATTTCCTTGTAAACTGTAGTAAAACATGCCTGCCGACATGGGAAAACAAGTCAAAAGCCAAGAAAGAAAGCACATAATTCCCTGAAAAGATCTCCGTAAAAGTACATTTGATCTTAGTCAGGGCATCTGCCTTTGCATATGTCAGTCTTTGAACTTAGTGAAAGGAAGCCAACACTCTATTAGCTATGTCGAAAGACTCCATGCCCAATGCTGTTACCATTTATGTTAAGGTGTGCTGGCTAAGGTTTGCTGACTGCGGCACGCTGAGATTCAAGTAAACAAAACGTGAAGTATTACCTAATAAATAGTTGAATGGAATAGGGAATTTTTTTGTGAGCTTGCTTTGATTCCTTTGAGGTGAGGATTAGACATGATGGGATGTAATTGATGATGATGGTGATGGTGATGGTGATGGTGGTGATATACAAGAACAAAGTAGATTATGGGCCATGGTAATCAATCTATTTTAATGTACACAAATTGAAGATCGTATAGTGAACCATATATGGTGTTAGCATCATTCTTTTGTTATGTTGTTTTTCTGGTCAAATGTTTAGAAAAGACTAATGTGCAAGTGTATGCTTGTGATTGTCTGTTATCTTCTGTTACGTTGTGTTGAAGTATAAATACTTAAGTTGCATGATTAACATGGTATCAGAATAAGAGGTTTTGTGTTCTAATCTCGCCGCTACCCTAATTATTAAAAAGATTTCTACGTACTAGGCCCAAAATTTAGTTAGCACGTGAGGGGACGTGTTGAAGTATAAATACTTAAGTTGCATGTGTAACACGTTGAAAGGATAGAAGTTGTGAGGAAGGATATCATAACATGGACAGAAGAATCGAGGAAGACAAATGTTGTAGTCTATGCTTTGTCTGTTTGATTGGGCAGGAAGGTAAAGAAAGGAGTGTGACTTTATTTTATGATGATTTCCTCCTAACACAAGGGGTTTTGAATGGATAACAATGATTTCCCCCTTCATATTCATTTTGGGCGTCATGATTTGGTGGGCCTGGAGGATGTCTCCCCACTCTTCTCTTCCTTTCACGTAGTTTTTCTTCCCATTAACATACTATTAGTTGAGGAAATAGAACTGATGGAAGAGATGTTTTAACGATTTTCCCACCGCCCGTACTCTCTCTCTTTCCCCTTGCCGCATGAACGTTGTCTTTTACTACCTCTATGTACCTTTTGCTTCCTGCACTCGAATGTGCTACTTGTATTTGTTAATTTGAGATTGGAATTGTTAGCTCAGCTTGGAAGAGTCATACACAGTAGATACCCTTGGTGATGCAGCAAAAGACACTGCTGTGGTAAAACTGGGAGTAGATTAAACAGCTAAGGCAGAATCCCTCAGGCTGAATGGTAAATTCAATTCCAAAGGAGGAAAACTTCCACTCCAAAAAGATCAATCACTTGTAGGAGATTTAGACATAACTAGGTATACCCTCCCAACTGGCTTTTATTGATATGTTTAAGATTATAAAGTAATTATAACTTACTATGTTTCTAATGACTCTCCAGTGGCCTGAGACTCAAGTCTTAAGACCTCTAAGCTCTCCAAGGACTGTTTCAATTACCAATTTGTTGGCAGCCACCAAAATGCCTGCATCACTTGGTTAGGATATTTAACAATAGCTTCACTGTGGCTGTTTGTAGTTGAGTATATCTTCTGGAACATAGTGAATTGGAAGATGCATCCTTGTTACGTGCTCTGGACTCTAAATGGCATTGGTTAATATCAATAGAGCATTTGTATTATAGGATGCCGAGTGTAAACACCTGAATATGCTTTTCAGGTCTTGAAGAGTTTCTTTGATACCACTGAAGCTGAAGTAAGGTCACTTAGTTCTCTGTACTCTGAAGTGGTGAGCCTTCTTTTCAGACTTAACTTTATCAATAATCTGGCTGATCAGAGCTTCTTTAAGTTCTAACCCACTTGTATTGCAGGGAAGAAATGCAGACTCATTGTCTCAGTATTTTGGGGAGGATCCAGCTCGATGCCCCTTTGAGCAAGGTTTGTTAATCGTTCAGTTTTATATTGCTGTCTCAGGGATCAGAAGCAATCATATTGAATTGACTACATATTGATCTCCCTAATGAACCAAGGATCATAGAACTATTTCAAGACAATAGGCCTGCCAGATTAAATTTATGAGTAATGCCATTTTTGGCGAATGGTTTGGGTTATTGAAGGGTAATATATTTGCAAAAAGCCATCAGAGTTAGCTTGTGGTCATCTCCGTTGAGCTTTGGAGATAATAAGGTTGACAGAGATGATTCTCAGGCTCATTCTAAAAAATAAGGGTCCAGAGGGGTGCTAATTGTCATATCTATGGCTTGTCTCTATTTCATCACTAATGATGTGCTGCATGAGAGGTTTTTTTTTGGGGGGGGGAGGAGGGAGACTTGAATCCTTGACCTCAAGAAGGCAAAACCTTTATAAGACAAGGAGTACCATTAGACCAAAGGCCGTTGAGCTTCAAAATATTCCTCCAATTCCATCAACAAATCTGGGGAGTTCTGATTTCCCAAAAACTCTTTTTTTCAGTTGGTAAAAGAAGTGAATGTTTGATGCATATGTCAACGTTCTTGCAAAAATGAATTTCTAACAAAGAAATTTTGCTCTGTTAATCAAGTGTTAGAACTGTATATGAGTAACTATTTTATTTTCTTGGTCTGCAGTGGGTTTTGTGTTTTATAAATGTATGTCAAGCTCTTTTGGGTTTCTTTTTTCAGTGACACAAACTTTGGTCGTGTTCACTAAGTTGTTCAACAAAGCACACAGTGAGAATGAACAGCAGGCAGAGGCTGAAAAGAAGAAGTTGGAGAAGGAAGCCCTGAAAACTCGGACATCAGCTAAATCTTTCAGAAGAAAAGAGGCTGTTGATGCTGATCCCTTTGCCCAAATCCGTAACAAACTGCGTAAGTAATCGAAGCAGTGTAACACCCATGAAACTGTGGCCTGATGTACGAGGCAGATTAAGAATTCCACTGACACATTCTGGAAAATATTGGCTGGCTGGCTGTTTGAGGCACTGATGGCACCTCCTGCAAGCGATAATGTTGAATTGAAGTGCACCACCAACATCTAATACATGTAGTGATGCTGCCATCTTCACTGCCACTGAAATCCTTGGTACATACTTGGATAGGAAAAAGACGGTCACTATTGTGGCGTTTGGAAAAAGTCAGTCGTATGCAGTCTTATCTCTGTATGTGGAGAGACTATTTTTGCGACTCGATCTCTTGACGCCCCAGGTAACATTAAAACAATCTTATCGCTGCGGCAAGGCTCACAATAGAGCAACTTACCTAAAGTTATTTTCCAATTTGTATATTTAGGTGCATAGATCCAGTGGCATTCTTATGGCGGTAGAGGATCTTTAACCCCCCCCCCCCCCCCCCCCCCCCCCCACAAACACACATACACACCCAAAAACCTCAAATATTAATGGCATGCTCCAATTCTAAGAGTACCTGTCAAATTGTTTATATTGAGATTACATCTTGTACATTCGCAGGCAGCTCTTACCATTGGTGGTGCACATCTCTCTCTCTCTCTCTCTCTCTCTCTCTCTCTCTCTCTCTCTCTCTCTCTCATGACTTAACTAGAGTCTAGTTGTTTTCATAGAATGAGCAGATCTCTACTGATCTCTGATCTACTCCTCGGATTGAAACCTCTGAGGAATGGCAGGTGGGGTGTGCAAGGGGACAGAAGCTGCTATTTGAGGTTTGGTCACACGTTTTTTTTTTGGGTAAGTTAAGGTTTGGTCACTTGTTGCTGCTTTAGCCCTGTATACAACAGGGAATACCCGTGAAATGTTCTAGCGGGTTCACTAGTTCAATTGAGTGATAGACGATGTGAAATATTAACGATGATGTGATGTTATGGTAACATTGATGTAATTTTCCATGAACGATGTGTCTCCGGGACATTCGGACTGCAGATCAAAATTGATTTGTTGGTATTAAACTGCTGATCCGAGACTTCACAGAAGTTAAACCGCAATTGGTGAGGATCAAACGCATTTGCTCGTGTTCCCAAAGTGGAAAACATGAAAGAAATATCTTTTCCAAGCGTAGTTCATAACTGGAAAAGTTAAATGATGCGATGGCCCCTATTTGTTTAACCATTTATAGACAGTAGCCTCATTGTTTCGGAAATCAGAATGCATCCCTTTTGGTTTGGATTTTTCTTTCTAAGACTACCACTATTTTAGTTAACTATTAGGGAGACAAATAAAATCCACTAACATAATCCAACTAAAAATATTGGCCCAGTATATGAGATTCTCGACCTTCTTTCTATCTCCCCTTCCATTCTCAAACATTCCTAACCCACAATTAAAATAAAGTTAATTCATCACCCTTTCAAACCGAACATAAACCCATCACCATCTTGCCACCATCACTACAACAAACTAGTGGCAACACCACGATGTTACCGACCAATCATCACCATCTCTCTCTACACACAAACGGACTATACAAGTTGTTATCTCACACATACATACTTTGGAGAGAGAGAGAACCGGCGTGCCCATTACGCCCGACCACCACCACCACCGCTAACCTCACTCTCACCTCTACTCTTCTTAGTGTTCGTGTGACAGTCTGGACGCAGGAATAAAGTCACTAGGGTTAAAACTGAAAAACAAACGTTCTACTCGCTCAGTTAGAGACAAGCTGATAGGGATGAGGTGAACTTTTAGAAAAAAAAAGGGCAATGTCTACAATTGCAAGAAACTATGTGCATTGCCACTATAATTTTCTCTCCATAAAACAATAAATAAATTTATGACCCGGGTAAAAGGTATCCAAACTGACTGTCTGCCATATTCCACTCTAGTAAGAATGATTGGAGTCTACAGTGAGAACAACGGGTTGGTTTCGGATTCTCTCTCTTGGGTGGGCACTAACTAGACTTGGGACCTCTTTTGGACTTTAGGGGCTTGGCTTCTACTTTAAGCTCAATTCAATATTGGCTTGCTGGCACGGTTGAAGAGAGAGAGGACCCCTCAAAAGGACAATGATAGTGATAATTCCTAGGCTCTATTTGTCCCTTTTCAATACTTCTTGCTCCTCTTTCTCCTTCTTCATCATCATAATTGACCTTGAGAAGAGAGAGTAAGTTGATGGCTGCTTTTTGATTTAATTGGTGATGACTTGTTAATTCACCTGGTCCTAGGTTTTCTTCAATCTCCATACTTTCTTCTCCCACTAAACTGCGAGCACTGTGTGTGTGTGTGTGTGTGAGAGAGAGAGAATTGTGCTTGTTGTATAGATTCAATAAGTGAAGTGCCTGAATTTACCAAACCCACAAATATTGTTGCTCAATTCCTCTCCCTCTTCAAAGGACAATTGAGAGTGGTGAAAATTGCAGAATCTGGAAGACACCCATTTCATTCCTTGCCCCGATTTCTCTTTGACTACCGGGCGAACTTCGAAGTCCTGTTGAAGAATCTGAATCAAACCCACTTCGGAAACAAACCCAGGTTTCTCTTTTTCATGCATGTTTCCTTCGATGAAGTAGTGATAAATCTGAAACAACCTCATATCATATCCGCGTCAGAATCTATTCAGTTTGATCTGATTATTAAAAAAGGAAGGTTTTTGAGAGGCTTGAAGCGTGACTCTTTTCAGTATCCATTGTTAAATCTGCTGTTCATGACTTACTGAGCATAGTACTGTTCAGAGTAGCTTGAATCTCGTGAATCAAACAATTTGTGTATGTAAAGCATAAATTTATGGGTGCATATTGAATTTCTTGGAAAACCATAATTCAATAGTTATGTTGGCTGATTATTGTGGGTCGAGTTTGCTTCTATCTCTGCCTGATGATATCTTTGCCATAGTCGCCCAGTCCCTGACTCCGAGGGATGTCTGTTATCTGGGTCTCTGCTGTCGAAGCCTATATGCCCTTGCAGCTTCTGATAAGGTCTGGCTCACCCAATGTGATATGTTGGGGATTATTCCCCCTCGAGACCTTGTCGAATGGCGAAAGGGAGTTTCATCCTTCAAGGCGCTTTGCCGGTTCCTTATCAGTGTTCAGCCATTACTTGGAATTTGGGTTCACCAAAATCCTGAGCTTGGCAATGTAGTTTATGTCATGCCTGGCTTTATTTCGGTTGTCGGGTGCCGGATCATTCCACAAGAGCTTGGCCCATTAGGCCTTGAAGATGGTCCTATTCTATGGGCACCTGTGTTTGAAATTCTCAGCGATTTTGATGGTTCTGCTGTGTTTTTCCTACACGGGAGGGAGAAGGAAAATGACTACTTTTATCCTGGTTCACTCAAGGCAGTTGATAGGACTTGCAATATGCTATTGCTGGAGGCTGAGCCGAGAAAACAAAGAAATGGGGGCAAGTTGGTGCATAGTAAAAGCTTTGTTAATCATTTGGATAAGGAACTATCAAGAAAGATATGTCGGTCAGATAGTGGGATTTCAAAGTCACAGAGGGTAGTTGGACAGAATGCGTCAATAGTGCCCTTCAGCCGATTGACATTTGGTGATAGGAGAAAGCTACTTGAGATTGTTACTAGTCAAGTCCGTTTAAAGGTGCCAGATTCAGCAAACGGGTTACTATTTCCTCGTTTAAGGGGTAATGAGGATACCTTACGGCAGGATATGGTGCTCTTATGTGAAAGGAGATCCTTGCTTATGCAAATGTATAAGCTTGGTGGGGATCACACTGATTGGAAAGTTGGTTCTGAACAGGCTCCAGATCCTACCCAACTTGACTTGAGTGAGATCAGGAAGAGTGTCGATCATGCCAGTGGATTTCCTATTTCATTCAATGGGGATGATGGTCGGACACAGTGCACAAAGAGGAAATCTCTTGCTGGATATTTCAGAGACAGCCTTAAGCAGATACTTAGAAAATCAAGCTCAATCAATGGCAGCCGTGAGATTTCGAAGAATTGTTCTTCAAGTAGTGAGAATAAGCATGCACAGCTTCATGAGTTTTTGCGGTCAGGTGATACAATAGGACTGACTCTACATGCCTCCACTGTGAAGTTATCTTCTTATCGGGCATGGCCAAATATGCATGACAGTCGATTTGCTCTTTACAAGTTGCCCACGCAGGCCCCAACAGTAGGCCAAGAATATGCTGGTTTGTGGGGAGGGACTTTTGGTTGGCCTCCCGGGCGACCTACTGAAGACAAGCCTGGGAAGGCTCTGTTCTTGCTTTTGCTCTCTTATGAAGAGTCCCAAGGGCAACAACTTCTCATTGCCACCAAAATATTAGAAGGAACCCACTATGTTCTGCATCCAAATGGCTCAGCTATGTTTATTGTCCAAATTGATGAGCCTTCATTGGATCCTTTCCCTTGGGACACTGATAGCGATTCGCTTCCTGTTGATGTTAAGCATGCTTTTATGGGGGAAGGTATTGCAAATGGATATGGTTTCAGATATCCTGGCTCAAAGCCTGGTTCACTCTTTGTTATCCAAGATGAGCTGCTTGCTTTCATATGGAAGGAATCCAGGTCTGTATTGACCTTGCAGAGGCTTAATTTGCAAGAACTTCTGAAAAAGGGTGAAAGGGTGCCTGCCATACCTCCAATTGCCAATTTTTCGTATTTAACCAAGTCCTACTCAAATGTGTTCAGTGGCTTCTCAAACGCCCCGAATTGTCTATCTTCACCAAGGTATGCATTTATCAATTCTTAGACTAATGCAATATTCTATTCTCTACTTTTAACCTCAAAAAATGATACAGTCTCCTTGTCTGGCATCTCAGTGTATGTGAGCTAACTTCATTGAGTAGAACTTCCTGAGTTACCCAATTATTCTTTTTATGGTTTTGCATTAACATTATGCAGTATTTAATTGGTAATTCATTGTTTCTGACGAAGGAGAGCTGTATTTCTGCACTTTTATTTACTTCATTTACCAAAAAGTAAAATGTTTCTTGTCACTTCTATACATTCTCTTTTAGGGTTTCCTTGTTTCTCCATTTTGTTTTCTGTATACTAAGTAGTTTTATGATGTGCATAAATGGAGCATCCACTTTTATTGATAGAATTCTCTCTTTAATTAAGAGTTGCAGGAAGTAGTTATCTAGTTCAAATCCTTAGTTTGAATAAAGATCTCTAGTTTCTTTCATGTTGTGCCTCTTGTGGCTTTGATTAAGTCTAATGTCAATCATAGTATACCGCATTAGATTGCAAACCACTTGGGGCAGAGCCTTAGTCTCGACAAGTAAAGTTTGAAGCTTCAATTCAAGTTGTACATACTTGCTAAAGATATTCTTGGATTAAAAGTTACGTTTTAGTTGGTGAACACACGTGTTGTTGAACACACTTGTTGGTGTTAACTTTACTGAAATTCAATGTCTTGTTTACTTATCTTTGGTATTTCAAAATTCTCTTTAATCAAGACCTTGAGCAACTATGCTCCTCGTAGATCACTTTCTAAAACTTTTGGATGATGACGAACTTTTGTGGGTTAAACTTGAAATGTTTGGGATGAAAAATAATAAGATCATTTGGGATAATTTTAGCTCTAAAGCCTTTTTTCGCAACGACCCCGTTCCACCTCTAGCTTTTCATGTGGCGCACAAACATGTGCCTGGGATGCTTCACGGCATGGAGAAAATGACCAAGCACTCGGTAAAAGAAAACGAGTCAGTTGCCTAAGTCATGCATACCTAGTGGACAAGAAGACAAAAACTACACTCTTAATAATTAATGATGTGTTGCATGTATTTGAAAGGTAACTGATATTATGAGAATAAATTTGTGTGATGTTGTTTATTGTGGAAGATAGGGATTACTGTTCTTTATTTTTTTATTTTTCTTTGGATAAGTAAAATTCTTTATTTTTTCAAATTATTTCTTAAAAAAAGCGAGCTCATATTTGTAGAATGCTGGGTTGAGGTTTTGTTGTATTCTTAGCTATTCTTATCAAGAGAACTTAAATGCTGTGATATCTAAATATTTATTGTAATCGTCTGTATGATGCATTAAGTACAGGTTCACCACATAGGGCCAACTACACACTAAATGTTAACAAGCCGATGCAGATACTTTGTGGCAATGGCTTAAGGAATTTTTATGGTGGATTAAGTTATATATTGCAACATAATATAAAGACGAGATACATAGAAGGTCATACAGAATTGTGTTATAAAGTGCAAAAGTATGCCTCGTTAAGTCCGTAAACACAGCTATAGCTGCATACCCTTAGATATAATGGCTAATACTGCATCTGGATTCTTGTTTGTCCACTCAATGTTAACACCACATTGCTTGAGTTTCAGTTTGGTGTTTTTGTTATACCCAAGCAATCATATTACCTAAATATGATTTGTTTTAGTGGAAAAAGGCAATGTCATGATTTTATTACTGAACCATTCAGTTTATAGTATTGTAATGAGAATGTGGGAATGGCACATGGGTAAGTGCTCGTTCACCTAAGCATTACTTTGTGAGTTTGAGTCCGAGAATTAGCTTCTCTAAATTGGGGGAAAGATTGTGCAGGACTTGTCTCTCCTAGACCCCGCTATAAGCCAAAGATTTGTGTGCTGGGTATGAACTTTTAAGGAATGACACATTTTCCAGTGATATTCTTTGGGTTTGTATTTAAACTAATTTTATTTCAGGTTTGTTTGCAGAAAACATATAGTCTCCTTTTGGGGGGAAATTTAGTGTGTTCATGTTTGATATACCTTGAAAAAAAATGTTGACACAACTTGTAAATAAGGCTGTGGCGTCCCGCATACCGTGGAGTCTGCCTGGAATAACTGGGAGAAAACAAAGTTCTTTAGGCCAGTGAGCTGTAGAGCTAATCTAATGGCCTGACATTTATCTTCAAAATACTAGAGTTAGAGTTTCCTCAGGCTTGTGTTAGATTTTTTTGTAATATCCATTCTTGATGACCCTTAACAGCAAATGAGACACAAGCGTCAGATCACAACGCAAGATCTCTCTGGCCCACCTGTGCCCTTGAGATTACGAGACAGGATCTCCCTCCGCCCACTAATTATATCTCCAAATGAAACTATTTCTGTTGCATGAGATTCAGTTTTATATACCAGTGCTTGCAAAGGGTAGGGGTGTCAGATGATTTTCTGCATGGACAGATTATTTCCTAGGCAGTACACTTGGAGGGTTCAACTGTGTAATCTTGCCCTCATGATTGGGTCCACACTTGGAAGGGTCTAGATTGGGTGATTGGAGTTTATTCACAGCCTCCCACCCACGTTGCTAGGGTCTGCTGGAAATTGATTAAAAGTGTGGAGGTAATACACAACTGCAAATAGATTATAAGCTTAAATAGTTTGTGGCTATGTTTTTTATGCGCAGCAATATAGAATCTATGGACTCCTCTGAATCATCAAAATTTGTCATTGAGTAGAAACCTCTTGATTCTCATGGTCTTCAATTGGGTAGGTCAAGAATGAATAATTCATCTCAAGTTTGGGAAGCATTCATTATTCTAGTTTCCTCAATTCATTTTGGGCTTCTTTTGGTAGGATAGTAAACAAATCCAGGTGTTGATTCTAGAGCCATCCAACAATTTTTTAAGAGGTCTTATCCAGTGAACAAGACTCTTGCCTATTGCAGGGTTTGGGAAAGAAAGGGATAGGAGGCCTTGCTGGTTTTGGAAAGGCTGATCCTTGAACTCTAGCTCGCAATGTATCGCTTAAGGGGATAGAGCACTTGTCATCTTTCCTGGTCCCACTTTTTTATACAACAATTGTTCTCAACAGAATAAAAAACTGATAGCAGTATTCTTTCAATCCTCCAGAATGGAACAAGCTGATTATTGATTTTTTTTTTTTTTTGAAATGGAGGCCAATTTTCAAAAGGAGCAGACGGATATCCACCCGTCAAATACTGAATGGCTAGAGAAAAGTTAAAAAATTCTGGAACCAGTGAGCATTGGCTCACTATTTAGGTTGCATTACATTTAGGAGAAGATGTGGTGGGCTTGTGTGCCACACTCCTGCACCAGAGAAAAAGAGAAGAAATCTAAATGTGAAACTTGAGTTACTCTTTTGGTCGTTGAATAATGTTCAACTCCTAATGCTAATTTCTCATGTTAATCGTTTTTTTTTTCCAAGCTTGTTGGAAGAAGGATATTCTAAGGTGAACTCCCATGTTTACATTTGCCAGGCAGATTCTTTTATAGGATGATATTGGGCCGTTGAAATACGACGTAAACATTTGAGGGATGTTGCTCTTGATTTAATTCTATACCCGCGAGGCTGGAAGCTTGTGGCTGCTGCTTAAGGGTTAGCAGCATGGATTTCATTATCATCGCCATTCTGATTGATGACCAATTTCATTATTCGCTGCTGCTAAATGAGACACAACTCCTGTCTCCTAGAAGCAGTAAAGTGTGAGGTAATCATTTATGTATCCGAAATTTGATGAAGTCTTTGTTATTTATGCAGTGGTAAGCATTAGAAATTAATGTCACGGTGAAAAATATGTAGCTTTATTCCATATCTTACAAATGGAAGACATGAAAAGTGAGTGATCCTAATGAAGTTTCTCCATGAATTTGGATTGGAAAATTGGATTCAAGCTGAAGGCTTCTCTACTAGTTTCAGTTTTATGTGTAATTTTCGGGTTTTGTTTTCTGTCGGAGTCAAGTTTCTTTGAGATTGTGCTTTGTAGCTTGTTGCAGTGGTTATGATCATCACAGTGCATGCTGGGAACAAGCTTCAGGTCTTGTAAATTTGCCAAGTACCTCTAGTCCACTATGTTACCACCATTACTATGGGGCATTTTGATGCCTATGAAGATTTAATCAATTTGTTGTTTGGACATGTTGGTAGCTGAACAAAGAAAGATCCCTATAGTAACAAGAAATAACAAAGATGACTTTTTACAGGAATCCATGTCTAGAAGCATAATAAACTCTGACATTGGAGTTTGGCATTTTGTCCTATGACGATGGTCGATGGTGTTTTCCAAAATCTGATGTACCCTATTTTGCCTGTTTATATTGGTCAATTATTTATATGAATCTTGTAGCTTATGAAAGCAAATATATATGCTACCGAGCGGGCAGCAAGAATCAAAATCAACCTATAAAACATCTGTTCCCATGTAGTTGGCATTCTAGAAGCAAAGCTTCCCGGCTGCCTGCCTCCTTGTGTGGAAATGCTTTTCATGATCTCCAGGTCTTTCCCACTAGCTCGTTCTTTACTAGGCATCTAGGCGAACCCGCCGGGTTAACTCAACCTAAAGAAAGCTCATTAGGTCAAAACTAGGGGAGTGCTTACTAATAGCGAAAGGTTAACATCTCTCCGCCTTGTTTTTCGTGTCATCACCATTTTTTAATCTTCATATCACTGAAAAATTACTTATTAATGAGTTAAAATATTTTTTGTTAAATATGAAAAGGTGAAAAAATATGAGTGAAAATTTAAATTTAAAATAGTTTAAAAAAAATAGTGGGAGTAGTTACAAAATATGGAGAGAGTAGTTAAATAAACCAAATGAAATAATTTGATCAGATAGAAGTAATTAGATGTTTTAAAATTTTAGAAATTAAGCATTTACGGAGGGAAGACTTCTCAAGTCATTTTTCCAAAAAAATGATTGTTTTATATATATAGATAAATTAGTATGTATTCTGTGGGATGTACGGAATTTATTATCTCTTTCTATTATCACCTTACTACCAAATCTTCTATTACCATAATATCTCTAGATAATTTCTATTATTATTAAAATGATATTCATTTATATTTTAAATAATTAAGAAAGATGATTGAAAGTTTATATTTTGAAGTAGTTTAAAAAAAATAGTAGGAGTGGTTCCAAAGTACATGTAATGTTTTGATTGGAGTGAACTAATTAAATATTTCAAAATTCTAATAAATTAGCATTTAGGGAGGGAAGTCTTCTCAAGGTCTCTCATCCCTAATTTGATTATTTTATAGTATAGTAAGATAGTTATTGCCTGTGCCTAAAGGCATGGAGCAATAAAAAAATTGTTAATCATAAACATATTTGTATTTATACCAAAAATCAAATGATAAATATAGAAGAGAGAGAAAAGAATTTAAAAACCAGTTATAGTTAGGGTGAGCGGTGGTGGTGAGAGACAGTGATGGTTGTGATGGACTGCGACGACTATGGTGGTGGTGGCAGTTGTGGGTGATGATGATGGCGGTGGTTGGCGACAATGGTGGGTTGTGGTAATGGACGGTGACGATGTTAGTGGTGGGTATGAGTGGTGGTGGGCGATAACATGTGTTTGTGGGTGATTGTGGTGATGGGTGGTGGCGAATGGCAGTGGCGGTGATAGGTATGGTGGAGGTGGGTGACAGTGGGTGGCGGTGGTGGTGGACAATAACAGATGGTAGTGTTTGGTAGTGGTAGGTGTGGTGGCAGTGGGTGACGGTGGTAGAAATCAGTGGTTGGTAACGATGGCGGTGGTGGTGGTGGTTGTGGGTGGTGGCGATGGTGGTGGTGATGGCCATGGGGGTGGTGGTGGGATGGCGGCAGAAGTGGTGTGGGGTGGCAGTGACAGTGGTGAAATATTTTTTAGAGAAATGATTTTAAAGAAGTAGAAGTTATTTTTTTTACGTTTATTTACTTATTTAAGTGATAAAACTACTTTTGACTTATTTAAAAGTAAAAATAAGTTATTTCAAATACTATATTTTTTTTTAAAGTGCTTATGAGAAGTCATAAGTTTTAAAAGTATTTTGAAAACTCACTTCAAACACATTTTTAGGGAGCCTATTTTTTTATTAAATTTGGGGAGTTAATATTAACCATCAGATTAACTTTAAAATAAAATTTAAAATAATCTCAATTGCGAAAAATAAAAATCATTTTTCATGTTATACTTTATTATATAGATTTGATTAGTGAAATACAAATTCTCGTAATAGCCTTCCAAAATCCCAAACCTATTGTTTCGAAAGACTGCCCTCTCTCGGCTGGATGTTTGTCCAGTCTACTACGAGGATCTCGTATCCAGCACCTCAAGTAGATTATACCAATGAATTACAAAATGTTAACTATTTCTCCTTTTTCAATTACTTAGTTTGCATCTGGGCATACCAAAGTTTTGGATTATAAATACATTGTATAACTATTACAATGAAATTTGCAACAATCACAAGTCTAAAAAGAGTCCAAAAATTGCCTCCAACTGAGGAAAATGAGCATGTTAAAATTTTTTGGGGCGACGATTCTAATATTTCGTCGCAAAAGATTTTATAATTGGTATGTATATAAATTTCATCAGATCAAGTACAAAAAAAGCATTCAATGTAATCACCGTCAAATAGTAAATTAGTCAATGGTTAAAGTGAATCATAATCTTCTTACTTTAACATATGAACGAGTATGATTTAAAAATAATTTTGTACCTCCATAATTTTATTTGTAACTACGTGTTCAAAAGATATGTGATTGTAATCTTTGTTACGAAACCAGGTGGACTGGGATAATCAATCAAACTCTGGCTCACGTTATATTCCTCCAAAATTCTAGAAAATGACATTGACCAGGTTGTTTCTGTCCCCAAATACGTGCAGCCCAAAATGTCAATTGCTAACAGAAAGGAAGGTCCTAGAAATATGAAAAACATTGGAATAGTCAGCCATGGCAACGCAATATAATAATATATTTTCCGCCATTTTGAATATCTACGCAAATTTTCCTTTTTCTAGTTTTTTTTTAAAACTTTTTTTGGAGCATCATGGCACTGTTAGCTCCTTTTTTATTTCATTTTTTTTAGTGGGTATTAGTTAAGGTTTTTTTTTAGTGGGTATTAGTTTTTTTAAGTAAATTAGAATTAGGCATATCAGTCCATGACAAATAAGGGTGTTTAAATTTTTGATTACCCATAAATTTCGACCTTACCTTACTTTATCCGACTCTATTGATCGGTTACCCGAAAGAATCGAGTAGGCCAATGAAAGACTTTTTGGTATTCCGCAAAAAATTGGATAGAAATACGGGTAGGGTAGGGTAATAATATAATGTATTATTGAATTTATTGTGTTTTCTTTAGTGTTATTGATTTATTGTGTTAGTTAATTGGTGTAGGTTATTTAATTAAATTGTTAAAATGATCCAAAAATTAATAACTAAAAAATATGTGTTCACCCGACTTCCTATCCGATTATTTTGGACAGAATTCGGATAGAAATAGTACAGTTGATTGAGTAGGGTAAGACAAAAAAAAATTCTTCCGCAAAGTATCGAGTAGAAAGATGAAATATCATAATTTCTACCCATATGATAGGGTGAACACCCCTAATAACAGGGCTAGATCCCTACTCACAAATTTTAGAAAATCATTAATACCATTAAGTTGCCGATTTTGCGATTTTTGAAATGGTTCGAAGTTATTATTTATGGGTTTAGCCTTATTGAGCTTAGAGTATAAAATCCACTTAATTAATTTGAATACGATTACGGTGCAAGCTTGAACACCTTGTAATAAAGAAGAAAAAATAAAATTGAATAAGATCCCTACCCTCATTATGCCCAATTTTATTCGTCAACTACAGAAACCATAGATAATAATCCACAACATGGCGTGTCAAACAAATAGACTTGCTCTTATTGACCAAAAAAGCCAAGTGTGAAAAGTTGCCCAAGTCCTCAGTGACTTTCCCATTCTCTTTCCTTTGCACATGTGAGTTTAATTAACCTCATTTCTCCCCACCTCTATATAAACCACTCAAAAAAAAAACCTATTATCTTCAACAATAAAGTTTGGAAAAATCAATCATTGTTCCCATTTTCCTGACTTCATTTTCTCTCTCTCTCTCTCTATCTCTCTATTTCCATTTCTCTTAGTCTTCGATCTCTTCAAAACAATGAGTCGTAGTGCTGCAACAAGGATGACCAGCAGGCTGCTTCTAAGCCACCATGGTCGTCAACATTTCTTCTCTACAACACCATTTGGTAATGCCATGAGTAGTCAAGTCTCACATGTCTCAAGGCCTACTAGCATTGGATGGGTTAGATTTCCAATGCTAGAGGTCCGAAACTGGAGTACTATGCCTTCAGGGGCGGTGAACGACGAGAAACCGGGGCAACTGGCAAGCTCGGCGGCCGGCAGCGAGGAGGGTGGTAGTGAGAAGGCCATTGTGAGCTACTGGGGTGTGGCTCCGCCTAAGATATCCAAGGAGGATGGTTCACCCTGGAGGTGGAATTGTTTTAGGGTATGTTTTTTTTTCCCATTCACTGCAATTATATTCACAAATTGATGGAAGCATGTGCATGTTAGGAGTATGTTAAAACTATTAGGACATGTTTGGTTCATGGATTTAGGTGAAATTCATAGGGTGGGTTTTGTCAAAATTATCTAATGCATCACTTCATTCCTTGTTTGGTTAGAGATTTCAATCCCGACAGGCTCGCAAGTAAAACCCATGTACAAGGGTTTCAATAAACCCATGGGATGAGTGGGTTTGGGTTTATGCAATTCAATAGCAAATATTTTGTGATATTTGTAATTAATCCGTGAATTTCATGTGTATTTGTTTCACTTACCAAACATCGAATTGGATATAATAAATTATTCAATCTTGTGAATAAAACCTAAGGGTTTAGAATTCGGAAGGTTCTCATAAACCCAATTCAATCCCTATCTTAAAAATCATTCAAACAATCCTCTAGTGGTAAGTGATGATTATTGACATTGTATTAGTGGAATATTTGATTTGTATATAATGGGTTTCATTTGAATTCAAAGTGCGTGATCCGAGTCTGATTAATCTTAGGATTACATATATTTGGTGTTTTACAATATGTAATTAATTCATTGATTTACAACTTGACACAGCCATGGGAGACGTACAAAGCAGACACCTCAATCGATATCAAGAAACACCACATGCCAGTTACATTTATTGATAAATTTGCTTTCTGGACTGTCCAAGCTCTTAAATACCCAACCTACTTATTTTTCCAGGTAAATATTCCAATTCTCTCTTACTCGATTTTTATTATTATTTTTTTGTCATTATTTTCTTTTATTCATTCTGTCTTTCTTTATGAAGTTTTCGAATCTATTGATAAAATAAGACAATAAATAATATTATAAAGACAATAAATCCATTGTTACGTGGAAGCAGCAGTGAAACCACCTTAGGATCAGGTCACCATGGTCCCCTAAGCTTGAGAAATGATATTTTAACCCTTTAACTTTCATCCTATTTCATTAGATATTAAAAATTGCCATCTCTGATTGAAGTATTCATTTTTTTTAGAGTAATACTATTTGGACCTAAAAATTTGACATAATTTGTTAATATAATGATGTGACTTTAATAAAACTATTAGATCAACACTAAGTTCCAATGTTTGATGGACCTCCCAATATTATTGCTCTTTTTTTTACTAGAGCCTAATTAATTCCAACTAGGCTGATAATCGAGCCAAGCTACTCAGACTCAACTTGGATTCAACTCATTTTAGACTTGACTTGAAGCTTGAATAGTTTTTTAAGCTTGTAGCTTGACTTTAGCTCACAAAATTCGGCTTATTTATATGTAAAATAATCGAATTACTCGGGCTAAATTATCAGCCCTAGTTCCAACCATGGTTGTGCAACTCACATTCAATTCTCGAATATATAATTTCAAAATTTTAACCTTGGATTATTATATGTGTCTCCCCGAACCTCACAATAACATAACCTCTTATTTGTTTTATCAGTTTAAGAAAAATGATGGGGCATTCCCATAAATGAACTCGGAACACAATGGCAGAATCACGTACATTGAATTACTTTTTTTTTTTTAATACTAATAACCAAGAACAAATAATTCTTACTATGATATTAATTGTTTGTTTACAGAGAAGGCATATGTGCCATGCAATGCTGCTAGAAACAGTAGCTGCAGTACCCGGCATGGTCGGAGGTATGCTTCTGCACTGCAAGTCCTTACGACGATTTGAACACAGCGGTGGCTGGATCAAAGCCCTGCTGGAAGAAGCCGAGAACGAGCGAATGCACCTCATGACCTTCGTAGAGGTAGCCAAGCCTCAATGGTACGAGAGAGCCCTTGTATTTGCCGTCCAAGGCGTGTTCTTCAACGCTTATTTCCTAGCCTACTTAGCCTCCCCTAAGCTCGCTCACCGGATCACTGGGTATTTGGAAGAGGAGGCGGTAAACTCGTATACCGAATTTCTCAATGATTTGGACAAGGGAGATTTTGAGAACATCCCTGCACCGGCTATCGCCATCGACTACTGGCGTTTGCCACAGGAATCAACTCTCCGGGATGTTATTGAGGTTATCCGAGCAGACGAGGCCCATCACCGGGACCTTAACCACTTTGCATCGGTAAGAAAATCTGGGGTTTTTTTTTTTCTCCCTAAATGCAGCTAGATTGATGTTTTTTAAGTTAGTGTTTTGATGTTTTAAATCTTTGAATTGCAGGACATCCAATGTCAAGGACATGAGCTAAAGGAGTATCCTGCTCCACTGGGATATCACTAAAACTCTCATATGCTTAAGAAAATAACTAATATACGTACATGTGTGTGATCATATGAGTTTGGATTTGATTTTATCCTATGTAACATACTTTGTTTATTATGGACGCCAAATATCGAGTTAATGTGTTGATCAGATGTTCCAAAAGCAAGAAGTGAATTTATACACTCCAACGTAATGTATTTATAAAATTGGATTACAGCAAAACCTAAGAAACATACTTGATCACATGGACAAGTTGCAGATTTATACACTCCACCATGAAAACCTATTACTTCCCTAGGATGTTTTTAAGGATGTCATCATGTTTTCTCCCGAGGTTTCGATTTTGTATTTATTCTTTATATTTTGAACACTATGAGAGTTGAGAGAGCTTTAGTTCTTGGTACCCATCTGCCTAACAGTAAACAAAAGGAAAAAAATCTACAAGAATGCCTCCTTTGTAAAGCAACAGTGTAGTACCAGTAGAAAAAAAGGGCTTCCTCGAAGCCAACAGGTTTTATGTAGTATAGCAGATACAGAAACAAAAGTACAATAACAATGGAGAGAGTACATACTTGGGCAGGTGACAGCTGAATTGTGCCGCTACATTTTAGGTCCCGTTTGGCTGGTAGTAATCCTAGTTGAGAACCTGTACCTTATTTGGATAAAGTTTCTTTGTCTAGCAGAGAACAAAAAGCTACTGGATAGCTCGCACCTCATATTCGTGAGAAATTTTAAGAGGTGACTGCTTCGAAACAGGCCTTTGTTCAGACCAAAGCTCTAAATTGACCGTCCCTGTTCCCCAGTGTATGAGACACTTGTGAACCTGATTGATGTCGAAACGGTTGACCAAACCCAAGCCAAGACATTTATCGACAAGAATCCATTCACCTGAACGTAGTATTCAAAAGGAAAACATTTGATGAACTGGTTCAGTGACAATTCATTACTTGTGCAAACAAGGTGCACTTCCAAATATTGCCTTAGGGAAAAAAAATGATCAAGATAAATGTATAAACTAAGGTTGAGTTTATCAATCATAATCTCATAAGGTGAACAAGAATCTTGCACTTTGTTTCACAAGAATATATCCAACAATCTAGTCTCAGAAGAAATTAGGTCATGCACCAAAAAACTGCGAGACAATGCTCAGGAAAAAATTCTTTTGGGCTACTAGGACCCCATAAGATGAGCTCTTTGTTGTTTAGCTTCACTGGCCCTTCAAACTGAACATGGTCTAACTAAAATAGCTATGTAATTAGCAAAATAGCAGAAGAAAGGAAGGAAGCCTTGAATGTCTGAGTACAGATGGATATATTTCATGGAATTGCATGTCAGCAGAATAAAAAAGTACAAATCCTAATTAAACCCTATAAAAAGACACGAAAATAAATGAATTTCAAGTATAAATGGCATACAGCCAATTTTACTAATTTTCCTCTTCAAAGGGAGTATGAAAATTAAATGAATTTTGTCTATATGTGAGCTATTCTTTTGGTTTCCCCAGAGATCATCCAATTTATTTTGTCGTGTTAAGAATATCATAATTTTTATAATTGATGAAATAGAATAGCAACTTTTTCATTAGAATAAATATAGAAGAAAGAAAAATAACTCTTACCATTTGGCCGAAGATCACCTTCATAAAATAGCTCACTGGAATCTGGCCAAACTTCATGCTTAGATCCGCTTATGGAGATAAATGATACATACGATTCAGTTGGATGCAACAGACTAAACATTGGGTGCACTCGCAAGCAAACAAGCCTACAAAATCATTTGAAGATAGGGTCAATTAAAAAAAAAAAAAAACGTTTGCCTGAAGGCCAAAGAAATATGACTCAAACCTCGAAAATCCTCCAGAACCCGCACCAACTTTGCGGGCTACAATGCTCGAGTCAATCCGGAATATCTTCGGGTCATCTTTTGCAAAAGATATCTGCCGTGCAAGAACTACTCCACCACCAATGTCACCTTCTAACTTAAGGGATTCCACTTCTCCGGCCTGTTCAAGATCCCGCCTGTAAAGAAAGAAGATTCCAAAAACATAAATGACAATAATATACCTCTATTAATATAGTGCTAGCACTAATCCTTTTAATTTACTAGAAGCCAAAGAAAAATCTATGCATTGTGATCTCTATATCTACAAGTTTTATGACCTCATAAACTAGTCATTGCATAGATTTGCAATAAAATGACTCGCATCATTAAGCAACTGACAAGATAAGTGGTTGTGTAAAATAAGTAACATAGGGTGAAGTTTTCATCTGATGAAAGATTTCAAAAAAATAAATGCTACCCACCTCGCTTCTCTTGGATTCAAAGATATGTAGAAGTATTGTTAAACTAAATACTTCGAGGAGATGCTTAAGGGCAATTAGTAGCGAACTACCACAATTCAACCATATCAGAAATAAAGTACTGTGAAAGATAATAATCATTTGGACCACTTCAAATTAGTTAAAATCCCTTGGTGCCATACTACATCAAGTGAAACATGGTATACGCCTCTTACCTCTATATGCCCTGCTATACATATGCATATTGTTCGCGACCCACGTCAAGCACTATTCAGAACTTGACCATTTGTCCTCAAAATTTCTTCTTCCCTTTTTGATTGGCGAGTTTTAAAATTCAAGTTTTAAGGGAGGACAATCATTGCATAACACCCTAAACGTTTAAATGTTATTCCGAAAAAAGCCCTTATCGAAGTGGTTCTTTTTATGGTGTTTGGCTTGGTAGGTGTTGTAAGTTTTTTGTAGTAAATGATACTAGGGTAATGTGAAAATGTAATGGCTTGATCTCCCAGAGCTAGACCAACATTTTGGGATGGACAGAAAAGGAAAGACAGTTACACTGGGATGAGTATCTGTTTAATCTGTCTTTAACATTCCACAACTGGTACTAGATAATAACATGCAGAATTTATGACATAACTACAAATCTCAAAAGGCAATCTGCCTCAATGAGCCATGGCAGATAAATGAGTCTTTCCTCTTTTTGTATTTTATTGGATTGGATTTGAAGTCTTTCCTCATGAATAGCGCTCTGGTAGATGAACCTTACAGCTATACTCCTTAGAAAGGCAGTGTGCCTCGAGGAAAAGCAGGTCACGAGAATTGCCACACTTCCACTTTTTAAAATAAGATAAATAAAAAAACAATTAACCAGTCTTGGTCCTAAGAATTCAGGGTGCGAGGATGTTTAAATTGGAAAAAGATCATATCTCTAGCATAATTTGCACAAGCTCTTAAGACTCAAACCTGCACTAAGGCTATTAAGCCGAAGCATTTACCATTGCACCAAACTTTGGCTGCAATAACACTGGCTCCAATGGCATTAGCAGCATGCGTGATTTAGAGCGTGTTGATTTAGAAATACTATTACCAGACAAGGAAAGCTTTATCAAAGTAGTCGAACCCCCCCCCCCCCCCCCCCCTTCCTTTCCCGGGGTTCTAAGCAAAAACAGCTTTTCAAAGTCGTTACCACAAGTTCAATTGATCTTTCATATTTCCATCTTACAGTGTTCCATGTACCAGTAAAATTATCAATATCATTAAATCAATGTCCCTTTTTTCCTTCATAAAACAGTTACAAGATGATTTACTCACTCAATGACAGCATACTCCTCAGTACATCCAGCAGATCGGTACTCAGTTCCACTATATTCTTCATACCCATTGACTTCAACCCGGCTATGAAGCCATTGAGTTCCTGCCATGGCAACAAATAGAATATAAACACAGGATCAAGATGCCAGATCATATCCCAAATTCAAGTGGATATACTTTCCAGCGACAACATAAGTACGCTCAGAACCTCCAAGACCATATAATACATGCACAAAATCATGTCACAAAAGTGAGTAATTTTACCACCTAGTTCATTCTACATTAGAATGTGAGCCTTCTAATCATTGGACCCTGTTATATTCCCAGATATGAGAAGTTAACTTTCTGTTAAGGCTTAATCTTCACATGGAAAAACATTTTATCATGTGTAACTTGAAAGGAAATTGACCACTTCACTTAAATAAAACGAAGTTAAACATCATAAAATGCTTCCTACAACTCTCAACTGCATATGTCTGCACTGATCTTCTATGTCAGGTGACACTTATGGTTAATTTAACTTTCTTCGCATCTTTTACCAAGTTCTTCTTTAACATACTCGATTTTTGGGAAGAAATAGATTAGTGTATTGAACATTTAAAAGGATAGTGTTCTTACAAACCCCAACCTCAAGTACCTACTTATCTATGGTCCCACCATCGAGTCCATTCCTCCATTCACTCCACTTCCTATCATCCAATGTTACCTAGATCATTAGTCTATTCGGTACATGGTAATTATATGTCCATAACAAATCATAATCCAAAACAATGCACTGACTAATGGCTATGAATAAAGAAGTTAACGAAAGTATTATGAAAATTCCAATCACAACAGATCAAAATGTATGTTTAAAATCACCAAAATAAAGATATAAAGTGCCAGTTTCGGTAACAATTTGGGGTTTTATGGATTGTAAGTCGATTTGAGGCTAGGCCTACAAGTTAGGGTTGGTAATTTGGGTGATCTTGGTCACAAACCCTCCTCATTTGGAGTCGTGTGACCCTAGATTGTGGAATGCCTGGGATATCTACGATTCCAGTAAATCTATCCTATACCTGCCTGTTAGAGCCTTCAGAAGGAGAAGAAAGAAGACTCGTGTTAATTCAGTACTATTATCTATCAAGGTGTTTTAGATCTCCTTGATAACTCCAAATGAATTTGGCTTCACAATTCTAATAGAACATTGTTTTTATTTTCCTCTTTCTGTGGGTGTGAGTGCTTGCATCTTTATGTGATATCGGACACACTCCTTCCCCCAGCTCTTTACAAGTTTCTTTCCATTTGTAGACATTTTTACAAGATATATAGTGAAGAGAAAATTCAAAATATTACAAAGGCCATTAGTATTACACCTGAAGTGATCCCCAGCCCCTTATCAGAAGTTTGTTTGCTGTTCAGAAAAAGACAATATCACCACAAAATGTTACTACAGAGGACTTTAAGCAACTCCCGGAATTTGGGAGGAGATTTTGGAATTAAAGGCCAAGCCAGTTGACGTACTAACTGGAACACTAATTAGGTTTGGTAGATTACTATGTCACAAAAGACAGTTTCTAGAAAAATATGGTAGAAGAGAAAACAAAGGGCAGCAACAAACATATTCCCACAAAAAAATCACAAGCTTTCAACCAATCCAAGTTTGTAGCTTACTGTTTATTTTATTCATTCTCAAGTTTACCTATTTCCAACTATGCAATAGAGAGGTAAGAAGAAAAAGAAAAATAAATAGGATCTGATCTGTGATCTAAAATGACAGATGCCCGATAGAGAAGGAAAAGAGATAATCAAGATCTTTCTCAGTTGATGCAGGAAGGCTTTCAAAAGCATTACCTGAAGGAAGGTGCTCCATAGAAATAATTCTACCCCCTATCCAAGGTACCAGTTTAAGTACCCAATCAACACTTTTCATTTCAATAGGAGCTTTTGAAAGTTCTGTTCCCTTGTGTCCAGAAACATTTTCCACATCTGGAATTGGCTTGGCACTTTCTGCAATTAGCATCTCACTAATTAGTGAACAACACACGACAAGAAGATATTCCTAAACATGTGTTAAAGAAGAAGTCTGTTTCCACCTGTCAATAATTTCAAGGCTTCTGATTGAGACACATCATTGTAAACATAATAAGAATGAAGATTCCCTTGTTCTTTCACAAGATGAAATGCTAGAAAAAATAGATAACATCCCACAAAATAGGGAAAATATATATATAGGTATATAACCAGAAGTAGGACACTGACTATGTTGTCTTGCAGTCCCTAATGCTTGAAGAAAATCCAAAACTTTATGAGATTCAACCAATTTGTAAGCATCTAATCTCCCTTGGGGATCCTTTTTCGATTCTTGTCAATGTACATCATATTCTTATTTCTTGAGGGGATGGAGAGGATTCCAAAGAAAGGGAAAGAAGAAGTGGGCAGCCAAATAATTTGTAGGAGACAGAACGTACCCAAACGAATCTTTTGCTGCTTCTCACTTGCAGATACCAGATTTGACACTTCATTGTCTGAAGGCATCATGATTTGCAGAACCTCCCCATCAGTGCCCCAAGCATCAAGCTGTTCAAGGAAACCCACATAGATATAACAATAAAACAGAGAGGAATTCCAGTGTTGAAGCAGTTAATTGGTGGAAGCAATCTGTATAGGACAAATCATTGTACTCTGCTGACAGAACACATACCACAGCACCTTTACCAAGCAATAATTGCATGTGTAAGCGACGTTTGGGCCCCT
Organism: Ilex aquifolium; assembly: GCA_951799425.1. NCBI lineage: Eukaryota > Viridiplantae > Streptophyta > Magnoliopsida > Aquifoliales > Aquifoliaceae > Ilex > Ilex aquifolium. The sequence continues at coordinate 115,998 of OX637392.1, read as the reverse complement.
TCCATGTTCCTTCAACTTTGGAAACTCTCAAAGTAACAACTGAAGACTGGAGTTCAGCAGCATATGTTGTCAGAAGATATCCACCTTTAGTATAGTCGTATCCATCACCATCATCTTCAAAGAGAACACCTTCAGCTTTACCTGTAATTAAAGAAAACCTAATATATATAACCATTATTGGCAGTTGTGCATTCCTATAAATACGTAACATCCAATACCGCTGGAAAAAATGTTGTGTATCTACCCAACAAGATTGAACTGGTTGGAAGAAAAAAAACAAAAACAGTGATATTTATGTTTAGGACACAAAACATCTCACCTTCGAATTAAAGGTGATTGACAAATCCTTAAAGAAGTCAGAAAGATACCACACTATACGATATTGTATACCAATGTTTTTATCTGAAACATGTATATTAAGAGTATATCAGATTCCTACAGAAGCTGTTCAGATTCCTATAACTCTATATATATGTAGTCTATTAATATGTATCTTATATTTACGCTACATGTTCCAAAGCAAATCGATTTAGGGTTAGTATTACAATTTGAGGTCATACATTTTGGTGACCAGGATCGCAAATCCACCCTGTTTCGGATCAATGAACCCAAATCGTGGGTCGTCGGGGGTTTAGTTAATTATGATAACAATGGTTCAAACATCAACAAAAATCCTTGAGTTTTCTCTATTCTCACTTCTTTAGAGCTTCTTACACTGTGAATGCCTAATTCTCTGGGAGATGAACTGGAATCCACTTTTAATAGAAGTACTATATTCCTGGACCTTAGTCGCCTACAAGCAAATCGATTTAGGGTTAGTATTATAATTTGAGGTCATACATTTTGGTGATCAGAATCGCGAATCCACCCTGTTTCGGATCAATGTACCCAAATCGTGGGTCGTCGGGGGTTTAGTTAATTCTGATAACAATGGTTCAAACATCAACAAAAATCCTAGAGTTTTCTCTATTTTCGCTTCTTTAGAGCTTCTTATACTGTGAATGCCTAATTCTCTGGGAGATGAACTGGAATCCACTTTTATTAGAAGTACTATATTCCTGGACCTTAGTCGCCTACAAGGTTGCGTTACACTGAATGAATAAGAAAGAACAGAGAATGACACAGCAAAAAGGAATAGCAGACAAAGCTACAAAATAACCAAAAGAGACTTCAAGTTGAATTAGCAATTACAAACACAAAGAACATTTCTTCTAACAGACAAATATTGGAAGTACATGAAAGAAATGACAAGGTGGGAAGCTTTAAGTCTAATCTTCTAGAATGCTTTAACATAGAATTATTTTTCCACAATAGTATAACGTTGAAGGTCCAGACTCCACCAAATCCTTGAGCATCCAAATGAATATATTCAGAGAGAAAGAAGGGGGAGGGGGGGAGGTAAGCATCTTAAAAGACCTAAACCATTGAAAATAACACAATAATTTCTCCTGTGGACATATAAGCAAGACAGATATAGGAACCTGACCTAATCAAAGCTAATTCCAACGAGAACTTCCTATGAAGTGCATTCCAAGATGACTTCGATGGATTGACAAAAGTAAATTACCATGTTCATCCAAAGCCACAAGCAGTGATAAATCGTCTGTCAGATTTGCTTCACCAACATGTTGGTACGGAAGACCCAAAGGAATGATTGATCCACCTCGCAGATATAGCACTGGCAAATCCTGATCAATACAGAAAGTGGGAAAAATGAAACGAAGTTTACAGATTACCAACAATGCCAGAATCCAATTCCAGACAGAAGAAAGGCTCTTTAGAATCTGGTCTGAGTGTTCAGGATGAAATACCGGATGTGAATCGTCAAAATCAAAACTCATCCAAATGCCTTTAGGCAATGTGTGCTGCAATTGGTCCAGCTCCTGATCACGCATAGTGCTGTAGAACATCAGAATGGACGTTAGTGCAAATAATACAAATTAAAGCAGGATCTATAAGCTCCACCTCTCAGGATGAAAAGTAGATAAAATCACTTGAGATGAATAGTTGGGGAAAAAAAGAAAGAAAGATGGATGACCACAAAAGCACCAATATTTGTTTGTATCGCACATTAAAGTTACTGATGCCTACAAACAACATCAACAGGACCATGTTACTCATTCCACATATCACTGTCTCATGCACTCCTGAAGATGTAGGCAAAAGATAGGCTTGCTGAACTAGATTTTGAAAAGCAAATGTCAAAAAGTTCCATAACTAAATGATTAGGCAATAATCTAGTCATGAAATGTACCTATGATAGTCGATAAACAAAAGATCTCTCAACAGAAAATATAAATTTAAAAAGCCATTGTTGCATATAACATGTTAATTAGTGATGTCATTATGCTAGGGTAAATACCATGTGCATTGATATGAACAGGGCAACCTACTCCCTGGAAAGCAACCATCAAAATATATACTAAAATTTGAAACCATTAGATTTCTATCATGTTGTGATGCAATGTATTGGAGAGTGATCCAAAACAGTACCCAATCATGTTGCAAAAAATACTAAACATTTTCTTACATAAAAGGAGATGAATATTTGCATAAAAACACAAACATGAGAAGTGCATGTAGAAAGGGCTATTACAGAACAATCTTCTTAACCTGTGGCTTAGAAAGATATAATAAAAGAAATGAAATTTTAGACATGTAATCAGTCCTTGAGCCCTTATCTGTGACTTGGGCTCCAACAAGCCAAGACGAGCCACGACAAGATGAGAATTCAGTATGGCAGGGCTTGGCATATCTGCGGCATTTAGGCCTTGGCTTGACAATGTGTATGTCTAAAGTTCACGTTCACTGAATGAAGAGCTTGGAGGACAGAAAATTATCTCTACTGAACAAGTATATAATTGTCAAGCTCGGAGTGGCTTGATTTTAAAATCTGAAAATTGCCAAAACCGAGAGGCACATTGCAAACCAGATCAGGACTGTGAAAAGTTTACAGAATCTGATACCATTGGTTTAGTTCCACGTAAGGTAGCACTAGTGATATTACAACTCAAAACCTTTGCTTTGGTTGTATACAGAGAAGGTTATAAGGATTAAAAATTTAAAATATTATAGATGAACATTTGAATAAGAAGAATCATAATTTGGCCATGCCAAGCATAGACTGCAGAGATCATTTAAGCAAAGCTCCTCTGCTCTCACCAGCTGACTTGGTGAAAATTTTCTTGATTCAAACTCAACAACGCAATCCTCCTCTAAGACTTGAACAAAAGGCCATAGGCTTAAGAGGTGTATCCCAAGCATAGAGAAACATGGGAACCCCAAATAGCATTGAAGCAGGGAAATGAAGTAATATATCTACATTTGAAGTCCTACAATCACCTAGTACATCATCTCCAAAGGAAGAAAGTGAAAACCTTGAATGTACGAGAAGTGGGCCCAACATAAAGGAAGTCTCATGCGCTCTTAAGCTGGGATCTTCTGGATCTACACAAGCAATTTTAAAACTTTAAGCCCCTATCAAAGTAAAAACAAAATTTTATGTCCAGCATATTGGAAACAAATAATTTTAGCGGCATCAGAACACACCAGCAAAAAAAGTAGGAGTTGCCACTGGAGTGCCCCTTGTATGTGCCAAATAAAATAGAGTGTATATGTGTGGAATAAGGCGGTAGCGCCTCTTCAGTGCTAGGCGGCAAACTTCCTCACACTGTAACAGAAATGAAATTCACACATAACAAATTTGTGGCCAAAATTAGAAACTGAAACTCAAACAGAAACATTTATCAAGAACCATATAAATAATTGATGGGTCTATTGGTAGAGAATCAATCCTTTTCTAATCACTTGAGCATGCAAATACTACTTCAACTCCATCACAAAAGAATGAGCTCAGAAATCTCTATGTACTTATACAGAGTGAAATTGTGTACACAACAATTATTGGAATTAACCAATGCGCTCATAGACCACAAACTACCACAAGGAACAGCAGCATGACAAAGCCACCATTATTCCTTCCAGTCGAACAATTAGTAGGCAACTCGTTACCATTCCTATGGCCCAAAATCCAAATAATCGGTTTGCCACTTGATTACAACTAACTCTAAAATAATAAATTATTCCTGATTGTAAGAAAATGTAACCTCTTCAAGGTAATGTTGAACAGGCAAACGCCAATTCCCTGCTACTTTTTTATCTTTCTTTTTAATAAATGCATCTTGTGGACGTATGCCTGGGATGTCCCCAATACATTGGAAGTAAAGATCAGATGTACAACAAGTCATAGACTTTTGGCCTTTATCTTTTGAGCAAATAGACTTACGTATGATTATAATCACAACTAAAACCCTCAAAGGCTAGTGGTTCCTTTCAAAAGACAAAACATGCTTCATAAGAAAGTGAAAAATCCTCCCTACATTGTGTCCAATAAATGACTCAGGCACAAAATGCAGCTTGATTTCATCCTCAAAAAATGTGATCCAAAACAAAACTTGCCAAGGGGGAAAACCCTCGAACCATCCATAGAAGGCAAATATATATACCCCGTGAAGACCAAATTAAGCAAGTATGATATCAACATGATAGAGAAGATCAAGCATAGGAAAACTGTATCAATAATCCACTAGGTATTTGCTTTACAATCAATCTCCCCATTAAAGATTTAAATAATGTTTTGAGCACCAAGAAAGTAGAATTCAGTACAGCCAGAGGATGCGACAACTAGAATTCATAAAGAGAACGGAGAACCTACCAAAAGACCTAACGATTAAAATCCAATTTGAACTATGTTTATGATTTATGGTGCCAACAAATATTCTACATTCAACATAAACTTGGGTAGAATATATACTGTCACGTCCCAATTCTATTTTATAATAATCTGGTGTGAGTAACGAGTAAACTATCTGTAACACATAATAATTATTTTTTATAACATTAAACCATAATTCAAAAATACCTAGAATAAAGTTACATTCCCAAGAGTACCATAACATAATGAAAATTAACATAGCCTGGAACTGAATAGATAGTATTAAACTTCTAATTGCAGCCTCCTCAACCTACTCCTTCGGTTCAATCCTACTTCTGAAAAATATAAGATAGGGATAAGCTCACTAGCCTAATATGATAATTTTTCTCAATGACTATCAACGTGTTAAACAATATATAAATATAACCAAATATATTTGGATATTTCGATGATATGTTTGGATGTTTGGAGTGGGGGTGTGAATAGGAAGTAGAAAACCCATTGGCGTTGTGCTTGTAATGTTATTTTTGGGTGATTTGGTTGGAAAGGAATACAAGGATTTTTTTATGACAAATATGAAGAGGTTGAAGAACTATGAAACGACTTTACTTTTTGGCTTCCTTTTGGGCCTCCGTGGCTAAAGAATTTGAAGATATCTCTCTTTCTTACATTATTTCGAGTTGGACTGCAACGTGTGGAATGTAGTGCTTGCTCATGCATGGGTTTTTTCTTTTTTATGTTTTCATATCTTAGTTTTTGGATGTCTTGTCCAACTATGATATGTCCTTTATAATTTTTGGTTTTTTTTTAATGAAATGTTTCTTATCAAAAAAAAAAAAACATATAACAAAATAAAAAATAATTTTAGCAATAGGTCAAATTAAAATCATTGGTATGCAACACATATCGATAATCATAATTCTTCAATTTATGAACCACCTCGAGAGAAAACTCTAGGCCTTGCACCTTAAGGAAGTCGATGCCCTTCTTGTTTTTTTGGAAACACCAATACTAGGTTACAAACTGCAATCGATATTACTAACCGATGAACCCAATGATATCTTAGATGAAATGGCAATGCAGAATGTCCCGTGGTCACCTAGGTTAATGTAGAGAAACCAGTCAGGGTCTTTAATCCAAATAAGAATAACATATAACTTAACCCAGAACCTACCGAACCAAATGTGGCCCCTGCAGCCGTGCAACCTGAGTTGAACCAACATGCTCCTTCTGTGGGTTCAACGAATGTGCCTTCGAGAGAAAGGGTGTGAAACTTGTGATTCCCTAACTTTCGTGTCGGCATCACTATCGTAATAAATTTTGATTGTAAACAGTGATAACACCTGAGATAGTAAATGATGTATATATTAACTGCATCACTTAGTAACGACTATGTTATCCTAGATCCTTTTACTTGTACATAGTGGTGGCATCTATGATAGTAAAACGAAATTTATATATATTGCGAACTAAGTGAAATTAAAGTCATTCTTAACTTTTGTTATGAATGTGATAGTATCTAAATTCACTCATAAGTCATAATATCATAAACTATGGACTGTTGTGCTATAGGATGGATGAAAGTAGATCTCGTGACCAACAAGAGAGGTCCACCAATAAGGCAATAACCAATCATCACCTGTGGCACCTCAGGACACCATGAGTGGCATTTACCCGAGAGAGCATTGACCACCTTGGCTCGGCAACAGGCGGGAAACCAGGGCGTTACTTATACAACATAGACTACTCAGATTAGCAAATGAGGCACACTACTTGTATGGAAAAAATAGTGTTATAGTCAGGAAAATTAAATGTACTGTGCAAATATAAATAAGCATTGTATTCAAAAAAAAAATCAGATCAGGCTCCAGCCAATTATATTTACTAACACTGTCATATGCTTCACACTAATTGCACGAAAGGAAATATTCACATCCAAATCCCTTTTGAGTGATGTTGCCAAATTCTCCACACATCATTTGATTAAAATGAAACATCCACATCCAAAAAACCAATTGGTTTGAAGTAAGGTACTAGCATTTCGATATAAAGAGAACCAACCTCTTCACCAAAAGACCAAGGCTCGTGGTCAATCGTGCCAGTCTCAGAATGGCCACGGCAAAAGGGAAACAAGGCACCCACACCCATCCACCTTCCAAACAGCTTGGGTGTTGCATTCCCAGCAAAACCACCAATATCTGGTCCTGAAAGTGGCTGACCACTAAGCCCCTGATTCAAACTGTAATTCATCAGAGCAATGCATTATATTTAAAAGTCGAACATTTTAGCGGGATATTAACTCAACATTGACAAAAATTCATTTTCCCCCTCGCAAATCTGAATCTGTAAACCAAAATAAGTGATATCTCAACAAGGCAAGTTGCTCAAAACAAGAGCAAAAGCATGCATAACAAGGAATTGTAGCGTAATGCATTTCTTGTATAAGCTCATTTAATTAGTAGTAATAAAGGGTGCGTAACCCATGTCTAAAATTCACCTTTAAAGGGAAACATCAACGTGCATATACACAACCTTTAATATATACGCTCATAGGACAATAGTGGTGTACGTTTCTCCGGTAATCAAAAGAAAACATGATACCAATTAATCATAAATATTAGTCAACTTTTGGCTGATGAACTACATTCTTTTTAATTTATTCTAACCAGCCATATTCTGCATATAAAATATACACAGAGGATCTGTTAATCAACATAAAATAATTCTTTAAACAGAGGTTAAGGTTTAATTATGTGCCTCATACCATATTCTATCTGAGAGAGAGAGAGGTTCACAGGCTGAGAAGTCTGCTCTAAACCCCAAACGAAAAATCCACAAAAGCAAGACATAACGCCAAGAAGACTTCTTAAAGAGAAACTCTAATCCAAGGATATTTCTTGCTGAAATTACCCTCCAAACAAACTGTCATCGATCTAAGACCACTATTGGTATGATAACACACGACTTAAATGTCAAATGTACGAGTTCTCGAGATGAGCCTATGAATTTCATCAAAAGAAAAGGGAAAACAGGGAAAATCTTTTTAACAGCAAAGAGATTGATCTCTGATAAAATGTTTCAAAAGATGACGTATACAAAAACTAGGACTATTGAGTCTATCCCACAAGTTCTCCAAAAGCACTCTAACTCACAATCTATTAACAAGTAAACCCCACCAACGCTACTTTCACAGTGATCAACACCAGCCACTTGATAGACCCTATAGAGTAAACAAAATATGCCCCCCTCCCCAAGGTAGGGCGAGGGGAGATTAGATTACCTACTTTAGTCGTTCCATGTAAACATTGCAATTTGCAAGGGTAAAACCCATCATGGGTCTAGTGCAATAGTGTTGAAGGTAAAGAGAATTGGAACCCATACATGACCTTTCAATAATTTGAATTCTATCCAATAAGTTCAGTGTGAAGATGAAGAGGGAAAAATATGTGTGGATGTGGAGGTTCACAAACTGATACCTAAAGCTAAAAACATGATAAATGACAAAGGACCCAATGATTTATAGTATACCAGGCTTCACATATCCAGCTTTTCCAGACTGTACAATTGTATAGATTGTTCCAATTAGCTATACTACTGTGCATACGGAATATGTTTGACAAATAAATCAAGCCTGCTGCATCAATCATGGAAACAATTTTATATCTTCGTGAACTTTCCCAAGTAGGTGCACTGGATAAGGTAGTGACTCAGACATAGAAATAACAGGTTCAACTCCACCAGATTCATCCAAGTCTTGCGGTTAGCGACTAATTAAGTTCATAAATGGAAACTACAAGTTTCTTAAATGTTTATTTTCAAGTTATGTGCAGTTAATGTAGGCCAGCTTCACAAGCACTTTAACAGCACAATAGTGTGCTTTAAAATCCATGGTGCTGCAATAATAAAAAATAGTATAGGACTGTACAAGAGAACAAATTACGAGTTCAGGTTTATTAGAGGGAAGGTATAAGTGGGTATTATGAGAAGGGCAACTGAGGACGTGAAGTACATTAATATCAAGATGACAAAACTCAATATTGTCGGCCCACAGCACACAATACCCAAGCCACTTACCAGTTGTAGAACCATGGATATACTCATATGGAGATGCTCCCACGTAGAAAGGTTATCTCCTGTCCATGTTGCAGCATACCGTTGGCTACCTATAAACCCAGCCCGAGTAAGAACAAATGGGCGCTTGTTTTCATTAGCTAATTTCATGCCTTCATAAGTTGATCTTGCCATCAGCATACCATAAACCTGAAATAAGCAAACCAGCACCATTAGTAGAAGTTCAGAAGCATACATATCCAGTGAAACAAAGAAATATCTACATGAATACATGATCTTTACCCAAATTTTAGGATTGAAATTACCATGAAAAAGAACTAGAGTAAAAGAATAATACATTGTGATAATGTGAGTGATTCTGACAACCACCAAGTTCAAGATCTCCCCTATGAACATTGCTCTCAGGCATCGTCTTTGTTACAACCTGGAAAGAAAAGCACTGAGACAAAGAACCGGTGGAAGAATTTGTTGAGAAAAAAGTTCTAGCTGCACCTTAAAGACAGCAGGCTCATTCATATCATTCCATATACCATCCACACCATTAGCAATGAAACCTTTAACAAGACCAGTCCACCACAGACGAGCTTTTGACTGTGTAAAGTCCGGGAAAACACAAGGCCCAGGCCACACCTCCCCTAGAAACAGAGGTAAAATTTAATATATTCAGTGTTAGAATTTGGTTTTATATGTTGACAAAAGAAAGACATATACCAACAAAAGGCCTTCCATCTTCTGTTTGAATCCAGACGTGTCTTTCAGAACCACTATCATAAACAAAGTAACCCTCTTCATATTTGATCCCGGGGTCAAGCATCCAGATTGCTTTGAAACCAGTATGATGAAGATCTTTTACCAAAGATTGTGGATCCGGAAAGCGCTCCTGGGAGAAATCAAAACATCATAAAGAGCCCTTTTTTCAATGATCCATGATTAGACTGTAAGCAAATCAAATGTGATACAATACATTTCAATTATAACATGGCTGACATCTCCATAAATTTAAAGCATACATAATAATGAATTGCATGGCACACGAACTACCATCATCCATGCCTACATGAAGCATAGTCCAGATGAACACAAAAACACCAAAAATAAAGTTTTGACATTTGTGTATAATATGCATATATCAAGTTGAGGAATTTTTTATTTTTTATTTTTTTGATTCAACGGCAAGGGGTGTCCAGGCCAGCTTACGTGCACCTCGATTAACCCCTCCCCAGTCCAGTAAAAGGCAAATCATCCACGCCGAGACTAGGGTATTCATGAAGGATAAATCACTCATGACCTGGTCCCAAGGGATTAATCAAGATTCGAACTCAAGACATCTGAATTTACAGCTCGTCTTTGTTACCACTTGAGCTACCCTTTGGGGTTAAGTTGATGAATGACTCATAGCATCCTTGTCAAAGTTGGTCCCACAACTGAATAATAACACCTCGCAAACTATTATATGAGCCTTTTAGGTCTCTCAACTTATTACCAATTGATTTTTAAGTTCAAGGAATTTGGGCAACAAAACCAAGTTTAAACTTACAATCATAAATTTTCAATCATTTTTTTTCTCTCTTACAATTAGGTTCAAATATGGTAACAAAAACTTGAATATAAAAATTTATTTAATATTTTGTATTTAAAAAAATTAAAAATTAGATTTATTATTAATATTAATATTAAAAATAAAAAGACCTCATTTATCGTTTCCGCTTTAGGTCCCAAAATGTCTCAGGCCGTCCCTAGCAAACCTCTATACCCATTTAATGTATTTGAGAATTGGTTTTTCATTTGTCCATGTCATAAGTGCACTTTGTTATGTCTTCTGATTCTTCTGGCTACCCACATGCAAGTAAAGGTCATTTTAACAGCCAAGTTACTTCTAAAGGTTAATAGTTTTGTTATTTGGGTTTTGATTACTATAAGAAAACAAAGATCGACAATGATGTTCTTATAGAATTAAAGTGTATTTTGTTTAGTGACATGCTTCTAGCACTGTAGCAAATAATTTTATAAACGACCACAAGATCAGTTTTATTTGTGAGCATGAATCTTTGTGTAACTAGGAAACAACATTCTTATTAAAAAAATAAATTAAATAAAAATATTAAGATGGACATAATGCAAAATAAGAAATGGTAAAAATAAAAATCAACACATCTGTAGAACAACAGAAATAGCACCAGTAGAAAATAAAGGAGGAGTCGCCTTGAGTTGTGTAGTGAAGTCTAATATCTGCAGTACTACGAAAAATTAAGTAACCTCTATCAACAAATAAAATAGCAATAACGATATTTTCTGTGTTTTTTTGTTAAATAATAATTAAGATAACCCATATAAGGATAAATTCTAAATTTATAACAAAATTTGTTAGTATACCAGAAACTTCAATAAACTCTTCTCGGGAATTGCAAAAGCAAAAGCTGAGGTTATGGCAATCCACTATGAGTACAACTTGGGAAAAATTCAGTAATATTTAGAGGAAGTAACATTGTTGATTAACCATCAAAAGTGATATCTTATTATATTTAATAATTGGTTAATTGCATATTATTTGTGATTAAATGTGTTAAATTCCTTGATTTTCTAGTTTGATACTTTTTCTAGCTGTTTGGTTTATTTTGCAGGTAAATTGGTTGATTTAAAGTAATAATGGATAATGCAAGTGAAGCAATCACTAGAGGAAGAATCACAATTGATAAGGATTGAAGAGTCAAGATTGAGATAGGAAGACTTGAAGATAAATCAGCATTTTAATCCTTATAAGAGTCCAAGTTAGAAGAAAACTCATTTAAAGTTGGATTAAGAAAGTTTCCTAGAAGATAAGGATTTGACACGTCTTCAGTATTTCAGTCATAACTTTTGACTCCGATATCGTATTGACCTGATATTTGCGGTGTTGGAAAGAAGACTTCAAGGGCTACAGAAGTGTATTTCACGAAAATTTCGTGATTCAGTCTCTAAATATGCGAAATTCAAGCTCGAAGTCTGGACAGATTTTGTACCCGCGGGCCCCAAGATTTATGCACGGGATTTAACCTTACAAGACATCTTTTTGGGAAAGGAATTCCTTCCAACCTGTACTTATGATTTATTTTACTATAAATAAAGACTCTCATCTAGTGAGAGAGGGGGATTAGATTAAGATTTATTTTATTTATTCTTTTCTCCATCTTTTTACCATGTCTGGCTAGAAGGCTAAGCTAGGGCTAGGGGAAAACCTCTCGACGGAGTACGGTATTTTTATTGACTCTTGTACTTAAGGATTTATGTTATCGTGTTAATTTAATCCCAAATCTTTTAGCAAAGTGTTTATGCTGTATAAACTCTTGAGTTGTTGTGCCACGTACATCAATTGCTTGATTTTCCCTGCGTGTAAATCACTGGTTATTCCATGCTGGAAGGATTAACATTATTTCATAAAATAATATGATTGATTGATTATTCAGGTTCCTGGTAGTCTTTTGATTATAACCATTGGATTTATCACTTGATTTGTTAATTGGGTTAACTGACATTTAATTCCTCTTTCAAGTCAAGCTTTGAGTCTTTAACTATTATTGTATGAAGTTGAGAGGGAGTACCTGATGCTCTAGTATTTTATTTATTACTGTTTTAATTACCAACAATCACTTTTCTCAAATCAACAACTTTCCAAACAAGTCATTTTCCTTCCAAATTACTTTTATTGTGTGTGTGATTGTTTCTTGTTACAATTCCTCGTGGGATCGACCTCGGACTTCCGAGATTATATTACTTTGCTCAACCTGCGCTTGGGTTTACACTTTTAAAGTTGAAGCAAGTTTTTGGCGCCGTTGCCGGGGAATTGTTTGAAGGCAAAGAACACATCGCCATCTATTGAGGTTTGCTTGATTTGAGATTCGTCACAGATCCGGTAATCTCGTCCTTTTTTTTTATTATTTATTGTTAATTATTTGTTTTATTTTTCCTCAGGTTAGATATTTCATAATTTTTATTTTTATATTTTATATTTCTTTTAATGTGGTGTGAAGATTTTCCCCGATGGAGGAACTGTGTGTGTTTTGTGATGTGTATGGGCATCCCATTGAGGTTTGCCCTTTAATTCCAACTGCTCGAAAAATTTTGAGGAATGAGACAATTGTCTTACCTAATTCGTCTCAACCTTACCCCGACCATTGTTTTGAAACTTTTTATCCCAATTTTGGTTGGGGGAATGAACATTATCAGTTACCTATATATGTCACATCACCACAAGACCCTCCCCAATATCCACCCTACCATGACCTACAAGAAGAGAATTTGGAGAATATTCTTAACGAATTTATGCAAAGTCAACTAGCTTTCAATGCCCAAACAAGTCAAGATATTAAAGAGATACAAGATATACTCAATATATTGATACAAAAACAAGAGGTTAAAAATAGTCAATATGAGAGTGATTCTTTTCCTGAACTACAAACTGAGGATGAATCCATTAATACTCTTGATAGTGAAGAATTAAGTGACATTATTATTCCACAAGAGGCTAATGAGCCCAAAGACCTTTCATTATCAACAAGTAGTAATGAGATTCACATATCTAATCTTGGTGAGGGTATGAAAGTTGAATTGTGTGCTATAATTGATAAAGATCTATTTTTTATCTCATTATTAGATTTGCATAAAAATGTAAATATCTCCCTTTTCTTGCATGTTCAAAAGATATATTGGATATATGAGTGGATAATTCGATTAAAGGAGTTACTTCAACACCACATTTTTAAGCCAATAAAATTGAATGGTCGCATATTCAAATCTGACTTTAAACCGGATTGAACGTGAGCTTTTATTTTTATTTGTACATAGTAGTTAGATTTTATTTTATTTTTTTTTTGTTTAATTTCAGTTTCATTTTTATTTGTTTCAATTTATAGTTTTTTTGTTTGTTGAATATTTTATTTTTAGGTTTTAGCGTTGTTGCAGCACCAGGTATTCCTATCCCTTTTATCTTTATTCATTATTTTTATTGAGCAATAAGATATTTATTTTTACATTGAGGACAATGTTGGATATAGGTTGGGGGGGTATGAGTATGCTTTGTATTGTGAAAATTCCTAGTTTATTTTTTTTTTTAGTTTACTTTGCTAAAAAAAAAATATAAAAAAAAATTTGTTGGTTATTAAATATTTAAATAATATTTTTATGCATAATTTGATACCACAATATAGAAATAATTTGCTTAACTTTAAATTTGCAACTGTTTAAGCATCACATAGAACTTTATTCTATATTTTTGTATCTCATATCATGTTCTTATAAAAACTCAAAATTTGTGCACTTTAGACTTTACCAAGTTGAAAATTTGTTAGGTATTTTACCTTGAGAACTTGAAACATATAGTGGAGATGCATAAAAACCCTAGTGAGTTTTTGTTCCAATCTTTCTTGGAGGGTTATTTACATTTACTCAATAAAAAATATTTTTATTCAGCTAATCTCCTTCAATAGTCTCATTATTTTTGTTTTGGTTAACACCAATATTGTGAATGATTGCTTGACTTTGAATTATTTGCATGAGAAGTGTGTTATCAAAAGCTCTTGAGATATGATTTTAGGCCATCTTTGTCATTATTTGAGCCTAAACCTTATTTTTTGAATATTATTATCCCTAGAAGCCATGATTGAGCCTTTAAAGCAAAATTTTATTTCTTATACCCAACATATAATAACCAAGCCAATGAGAAAAAATAATATATTTTACCCTTGGTTATCCTGAGATTGAACTTTTATTGTTTATGTAATTTGGGAGATGTTGGTTAAAAAAAGAAAAAAAAAAAAAAAAAGAGTTTTACATACTTGTGAATATTTGCATTAGATGTCTTGCTGAAAAAAAAAAAAGAAAAAAAAAAGTTAAAAAAAAAAAAGAAAGACAATATGTCTAGCAGTGAAAAAAACAGATTGAAAAAAAAAAAGAGAAAAAAAATAGCAAGCATGTGTTTGAAAAGAGAAAAAAAATATGAGCAAGTGATGTAAATTGTGCTTCTAGAGGATGGAGAGTGAAAGGCTATGGAAAGAAGTTTGGTTGTGTAATGTACATGTTCTCTCGGGATAGTCTTTTGAATTCCTGAATATCCTTCGTTTCAAAACCCTAATCCCAAGGCCCCATTACAACCTTAAATAAAGTCTTATCTGATCTCAAGAGTGTATTGAGGATGCATGACTTGTGTGAATAAGGAAGAGAATAGTGATTATTTGTTTATTGTGTGTTGATTTCCTTTCATGAGACTATGTCAAATCTTTTTCTTTTGGATTACGTTTTTTTAATAGACATGTGAGCATTATTTTGTTTTGACTTAAATATCTTCTTCTCACATGTGATATTTGAGGGAATAATCACTATAATCTGAGAGAATCTTTTATGAGTGAATTATCTAGTGAGATTTGGCATTGAGACGAATAGTTGATAGTTGTAGAGGTGATTACCGGATAAATTACTGACTTGGTATAGTTAATTCACACTACTCACGAGCTTATATGAGAATATGATAAGTTCATACATTTATATAGCGTATAATTCTATATTTTGCTTTGCATGAGCTTATAAAAAAAGTTTGCATCTTAGAATTTTTATATTGTGGTAGCAATTTGTGTTATAAAATTATTATTTAGATATTTGATTACAGGTTGATGTTTGTGGGTATCATCTCTGGAAACCCTCACGAGACTATACTCGTCCACTAGGGGGAACCTAGGGGTTTAAAGGCTTGTTGCATATGCTAAATGCAATCGTGAGACCTACGAAAGTGGATTTGTGTTTTATTTTATTAGGATATTTTGTTTTTAGTTTTTAGATTTTAGGATTCATGTATTACTAGGGACTAGTAATATTCAGGTTGGGGGGTGTGATTAACCATCAAAAGTGATATCTTATTATATTTAATAATTGGTTAATTGCATATTATTTGTGATTAAATGTGTTAAATTCCTTGATTTTCTAGTTTGATACTTTTTCTAGCTGTTTGGTTTATTTTGCAGGTAAATTGGTTGATTTAAAGTAATAATGGATAATGCAAGTGAAGCAATCACTAGAGGAAGAATCACAATTGATAAGGATTGAAGAGTCAAGATTGAGATAGGAAGACTTGAAGATAAATCAGCATTTTAATCCTTATAAGAGTCCAAGTTAGAAGAAAACTCATTTAAAGTTGGATTAAGAAAGTTTCCTAGAAGATAAGGATTTGACACGTCTTCAGTATTTCAGTCATAACTTTTGACTCCGATATCGTATTGACCTGATATTTGCGGTGTTGGAAAGAAGACTTCAAGGGCTACAGAAGTGTATTTCACGAAAATTTCGTGATTCAGTCTCTAAATATGCGAAATTCAAGCTCGAAGTCTGGACAGATTTTGTACCCGCGGGCCCCAAGATTTATGCACGGGATTTAACCTTACAAGACATCTTTTTGGGAAAGGAATTCCTTCCAACCTGTACTTATGATTTATTTTACTATAAATAAAGACTCTCATCTAGTGAGAGAGGGGGATTAGATTAAGATTTATTTTATTTATTCTTTTCTCCATCTTTTTACCATGTCTGGCTAGAAGGCTAAGCTAGGGCTAGGGGAAAACCTCTCGACGGAGTACGGTATTTTTATTGACTCTTGTACTTAAGGATTTATGTTATCGTGTTAATTTAATCCCAAATCTTTTAGCAAAGTGTTTATGCTGTATAAACTCTTGAGTTGTTGTGCCACGTACATCAATTGCTTGATTTTCCCTGCGTGTAAATCACTGGTTATTCCATGCTGGAAGGATTAACATTATTTCATAAAATAATATGATTGATTGATTATTCAGGTTCCTGGTAGTCTTTTGATTATAACCATTGGATTTATCACTTGATTTGTTAATTGGGTTAACTGACATTTAATTCCTCTTTCAAGTCAAGCTTTGAGTCTTTAACTATTATTGTATGAAGTTGAGAGGGAGTACCTGATGCTCTAGTATTTTATTTATTACTGTTTTAATTACCAACAATCACTTTTCTCAAATCAACAACTTTCCAAACAAGTCATTTTTCTTCCAAATTACTTTTATTGTGTGTGTGATTGTTTCTTGTTACAATTCCTCGTGGGATCGACCTCGGACTTCCGAGATTATATTACTTTGTTCAACCTGCGCTTGGGTTTACACTTTTAAAGTTGAAGCAATTGTCATCAGAGATTTTTTGAGAACCATGACATCCAAAAAAAACAGGGAAAAAAAACACCGCCAAAAACAAGCTCCAAGATCAACAATGCAGCACAACCTCGAATTGCCACATTTCAAATGTCAATTAAGTATCCATCATTTGGAGGGTCAAAGCACCCTCAACAGTTAAGCCAAGTTCTTTTGAAACTAGTCTGCCAACATGAAGTTTGTGTCCTAGATTAAAACCACAATCTACATCAAGAAATATACAAGAATAATGCAAACAAATCAATTTGTATCACTATGTCTAGGAAATGAGTAAATAGCACAAAATTAATTACCAATGACTCAGCCGAAAAGGTTGTATATATAATATCATGAATAAATATTTCATAAGGATTATTGAGGAGAACATGCCTGGTCAAAAGTGAAACAACGAAAACCATTCATGTAGTCAATATCCATCCATATGACATCACAAGGTATACCCTTCTCCCGAAATGTCCTGGCAATCTGCACATGTGAATGGGCAAACTCACAGAAAAGCAAGAAGCATGATGTTCAAAACATAGAAGTGACTACAAAGGAAAGCAATAGTCCTATTTAGCTATTCAGCTTAAGCAAGAAAGAAACCCCAAAAAATCTTTTAATCAATAAAGAGTGAGGGACGAAGTTCACATATCATGCCTCAATCACAATGCAAGAAGAAGAAGAAGAAGAAGAGAAGAAGAAGGAAAATGTATAATGTTTGAATGGCAACTGAAAGAAGCATATCTGGACAACAACACTGAATTTAGCATAACACAAAGGACCAACCTCACGAACTCGGGCATCAGAGTCATAGCTCCAACGACATTGATGATAACCCAAGGACCACTTTGGGGGCATATAAACAGTTCCTAGTCCAAAAGTGACAGTCATCCCATCAAACTACCAGCAGAGATATATATACACACACACATCACACATAAAGAGAGAAAGCTCTATGGCAACAGAAAAATATACTAGAAGACTAGCATTAAAATTAGATCAAGTGTGCATCTATCATGAATGAATATCTGCCCCGCTATCTACAAAGTTTCTAAATAATCGAATTCTGATACCGTTAAACACAACTTACACAATATCAAACATAAATGAGGCAGCACTTAATTAATCGGAAAATTTTTCACAAAAAGATTTTTATAGAAATCAATTGCTTTATATGTTTGATCACTAATGTGTGCATATGTGCCTTTATCAATGTGCTTCTACGCAAAGTTGACATGGAAAAATATTCTTTTTTGTTCAGCTAAACAAATTTTCTGGGTTCACCTATATCTATAAATTGTCTTTCCATGGATCAAATAGAGTTGAAGATAATGAATCTTTAACCTCTCTCTCCTGCTAAGACTCTGTATAAGTAGGCTAGGTAACCTAAAAAGGGGGGAACAAAAAAGAAAGAAAGATTATGAACAAATAACTCGCTTTTTTTATTTTGTACCATATCAAAGGTTAACCAACATTGTTTAGTGTTGAAGTATAAATACTTAAGTTACACCATCTCCAATAACTTAAGCTTTTAGAGTAGATGGTTGTTTAACATAGTATCAAAGCGGAAGGTTCTGTGTTCAATTCTCACCGCTATCTTAATTATTAAAAAAAAATTCACATGTTGGGCCCAAAATCTAGTCTGCATGTGAGAGGGGCGTATTGAAGTATAAATACTTAGTTACACCCTCCCCCAACAACTTAAACTTTTGGAGGAGATGGTTGTTTAACATTTAGTAACAAACATCTTCAACCAAAAGGAAAAAGAAATCCAAGAAACTACTAAAGGACACACCAAAATATTCAATGTTTCTTTGGTGGCTTGAGTTTTGTTCAGAGACTTTTTTTCCTGAGCGAGCTTGGGGGACAATTATGTATGGCCATGTGGGTGCTCATAGCTCCCTTTGTTTATACCATAACTTATATTTTGTTTTGTTATGTTTTAGAAGTTTCCTTTTGCTGTGTGTACACTTTCTATGCACATCAAGTAGTCCCCTTGGCACTTGTGCTGACTTTTTACCAACCAAAAAGAATCATTTTTTTCTTTTTGGAAAGGTACAGTAAGATTCCCAGTAAAGTTTCGGCTTGATGCAAGCTTATGCTAATTTGGCAACTGGGAGGGAGGAAGGGAGAGAGAGACAGAGACAGATTGAAACATCTGATATTTAGGAAATATTTGAGCAACACAATTAAATGCCAAACATGAGCTTAATACACAAATGGGATAAGAATTGTAGATTATGAGCTGACAGCTCTAGATCAAAGCCCTGAAATTTTAACACAGAAGCACTTTTTGCAAGTTGTCCCTAGAGATAAAAGATCAGAGGCCCCTAACTCTCAACTCTAGTCGGACTGTGTTACCCACCACTGGCGTTTATATACCAAAGGAATAAAACTAATGATTTTATTTTTAATTAGGTTTTCATTTCCGTTAAAAAGACATAATCAAGAAACCTATGAACCCAAACATGCATGCTTCAACTTCCACGTCACTCCATAATGGTTAGTTACTTTTTTGCATTTGATTCGATTATTCATGAAGAAAAATTCTCCATTAAGGTTTCACATTTCTGACAGGTAACGTAATTTCTTTTCTATTTCCTCCGCAATGCTCTAAGCCATTGTTTTTAGTTAAGTTGCGAATAACTTCCTATCCTCCTTGTATGCTCATTTTTTGGTTCTTTTTAGGGGGAGGAGTATAGAGGTACAAAGAATTCATTTAAGGATATTCAAACTTGTGAAGTGCTTCCACCATACCAAGTTGACTTTGTACTACAATTAGTAGAAGATTATTTTCTGTGACAGAGGTTAATAAATTGCCATGTTGCTTCTTACCACAACGATAGTATCAGAGTCCAATGTTCCAATATAAAAGAGCATTTCTAATCACTAAAGAACTACAGCTGAGGTCCTGAGGGCATCCCCTTCATAATAGGAACTGTGAGTCTTCAACATAAAACAAATGTAAATATCTCATGCTTCTTAACCAGTAAAAGCTGGAATACGGTATAAAAAGTTGGTATCAGTTTTGAGGTACGACAACGTGAAATGTTCTTTTTCTCATTCTCCTATTGCAAAGTCCATTTTGGTTGCCTTTCCTATTTGAAGGATTTGCACAAACCTTCCCTAGATGCATTCCTCAAACTAATAAGACTCAGAATCCGATGCAAATCTGGGTGGTGAGAACAATACAGGTGAAGGAGTTGGGATTAAGGATCCAAAAATCTTAATGCCAAAATCCTTTCTTGCCTTCATTTTATTTTACTGATTACAACGGACAATTATCAAATGAAAGCATAAATAAAAGGGGGAAAAAACAAAGAGATAGTAGCATTGCAAAGATAAGAAACAAAAAATGAAATGGTTCAGCCAGTTACCAACTGCATGTGACAAAGAGATCAGAACATCAGTTGCTGAAGGAAATGGGCCGAATATAATGACAGGATATGATGATGGAGCTACAAGCTTTACAGTTGATTCTTGCCTCAAATCAATCTGCATAAAAACAAAAATGATCAACAACAACAAATATATGGAATAAATCAGAAAGCGTGAATACCTCACAGCGTTTTGTTGTATCTGCAAGTACCCCTAGTGCCTCTCCATTTGGAAGAACAGCTAGTACCCAAGGATGCGACTGGTACAATGATGTAGTTCCAGGACCATAACCCCATGCGTCTGTGTTCCAGGTAAAAACCTATAAACAATGTAATTGGTTAATTCATGAAGATCATAGACAAGAAAAAAATTCATTGATGACAATGCAAACTGACTGACTCTTTTCCCTGTCCGTTCAAGCTGTCCACTAACTTCTCCTGTTCCATAGAATGAGGTACCTGAAGGAAGCTAGATGAAAACCAAATTTAATTGCATTAACAAAATGTATAAGATACGCAGGCACATATTAAAGGAAATACAATATGCTAACGGAAAAAGATAGTCGGTGATATCTAACTAACTGACCTGAAGATTAACAATTTGTTGTCCAAGCACACACTCAAAAGTAGGAGTGAATGATGGAGCTTTGTCGGTAGTCATAATTGGTGTCTCTCTATCTTTAGGGTTAACAAAAGAAAGACTTGGAAAAGCCGCATTTCGATCATCCGCAGAACAGTCAAACCTGAAGACCCCTTCCTCTAGAATAGGCTCGAAAACCATGTTTCCTGATTTCACATCTGAAGTTACAGTCATCCCTTCATATCCCGCCATCTTAGATACTACTAATCTTTCCCCACTCAACCTCTTGTTGACCCTCTTTGGCCTCTCCTTTCTGCCTATCAAAAAATTCATATCATGAAACCCTCCAACTCATGCAATTGCAGGGATTATCAAACAAAACTGAAAAATTACATAATTCAGGCACAGGAGAAAATTTGATCGGTCACAACAAAACCTCAAACATCTTAAGTAATGTGTTCAAAAGTGCAAGACATATAACACTCACTCTTTCAATTAAACTATAATTGCAACTAAAACCCGTTTCTCTATCAATTCGCCGGATCCTAAATTAGGACATAAATACCTATCTTTCCCAACATAGTGTATACAAAAAAACTTAAGAGACAGTTCAAAAAGTTCACCAATAAGCCCTATCAAATAAACTTCTAAAAATAACATTCATGAATATACCAGCATTCTATTCTTTGCATACGATTCAGTTAGATTCAAAGTGTTTCCAAATGAGTGAAACAACTTTTAAAGAATCAAAAGATTCCAAGTAGAACTGACCTGATTGACTGAAACAGCGAATATTGCAAGGAATTGAGCCTCTGCAACTTCACACCTACCCTCAATGACCCCTTTGAAGTTCTTGAACTAGAACCCAAACTAGAACCAGTAAGGCCATAAAGATGTCTTGGCGATAATCTCAATGATCCACTTGCTTTACTACTCAATAATAGTGCTTCTTCCATTTAATTTGTGATCCAAACAGTACTTATTCTAAAAAAAATTGAATAATTAAATAAAAATTTGTATTAAATATAGATATTTCATGATAATTTAGTTGTGGATTCAGAAGATGTTTATTGGTGGAGTAGGTGGAAAAAAGTTTGTGGCTTCACGCGCCCAATCATAGTAGCTGCAACCATTTTCTACGCGGGTCTTAGCTCTCTCTGTGTGGCTTTTGAGAAGACTGAGCTGAACCTTTCTTTTCTCCTTCTTGGTTGATAAAGGGTGTATGATAAAGGGTGAATTATAATTTATACTCTTCAAGTATGTATTTATTTTTGGGAGAATTATATTCACACCCCCTG
Source organism: Ilex aquifolium (assembly GCA_951799425.1). NCBI lineage: Eukaryota > Viridiplantae > Streptophyta > Magnoliopsida > Aquifoliales > Aquifoliaceae > Ilex > Ilex aquifolium. The sequence continues at coordinate 93,784 of OX637392.1, read as the reverse complement.
AGGTTTGTTAATCAGTCAGACCTTTTACATTTGAAATATTACACTCAGACCCTTTGAAATTTGTACACTCATAACACTTAGACTCTTGCTATAAATATATCCATTAATAAATTATATTCAGACCCCTTGAAGTTTGTAAACATATATTACTTAAACCCCTTAAGTTTAAAATGTTATACTTAGACTAAAAATACTTCAATCAAAGATAAAATATCAAATATTTTAAATTTTACAATTAAAATTCATGTTATATTGTATCATTTATTGGAATAAAATAAAAAATAAAAATTCAATTTTTTCTTAAAAAATCGTAATTAGTATAAAATTATATTGTCTATTAGAATTTTATTTGGTCGTTTAAACGACCAAATTAAAATACCAAACTATTCCAATTGAAGCTAAAAGATATTGTGTTCATTATAATTTGACATCTTGTTTAACTTTTTAGTTTTATTCTAATAGATATTATAATTGTATATTAACTATGTTTTTTTTTTAAAAAATTAGATTTTTAATTTTAATTTTATTTAAATAAATGACATAATAGAACATGAATTTTGGTTGTAAAATTCATAATCTATTAAGAATGACTTAGACCCCTTGTTTGATTTTTTAGTTTTATTCCAATAGATAGTATAATTGTATATTAATTACAATTTTTTAAGAAAAAAATTGAATTTTTATTTTTGATTTTATTTCAATAAACGATACAATAAAACATGAATTTTGATTGTAAAATTTAAAATATTTGATATTCTATTTTTGATTGAAGTATTTTTTGTCTAAATATAACATTTTAAATTTAAGAAGTCTAAGTATTATATGCGTACAAACTTCAAGGGGGTTTAAGTGTAATTTATTAACAGATATGTTTACAGCAGGGTCTAAGTGTTACGCGCTTACAAACCTCAAGAGGTTTGGGTGTAATTATCCCTTTAATTTTTATTTGATCCTTAAAATTTTAATTGTTAACAATCAAACCTTGAGAGTTTTAGTCTTTACATTAAAATTTACCAATTTATTATGAAAAAATAGCCTTTTGTGACCAACACGTGACTTTGATAAAATAGTATAATTGTTTGGTTAAAAATCTTTTACATGTAAACCAAAAATTTACTTTATTTTCATATGATTTTGAGAAAAAGGAAGATAACAAATCCAAAAAATATATATATTGATGGATGTACAAATCAATATTGCGCAAGATCAACAGTCAAGAATATGAACGGGTGCAGTTAATGAGCAATAAAGTAATTAATGACAGATCAATGACAAAACAGTAAAAATAGAGTTAATACAAAGATTTATAGTGGTTCGATCCGGGTGACCTACTCCACTCTCGGGAACGGTTGCGGTGGCCGGAGATCTTAATTGATGAACAATGTTATCGGGAGAGTAACTTCGGGAGTATTGCAGTGCTTTGGGAGAGAGAAGTAATGTGTGTAGGGATTTCAAATTATAGAGGTCTCCAGGTTCTTGAACATCTCCTCTATGTGGAGAGGGCTTACATTATATAGGTTGGGTGAGGAGGTGAGATGAGGCGGTGAGGTGCGGGAGAGGGTTTCTACTATTTTGGTAAGTACAGTTATGGTAGGATTTGATCTCCGGTGCGTATCCCGATATTATCTCCCTCGTGCTCCTATTCCGTCGGAGGAGGATCTTGGGCTGGATTGGACTTGAGCCTGAGCCTGGACTTGAGTTGGAGTGGGTTGGACTTGCATTGGAGTGACGAAGTAGAGAGGGAAAAGGACATGAGGACTGGGCGGCGCCCCCTTGGGCGTTGATCACTTGGACTCCTTTTATGCATTGGGCTTGGGCTCCTCTGGGTATTGATCATTCGGGCCTTCTTGGTTTATTTTCATTGGGCTTAACCCGATTAATTTCGGACTCATCATATATAAAATGTGAATTTGAGAGATATTGACAATACCCTTATGAACAAATTCTATGACATTCTTCTGTTCAAATAAATTAATAGATTTAAAGGGAAGGATTGGATTGAAACCCCGTTAAAATTTTTAGAATGCAATTGTTTAAATTAAAACTTCAAAGACCTAATAAAAATTATGTGTATACTTTAAGAGTATAAATTATAAATTATCTTACGAGATAAAAGAGAGGCTTGTTAAGGAGTGATTTAGATCTAGAAACATGTGGTAGGTAGAGTTTTGTCATGCTATAAGTGTTATTTATAGTCACGCAATATTATAAGTTGTGACATGTACTATTCACAGGTGGCCCTGTATTGTCACATCTCCATTAGTGTTAAGGAAACACCAACCATTCTATTAAATATGGAACCAATGAAAAGTGAATATTTGAGGATGTCCCAAAATTGTGTAGAAGACTTGGTAAGAAATGTAATCAGTGGCAGGAGAAAGACATGCATAAGGTCGCTAGAGATGCAGAATCGTGTACGTAAAGATAAGCCCATAAGACGGGAGAGAGGTGCACAAGAACATCTATCCATATATTTGCAGAAAGGGGAGATGATGATCGTGGAATGATTCAATATTCATTATTGGGCTAATTTTTTTTTGGGTTTTATGGGTTATACTTATACCCACACCAGACGTTTGCTTTTTGTACATTTTGGCCCCCACCATCTCTTATTTATGATTATTTTAAATGATCATATGTTTAGGTTGGACCAATTTTTTTTGGATAATACTGGTTTGTCAACATTGACACATTAACACGAACACAATACGACACGCTTTAGTTAAGTATGTCAATTCTGATCCGTTGACACAAACCTGATACGAACGATTATAAAATTGATACGATTATTCAATACGCATAATAAATAGTCTAGATTAATGTTTAGTACTCAGAACACACTAAATAGATATTTTTTTTTCTTACGAACACGACATGCGGGTCACACGAACACGACGCGATTGACACCTCTAAGTTGATTCTAATATTGACATGATTATTAAATACGCATAATAAATAATTTAGATTAATATTTAATACTCAAAACAAGCTAAATAGATTGATCCACGACAAAAAAATATTAATACATAGGTCACATGACACGAAATAAATTGACATCCCTTATATTGTGCCTAACGTGGTCAATAATAGATTAATTTTGAATTCTTAAGTTATATAGTGTTTGATAAAAATTGAAAGGCTGAATAATAAAAATTGAATGCTGAATTTTAATTGATGAATGTTGAAGAGTGACTAAAATTCATTCAATCAAATGACTTAAAATCATCCTCAAAAATTTTCCCTAAAACTTAAAAATCCCACTCAATCCATAACATTTTCACGCTAAATAAGGTCCAATTAAATCTTATCTCTCATATCTTTTTTTTCTTTCTATCTAACCTTTTAAGTTTTATCTTCCACATTTTTCTCGTCTATTTCTATCATATTTATAATTTATATTACAAGTTGAATCATGTAATGTTTTATTTGTTTGTGACTTAATATAATTTTTATTTCAAGTATTGTTTATATATTATAATGTACACATATTAACAATCGACAAGCACTGACAGGAGGGGTGGTAGTGAAGTTTCAAAATTAAAGGGGTGTCATTGAATTTAAACCTAAGGGGATGTGCATGAAATTTTTCCAATTTTTTTTTATGTAGGTGTGTTTAGACATTGCCCTTATTTTTTTTACCATACCATGGAAGAAAAAATTCAAACCCTGTGGGAAGAAGTGAGGGAGCTGAGCCTAGGCAGCACCCCAATAGACCGCCTCCACGCGCCACCAACCCCACTCCAATTCCTCCGCGACTACATCTCCCCCAACAAACCCTGCATCATTTCCAACGCCATCCACCACTGGCCAGCCACCACTTTATGGCCCTCCACCTCCTACCTCCTCCACACACTTTCCTCCTCCGCCGTCTCTCTCCACCTCACGCCCACCGGCCGTGCCGACTCCCTCACCCCCCACCCCACCACCCCCTCCTCCCTTTGCTTCGCTTCCGCCCATGTCCAATCTACACCTTTCGATGAAGCTCTCATGTTTATACGTAATTCAAATGAACACTCGAAGTTCGTGGCTTACTTGCAGCAACAGAACGATTGTTTCCGTTCTGAGTACTCTTCTTTGGCTGCTGATTGTGAATCAGACATTCCTTGGGCTTCTGAGGCAATTGGCTGTCTTCCTGAGGCTGTGAATCTTTGGATTGGAAACCATTTGTCGGAAACTTCGTTTCATAAGGACCAGTACGAGAATATCTACGCTGTGATTACCGGGGAGAAGCATTTTCTACTTCTTCCACCCACTGATGTTCATAGAATGTACATTAGAGACTACCCGGCTGCTCATTACATTTATTCTCAGGTCCATTACCTTGTTTTCTTCTCTTCATTCACGTTTCTATGTAAGTTTGTGGTTATGATGTTTTGTTTTTTGTTTTTTTTGGGTAAACATGAATTTTTTGATGTTGGTTTTTAGGATACAGGAGAGTTTGCATTGGAGCTTGACGATCCAGTTAGGTATGTGCCTTGGTGCAGTGTGAATCCTTACCCTTCACCAGAGAATAAAGAGAAAGAAGTGTCCAAGTTTCCTTTATTTTTTGAAGGACCAAAGCCATTCGAGGTTACAGTTAAGGCCGGGGAGATCCTTTACCTGTGAGCTTTCTTCTCTCGATGATCCAATTAGTTTTGTGTATATGCGGTTCTCATATAACTTTGAATGCATCCATCTTGTTATGCTTAATTTTGGCTCTCTAGAAGTGACAATATGATGTATAAGCTTAGGAAATCTATAGTACACATTTCTAAACAGAAATTCTAAAAACGCATAAAATAGAGACTGTATGGTGGAATCACATTAATTTATGAACTTCAAGTTGGGATGAATTCATAGATTAAATTACGAGGGAAGTGCAGTGGAAGTTTACTTGGCTAAAAAACATCAGATGTTCTATTCAGATTTTAGTGTAGCCATCTAAATGAAGGTGGCTAGGCAATTAAGTGAGGCTAATGAGAGAGGACTCTAAGAAAGTTGCAAGGTGTTATATCAAGGAAAGAAAGAGATACTAAGGACATCGGAAGCAAGGAAATGAATCTGATTCAGACTTCAAACACTAGGGGGTGGGGGTGGGGAGATGAATAACAATTGTTTCAGGGATTGGGATGATGTCAATCGTGTAGATTGGGAGATGATAAAAATATGCTGGAGTAATTTTTGCTTATCACAATCCACAGTTTTCCCCTGTTCTATGATCTACTAAGCATTTCATATTGATGACACTGTTTCTTTCAATTTTCCCCATGGTGATGAGTTAATTTTTCTTATTCTTTGGCTTCATCAGTTTTCTTCTCATTCTTGTACATGCTCATATACTAGTGCAAATATTTCCATAGAAGTGACATGACTTTGTGTGCAAAACATTTGCTAATGTTGTTTACGCCCTCTAATGCACTTTCTTGATTCTCATTTTATTTCTCTTTGTCACCTGATATGAATTAGTTTACCATTGGTGAAAAGAAAGAAAGAAGTAATGCTAAAATGTTTGTGAAGGTTACTATTACTTTTCAGGGACTGAAACCTGGTTGGTTTAACGAATTGAGCTTTATGTTAAGGGGTCAAATCCATTGGTGACCCATTTCAATCCCTTCTCTCAAAGGGCCTTTGGCTCTTTCCTTTATCTTTTCCTTCCTTAATTTTCAGACAACAAGAAGAGAACTTGCTCAGAGGGCTAGGGGACACAGTAAAACTTTAAATTCTTAGAGGGTGAGGCTAAAAACCCAGACTGGGTGGAGACTTGATCTTGACAGGAAATGGGAACCTAGTTTGCAGCTTAATTTCTGAATAAGCCGCGTGTGGAGAAACAAGTTCTAGACACCAAAGCTTTCTAATATTCAAATGTATTGAGGAATGTCCTTGCAGACAGCTCCCTCTCCACTAGAAATTGGATCTATCATCTGCTTGCTATCATTTTCGGTGATAATCATCTGGTGATGCGGCAGCTATACCTACCCACGAGCTGGTTTGGTTGCTATGCTTCTCCCTGCATCATTTGAGAATGTTGACATGCTATCCCATCCACCAATACCCTCTATGGTCATTGACAAGCATTCATATTTTTCTTTGATAAGTGAAGCGCAGAAAGATTGTCACAAATTGTTTTTTAGCCAAAGTTGCAGAGCATGGGACCAGGATAAGCATGGTTGAGGCTGAGTCTGTTGGGGCTTTGCTCTAAGAAATCCTTTGACCTGTCTAAGAAATAATGGTTGACCATTGGCCAATGATCATCATGGAGATTCAAAAAACAGTACCAAAGGAAACTGTTTAGATTGTGGTTCATTCCTAGTTTTCCATATGCTGGGACAAAGGCCATACACATTGAAAAGATGTGCAGATTGTATTTAGGTAATGATGGGCAGATTGTATCAACCTGCTACCATTTGTGAAACAATAATGGGCAGATTGGTTCATACTCTTCCTCCATGGTTGAAAGAGCTGTGAAATTGAAAAGTGTGAACCCTATTTACATCCGATGGGCATGTCTATTGCAGTTATTGGGTCTGTCGCAGGGCTTCTTACTGAACAAGTTTCAGATGCAATGAAATTTGACTGGACCCTAAAGAGGATGTACCTAGCCAGTGGGAGCAGTTTTGTTTTATAGATTTCCCATAGATATGTGTGGATACATACGGAGCATATAGGTTTTCTTTAAGGTTTCCAAGAACAATTAGCTCCCAATTTTTTTTCAAATGGTCAAATCTGTTTATCTGAGTCCCTTGTCTACCAATGGAAATGCTGTTATTGTTAACACCTCTGCTTTTGGAAATGTATTTTCTTATTTAGATATATCCTAAATCAGCTCTTCGACTCTCAAATGAGACCTAAAGAGAGATTTGGAGAAGAGGTAGAGAAGACTAAGAGGAGGCGAATCCCCAAATATTTGGTGGTCCTCCACTTGGTCCAAATCTGTGACTTGTTAGTGTAGTAGGAATTGAGGTGTTTAAATTTTGCACTCTCTACACAACTATTGAAGTAATTGATTGATTTATTTTGAGTTAGTTGTGATAAACACATGAATTTGAAGTTCTTTATGCATACCGTCCAGCAGTTATGTCATTATGTGGAGAATGATCATTAAGTATATGTCTGTTTGATGCAAGTCTACATGTGGTTTAGGAAACAAATATGCATACACATTCCTAACCAATGTTATTTGGATCGTGGGTTGCTTTGGTACGGGTATATGGTACGATACTTTCTTAGGTACGCGGTACGATGGGGGTAGACTTAACTGGTATCGTATTTTGGGATGCAATTCGTTTTAGAACTCTTATATAGATCGTTTTCACTACTGTACAACATTATATATTATAGAACATCCATAAACACTAAGTTGGTTACCATTTATCTCATAGTTGTGCTTGATTTTCCATTATCTAAAACAATATATAATTATGAATCTACATACACGTAGTCAATTAATATATATTTTATATTTGTGCTACATGTTCTAAAACGAATTGATTTAGGGTTAGTATTACAATTTGGGGTCATCAATTTCGGTGATTTAGATCGCGAATTCACCCTGTTTGGGATCGATGTACCTAGATCGTGAGTTGTCAAGGGTTGAGTGAATTGTAATAACCATGTTCCTAACTCTTGGCGTATACCAAATTACCAATTGGTATCTGGTATTGGTTGTTTTGAGTTATAACCATAAGCGCATGGTCAATTCTGTTTATGGATGGATGTCCTCTGCGTAACTTGTTTACTGTATTGTCAGTCACATTGGATAATGCGTTCAGACTTTTTTTTTTATACGAAACGAAAGGACCCTATTGATTTAAAAAGGTTTTATCAGAGAATAATGTAGGGTGGACAAGATGTCCAACCTAAAGAAAAAACAGCAAAAAGTAATACATGATAACTATGAGACACATGAAAGTTGAAACTTTCCTCCCCGCCAATATTTATAGGAGCCGAAGTCCGTCAAAATCTTTACTACGTGGTAAACGAGGCCCCAAAAGCTGTCAAATAGCAGATTCTAGCATTTCTTCCCGTCCAAAATAAGACACTTAAAAACCCCAAGAGGTTAGCCTAGTGGTTCAAGGGTCACTTGGTAAGTACCTTCACTTGGTACCGGTCAAGGGTTCGAAACTTACTAGGTGCAAACGCTCCTTGGGGCCACTGGTCCTAGATTTACCCCCTATGCGTGGAGAGCCAGCTTTGCGCATGGGTCCAGCATTAGTCCAACCCGAAGGGTTGGGATAGCTGGAATTCCAAAAAAAAAATAAGACACTTAAAGAGTAAAAATTGCACTTTCCATCTAAATGTCATCTTCGAAATTCGAAATATTTAGACAATTTTACTTGAGAGAGACATAAACGCGATATTAAATAACCATGAATTGTGTAGGATTTCTCATCTATGCAACAATACGTTATAACTGCACTGATGATGCTCTATGCTGGAATATATGCAGGCCAAGTATGTGGTTTCATCATGTCAGACAGACTCCAGACGGCAGTGGGCTCACTATTGCTCTAAATTATTGTAATGATTCCTGATAACTACTAACATCCTTTTTTACTTTCTTGATTTTCAAGGATTAAATTAATTAACTGCAAAATTGTCTGCAGGGTATGACATGCGTTTTGATATTAAGTATGCTTACTTCAACTTCTTGCAATCAATTCATTACTCATCACCACTCCATACTCCAACACTGGATGGATTGAAACATGAGGAATCGTGTTCTTATGCATGTACATGCAATTCAATGAAGGAATTGAATGCGAAGACATATCCAGCAAGTGAGGATGCTACAGACGGCTTGAATAACAATGAAGAGAATTGAGCAATCTGAGCTAGCCATGGTGGTTTTCTCTTTCTATGCTCTTTGGTGTGGGGAAGCAAGGGAACTTCAGGATTGAAGACAAGCTCGATTAGGAGCTTCTTTCATTGTATGGTCAAATTCCATAACAGAACTCGAAGAATCCAGTCTGCTGATTGAAGATGATGGGAGCAAATAGAGGTATCACTTCATAATTCATTCTCAGGATGAGCCCCATAATATATTTTTGACAATTCTGTTTCACTGTGTTGTGACCCTTCTTAACCAACAAACGGAGGATCAGTTTGGTTCATGGAAGAAGTGACTGCTTTCAAACAATGTAACCTTGTATCACCAAAACCAGTTGAAAGGAAATAAGAGAAAGCAAAGGATGATTCGGTAGAACTTGTCTTTAGGTATTATGTATGCTATGTATGAGTTACAATGTGTGTTTTGTATGCTTCCTTCATCAGAAACAATAAGAAGCTAATCTAATAAACATCTCCTCAAAAGGCATCATGGTGCCTGGGGTTATCATGTAGGGGGATCAAATGTGTTCAATTTTATCTAATGGTTGGGTTGTTTTGTGATTCGGACACACAATATCCAAAGTGTAATGGGTTAGTCTAATCGATGTATAAGACAGGACAGTGCATTAGGTATTTTTAGCCACTGGGGGATATGAGATTAGATATATGTATTTCTACTTTGTTTGCTGAGAGACATTAAATAATTTTATTGTCAAATTTAAATAAAATCTCTCATAAGATGCCAAGCAACTTTGGAAGTTAAAGTAGATTAAAATTAAAAAGATTCATTTAGTTAAACTAGTGTCTAAACTAGAAGGAGGTGATTAGTAGTAATGTTTCATTTGGTACGATGGAAAAACAGAAGAATGGAAAGTTGAAATAATGAAAAGTTAGAGGGATATATAAAACATCATCCTTGGTAAGGAAGAAAAATAGGAAGAATGAAAAAGTGGATGAATGAGTTTTCCTTTCAACCTATCAAAATCAATCCCTCCAAAATTGAGAGGAAAGTGGATGAAAAGTTAATTATGTGTTTTGAAATGTATTTTATTTGTCTATATATCATTTGATAGATACATATATTCTATTTATCAATTACATATTATATATACATTAATTTCATATATAGATATAATGGTAAAATATATATTTATATTTTTTTCTAAAAAAATATAAAAAAAACTTTTTCTATCTTACCAAACGCAAAAAAATCAATCATTCATACTTTCCATCTCTTTTACCAAACACAAATAAGAGAAGGAATTATTCCTCCCTAAAATGGATCATTCTCACTTTTTAACCTTTCATTTTTCCATCCACCCTATCAAACGGACCATAAGAATAATGACAAATATTAAGGATTATCGTTGTGTTGCAGAGAATGAAACGCTATATTCAGTGCATAGAGAATAAAATTTCGCATTACTTAACTATATCAAGTTGAGACACTAGTTATTTTCCGATCCCACGGTTTTTAGTTACCGAAAAAAAAGTTGAGACACTAGTTTAACTAAATTGTGTTTTTTAACTTTGACCAATCTTAATTTTGTATCCGTATATCGTATTCTCAAATGTGATATATATTTTCTTTTTGGAATTTAATTCTCCATGGATTGAATATGGTGTTTTATTTTTTAAATCACACATTTGTGAATACGATATTCGAGTACAAAAGTTAAAATTTGTCAACATTAGAAAGTTCAATTTAGTTAAACTAGTCTGAACAATACTGTGGAAGGCACTAGCCAGCTTGTGGATCACCAAGGCTCATTTTGACCTCATGGAAGATCACTAGAGGCCAACCATGTAATAGCCAATGATCAAAATTTTGTTTCGTTTGTAATATTTCGACGAGTTTGGAAATATAAATATTTTGGTAATGTTTCAAAAACATTTCAAAAATAAGATGTAAATAAAAAAAAATTGAAAATTTATTTCTAAAATATTGATCGAAATAAAAAAAATATTTCGAAACATAAGTCGAAGCACACCAAAAACCTCAAAATATATCAAATATAAAAAAGTTTAATATTTAATTAATGATTCGTATTGATATGGGAAACGTTGGATCATTTTCGAAATGAAATTAGTTCACATGATTTTGCTGATGACGGACAATGAATAGCAGCCGGACATTCACCTTTCGAGTTGGAACCGGACACTCGTCAACTAGCAAGTTTCTCAAGAACCAATTTTGGATCGATGAGCGTCGATTTTGATTCGGGTTCAGGTTGAAGCATTCTAAATTTACAGAGGTTCAAAATTTAATACAATGGAACGGAATGAATCTACTTAACGCTTAATAGCAATTAGTCTGTTTATCATTTCCTTTTCCTCAAGGTGGGGGAAGAAAAAGGGTAGAAGAAGACTGATAAGGCCGTGTCTGGATTTGGGGAAGCTATGAAAATGAAACCTGTCATTGATCAACTGTCTTGTGCTTCGAAGTTCAGACACAAAATGGCCAGCTGGGCCAATGGAATTCACAGCACCACACCCGAAAATAGTTCTGTTTCATGTTAATACTTCCTTCAACAACCATAGAAAACCCCATCCATACATGACCTGCAACACAAACATCAGTCCCAGGGTAAGCAAACATCGTCCTTCTTCCTCCAAGCTTTCAATTCCAATTCAGTTGCCTCTACTCAGACCCCAGTACAAACAACCCCAACCCATCAAATCACCCACCAAGAAAAGCACCACCACCTCAGACGTTTTGCGTTTGATGAACAGCTTGAACCTTCCCATACCCAAAGACATCTACATTTCCCTCATCAAAGAATGCACCGCAACCGGAGACCTTAACAGAGCCATGGAACTAGATTCCCATCTCAACCAAAGTGGTTTTCGCCACCATTTGCCATTGCTTAACCGCCTCCTGATTATGTATTTGTCTTGTGGTTTTATCGAAAATGCCCACCAATTGTTTGATAGAATGCCCATTAAGGATTTGAACTCTTGGGCTGTAATGATTTTTGCTTATGTGGATGAGGAAAAGTTTGAAGAAGCTATACATTTGTTCATAAAAATGCAACACAAATACCAATACCATTGTAATGAAGAAATTCTCAAATTTCCGGTTTCATGGATTGTGGTATGCATTTTACAGGCATGCGTTAGTACAATGAACTTGGAGTTTGGGAGACAAATACATGGTTGGATAATGAAGGCAGGCTATTCCAATGATCTGTTTTTGAGCAGCTCCTTGGTTAGCTTTTACGGGAAGTTGGGATGCTTAGAAGGTGCTGACTTTATTTTTGATCAAACTTCTGGACGAAACACTGTTGTTTGGACAGCTCACATTGCCAATTATTGTAAGGAAGAGCGTTTCGATGAAGTTATTGGTGTGTTGAAGCAGATGGGGAGGGAAGGAGTGAAGAAGAATAGCTTTACGTTTTCTAGTGTTCTCAAGGCCTGTGGAATGTTGAGGGATGATGGATACTGTGGTCGACAAGTCCATGCCAATGCGATAAAATTAGGGGTTAATTTGTAAAGTTATGTGTAGTGCGGTTTAGGGTTTAGGATTTGGGGTTTGGGATTTTGGGTTTGAGGTTTCGGGTTTAGGGTTTAGGGTTTAGGATTTAGGGTTTCGGGTTTAGGATTTAGGATTTAGGGGTTAGGGGTTTAGGGTTTATGGGTTTAAAGTTTAGGGTTTAGGGTTTAGATTTTTTTTTATTCTACAGAGAGAAGCTCTGAATTCTCTCTAGAATTTCTTTCTTCATGAGTATCAACCAACCTTATCTAGAAGAACCAAAACCACCTGATCCACAAGTTAAACCAAAAACATACGCATCAATATTTCAACAACCACATATTACATCATTTTACAAGCCAATAGTAGATCAAAAACCCAAACAAACGAATGATTCACAACCCAAAAAGGAAAAAAAAAGTAGTTTTTGATAAAGGTTAGCATATAGTTTTCTGGTCTAAGGAGGAGATGCTGGATCTTGAGAAGCCTTTTCAGCAATCTTTGATTGTTAAGTGTGCCTATGGAAGACCATCACTTGCAGTTATCAGAGAATTTATCAACACCAAGTGGAGTATTAAGGGAGAGTTCTTTGTTGGACATCTGGATGCAAGGCATATAGTCATGAGATTCTCGCTTTTTGAAGATTATGTGAAAGTATTGCTCAAGGATGTTACGTATATTGAGGGACATATGAAAGTATGGCTCAAGGATTATGTGGAGCCTTCCGTGGTTCCAATGTGGGTATCTTTGCCTTCGTTGCCAATGTGTCTTTTCGTGAATGAATGTATAGCAGCGATCTTAAGCCCAGTAGGAAAAATATTGGCTTTTGACAGACCTACTATGAACCTTACAAGTCCTGCTGTGGCAAGAGCCTGCGTGGAGATGGATTTGATGGAAGATAAGCCGAATCGAATATGGTTGGAGATGGGAGGTTATAAGGGCAAATGACAGAAGATTGTTTATGAGAAAGAAGTCAAGTATTGTTCAAATTGTTTCAAGTAAGGCCATAAGAGTTCAGAATGCAGAAAGAAGAAACTAGTAGACCCAGATCAGAATTTAGATTTACAAGATGAAGAAAGAAAAAAGGGTTTAGGGTTTAGGAGGCAATTATTCCGTTTTAGAGAGAGAAGTTCTAACTTCTCTCTAAAAATCGTTTCTTCGAGAGTCTTCGATTTCTTTCGTTCTTCATCAATTTCTTGGTAGATTTTTTCCTTTCTTGCATTGATTTGATCTGTTTTCTTTAATTGATCATGTCTGATCATTTACTGAAGCAGATCCCTCCAAAACTGCCTAATGTCTCTAAAACTTTTGCTTCACTTTTTACGAGTTTGAAGAACTCTGTGTCCTTCTTGAAACCGAAAACTTCCTCGGGTATGGTTCTTGGGTCAAATTTTGATATAGTTCCCGTAAATTCTGGTCAATTCACCTCCATGCCTCCTTTGATTTCCAAGGTTGATCAATTTTCCTCATCCAGTCAAATCCCTTCAAATGTTCAGATTCCGTCTTTTACCCAAATTTCTTCGGTTACTCATATTCCTTCGAATGGTCAGATCTTGTCAAATTCTCAGAATCCTTCGTTTGTGTTGGTATCGTCGTCTAATTCTTTCCCTTTGAATGTCCAGATTTCTTCTATTTTGCAAATTCCTTCGAATGTTCAAGATTCTTCGATCTCTCATAACTCTTCGCTAAATTCTTTGAGTTGTCAGCTTGCTTTTGATATTTCTAGAGGAGCTTCGAGGAATTTGATTTCTTCTGTAGGAGTTCCAAAGCTAGCAAAACAAGTGGTTTACAATAACGGAGAGCCAGGAATGTATTGGTCTCCAGAGGAAACACAATAATTATCAAAGGGTTTTCATCAGAATCTGATTGGCAAATGTGCATATGGTAATCCTTCTGTGGGTGTAATCAAAGAGTTTATCAAGTCTAGGTGGTTATTGAAAGGGGATTTTTCTGTAGGGATCTTAGATCCTAGACATGTGTTAATAAGATTCGATTTGTATGAAGATTATGTTAGGACTTGGCTGAAGGTTTTAGGGTTTAGGGTTTAGGTTTAGGGTTTTAGGGTTTAAGGGTTTTAGGGTTTAGGGTTTAGGGTTTAGGGTTTAGGGCTTAGGGCTTAGGGTTTAGGGTTTAGTGTGGTGAATAATTCTGTGATCCTTATTGGAAATGGACAGAATGTGGATATCTGGTGTGATGCTTGGATGGAGAATGGTCCTTTACTTCACAGAATTGAGGAATCTCCTCTGATATTTCCTAAGATTAGTGAGTTATGGAGTGTTGAGGGTTGGCATTTAGAAAGAGTGGTCGATTGACTTACTCCACAACTGATGCATGAGGTTTATGACTCTAGTGTGGTTTTATCAGAAAGGCCTGACAAGAGGGTATGGAGGCATACTAATTCAGGTACATTTTCTGTGAAATCTGCCTGGCACCAAATCAGAAGGAGGGGAGTGCAGAGTGATATTATTCAAGGCATATGGAAACAGAATACTTTTCCTAGTGCTCAATTGTGTGCTTGGAAAATATTCAATGATGCTTTGATTACAGATGAAAGGGTGCAGAAAGTTGGTGTGGCATTGGCTAGTAGGTGCAGTTTATGTAATCAGTTTAGGGAATCTTCTGTTCATTTGTTTGTTAATTGCTATTTTTCTGATGAAGTATGGAGGAGGGTTTCTGCTTTCATGGGGTTTGAGATAATTGCTGGGGAATCTCCAATGTGTAGATGCTTGAGGTTGATGAGGGTTTTTAAAACTCAATATGTGAGTCATGCTTTGATAAGGGGAGTGTCCATGTTGATATTTTGGGCTATATGGAAGGAGAGATGTAGAAGGAGATTTGAGGGATTGTTTTTGAATGCTTATGGCCTTTTTGCACAAGTGATTAGTGCATTGAGATGGCAGGTGTATATGATCAAACCTGGTAGGATGGATGATCTAAGGGGCAAAGAATTACTTCAGGATCTAAAAATTGGGAGCTTGGTTTCTGGGACTACCAAGGTGCATTGGGTTAAGTGGGAGCCTCCTCCTGAGACTATGATGAAACTTAATGTAGATGGTGCTTCTAAAGGAAGTACTGGACTGTCTGGTGGTGGTATGGTTCTGAGAGACTCCATAGGGCATCTTGCTTTAGCTGCAAGCTGAATGTAGGGCCTTATTAGATGGTTTGAATCTGATAATGAATCATAGTATGGAGAGACATCAGATTTTGATTGAGTCTGACTCTCAAATCTTAGTGCAAATGGTTTTAGGGAAAGCTACGGTTCCTTGGAGGTTGCAATGTACTATGGAACAGGTCTGGGTGTTGCTTGGAAGTATACAGTATCAATTGAATCATAGACATGATGTGTAATGGGGAATTTTTTAATAAAGAACCCGAGGAAGCTCTTCATTATTTCGATTGTTTGGCAGAGAGAGCCCAATCATGGGATATATTGGACCCAACTGAGCAATTGACATCATCAATAGCCACTCAACTGTCCAAAGGAGATAAATATCTTTTGAGAGATCAAGATGATCTCTTAGCCAAGATTGCAAAGCTTCCAAGGAAAATAAAAAGTTTGGAATTTCAAAAGGTCAATGAGATGACTAGTGTGCCAAAGGTTGAGGACCCTTGTGCTCTTTATGAATATGTTGAGCATTCCATGATTGAGTGCCCGAACATTCCTATTTATAGGGAAGCTCATGAGCAAGTTAATGCGTTCAACCAACTTAGACAATCTTTTTCTCCATATTCCAATACATACAATCTGGGATGGCGTACCCATCCCAACTTTAGTTGGAGAAATGACTAAACTTCACCACCTTGAGGATAGATGTGTGACGCCCCAAAAATCGGAGGTCTTTTGTCAACCCGTTGATCACCCATCAACCCGCGAAATATCCGTGGATCCATCTAACTCGATATTACACCGTTATGCCCCTTTTACTGGGATCCATAATTTAACAAAATTCGGGCAGAGTTTCCTTTGTACGGGGAGCTCTACCCAAAAAACAACATGTGCAATCATACAATCACATGACCCATCTGAGGTCTAATGTACATCAATTCATACTCCCATATCATGAATTTATGCATTAAACATAGTTAATACAAGTTCAAATTACAATTCTTTTACATACATTACATGCCAAAAACTAAATTACAAGTCTAGTTTTACAAAAACATTATTTAAAGTCACATTTCAACTTTTCTTCAACATTTGGGCCCCGATTGAAAGCCTTCCACCGGCGTGAACGCCGCACCTGAAATTTTTTTCTATATAGGGTGAGCCACACTCAATAGGGTATCTCTTACAGAGGCTACTCCACAACCTAATTGCATATGAAATGTTCACATGCAACATTTAACAAGCAACAACTATCCCAAATAAGAATATACAATTCAATGTTGGAATTCTACCATGTCATGCCATGAAATGAGATGAGACTCACTCATGTACTTTAACTCGAGCCCACTCTGGCTCCCACAACACAATGTAATGTCAATGTGTATAAATCCGTCATTGATGAAATACATCCAATGATCTTTTTGAAATAAAAATCATGTCTTTATTATAAAACAAAATCATGTATCTTTGTTGGATGTTACACATCGGAATGACTATTTTATAAAATAAAACCATGTATCTTTGTTGGGTAGCGGAGTTTTGGTGTCACACCGCCAGTTCCGCACACCGATACACTTTTTCATAATTTCACCACAGGGGAGTGTATGAAGTAAGTAATCGGGTCTTGCACCCAAGGGAGAATCTAGCATTGATTGCTATACCTGACACAAGTTTTTCATGCAAACAATGCGACTCAGTCGAATCTTCGATCCAACTTTCCCCGAATTCAAGTATCATCCACAAAGAATGGTGTTTGATCAAATCATGCACACACACCCACCAAATGCGATGTCTCCGTGCATATGCAATGTAATGAACCATTGCAATATCAATATCATGCCCCATATGTAATGAATGTCATATGGATTATTTCTACCACATTTCAACACATACCATGGATAATTACATCCTAAGCAAATAATTTCCATAATTCACCCCAATGCCAATATATCATAAGTACATATCAACATTTGTATTTTCAATTGTAATTCATATCATAAGCATATGATTTCACTTTACCACATCATCCAAACATGTTATTACATAATCTCATGCAATTAACACACTTTATTTCATATAGGCATTTTATCAAACACCTTCAAGGCACCAAATCATGTAATCACATAAAATGTCCAAATTTATCACATAACTCAAAAAAAAATCAGATTAAGTGATTTCCACATACCCAATTATCAAAACTTTCAAGAAATCACAAACTAGCAATTTCTAATTACCAATTCACACTAGAATTGAGTCTACTCATTTCCATTAAACCAACTACAATAGGCAAGTGTTAAAATACACAAAATAGCCCACCCATTTCATATATTCATCCTAGTTTGGAAATAAACCTAGTTAGGATGAAACTCTACCTCTTGAAGTGTAAATCGACTTTAATACTTGGCCGGAAGAATTCCGACCAGCGGAACTTCGTAGATCTGAGAAAGAAGTCTTGAAATCTTTCTTTTTCCTTCTCTTTCTCTTCCAACTTGAACCCAGCAGAGATGTGTCTAAAAAATCAGATTTTTGTTCCTATTTATACACTTTAACGCTTGGTCCATGTCGTGCCACACGCCCCCTTTTTCGGGCCCGTTTTCACCCCGAAACGATTATATTTCGTTCCGGTTCAAGTTCAAATATTTTTATTTTAACTTGCTTTAAATTATTTTCTAAATTTTAAAATTTTATTAAAAATTTCGTTTTTGGGTCACCCGAGACCCAACCGCCTCGTAAAACGCGAAAAACCCGACTATCTCGAAATTCGACAAAAAATTGTCTGAATGACTAAATTTTGCGAGACGAATCCAACGGTGAGGTCCATTTTGTCATCTGATCTCTAGAGAAATACGGGTTTTCAACCCGCACTATAGTGACAATTTACCATTTTGCCCTTTTTCATAAAAAGTTCAAATTTTTTCGGGTTTTACAAGATGTCCTATCCTCCTACCACCAGTCAACCCAATCAAGTTGTTCTAGGTCAAGGTCTGTCTAGCATTCCACAAGTTCCCACATAGGGACCACCATAACTAGGGTTTGTATAAAACCCACCACAACCTCAAGCACAAGGGTTTGGCCATCAAGGTCAACTTGCATCACCTCTATATCAACCACCACAAGAGAAGCATAAATGACCTATTACGTCAGTTCATACAGAACCAGAACAACATTAATAACCAAACTGCACAAGCTTGGAATGACATTAGGACTCAGATTACTAAGATCAATAGCACCTTGGGGGTAATGGAACAAGAGAACTGAAAATTCCCAACTCAACCATAAGAAAACCCCAAAGGTCAACACATAGTGGAGTCTTCTGAGTCCAATCGAGAGTAGATTAAGTCCATTACCACTCTTCGGCATGGTAAAGAAGTTGATAAAACAATACCACCCAAGGTCTCTAAGACTACAGAAAAAGAGACTTTAGGTGAACTTGAGACTAGTATAGGGACTAAGCTGCCTGAGATTGTTGATGTTAATAGTTATCATATCCTTGCTCCTTACCCACATAGATTGTGGGGCTCATCAAACATTGGACCTTGGTGTTGATCCAATGGTTCTACTGAAGTCACATCATTATGTCAGCAAATTCATATTTTTAAGTTTAAATAGTATTACTCTTAAAAATAATGCAACTAACATGTGGAGGGTAAATTGGTCAAAGTACATCCATCATATTGATCCACCAATAAAAAGATATGTTTGGCTACGCATCCAACAATCTTTCAATGACCCATGTAAATATTAACAGAAAAAAGTTGAATAAATTTGTTGAAAATTATATTCCTTTTGTTTGTGGATTTAGCCATAGTTTTTTAGTAAATGTGTGGAAAAAAAAAAGAGGAAAAAATAATTTTTGTTTAATTAGGAAATCATCTTATGGATGCATAAAATCTCACCTTCCCCTCCCTCTTTCTCTCTCTCCGACAAACAGACAATATTGTAACAGGCTTGAAATTGGTTACTGTTCAAAATTTCAATTCTATTTAACCCCCATTATGGAGAAGGTATAATTTCCTCCAATGTATTGTGATATGTGCTACCCCCCGCCCCCCCCCCCCCCCCCAACAAAAAAAAAAAAAAAAAAGCCCAAACAGCATTGCTAAGGAGAGAAGCCAAACAGCATTAAATGAACACAGCTTATCCAGTAATGATGTGCCCATAGATCCAGACAACCCCTGTTGGTAGGGTAACCTAAGAATTAACAGTTTGATTGCTCAGTTCTATCCTTGATTAAAATGGAGGACAACAGATCCTGAAGGGGACAATACTGTCTTTGTACAAAAAGTGCCCATTTAACAGAAATTTGGGGCCTTAATTCCCCAATCGTGGCCTACACATGGTAGTTCCCTGATTGCTACTCATTCCCTGCCTGTATAGTCCCCATACATTCGCCCACCCAAATGAAAATTTTAATACAATTATCAAAGAATAAAAAAGGGCAATAATTGTATCAAACCTAGTTTGAAAGTTTAATAATATGGCGATGCTATAAAAGCCAATTATTGAAAGTAAAATTGTATTATTTATTAACAAAATATGAAAAAGAAAACTGACATTCCTTTTCAAGAGGGTTAAAAAAATGTTCTAACATTATTAATCTAATAATAACGATAAATTAAGTCAATAAATTATATTTAAATAAAATTTTGACTTGCATTCTTTGCAGAACTGTTCGTTGAACTTGAGCCAATTTTGAAAGCTCCAGGGGGGTTGGCCACTCCCTGCCCCATATGTGTGTGTATGTGCAATAAACTGAAAATTAAAAGAATTGAACTGATTTCTTTGTCAACCAAATTAATCAGACATAGGTCTCTCATTGAGTTAACTAGATTGTCATTCCAATTGAGTAGGCTCCCTAGTCTTTTGAATGAAAAAAGTGGAAGTTTTTGATTCTGATACAATACGCAATTTGGGTGGATTTTAGTGGTGCACTGAGTGAAACCTAGCTGGAACGTCATTGTGTAGAGGGTATAATTTTTCTCCAGTGGATTCTGATATGTGCCACACCACACATTCTCCATCTGACATGATTGAAAAGAATGCCTTTGGAGTGGTATTCCTAAGGAGATGAACCAAACAGCATTAAATGCTGCCAACTCAATGTTTTTCCTTTCATGGCTCCCACAAGCCAGCTCAATAGACAACTGGTCCAATAATGCATGGGCCCCACTGACCCAGACAGCCTCTTGTTAGTAGGGTTACCCTAAAGAATTAACAGGGATAAACCTGTCTTTATAAAAAAGTGCCAACTTAACTGAAGTGGTTGGCTGATTAGTACTCATTCCTTGCCTGTCTGCCTAGTCCCTGTTCATTCATTCACCCAAATGTTATGAGATGCATTTGTGGAGAGGAGAGTGAAAGGGTCAAAAAAGTAAGGTTGACCCTTAAATTTGCCCGAAATTCAACTATATTACCCCAACTATTTTTTGAAGGAAAAAAAAAAGATGGTCCTGAAACCTATCAAGAAAGCTGCAATGTATCCTTCCTTCAATCTCCTTCGAATTTTTTGCAAGAAAATATTATGTGTCCAGAAGAGGTAAATAAGAAAAAATAGGGGAGAGTAGACGAAGGTTGATGTCAAATTTTCCTCTCAAACAACACAATAAAATTTTTTATTTGAAAAAATGAAGAAAAATAACAAAAAAGATATACTTCACCAATTTTGACTATAAGGATTGATTTGGCAGAATATTAATTTAAGGGGCCAAATGTAATAGTGAATAAAGTATGCGGGATAACCTTGGACTCATACAATATTGATGTGTTTATGATGTGGAATGTCGCACTTGAGTCAATATTGGAATAGTTGTAATGGAGGGAAAAACATCCTAATCTAATGAATCATGATGATCACTAAAGAAAAGGACCAGGATTAGAACCAAACTTTAGCATTGTTTGAAGGGTATCAACTTTTTTTGTGAAAAGCATTGGTCATTGAGATTTAGAAGGAATATAATTTTCCTAAAAACCTACTTTTCCTTGCCCTATCTAAAGTCTCTTTGACGGCTAAGGATTCAATGGTTTATGTAAGGGGTGAAATCTGTTTCGGAGATTTGCCCCTCTACTTGAGGATTTCGGCTGACCTGCACCCTTTTCTAGGGCAATACAGTAGCCTTTACCTCTCTTCGCCAACAAGAGCGCGTTCGTCCCACATCAGAAGAGAGTCGTCTTCCCCCTCCCCATATAAGCCTGGGCCATCATGAGAAGGGGTCAAGTGCTAATGGGTACCCCTTCTCATGATGGCCCAGGCTTATATGGGGAGGGGGAAGACGACTCTCTTCCGATGTAGGACGAACGCGCTCCTGTTGGCAAAGAGAGGTAAAGGCTACTGTATTGCCCTAGGAAGGGGTGCAGGCCAGCCGAAATCCTCAAGTGGAGGGACAAATCTCCGAAGCAGATTTCACTCCTTACAGTTTAGGAATCATTTCATTTCATGGTTTGAGTACTCGTAATCAAGAAGTTGGGTCTACTTAAATTGCGATACCCTTAATCATGAGATGATATCGATAATGTAGGATTTAGGTCTGAATTTTCTCAAAAGAGTAGCTCTCTTTGAAATCAAATAATAAAATTTGATTGCTTAAGGGTTCCTCTAAGCTTCATGGAGACAAATAGATAAAAACTACTCTTTATTGCCCTATCCAAAGTCACTTTGATGTCTAAGGATTCCTTGATTGAGGAACCATTTTGTTGTTGGAATAATCTTTAGAAGTTGAATCAACTTAAATTGTGGTTCCTATAATTAGTGAGATGATAACATCAATTTAGTGTTTATGTCTCAACTATCTTGGGATAATAGCTTTTGCTTGGCATATGAAAGTTATTACTGTCTGGAAAAATAGTTAAAAAAAAAAAAAAATCATGGATAACAATTACTTTTTTCAAAATTCTACTTGACAAAATTCGTCTATAAATTAGCGAATATTGGCATATGTTAGCATATTCAAAATATTAATGTATAAATCACTCTTCGATATTATAGGCAGACCTGTATATCTATGTACAACTCCCAACTGCTTTGAGTTATTTAGAACTAGAAAGCTAGGGCAGTTGATAAACTTGATATAATGCACAGCTCAAAACAATTTCGTGCTACTTAGAACTAATAAACATAGAAACATAATGGCTGTAGTTGTGACGAGGTTGATGATGCTTGCTTGTCCTATTCCTTATTATAAATGCATGCAACTACATCCTCGACATGGAATGCTGTGTATTTCTGAATGAAGGTTTCTTTCCGGAAGGAATGCTACCTTAAGTATAGTGGTCACTTTTCTTCAAATCCTAAGCTTAAATGACAGCAAATTACACTTAAATTAATAAATCTCGATTCGACTCAACTCAATTCAACAAAGTATTTATCTCGACTATTTGGATTAGAGTCAACTATATGAATCTTATTTTTCTATTTTGATCTATCAAGTGTCATATTTTCTATTAAACCGTGAGTTATCATATGTTTTTTTAGTATTAGTTCAAAGTTAAATTCAACCTACCTCTATTTCTCGCATTATCAGTGATATGAATTGTAATTACACTTTCTTTCTCACCAATGTACTACTAAGTCTTCTAAAAACATGTGCAAAAAAACTTAAAGTTAAATTCTCTTCTTAATCTATCTCGTATTGGGGTTATTTTATATATAATTTCTAATTTTATTTTTTCTTGTTTTACTACGCATCCAGTTTTTGGACATGTTATTTTTTTATGACCCAACACTCTATACCATAAATAAGTGTGTTAATCGAGACAAACTACTCAGGCTCGGCTCAGGTTCGGTTCAGGTTCGGTTCAAATAAAGCTCGACTAAAGCTCGACTCGTGTTCTAAATTAGATGAAGTTGAACAATTTTTCAGACTCGCTTAGAAAAACGAACCTACAAGGCTCGACTCAAACTCGACTCATTTATATGTAAAATAATCAAGCTACTTAAGCTCGCCTCGAGTTCTAAACGAGCCGACTCTAAATAATTTTTTAGACTCGTTTAAAAAAACAAACTCAGACTCAAGCTCGGAAAGCTCAACTCA
Source organism: Ilex aquifolium (assembly GCA_951799425.1). Lineage (NCBI taxonomy): Eukaryota > Viridiplantae > Streptophyta > Magnoliopsida > Aquifoliales > Aquifoliaceae > Ilex > Ilex aquifolium. The sequence continues at coordinate 70,374 of OX637392.1, read as the reverse complement.
ATTAACACTCCTAACCGCAAAATATTGTCGGTGTCGTAGTTATATCATAAAATTTAGCTTTCAACCCAAGGAATATGTCAAACAGACAACATACCAGATGCATTTTTCCACCTTGTCCGTATTGCTTTAATTCTACCATTAAAATCGTTCTTAATCTCGGGCCTACGAAAAATTAACCCCAAATATCAAAAGTATTCCCTCTTTGATCTATTAATTTTTGAATTTACTACTTCCTCAAATATAAACTTCGTGTCTACTCAACGATCCACAATCACGATAAAAATATATAGACTTACGGCCGAACCATAACGTAGACCTATAATGATTAAAAATTCACTACTTTTTCCCAGACTGTCCTCACTAAAATAACCGAACCCCGCATATACACCCTTAAACACCTTCCGATTCAAAACCTCTGTTTGGCCTTTACAGACCAAATGTCACTGGCAAATTTTTAGTACTTCAAGTATGAATACAACCTGCCATTGCCAATAATTTCTTCCACCGTGCATCCTTGTAGAATAAGACATTCAACCACGTCACAAAAAAAATGACTGAATGAAATTGCGCTATGACAGCAAGGGAACATGGCTTACTGGGATTGATTTCAAGCCCTTTCGAAGGGCATAAATATCAATGAGGGGCAAAAACCCTACCACCACCCTCATGCAAGTCACATGTATCATCCGCCATCATATTCTCATTCAATAAAAGATCAAATATAATATTTTAATTTTCACATAAGCTCAAAACCCTTTTTGAAAAAGTTCATTTAGTTCGCAAAATAAAATTTGTACTTACAAACATCGGACCCCTCCTATACGTGCTGGAATCAAAATCTAACATGAAGCATGTGGAAATTTAAATATAAACGACCTCAATAAAAATTTAAAAAAAAAAGAGAGAAAGAAAGACCTCAAAAGTGACCTTCATACGCTGATGTTACCTTTCCATGAATGAACATGCGCCTCTAAAATCATGGGTGCAGACATTGCAAGATTGGATCAAGTGACTAAACATCCACAAACCCAAAAAAGGGTTGAGAGTTCAAATACATATATCAGAGGGTAACCAATGTAGAGTTGCATAATGTTATAGTGAAGATGTGTGTGTGGTGGGGGACACACTATTTGGGATCCAATGGGGTCTATAGCATTTAAAAGCACCATTTTTTTTTTTTTTGAAGTTCAAACGCTCACAATTACTTTATTGTGTTCAGATTTATCATCGACTGTCTCATAATGTAACACTAAGTGGAGAAACACAGAGCCATGGCTCTTCTGAAGTGTCTCCACCATACCATTACCATGACCAGATTATAAAGATACCACCAAGCAACATGATAGAGTCAATTATGAAGTGTTTTAACCATATGTAATTGGCAGTCAACCATAGCACCTAATGGGGTCATTGCAGCCCTTTGCAGCTGACTGTTTCGAGCCTCTGCCTCCACCCTTCTCCAGATATTGCTGGTGGTATTCTTCTGCTCTATAAAATGCCTTTGCTGGGAGAATTTCTGTCACAATCTTCTTATCCTTATGCTCTCGCTGCTTTGCTTCCTTTGATTCCTGTGCCAAACGCGCCTGGGCTTCGTTGTAGTAGTATATCCCTGACCGGTACTGTGTGCCCACATCACCACCCTGGCGATTCAAGGTAGTAGGGTCATGGCGGGCCCAGAAGACAGCGAGGAGATTGGTGTATGGGCAGACGTTCGGGTCAAACTGGACCCGAACCACCTCAGCATGTTTGGTGGTGCCAGTGCAGACCTGTTTGTAATTCGGATCGTGGAGGTGGCCTTGGGAGTACCCAACCTCGGTCTTGACCACCCCTTCCACTCGCTGGAACGCCAGCTCCACTCCCCAGAAGCACCCGGCTCCGAATTGGGCGAATTCGAGACCAGGGTGGTCCGGGGTGTCCAGATCCGGAGCCCGAGCTGGATTGTGTTCTTCACTGGAAGCCATTGTTAAATCCAGCAGTGAATTCTGGGGCTCCAGCTCTTCATGCCACAGTGGAAGGGTGTCACCAGGGTAGAAATTTCTTGTCACCCCCTCCGAATTTATCTGCAGAAGATAAAGAGTTACTGTCATCACAATTGAGCAGAATGAAGACTAAGAAAGACGATGGACACAGGCCGCTAACCAACTAGTGTATTTTGTTCATTCACTAAAATTCGGAAGGAATGCTAGGAAGCAATTTTGGACGCAAAAATAAAAAACTAAAAAACTCAAATCCTTAAAAACAACACAATGGCATCTGTTCTATAAAAGATCATCAAGCCAAACAAACAACTTGCACAGAGCCACACAGGAAGGAACTTGGAATTCAGAATGCTAGAAATCCTACTGTAAAGATATTTAGCACAAGCCATAATACCCATAATAAGCATCCAGACGGATAGTCAAAGCTGCAAAGCAAATTAGATAAACCTTGAAAAAAGGTTCAGAGGCTCAGCACGGGTCTCAAAGCGCCAATCCCATAGGCACATGCACCTCAAAACACTACTCAAATTCAGCTTTTATCAAGAATTTTACTCTCTCCAAGATTCTTCGAAACTACAAGGTTATTGATAATGTTACATGCCTTTTAGTTCAATCTAATTACTTTTGCATCATTGAGTAACCTAAACCAACTAGTTGCAGTTTCAAGAAAATAAGAATAATTTGAGTAAAAAAATGTTCCCATGGAGGCAGAAAAACTAAGGAAAGCATGTAGAATTTAAACATCAAATCATCTCATGACCAAATACTTCAGGGGCAGAGCCAGAAAAGTATTTTTAGGTGGGTGCTTTAAAACAATTTATCCTATTCAATAAAAGTAGTGAAATGGAATTAATAATTTATCCATCGAGCTGATCAAAAAGCCTCACGAGTTACCTAGTGTTCTAGGATTGCCGTCAATTATGAGGACCTCAAGATAAGTAGCATCTCACTGGTGGCTAACATAGTTGTTGGAGGACCACATGGTCGTTAGAGGTTGTATACTTGTCAATCACTTCTTCTCCTCCCTTAGTCTCTTTCTCACTAAATTAGGTTTGGTCTGATGAAAATTTTCTCGTCAGACAAACATTTATATTTAACCTTTTTTTAGCCCCAAACAATTTTATATTTTAAGTTCTGACCTTGACTTTGTATATTCTTAGAATGATCCTATATTTCATTACACAATCCTCCCAATTTTAAAACAATAACAAAATAATCCCACAAGTTATTTAAATTTACAAAATGACCCCTACATCCATCATTTACGAATGAGTCTATACTAATTGACATAATAAGAACATACTAGAATGAGCATAACTAGATATACCTAAAAATATATAAAAAGTATATGGGTAATGGCAAGAAAAAATTTTGGAGGATGGGCAATGGAAATAGTACGAGTGGCTCCACCACTGTTCAACTGCCCGATCATCTCTGTCCACTTGTGAGGTAATCCAGATGTAAAATGTTTCTGATAACTATTTTTGAAAATTAAATAATAGATATTATAGGATAACATAAATTTAGTAACACAAGATCATCTACATAGTGAAGGGGTATCAAAGCAGTGCCATAGCTGCAAGAGTACAAAAAAAGTGGAGTTCATGTTCAACACCTTGTAAGATAGACCGGAGGATAAGGGCAACAATCTATTAACCAAAAAAGGCTCGGCCAGCACCAGCTATGATGCTAGAAGAAAAAAAAACCTATAAGCAAGTTCCGGATATGGCGGTATGCCACCTTCCCCTTCTGAATGAATCAGTGTTGCATTCTCCTATGAACATGACCGAAATCCCCTCAAAAAGCCTCCACCCCATGTATTCTCCAACATTTATTCAGGACAACAAAAATGTGTGACAGAAACTCCCTGTCACACAAACGGTTCCAGCTAATGGCCTTGTGACATGTAAACCTACTATCCTCCAAGCCGTCACTCAGGGCGGCCTTCCCATGATCTCCAATGTTGTAATCCTTGCCTGAGTTGGTGGATCCTGGTCCCCCATCTTTGTATCTTCACCAAACTATTTCTCCGGATATTGGCTAATACCCCAAAACATAGCAATCATCAATTAATTTTGCTCCTCATGAAAAGGTAATATCCTAGAACATTTGCGAAAGAGTGTCAGATCTTTGGAAGCAAAGATTGGTGAGGTCAGCACCTCGGAATTCTCTCGTTACAGTGACCTTAGATGTCCATGTTAGAGCATTCAATATAAAACCAATTGTCAATGAGTGGAGAGGCGCAGCATATAAACCAACCTTGAGTGGTCCTAATCATCCGAAGTGAGATACAATCTCTCTTTAAACCCTCCCTGTCGTGGGACCCGGACTCGCACGTGGGGCTAACAAGCAAACAAACAAACATGCATATTAAAAAATTCAAATAGATAAGAGACTTAACCCACTGATCAACCATGGTCCAGCTCTGATACTATATTAGGGCATCTAACTCAACCTCAACTAATTGAAAATGAGTGGAAAAGCCCTTGAGCAAATAAACCAACCTTGATTGATCCTAACCATCCAGTATGGGATACAAGCTCTCTTTACAATCCATTTTCAAATTCATCTTAAATCTGTTTGTCTCCTCAACAACCAAAAGACCACCTCACTGCTCACCCCAAAAATAATCTCCTTGGATCCACTATCCTACACATATCCCCTCTTATGATAGGAGAAGATCTGTGACAAGCACTCAAACCTCACCCCAAAGTTGAAAATAGAGTACCACTATTGAATAAGACAGGAGGTTGTGAAAGACTTTTGAGTCCTTGTGATACAATAATCCATTGTCATGGCAAACGAAATAAAGCTGTATCATTAAAATTTGTCAACCATGTCTAAAGCACTACCTTTACTTGGCTTCAGGCTAAGACCAATTACGGTTGTGAATGGATAAATGTAAGTTGCACTACTGAATATAAGCTATAAAAAGTACTCACAGTAACAGTCCGAACAACTCCGCCGCTAGCACCATCTCGAGCAATTGCAAGAGAGACTGCCTTCACCACAAATTTCTGCAGGATGAAAACAAATATGTTCAGGAAATTTTCAGCATAAATTCAACCGCACAGAGAATAACGCTGGCAAGTACTTACGATCCAGACTATCAACAGAACAAATTTTGCAAGTGTTTCAACAAAGTCTCCTTATTAAAGTAAAATAGATGTCACCATAACTTTAACTTCTTCATAGCCACACCGATAATAAGCAACATGATATATTGAAATTTCCAGAGTTATTCTAGGACAAGAAGATTTTGGATATAGGAATTATTGGGAATGTTCGTAAGAAACCATCGTAGATATGTATATTTGTGCCTGCAAGAAAGGCAGTGCCAACAAATATTGTAGCATAAATTCCAGAAATAAACCCCTACCCTCCAGATCCAAAAAAAAAAAAACCCCAAGAAAAAAGCGGTAAAGGAAAAGAAATGGAAAATAAATGAAATGAATGTTGCATTTAATTGGATCACATAAGAAAATTTGAGGTGGATACAATTCTTGAAATATTTCTGGTATGCTCTTTAAGCGGGCAAACATACAGACTATGGGGTACATAACTCACCTTCATCCTTGGTCATCCCTTCCCTCCATTCTTGGTCGAAAAACCCATACAAATAAGAAGAGCCAGATCCTGAATTAACATAAACACCATTATGTTTATGCCAGCATCAGATAACAAAAATATCTCTTAGTTGCTCATAGATCAAACAGAAATAAGTTGTTTTGAGAAAAATAACAATAGAACAAGAGATTCCTTGCCAGTTCAAGCATAAGACACTAAATTGTTTGCCTGACATCTTGGCAATTTTCAAATAAATACAAAAACAGACATGTTTTAATTGATGGATAAATTCCAATACTAAAACAGTAGGATGCAATGTTGGCAAAAAAACACATCTGAAGGACAACACCAGATGTAACTATTAGAGATTTAACAGAATTCACTGACAATATCCATAACAAAGGCTTACATGAAAAAAAAAATTATGTTGAAATACATTGAGATTAAATTGAACCAAACCACAACATTTTTAGATCTTTATTGTTCATGTACCCACTGTACAACTAATATGATAAGGAAACTCAGCATGTAACTAGTAAGTCTGACAGAAAGCTTTACCAGCTAAGCAAGTGCAACAAGCTTCATATTATTACAGAGGAATAGGATGACCAGAAAAAGAAACAGACAACTTGCAAATAACACCACCAAGAAGAAGAATGTCATAAATAACAAATATTAAACAAGAAAAGTTGCAGGGTGACAGAAAAATATTCAAATCAGATCAGAAGGCTGACCTCCAATGGCAAAAGGCTGCTCCAAAATTGTTCCTCCAAGAGGCACTCCATATATTTTTCCTCCTTCATACTTGTCCCAACCACCAATAATGAGGCCAGTTTGTAGCATATTCTGTGATGTCGAAATTAATATCGCTAAATTAAACATCACAAGAAGGTAGGGCATACAGAGGTTGCATACCTACTTTTTAGAATTTTAGCACATTCATAGTACAGATAAAATCTAAGAGAGAAATTATCCAACATACATAATAGATGTGAGTTCATACACCAAAGGAAAAGCAAGTCATAGATGCATATTGAAGAAAAAAAAAAAGAAGATGCAAGGGGTAAAGGTTATGAGACAGGCAAATTCTACTATCAAAACAATCACCAAGACCCAGGAGAATTCACAAAAACCAATAAATCCTACTTTTTAGACAACAATTCATATAACTTAGAAGTCTCGGGAAATTTTAGTTCACACCCCTTGTATATTGTCTTATCTTCGGGCACAACCCTGTACTACTTGAAACATCATTTGCCTTCCCTGTTAGGTTTGGTCGAGTACCTGACGGAACAGAAATATGGTCTTACATTTCTGCCTCCTATTTTTATTTATAAACAATACAAATATACGTAAACACAATAATTAGCACATCAATGAGTGAGAAAGATAGCACCATCCACCACGGTCTAGATCTGCCCCACCCCTACCAATATGCACCAACCACCTACCAAACCCACACCCAACTCTCTCTCTCTCTCCTTTTTTATATATACATAAATACATCCCCATACATATAACTAGGGCATGGCCAGTGATGGATTTTGATTTGAGAGATAGTGTATGGTGGTGGCATGCTCAACAAGAGCGGTGCAGAGATGGCTTTGATCAAACCGAAACAGGTGCCGGAATCCAAAATTGGAGTAGTTGGCATGTCCAAACTGGTAAAATCAATTGTAGCTTATGCTGATTACAACAGCAACTGAGGCACAAAGGAACCCTGGGCCTAAGCGCGAGGTGCGAAGCAAAGCACAGATTTCATCGATTCGAGCCACATTTATAAATTATGCCGCAAGTGAACTGAATACAACAAATTTTAGAAACTTTCTAGCAAATTCAAAGAATATAACTTATCTAAGCAGCAGGTGATATTATTTCCATTAAAAAAAAACAAATTACAAGGGAAAAAAGAAAAGTAAGGCACCAAGGCATCTTGTGGCCTACCGCACACCAAAGCTCTAAAATGCAACAAAGTTCAGAGAATTTCTGGCAAATACAAAAAGTAAGGCTGATCTAAACAACAGATACAATAATATTCTTTAAACAAAAAGTAAATTGCAGGAAAATAAAATATATATACAACTCATTTTAACTAATTTTATCCAGTAAAGAACAAAATAACAATGAGATTCCAAGCAAAATTAATCACCTTTAGCATCAAATTTTTCATAATAAAAAATAAATATTATCCAAGATACAGCTTATTTAAGAATTATTAGCATCCTAAAGCCAATTTCAACAGAGACTTTTGTACTGTGAGTTAGATTAGACTAAATCCGCAATGTCAGGTAGAGGTTAGGGTCAGAATTCAATACTAATACTTGGATTTCTAATCTGTTGTTAAGTATATCCATTATACCAATCAAAGTATAATATCAATGGCCCAAAATAACAATGAAGGGAACAAAAAAGGCTCACGCTTCATGCGCCTTGGGCTTAAGATCAAGGCAAAAGCCTCATGCACCACGGCCACGTTCTCAGGGAAGGTGTGCCTCACCTTGCCTCGGGCCTAGGCCAATGCCTAGGTGCACTTTTCACTACACTATTGGTTAAAATCTAAAGATCTAGGGTTTAGAAGGAAAAGAGGCAAGAGAGAAGACAAGAAAGAGATTAGGATTAAGGAGAGTGAAAGTTAACGTGCCTCTCCTCTCATTACCCATATTTATATTAACTCATAATAAAATGAGGATTACAACAATAGCCTCGATTAAAATAACCTAACATTCGACACTCCCCCTCAAGTTGGAGCATAGATATCTCTCATACCTAACTTGCATACATCTAAATGAAAAATTCTACTATTAACCCCCTTAATAAACACGTCAGCTAGTTGTTCCCACATATGGCATACAAATCAACCCATCATTTAACTTCTCTTTAATGAAGTGTGTCAATCTCAATATGTTTTATTCTGTCATGTTGAACGGGTTGTGAACAATATTTATGGCAGCCTTATTATCACAATACAGGCACATAGGCTCATCATTAGAGACACCCAAACCTTTCATTAAGGTTTTCAACCACATAAGCTCACCAATACCATGAGTTAAAACCTTGTATTCTGCCTCTGCAGTAGATCTAGTCACCACTACTTACTTTTTGCTCCGCCAAGTAACTCAATTTCTTCCTACAAAAGTAGGATAACCTGTAGTGGACTTCCTATCCTTAATTGAATCTATCCAATCTGCATCTGTAAAAGCTTCTATTCTCAAATGATCTTACTTTGAGAACAATATTCCTTTCCCAAGAGATGATTTGAGATACATCAGTATACGATGAACTACCTCTTGATGAAGAACACACGGAGCATGCATGAATTGGCCAACACTCACTACATATGCTATGTCTGGGCGAGTGTGAGAGTGGTATATACGTCTCCCAACAAGCCTCTGATTACTTCTCAGTTTGTGATTTGTCTCAATAGGTGAGCTAGCACGTTTACAACCTACCATGTCGATTTCCTTTAAGAGATCAAGGATATGCTTCATCTATGAGATGAAGATGCATTTCTCTAACCTAACCACTTAAATCCTTAAGAAATAGCGTAACCGCCCCAAATCCTTGATCTCAAACACTGCACCTCCCCAAAAAGGTGGGGGGACACCCATAATAAACATGAACATGCCATTTCAAGAGGATGTCAATTCTTCCTCTCTGCTACACCATTCTGCTCAAATGTATCCACACAACTAGATTGGTTAAGAATTTCATGTTCTGTAAGATTATCTCGATATTTTCCATTAACGTACTCAATCCCATTATCAGTCCTCAGAACCTTAAATTTGACATCAAACTGAGTATTTATAATTTATGAAACTTCTTGAAACAAATAAACACTTCATCCTTACTATGCAACAAATAAATCCAAGTGTAGCACTCAATGAAATTAACAAACTGATATCTAGCACATTTGCCAAACGCCGTCGTTCGAAAAAACTAGGTGCTTGTAAAAAATGTGGCTGGATATTTCATGAGAAAAGATACAACAAATGTTCTGAACCAATTTCTGGTCGTGCACTCGATCGATTAGACTGGATAGTGAATGGGCAGAGTAAGGATTATCCTGACACGCCATCCTATTCCGGTACTGAGCTTAACCGTTTTGTGCGACAAGAAATCAACAGGGTTACTGGTTGTCCGAACTACACAGATACGGAGGGGGAATCGGATTGACCTCTGTGGAAAAGTGTACTGAGGTTGGGAATGAAAGCTGAAGGTTCGAGTCTGTAAAAAATGTTCTGTACAAACTCTTTTGACTAAAATGAAAACATGGGCAGAGTAAGTAACGTCCCGAACTACCAACTAACAGTGTAGGTAGGGATTTGTTCTGAGACGCCATGACTTTTGGCTTAAGATTGTTTATTTTGATTCCTTTTAGTATGCATAATGTAGTGTAGAAAAAAATTTTAATTTTTGATTCGACGTTCGAACGTTACAACACGTTTGAACGTTTTTGCTAAAATCCTTCTACAATAGTGTACAGTTGCTTTTATTTATTAATGTTATTTTTAATGCATGTCACTTTCTTTTGTTGTATAGTTTTGTTGTTCCTAGTTTCAGATATCGGTGCATGGGTCAAAGCTCAAGTGCGAGGTGTTCTCTTACCCTACTCATTTTTTTTTTTTTTTTACTGTGCGTCATTAATTATCATATCTTTTTGTTGCATTGAGGACAATGCATGAACCAAGTCAGGGGGTGAGGTTGCATTATTAGTGGGAATATTCTGCGTGGATATCCACTCTGCCGACATTGCGCACCATTATTGTGCACCATTATTCGTGCCTGTCATTTTGCACTTGCCGACACTAAAAAAAAAAAAAAAAATATTCATGCCTGCACAATTATTGCGCCTGCTGCCATGATTTGCGCCTGCCGACACTGCCGAAAGTAAAGTTAGAAAAACAAAAAAAGGGGGTCGAGTCATTGGGGCGCCTTTATTAGGCCTCCCACCTTTTCTTTTTTTCTCCACATCTACCGGTGTTGGCTCCCCACTCCTTCTTCCCTTCTTCTTCTTTTATTCTTCTTTTCTTTTTCTTCTTCTTCGTTGTTTTTTGTAAACACAACCCACCCCCTGCAAATCCATGGTTGTAGGACCTGACGACCCAGTCCTTTGTTTAGTAATTTGTGTTATATGTTTGTATTTGTTCATGGGTGTTCTTCTTCTTTTTGCATTCAAGATTAAGGGTTTCCAGCCGCAACCAGATCCCCCCAGAAGATGATTAATTGGTTTGTGTTGTTTGTAGGTTTCGACAGATGAACAGATCTGTACCTTACAACCTCATTTCCAAACGTCATACACTGGTAAATTCGAAACATTGGGGACAATGTTCAGTTTAGGTTGGGGGGTGGATCTACTTTCTCTAGTTTCGTATTTGTAATTTTAGTTTTAGATCTGAAAAAAAAAAAAAAAAATTCTGTTTATTTTTATTCTGGATCGCGTTTTTTTTAGTATTTGTGCCTATATTTCATGATCACATCGGATGCAGCTTCAACTGTCTTTGTGACTGGCAGACGTTAAAGAACCAGATAGAGTGTCTTTAGTCTTGGCAAGCATGGATCCTAAACTTTTTTGGTTTAGTCTAGGAGTTCTACGCATTTTCCCATCTGATGTGCATGCTGTGATAATGAGAAAAGCAAGGGATGTAAGAAAAATTGAGATCCGAGAGAAACAACAACCATTGTGTGGCAGAAGCAATTTTGCTAAACGTCGTCGTTCCAAACGACTGGGTGCTTGTTACCATTGTGGCAGGATATTTTATATGAAAAAACATAATCAGTGTTCTGAACCAATTTCGGGTCGTGCAACCGATCGATTAAACTGGATAGTGTATGGGCAGAGTAAGGATTATCCTGACACGCCATCTTATGCCAGTCCGGGACTTACACGTTATGTGCGACAAGAAGTTGGAAGGATCACTGATAATGACATAGATACAAGCGATGACTCGGATTAGATTTTTTTTCTTTTCTTTCTTCTTCTTTTGACAAAGCTGTGGAAAAGTGTGTTTTGGGGATGGAGTTAATGATCCGAATTTTTGTAAAAAATGTACATATTAGATGTACCAAATCCTTTTTAGAAAAAAAAATGGGCCGAGTAAGGAATGTCCTAAAATGCCAACCTGTAGTGTGGGTAGGGACTTATCCTGAGACGCCATAGTTTTTCAAGTTTAATTGGTGCATCTAGTCTTCTTTCAATTTTCATAGATAAATGAGTATGTTTATAATTTTGAATTTTATTTCTTCTTGTTTAAAAAAAAAATATATATATATATATTTACATACTCATTTATCCTTGAAATATGGTATGTTAATAATTTTGTTTTGCTCATTGGAGCTATATTTTGGATGGATTGAATCATAGTTTTGCTGTAAACACGCTTTTCTATGAATGAATGATTCAGTTTATCACTTTTTTTCGTTCAGCACTTTTTAGTTGTTTGTTATCTGTTAAAATGCTTAAATATGAGTAGCACTTCGATAAAGCATGCTAACAAGGGTGAAATAGATATGGATGCTAGGATTGTTTATAAAAATGACTTAGCACATGATCGGTTTATCACCTCAAATTGACAACTGGGACTGAAAACCTTAATTTCTGAAAAATGGTATTTTTCCTATGCTTAAATTAATGATTGTACATTAGTATTTAGTGTTTTTAAGATGCAAGTGATCAAACTTGAAAATAGAATTTCTATATAACCACCAATCCCTGGAACACCGACATAATCAGTGGAGATTACAAAGAAAACCATGGTGAGTTTCGAGCTGTGCGATGCTTTGTGAGAGGATACCAACGATTACTCAAAGTAAGCTCTTTCACTTCCAAGTCTCGTTCAATAATCTCATTAATCTTGCTTTGATTGAGGTAACTAAAGTGATCTGTTTGCATACCCCACAGGAAAATTTGCACACACACACAGATGCACATACTTGAGAAAGGATCTTAGGCCATCTTTGAATCGACTTTGAGCTTTAGCTTTTTCTTTCAAAAGCATATCCCTAGTCAACCATATTTGAGCCTGTAAAAGAATAAATTCTCTTTCAAAAGCCCATATGTTGACCAAGCCACAAAAACAGAAATTTATCATACCTTGCTATCCGAATTTTTGCACCATCTTACAAAACAATGTGAAACGTAAAGGCAAGCAAAAAAAAAAAAAATGGCGACAACTCTTCAAGAAAGAAAAAAATCAAGGGCAGCCGAAAGAGAAGAATACAATGAAACAGGGACTTGCCAAGAAAGTGAAAAATGGGAAAATGAAAGAAAGAAATCTCATTTCCAGGCAAAATGTCGAGAACCAAGAAAGAGGTGTGCTACAATGCATAAAAGGATAGTTTTTGAACACTATTGACGTCATTTCATTAGCCACTGACCTCTAGCCCCATTATAACCCGCATAAAGCCCTAGGTGATCTCAAGTATGTTGCTTATTTATGTTTACTACGAGTGGGGTATGTTAATTTGATGTGCTTTCTTTGCATCAATATCCTTTCATGAGATTATGCTAAAATTGACTATGTGTTTTCTCAAAACTTCTATCTTATTGATTGTGCATGTGGTTTTTCGACTGGCCATCTTCTGATCACATGCCCTTTGAGAGGTAAGTCACTATAATCTGAGTGACTTGTTTTGCTGAGAGCATTCCAAGAGAGGTTTGTGAAATCAAAACTAGCCATGGACGGTGAAAAGAGGAATGATTGTTGTATACCAATTCTTGTTTCTAAGGATGATTATTCTCATGTTTAAAGACACCCAAATTCCAAATGAGACAAAGTGTTAATTTTTGCATAGTGTGAGTACCAATGGAAGGAAAGCTTGAGGAATAAGTCACAATTGAGAATCGGGGTGTCTTAACGACCATGATGCTAATTCTTTTTATTAGCAACCCCACATACATTTCTGTTCAAACTGAAGTTTGTGGGTAGCTTCACTGAAAACCCTCACGAGACAACACTCGTCCATTAGGGTAAACCTAGTGGTTTAACGGCATGTTGCATGTGCTAAATGCAACCGGATTACCTACGAAAAAGGCATTAGAAATAAATTTACATTTCATTACCATCTTATTGCTAGAGACCAGCAATTTTTAGGTTGGGGGGTGTAATTAGCACTCAAAAGTAGCATATTGTTACACTCTTTTTGGACTAATTATACTTTGATGGAGTTTAAATGATGATATTTTAGGTTCTAAAGTGAAGGGAAGTCCAAAGGCATCCAAGAAGTACATCTGAGGGTAACAAGCAGCTCCTTAAGGACATAAACTGAAAAAAAACGTCACCCAACGTTCGAATGTCCAGTGAAACCCTAATGAAGACCGGTGGATGAAGACCGGTAGATGAAGACCGGTAGATGAAGACTGGTAGTTGGTTCAATATTTTGGCCTATAAATAGACCCATTGTTGGAACATTTTAGAGGAGAATTTAGAGAGCAAAATTTCTTTCATCTTTTGTAGCTTCCATTTCAATTCATGTATTGAAGATTTTATGCTTATGTTCTTATGGTAAAAGTTCTTTCTTCTAATTGTCATTTCTTTATAGTTTTTATATTTACTTGCTTGTATAAATATAATGGAAGGCTGAGTCTCCTCTTCTAATTGTCAGTTCTTTATAGCTTTTATATTTACTTGCTTGTATAACCATAATGGAAGGCTGAGCCTCCTCTTCTAATTGTTACTTGTATTTGCATACATCAAGAGATATAGTTTATCCTTCGGTTGTGGTGGAAACCCTCCAAGGATAACTAGCTTTCTTCTATTTGATTGTTCATGCATTTTATTTCCATTGCTTGAGCATCCTTCTTCTTAGAGGAGTGAAACTCTCCCACCTTTTTAGTGCTTTACCAAAGCCGGGAAGGGTAGAACGTGATTCACTCGTTCTTTGTCGAAGAACGACTCATTGTTTAGCTATTTTACTTTAAAGCATTTCACTTCTAGTGCTTGAGCATTTTACTTTGTAACACCTTTGCTTATGGGGATGAGTACCATTCATCATTCTAGCTTTACCATAGCTATGAAGGGTGAGTAGTCCTCATTCACTCTTTGGGAAGGGATGATAGATATGTAAAAGATTAATCCGGACATTATGTTTGTGTATCACCTTTATGCTTAAATGTTCTATACTCCACTTGATTTTTGGGTGATTGAATGCACCTAGCAAAGTAAAGGTACTTTGTATAATCAACGGATCTTTCTATGATAAATGGATGACTCCTACATGGAAAGATCCATTGATTCAAGACAAGCACCCTAACTAACTCTTCATGACAAACTTTCAATGTCCACCATTATTGCACTTCATTCCTATCTTCCGATTAATTTGCCGTTGACACGGGAGTTAGTTGAGTTATAAAGCACAAACATAATGCACCGGACAATCAACTACATATTCTGATTCCCGAACCAAAGAGTGTTTGTTACATTTAATCATCTTATATTTTGTCTAGAAAAATACCCATTGGAAAGAATCTTACATTCTATCCAAAACTTCCCACAACTTCAAAATCATAATATTTCCAGTTACAAGTCTTTTTCACTATTTACTTCAAAGAACACCAACCATAGTTCCCTGAGGATTCGACTCTGGACTCAAACCGGATTATTACTACAACTTGACCGCCTGCACTTGGGTGTACACATTTCGGATCAAGTCAATGTGCTCGAAACTCCACCAAAGCACCTTGGAGGCTTAGTCGGCACCCACATATTCCTTTAGAGGTATCAAAATAGTCTAAAACTCAGCCGAATCGTAGATCACAAAATACGACCCGTAAATCTCGAAAATCATTCAAAAATCAAAAAAACCTCACAGATGGTTCAAAAAAAATCCAAAAAAATCATTATACTACGGAGGCCAAACCAACTCTAATATGTTGGTTTTGAAAAATTCCGGTGATGACATCAACAGCACAGTAGCCTCCCAGCGCCTTCTGTAATATTCCTGTGACTACGAACTTTTGTTTTATTGCTCTAATACCAAGTTGAAATCTAAAGATCAAGGGTTTAGAAACGGAAGAAGGCAAGAGAAGAGAAAAGAGAAGAAAGAGATTAGGGTGAAGGAGAGTGAGAGTTAACCTGTCTCTCATCTCATCACCCATGTTTATATTAACTCATAATAAAATGAGCATTACAACAATACCCTCAATTAAAATAACCTAACATTATACACTATTCAATACCAAAAGATAAACAAACAAACCAAGCCACGAATACCCGATGGAAAAAAATAATCTAGAAAATATCTAGCACCACCATTATTGAAATTAAAGTAGATATCCCAGTCAATCAAGACCCATACCACAAGAAACTTAGTCTAATATGAGACATACTGTTGACAATTTTTCCAGCACTCTTTCCCTGTCTGGCACATTTATCGGTGATCTCTCTCTCTCTCACGTTAGGATTTGAAAGTTGAGGAGGCTCATGGTTGAAGTGCTGGCCGGGTGCTAAGAGTAGCAGAGACTTGCATATGAAAGTGATCGGACTGCTATTCTTCTTCTTCTAAGGCAAATAAGTCATCCAACTTCTAAACACAATGGCATTTTAGTCTATTAGCCATGTCTAAGGAGTAAGGACAATTTAGTCATTTTTGAAACAATTTTGGACACCATCAGCCATTTTTGTCTTGTCAGTATAATGGGTGTGAATCATGCAAATACATGAACTGAGGATGCTGCAGTGAAGTTTCAAACTAATTTGCTGCATATGTTTTTCAATCTTGCAATAGAAGTAAACTTTTAAACTACAGAACTGCCTTTAGAATAGTCAAATTTACTAACCAAAACTTTAAAGCTTTGAGCTATTTGATCCAATGTTTCAAGATTACACCGCTGTATGAATTTTTTTTTGGATTTTTAGAACATGTAAATGAAGAACTACTCTACATCTTCAAATACCTGATCACGCTTTTTTTCACCGAACTCAATGTTAGGCCAATATGATTTGACAGTCCCAAGTGAAGGAAAACAAAAAACAAAAGGGAATATTTGGTTTGCTTACGAAGTAAGAATCTGTTTTCGGTAACAAATGATGGCACAGTAACTATTTTTAGCTTAAAAGATAATCAGAAAGTTTAAGAGAGTTAGCTCTTAGCCTCTTACGTAGACAGTTTGTAAAAGTACAACTTAGGTTTTATCGTACAACTCATCATACTTTCCCCCAAAATTATCTTGCTTTAAATACTTTTTAACTTTATCAGGTATCTATCAATTTATTCCTTTTTAATAACCAAAATTCATCAAGAAACTATGCAAGAACTCCCCTTTGGACTTCTACTCGTGTGAATCATCCTGACGAATAAAGAATTCACTCATGCAGAAAAGATATTATGAGATTTCAAAACTCGAGGTTGATTGAACTGCCAGAGCATAATTGTTTCACATGTTCACACCATCATCAATGTTGATAGCCGTCTGATGTTTGTTTTAGTGCAAATGTCATATCTCATTCTTGACAAACAACAAATTGATTAAATGAAGCAAAAAGTTTCATCGAGGCAATTTGAACATCTTGCTGGCATTTTTTTTGGCGGCACAAATTAAATGGTAAGTCATGATACAACGTCAGATGGAGTTCCAACAATCAGGTGGCCCTAAGAGAGACTATTTTTACTCTGGCTTGCTATCTGACTGTATTACAAAATCTTGTGAACATATAAGATCTCATCATAATCTACTACCAAATTTCCCAAACAGAGATAGCAAAAAACAAACCTTGTTATTGTACGATAGTAATCTGACAAGGTTTGCAGCAACCTTGACAGTAGCAGGCTGCCCAAGTTGTATCCTACAAGGAGAATTCAATCACTGTAAGAAGTTCGAGGTAAATACATTGGTATCAATAGTGGTAAAGAAGCAGCAGCATCAGTGTTAGGCATAGTAACAACAAAAGTTTAGATGAATCAGAGAATGTGGAGTCGTATTCACAGAGATAATAAGCAGCCCCCCTTGTTGCTTGTTTATTTCCAATGTTGAGTGGAAAGCCACAGGTAGGGATTTCAATGCTCAGGAACAGGGATAAGAAACTTGCTTCGTAGTTACATAGAGATAATAAACACCATATCCTAGGCAAATCTACATATGAAGACAGTTGATTCTGCCACATACATTTCACAAGAAAGCCAAACTCTGGAAGTAAGTCAGAAAATGTTGAGTCCCCAACCAAGTTCTCATTAACCAAGGGATACAAATCAAGGAACAGGAAAGAAACCCACTAATAGCACTGGACTAGGAAAGTTGCCCTGCACAGATGGCATGTGCACAACTGGCATGTGTCACTCTCCAGAAGTTCCAGTGTGATTTTTCTATTACTTTTTTTTTTTTAATGAGAAACAAGAAAACTTTATTAATTTAAAAATGATACATCATAGAATAATAAATAATATAGATGGACAAGGTATCCATCTATGAACAGGGAAAAAACAATTCTCAGCTCATAGATATTATGTATCACATGAGGCCTTCCGATCTGCAAAAATACAAAAAAGCGGGATGCCATCAACCTCCTTCCAAACATAAGCCCACGGTGATGCCAAAATATAAATGTGATCCCATAAACCTTCCTTTCACTCTTCTTTATCCTCAAATATCCTTGAATTTCTTTCCAACCATATTACCCATATAGTGGCCAACATTAGACAATGCATAGTCACCCCTTGCTTCTGCTTTCCTAATCCCTCGAATTCCTCCACTAATATAGAGGAAAATGTCCTAGGAATCACCCAACTCAAGCCTACTAATTGAAATAATTTGGACCACAAAAACAAGGCAATAGTGCAATGCAAAAACAAATGATCAATAGTCTCACTAGCACATGCACACATGACACTAAAAAAGTCGAAAAGTTGGCCTCCACTATCATGAGGGAAAGAAACCAGCTCAACTTTGAAGTTTCAATTGCTCTATACCACTCTGCATGTTTGAACTCATTTCCAAAAGAATCCCTAATTACGCCTATTTGGCAAGTTGATATATAGTAATACTTACTGGAAAATGAAACTAAGGTAATAACAAATAAACATACTTTTTTGGTTCATGAGTCTTCAGTTAAAGATTCACTCAAGGTGGGTTTCAACAAAAGAAGCGTACCATTGAAGATTCAAGCCACCAACTTGTGTGCCTTGTAAGGGGCATTTGAAGTTGACATCATAACAACTGATTTTGGACAGATTTAATGCATACATGAGATTCTCTTTAATTTACTTAAACAAACAGCTAAGCTTTTCCTTTTCACCAGCACAGGTTTCCTGCCAGCTTACTATAATTGCATGGCATTTGGTTCATCACTAAAACTGAGGTGTCATGTTGACAAAGCTATCATCTGCAAGACACTTCGACCAACTAAATTTGGCTTGATCGCACCCAATAAGACAATACTAGCATCACACAAGTCTTAAAACTTGACGTTAAAAATTGGATCTTTCCATACTTAAGGAAGGGACAGCAGTAAAAAAACAATTGTGCCCTTTTGTAACCAAGTTATCATCTAGCTATTTTCATTGTCATTTTACTTCCTTCATTTTTTCTTTATGTAGACATGTAGATGTAGCCACATTTTAATTATTCCATTTTGTTGAGAAAAATATCATCCATCTGCTTTTGGTTTTTCAATCCTTACTTCATTTCCCTTGGTTCTTTAGCATGCACCACACACACCTGCAATCAATCATCACTTGGACGTCACAATGGACATCATCAAAAACTCCCATGTCCAACTTCTCGGCAGTTGCACTGTCCCAACTCCTATACTCATGCTGAAACTCTATTCCACAAACCAAAACAATCCAGTATCTCCTTTAATCTTGCAACCTTTTGAATGACTCCACAGTTTTTCTAAATCCAAACATTTGTCTGTAAGAAAACATGTACTCGGATATTAATACACGTATTTGAACAAGAATTCATAAATAGACCATTGTGACGTCCATACAGCTGCGGCAACTGATTCACCCTGTTCATGCTTAAAGGCAAGCATATTCCTGTCCACTGATTATGGATATCAAGTTTTCCAGGAACCCAAACCTGACACAACCAGAAGAGAAATAGGATGCGTCTACCAATAAAAATTGTTTTAGGCAGATAACAAACCCTCGAACTAGGCATAGTTAGGATAGAACATTCTGATGTGTCGAACTCCGCTTACTGCTATAATGTGGCCCAACAATGTTTTGTGTTGAAAGGTCCATATAAAGGTCTGTGCTATAGCTTGTCTCACATCAGTTAAATAACCAGCCTTGTCAGCCCCTACAGTCATTATTATTATTATTATTTCGATAGGAAATGAGAAAATATTATTAACACAAATAAAACGTACATGAGAGGACAAGGAGTCCTCAAGAAATACAAAAAACAAAGAAGGGAACATGAAAAGGCCTAAGTCAGCTAAAAACAAATACAAACCAAAAATGGAGAGAAAAGGAAGTTGTGTAGTAGCAATATTCATACACTTGAATCCAATGATCTTTAATTAAAAACAATGGAATGCCTTCAAATTCCTTGGACATAGAAACCCAAAGAGATGCCATGAAAGAGCTCTTGTACCGCAAGTCTTCCCAAGGAACTTCCTTTGTCCTCAAAAATCTGTCCATTTCTTTCCAACCACAGCACCCAAAACAAAGCCAACACCGCACATCTCCATAACACCTTAGTTTTTGGACACGAACCAAAGCCATCACAATTCATACTAAACAATGAGGCACAACTTCTTGGAATCACCCAAGGGATCCCAACAATACCCAAAAGCTTATTCCACAAGTTTGAGACAAAAGAACAATGAAGACACAAATGATCTATACACACTACTTCTCTCTTACAAAGAATGCACCATTGTGGTTGAAGAGAACTTGATGGAGCACCTCATTAGTATTTAGTTTCTTGTGTGCAATCCACCATGTAAAAACTTGTATCTTCAAAGGTGTCTTACTTTGCCAAACCAAAGATGTGGATTCAAGAAAGGAATAGATAGTATATCAATCAAAGATTCAAAGAATGATTTGCAAGAATATTCATCCGAAGAAGAAAGGATCCATCTTCTTTTATTCAAAGAAGAATTGCTCAAAACAATATTGTCGAGAATGCCAACAAAGAGATAACAATTCAATTACTTCTCTATCATTCAAATTTCTAGAGAAATTAAAGTTCCAATTAATTGGGGAGAGAAAAAGATGAGACCGTCATAGCATACTAGCAATAGATTAATCATGTGATCTAGATAACCGATATAAAGGAGGAAACATAGATACAAAAGAAGACTCTACCGCCCCCCCCCCCCTCCCAAAAAAAAAAAAAAAAAATTCTTCCCAAAACCAAACTCTTTCCTCATTACCAATAATGAACTTCACATTTTTGTGAGAAAAGAAGTATCTCATATTTGTTCTCACCTCGCAATCATTGAATGCCATAAATTATTAATCTAGATGAGGATCTAATCATTGAATGCCAAAAAGAAGTATCTCATTTTTGTGAGAAAAGAAACATTCTTGGCTTTAAGATTACCCAATACAAGATCTACCTTAATTTTATATCGTGACACCACGTCCCAACTAACTAAATGATCTTTTTTGCCTTCCCCACTACCTTCCCATCAAAAACCTCTCATCATCTTTTCAATTGTTTTCCAAACCTTTAAGGCCATTCTAAACAAAGGCATGTAAGAAATAGGTATACATTCAAGCACAGAATAAATCAAAGAAAGTCTCCCCTTCTTACAAAAAAAGATTTTTCCCATTCATCAAGTCTTTTGCCAATCTTATGAATCACCTGCTCTCAAAAACTAAGAGCTCTTGGATTTTCCCCTAAAGGTAAACTTAAAGTACTTTAAAGGCCACTCTAAAATAGAGCTACCTAAAGCTTGAGTTAATCTAACCAACTTGTCTTGTTTGCACATTGATTTCACCAATGGCACTTTTGGACAAGTTCACCTTTAGGCCCAACACCAGTTCAAAAAAAAACAACACTAAGGCAATTGAATGAATATTCTTTTCATCCCCTTCACAAAAGAAAATGGTGTCATCGACAAATTGCAAGTGAGTCACCTCAACTCTATCACAACCAATCCTAAGCCCTCAATCACCTCTCTGCAACTTGCTCTATCCATCATCCTACCCAACACATCCAGCACTAAAGTAAACAGGAAAGGTGAAAGAGGGTCTCCTTGTCTACGACCCCTAGTAGCTCCTCAAAGCTGCATTGATAATGACAAAGAAATGCACCAACATTAAGCATCCCTTAGTCTATTTTCCCCATGTTAAACCAAGACTTTCCTAATCAACACATTCTCCAAAAACTCTCAATCCACCATATTGTATGTCTTGTCAAAATCAATGTTCAAATTCTCGACTGAGAAGTTAAGAAGAAGTCGAATTACAACAAGCATGAGGCGTTTTTCTGAATTTGTGGGGAGAAATTTGTTGGTAAATTTTACCTCTAAATGGGGCAGTGTTCACTTGTACAAACAACCAAGAATGCCCTTTTCTTTCTAAATTGGACAGATTCCAACTCTCGGCTTTAAACACAAGACCTTCTATCTTCTTCTATTTATACTCCTCAACAACCTCATTTGGAATGATTACTACTTCTCGAATTCTCCTAGTAAAGACTTTAGCCAAAATCTTATAGAGGCTAGAAACTAAACTTGTTGGCCAAAATCCTTTACCAACAAAGACCTCTTCTATTTTTTAGAAATAAGACAAACAAAGGTGGCATTAGTGCAAGAATTGACAACTCCAATCTCAAAAAATTTCTCAAAACCTTTCATCAAATCCTCTTTTAACCCTTTCCAACTTTTTTTGAAAAACAAGCATACTGAAGCCATCCAATTGTAGATTTAATTTCATCTTTCTCAAACCATCTAGACTTACTCTCACTTATAGGACACTCCAATCTAATCCTTTAATACAAGGTTTTTCAATTCCCTCAAAAGAATATAACTTGGAAGAGTAGTTAACAATCTCATAAGCACGTGGATCACCGATAATAAGTTCCAATGTCTAAACCCCGACTTCTATGAACAGTTCCATGCATTTAACTCGCCGGGGTCAAGTTTTTTTAAGTTGGAGAGAGATAATGGGGACAAATGGCAACAACCTTATAAAATTTATAAAAGGTGATGAAAAGATGCTTCCAAGGGTCGAACTTTAATTTGACACATGTTGGATGATGCGGAGCCTACTTGGGAGTTTGCATAAGCATAAATGGAGTCTTATTTTTAGTTGCTTTGAGTTAGTTTGGTAGTTTTAGTATTTTACGTGGTCTTTTAATATTTTTTAGAGTTGGGGTATTTATAATTTCTAGAATTTCTAGAATGGGTCATAGTCTTTTGGGTCAAACTCTAGTATTGGATATGCTAAAATTTAGAGTCCTAGTTCTAATTTGCTTTAGTTTTCTAATTTTTAGTGATCTAGAAGCTTTGGAGTCCTAGAGACTTTAGAATCCTAATCTTTTAGGATTAGCAATACTTAGAACTTTATATATAATTAGTGATATTTTTAATGAAAGATACAGAGAGATTTCAAAAATTATTTGTTTTTTGAGTTATGTGATGCAATTTTAACCCTTAGGTATGATGCCTAAGGAACCCTAAGAGTGATTCCTAACCAATATTCCTATTCACGTCATTGTTCACAGCCTTATTACTGTTCACGGGTACCGTTCACAGCCCCTAAACTGGCCTAATTTTGATTTTGCATTGCTGTCCTACATCACCTATTCTACTCCTTCAAATGTTGCTTTACCAACTTAAATTTATTCGTGAACTTAAAACCTTCCTATTCTTCGCTTAAAATTAGACCAAGTAAAGTTTGCATTCAAGAAGGGTGGGCAATTAAACTCCAATCTCTGATGAATACATCAAACTTTCTGATACTAGTGGTACTCCTTTGTGTCCATTCATTACACTGCATTAAAGTCTCCACCAAGGATCCACCTAGTGCTACACAAGCCATACAGGTTATAAAACTCATTCCACAAAAACTCTATCATCCTTTAGTTATTAGAACCATCCACCCTAGTTAACCACCATTCTCCCTTCTCAAGGTTTTTAAATTAATAATCACGGAAAACTCCACAACACAACCTCAATCCTCTCAAAATTATATCATCCCACATTATAAATACACCATCTGCTCCACCACAAGAGGCAAAAAAGTTCAATCCCTATGTCTAAACCCCCACAAGCTTTTAATTAAAGAAACATCAATTACTTCTTTTAAATTTCTTATAAAACAACCACGGGCATAACTTTCCTTAACAATTTTTTATAGTATTAACTTTCCTTAACAATTCTTTAATCACCCTCCTCTTCTTACTTTTTCCCAAAACTCTAACGGTAGAGCTAACTATCTTCATTAAACAACATAATGTCCCATTCTCCTTCCCAAACGTTTGCTCAATCGTAATTCACATCTGAGATTAGGCGTCTAAACTCCAACATCCCACTATATTTTCTACCGCTCTTCCTTGCACCTCTCCCCCGACCTCTTCCCCTTCCCCTTCCCCTTCCCCTTCCTCGCTTGTGAACCAAGGGAAGTTCTAGCTTGCCCATTAACTCCCTCAGTTGTTTCCAACTCTCGATATCCATCCCACCAGCTTCAATAGTCTTGGTTTCACCATCCAAATTACATTGGACTGGAAGAACGGTTTCCTCATATACAGTGGTATTTCTATACATAATAATGGAGAGATGTTACCCATTCAAGTTCAACTCAATAGTGTCAGCATTCACAAAAAGTCTTGCTAAGAAAGAATTATGCAAGGCAATTGGTGGAAGGCTAGTATTTTGTGAAAAATCTGCTCTCAAATTCTCCTGGGAATTCAAAGGAAAAGGAGGGAGACAAAGTGGAAGACTACAATTAACAAAATAAAAGAAAGGCTTTGAAACCAACTAATGAAATAACTCAGATAACAATACCTAACCAACTTCCGAACTACACTCCCCATGGTTAGGACTATAAGATGGCACAAGCAGGCACTTAATTGATGCACTAGAACTTGACAATGGAGACTGATCAGAAGAACTTACCTGATGAGGCATTCCAGCCAAGTCGAAAGCCATATCCTTTAGAAATTTCCCAGAACGGTTTGCAGCATATAATGCTTCAACACATCCCTAAGGCACTTCAACACAGTCTATGTGCATAGAAACATTATGATCTTCTTGACCCTTCAATGCTTTCATCCATGGTCTTAAAAAGCGGCAATTATGGAGCATGGTGGCCATTATGTAACAGGAACGGAGATCAACGAAACTGTTACGCCCCATTATATCGACCATAAAATTTTTCACATTTGTAACGGTCGTTAAAACCCCATAATAGTGAATATGCCTACCTAAAAACCATTTTTAAGCCCTATTTCTAGCACAAAAGATAAAAAATACACAAACAAACTATGAATTGAATCTAAACATATATGTATAACGAGATCTAGATACAAAGAAAAAGAATCTTCTTGTAGAGGGAGAAATCTGAAGCATGGTTGCTAAACAATAGAAGTAATATCCAGGCTACACCCATCTCCAGTATAGCTTTACGGTTGGTGCAAATGCCCTATTCGGCTTTACGTTTGACATTGTGGCCACACCCAGCTCCCCTATCGTAGTTATCCTATTGAGTATCTGGTTTTTGAAGTGTGAATTAGAACTAGCCAACTAGGGCTTTGGATTCCCTGAATTTTATTACATGAAATGCTGAAAAGGGAGAACAAGAGGAGAAGTGTCATTCTCGAAAACCTTTTGTCCTTATCTTGTGCCACGCGACATAATTGCAAGGCTTATGCCAGATTTGAAGTGGAGCTCCATTATTTAATCCTAACCCCAGCTGCCCCTTAACCACTACGTCCGAATGACGGTAATAACAGTGGGCATGGCGATAATAACAGCCCACGTGCCCAGATTTCTTCATTTGGAGAGAGGCTTTGAATAGCCTACAGTCCCTCTCTCTTGAAGTGGCCGGTATGAAAGTCAATTTTTATAGGGGAGTGGACTCTAAGCTCCCTTATCCATTGTGAGAAGGTCAGACTCCTATTTGACAAGTCTAGACTTCTTGATTCTTACTGTAGGTGGGCGAGACTTTGCTCGCTTGAGGAGTCTTTTTTATTTCCACTTGTGTTGTAAAGGGAGTTGAGACCTCTCTAGGATGAAGGGTCTCAACTCCTTTCCCTCCGAGTATTGGTTGTAGATTAGTCTTAGAAGGCTCTTTGATTTTCAAATAACAGATAACATTATCTCCTTGCCTAAATCCACGAGTCAGTGGGACAGAGATGGCAATCTTCCCAATAGTAACTTTTTGTCTAGGACGCTGGCAGTCTTCCCAATGGTAACTTTTTGAATGGACAACCCTTGTCAAAGCTTTCCCATCGATGCTGCTAATTTTTCCCTCATCAAGTAGTAATGTAGGCCCGTGTCAATTTTGGAGCATTTCCATATTTCAATGGTTATTGAGTTAGGATGTCTTCTAGTTAACAATTCGGGTTATAGATTATGTTTTTGACCTAATAAGATGCATTAAGGATAGTCAAAAAATTCAAATCTCTTTTATTTTGGAGTTAAAATGTGCATGCATTCATTTTTTAAGGTGTGAATTGAAAAAAAAAAATATACCTTTGATTTATGTAATTGTTATGTAACGCCCATTATACCCCATTTCCATTACTCCATTACCGTTGCCATTACAACGGTCATTACCATTATTCAGAACTATGCTTTCATCAAAAAGAATGTCAGAATCAACTAAGCTTCAAGAGACTTTGAGCAAGACTCTCTTGTCTCAACTAAATTGATTTGGCAGTGGTTCGTTTATGTTTATTTCATAACTACGCCATGCCTCTAATTATGTCTTGTGATTCTTCTCTTTACATCTGCATGCATGTGACTGGCTCATGGGTAGGGGAATGTTAGAGCTTAATGCACATCAGAATAATATTCTCTGCAAAATAGTATATGAGCCTAATCAAAATTATCATTCCTTTCAATTGGTATTGAGTTAGATGTTTTTGTTAGAGCATCAATCCCAAAACCAATTTATAATGGGTGGAATGGCTCCTCAAGTATATAAACAAACCTTGTAGCCTTAATTATTCGAAGTAGGAGACAAGTTCTCTTAATGCTCTCCCTCACATGAGAGTTGGACTTGCACGTGGGGTCGACAAACAAACAAACAACCAAGCATACCCGAAAATTCAATTAGGTAAAAGACTTGACTCACTGACCACTCAAGGCCCCAGCTCGGACACCATATTAAAGCATCCAATGCAAAACCAATTGGCAATGGGAGGAATAGCCCCTCAACTATATAAACCAACCTTGATGGTCCTAATTATTCGATGTGTGATACAAGCTCTATTACCCGTCAAAAACAAGTCTTCAATTCCTAATCTTCAAAAATATCAGCTTTTAACCCCATTATTCATCAACCAAAAAGAAAAAAAGAAAAAAGTCTAATTTCTTTCATCCATTAGTCATCATCCAAGAACTTTGCTCATCTTTAGTCATGCTTGAGGTATATTGATGAAGTCCATTAGAAGCTCAAGAACAAGTAAATTCAAAGACAACGAAAAAATTGGAATTTATACTGTTTTCCAGAAAGTGGAATTTAAACTGTTTTTGACTGCCTTGAAAACTTGATAACCATTATAATTTGATTTCAAGTTTAGTAGTAGTCATAATAATGCTTACAACTAGTCAGTTTCTAGTTTTTTATCTAGTGTTTTTGTTTTAAAAAAAAAAATATTTTGGAAATTTCATCTTTTGTTGGAAACAGCTCGTGGTAGATGACCAATGGTTTTTATTCCTAAATGGGTAATGGGTTTAAGCTATGAATGCAGCAAGTTTAAGCAGGTTTTTAATAGTTTAAGTCTGCTTTCAATTTAAAGCAAGGATTCCCTGAAGTCCATATGTTGCAATGCGACGGTTTGCAGAATTTTTTTCAGAGCTTTTGAAGTTCAAATCAAGCAATACAAATCCTACGTGTGATGTCTATGGGGATTTTATGTAGGTGTGATGCCTAATTTCCTTTTTTTCCACTCTTCTTTCTTTAATTTAAGCACTTAATGATGGCATATATTATCATTCAAAAAGATACAGGCTCCAGATATGTCAATCTCTAATCTTTGCTCTCAAAATGCCTATTGATAAAGCTTAGATAATTCCTCCTCTAGAAATTCAACTAGAAAGCATCAAAAGACTCGAATACAGCCCCCGATACGGTTCAGGGTACCGTCACAATACCCACAACAGCCACTAAACACTATTTCTAGCCTTACTTTGATCCTCAAATCCTTACCCTTTGCCCACACCTTTTGTAAGCCACAAAATCCATTTTAAGCCACAAAAATTAACAGATAGTAATCCCTAAAAGACCTTTTTTGTAACTCCCTGACCTGATCCCTAAGAATGACTGCCTTCAAATATTTACAGATCTACACAACTATGTGTTATCATCTAGATCCTCAAATCAAAATTAAAGTGAGAATTGGACAAAATGATAGGTTTCAAATCTGTATAAGTGACCAAAGGAGGCACATACAAATAGATAAATATGAGGTGGATCAAATTACCATCTTCAATGACAAGCAATGTCCTTGTATGACATCCATCTTTTGTCAAACCAACAAATTAGATACTCAATCATGCCGAAGATCAGGTTACAAAAATGACCACAGCCCGATCACAATTCAAATCTTAATTTCATTATAACTCTATACTAGCACAAATGAATCTATTCATCAGATAGCCAGCTATTGCACATTAACTTGATATTTGACATGCATGATAGTCAGAGTAGGGGTATGAAATAAAATAATAGACTCAAAAAAATCTCCATAAAATTTTATTAAGGATTCTAATTATTACAATCTATGAAGCACGGACACTCTCGAGAAGGTGACGTATCCGTGTCGGACACCGACACTCTTCGGACACTCTCGGACACGTGTCCGATACTCTTTTATCCGTGTCCATAATTAAATGATAAATTTTTAATTTTGGACACGTGTCGGACACTTCTTTGGTGACGTGTCTAACATTTCTTTAGAACGTGTCTACCACTAAACAATAGGCATATGTTGAAATGTGATTAACAAAGTTTAAAAATTTGAGAATATATAATTACTAACACTAGACATGTTAAAGTTATACTTCAATTATAATAATATTACTTAAACAATAGGTTTACTTATCATAAAATACTGATTTTTTTATGAATTGTATATCATTATCACTATATTTCCAATAAATTATATAATTTTATATATAAAATATAATTTTTTTGTAACGTGTCCTCAACGTGTCCATGTCCTACTTTTTTGAGAAATGTCGTGTCAGCGTGTCCGTGTCGTATCGTATCCGTGTCCCGTGTTCGTGTCCATGCTTCTTAGATTACAATTCTTATACCAGGTGTAATTTCTTAAACCTCATTCTTAAGTACATTGCTTGTATTCAAGAATGCTATTGCCCTAGGTATGCAGGGATTAGAATCAACAACTCATGAAGTCTACTGCTGATGGATTTATATTTGAACGTTCATCAAAGGTTAACACACTATATAAATCAAAACTTTCACAAACTCTACCTAAATAGTTTCCCTTATAAAATAATACTGCTTTCAGAACATAATATGAAAAACAAAAGCCTCTTTTGCTACCAACACTCGTTCATTTTCCTTTTTCTTAAAGCAATCAAGTCAATGAAGTCAACAAAAGGTGAGGGGCAAGAAAATCCTAGTTCTCAGCCAAGAAAAGAGTCGCACAAGGACCATCTTGTCTAAAAAATGAAGACATTAAAAAATAAAAACGGACTCAAGGTATCCCTTTACTCATGCCTCAAATGAGGGGAATAAAAGTAATTAACCCAAACCAATAGGTTCAACTTCACCCTCCATGACCATGAAACAATACTTGAACAGTTGGTGAACTAGAACTTTTTCCAAAACAAAATTAATGATATTAAAACAAACTATACGGACTATATCTTATAAGCATTGTTAATTCAAATTTGCTACTTGTTCAAAAGCGAAAGATTTTGAAATCAAAATGCTGAAGAAATTACTTTTTCAAACCCTCATCCATTTCAACCAGCCAAAAAGCTTTCAAAATGCAAGATACTCACACAATCGACCAAATATAAAGGCATGCAGAATGTAAAGCAACTGAAACCATATGTTCACTTACGTATGTTGATGGAGAAAGTATCACACATAATTAGAAACAATTTGTGAATCTGCTGCCTGGAAAAAAAGAATGGTAAACAAATTACTCGCAAAACAGAAATGAAAATCGGAAAACAATGCTGTTTGAGTGATGGTTTCCTAGTTATTCCACAATCTTAAGGTTCATTCAGAGACTTCCACGTCTACTTGATTCCTGTTTCTTGTACATGTTAAATCAAATCGAGTAAGACTGGAAAAGGATAGAATATTTAACAATTCATAATTATTGATGCATCAAAAGTTTGGTGACCCTAGTTACAATCCACTCTTAAAAGTGGTTAAAGCATGATCTGTAGTGTATTTAATTATGGTAATGCGGTTAGAGGTGGTGACAGAGATAGAAGTAGTGAATCTGATACAGGTTCACAGGTGTTGGTGGTGTACTAGAGGGCAGCATGGGCGGTTTGTCAGCTTGACATGGTGATGTGTTGGCGGTGTCATCTGGCAATCATGGGTAAAAACAATGGCAAACCAACTGTACTATGGGTCAAGGTGGGGCATTTTAAGGAGGAGTACAACTCGGGAGAGCCAATGTGGTGTATAAAAGATGAAGCATGGTGGAGATGTAATTCCACATTGATAGATGTGATAGGAGGCAAAGTGGTGCAACATAACTTTTATGTGCCACAACAAAAGCGTCTTTCATGAGTGTGATTTATGCATACTTAAAACATTATATTAGGGTTTTATATTAGGAGTAATGCTATTTAGACCTAAAAATCTGACCTAATGAAACCATTGAATCAACACCAACTTCCAATATTTGATAATTCCAATATTTGATGAGACCACAATCAATCCAAAGGTCATAATGAATTAGATCAGTAAATTAGGTCCCAATAACATTGCTCTTTATATTAGTGCAATAATAAGAAATAGAAAACAAAATCCAAAAAAGTACAGAGGGGTATATATTAGCACTTACTAGCATACTTTAATGCTTATATCTACAAACACTGGTATCCATTG
The DNA here is from genome assembly GCA_951799425.1 of Ilex aquifolium. NCBI lineage: Eukaryota > Viridiplantae > Streptophyta > Magnoliopsida > Aquifoliales > Aquifoliaceae > Ilex > Ilex aquifolium. The sequence continues at coordinate 39,667 of OX637392.1, read as the reverse complement.
GCATGTATGAACAAATACAAGCTACATAACATAGTCAGCATACCAATTGTGAAGCAAATGACATTTCATTTGACTAGCTTTCGTATAACTGTGCATCAAACTTATCTCTTTGACCACAATCAGTTATGTTATACAATTGCACCATACAATCAAATCACTTCCCTTAAGAAACTAAATAGGCAAAGGACAGTGCCTGTAAACAAACAGAAGACAAAAGTAATTTTTCATTGTTCCACCAGCTGAATCTATGTTTCGTTGCTGACCAGAAAAAAAAAAGGGGGGGGACACATTGCCAACAAGCATTAATCGAAACACATAAGAACTTATTGGATTGTAGTAATTCATTTTTGACTTCAAGTACACTTCTGAATCCATTAACTCTCCTTAATATTAGCATCACTTGCAACTCTTCACATATAACGCCACTTGTACATTAATATAATCAAATGGGAAAAACAACCCAAAAAAGTCCATAACGTTTCGCCACCTTAGTTCCATAATATACCCAAAAGTAGTACAATAGTATGAAAACACTAAACCAATTAATAGCATGATACCCAAAAACACAGATAAGACAAATAATATTTAAATGAAAACATCGTAAAAGATCATCCAAATGATTCATATCATATATATGTAGAGAGAGAGAGAGAATACCGATCCAGAGGGACACAAGTAGACATTATCGGTCAACTGGGTGATCTTGTCCGATGCCCTATTCGCAACATACATTCCTATCAAAAAGAGACGATGTAAAAACCTAAAAAATTTCCCTTTTCATTTTTCCAGCGTTTTCTCGGGAAACAAACAGATGGTATAACCTAACAGAGATTGGGATCTGAGGAGATATAAAAATCTACATACCGGTGCTGGTACGGGAATCGGCGCCGAGGACGACGCCGCCGTTGTAAGTGACACCGATGATGGTGGTTCCCATCGAATGGGGTGAGTTCAGATCGCCAACGTTCATGTCCATTGTGTGCGTGTGCGTGTGCGTGTGCTTGTGCTTGTGCTTGCGTCCGCGTGCGAGAGAGAGTTTCGTCCGGCGAGGAGAGAGTTTCTTGTAGGAAAAGAATGGAAATCGCACCAGTCCCTCTGGCAAGCCGTAAGTGCATTATCTATCTAAACAAAGTAGGCAAATTCTCACGAAAATTAGTTTGGATTTTTTTTTCTTTTTTTGCTGTGAAATTTGTAGGAATTCGAATTGAAAACAGATGTTGCCCAAGATATTAAAAAAAAAAAAACACTGGAAAAATCACTAATGAAGTTCTATCATATTATCTAAGGACAATTAAGTCTTATTTTTTATAATTTATTTTTTTTATTTTAGGAATGTCTATGGGACGGGTCAGTTCACGGGACCCGTTATTCGGTTCGAAATTCAATAAACTCGATAATTAACCCATTTAAACCTGAATTCAATATCCTTAAAGAGAGGGCTTGGTCTCCCCCAAGTTATTACTCCACCCGAAACTCGCCCCATTAGTCCACCCACAAAAATTCGTTAAAATCTGGCCCAAGAACCCGTCCGTCCGTCCACTTTGTTTGAAAAAAAATTTGCCCATTGAAAATTAAGTGGCATATTCCTCTAAAAAATATATATATAATTTAGGATACGTTTGGTAACATTTTGTTTTTATAATTTTTAAAAAAAAAAATAAAACTAATTTTTATTTTTTCTATGATAAAAATTAAAAATATAAAACATGTTTGATAGTCATTTATATTTAAAAAATTATGAAAACAAAAATAAAAAATACGTTTTGTATTACAATAGTGTTTCCATAGTTTAATGTGGTTATTTTAATTAATTTTTTAATCCCAAATATATCTCCACCCAAATCACCGAAAACCCACCCCACCCAGCCACCATCTTCTTCACCATTCCAAACCCACCACCCAACCCATTAGTTTGGCCACCATCAATACCACTAAAAAACCCACCACCACCGCCCATGTTTACCCATCACCAAACCACCGAAAACTCGCAATCCAACCCACCACTAGTAGCCCCGAAGACCCAGTTGCAACAGCTCGAAAATTCAGTTGTAGTTGCCCCGAAACCCACCATATAACCCACCCCAAACCACCACCAATACTAGTCCACCACCACCGATACACACACACAGAAAACCCAGCTGCTGCAGCCCCGAAACCCGCCACCCAAAACCACCACCAATACTAGTCCACCACCACCGATACACACATAGAGAGAAAACTCATATGCAGTAGCCCCAAAACCCACCACCCAACCCACCCAAAACGACCACCAATACACACACAGAAAAAACCCAGCTGCAGCAGCCTTGAAACCCACCATGCAACCCACTTAAAACAACCACCAATACCAATCCACCACCACCAATACATGCACAAAGATGCATATACAAACAAAGACGTTGAAATCAACCACACAAAAAATGGAGATGAAGAAAAATCCCTAGATCTGCAAAAATAAAACCTAAATTTGAAAAAAATGGAAGGTTGAGCATTGCTGATTGAGAAGATGCAAGGGTAAGCGCCGGAGAAAGTGGAGAGCTTTGTCGGAGAGAACTTCGCCCACGAGAAACAAAGCCGGAGCTTCGCAGATTGGGATCCCACAAAGCTTCGCCACAATCACAAACCCACAGACATGAGAGAGAGGGGGGAGGGAGGGAGCTTTATTTTTGCTTTTTATAAGTTCCACAAAAATGTCCTATTTTTTTCTTCTACTAAAAGTCGAAGGTTGGACCTCATTAAAGACCCCCTTGAGCCCGCATGTTTTCGTTTTTCTATATTTTCAAAAACATCATTTTCCTTGTTTTTAATATTCACCCTTATTTTCAAAACAACTTGACTAAAAAAATAAAAACATAAACAAAACATATTCTTGTTTTTAATTTAACAAAAATTAAAACAAAAACAAAAACATTGAGTTACCAAACGCTACCTTAAATACCAAGTTAAGTAATATATAGGGTATTATTCATTATTTACATTTTGTCCATATTGACTCCACTTTTAATTCAAAATTTTAATTTATAAAAATACTAAGTTGGAAATTTTTACATGAAGATTTATGTATATATAAAAAAAAAGTGAGTGACGGGTCGGGTTGCGGGTAGTCTACCCGTATTCGAAGTCTGGCCCGACCTGCCCATGAACTCACCTAGGTAAGGGCTTGGGTCTACCCTATTCAGACCCAAAATTTCACGGGCCTAGCCCGGCCCAGCCAGGCCCGACCCAACCCATAGACACCCCTATGAATCAACTCCATCAATATTATATTTTGTTTCAATTTTATCATTCCCATCAACACAACAATTATATTTTTATCAATAATATTTGTTATTAGTGTCCCAAAACAATTTTTTTTCTAATTAATGCATAACACCCAAAACACATAATTAAAGACTTATGGAAATGATAAATCATATAGCTCTATCTTTTTCTATATTTAACTTTTTTAAGTATATGATTTTCAACTCACCTAACTATTAAATCTCAGCCATAAAGACATATAAATATAGATTTTGAAAATAAAAACTAATATATGAATACAATCATCGAGAAAAGTTCATCTACTTATATATATATATTTTTTTACTTCTCTTTCTAAATTTTGAATTAATTAGAAAATAATTACTATTTTATGGCATTAAAAAAAATTCAAACATCTGAAGCTACAACATTGTATTTAAGAGAGAAAATAAAAATATTTTTGTATATTTTGACTTTTATACTATGTATGATTCACTCACATATGAACTCTTATTTGACAATATGATGTATGTGTTTAATAATTAAAAGTATAACTTAGTTGGATTTTAATTTAAGATACAAAAATCATATTCTAATAAATAAAATCAAATATAAAATTATAAATGATGGTGTATGAAGGTGAATGAGCAGAATGTGTAAATTTACTCAAACAGTTGGACCTGAGCTACTGGGCTCGTGCAAATGGTGTGTTGGCTTTGGGGAATGGGGATTGCTTTACACAATAAAATTATAGTGGTTCACCAGCTTAGGAGCTCGGCTAATTCACTCTTTAATAGAGGCTCTCGCTCCTGGGACCTATATTATTGACGTATGCGATTTACAAAGCATTTTCGATATAACTAAATTTTCTTGCCTCATACTGGAGGCACTGCACAATATTTATAGTTCAATTCCTAGTTCTATGGGATCTGTGGCGAAATCTTTGTCTTCCTTCTATGGTGTCTTGCATGATTCTAGGCGACAATTGTAGTGGTTTGAGGATCTTGTGCCTAGACTAGAGCTTATTATTGTTGGGGGATGCCTCGAGAATGCTAGTTATCCTCCACTTATCTGTTTTCAGTACACAGGTTGAGGGAGTTCCAGGTCTAGACCTCGGAGCTCAGACTCCATGAGCTGAGCTCCCTTCTTGACCTCAGCTCCCGAGCTTAGACTTGGAATTCTTTCTTGGTATCATCAGTTGCCCCTCCAGTCCCTGGTCAAAGTGGGCTTGAGCAGGGGTTGAGTTAAGGTTGGGTTAAGGTAGACCTACATACGGTGACCTCGATTTGTGCACAAAGAGGTTTTTCTGACTATTTTGTGTAATCATCTCTTCTTTGTTTTTGCGCACGTTACACACTTCGAAGACCCACGTACCACAAGCTTTAAATGCCTCTGAGAAGGTGGAAACTGCCTCACTTTTCCTTTCGATTTCTAGGCTTTTCCTTCTTCCTTCCTGGCGATTCTAGCTTCCCAAGTCTGCTGAAGTTCTTAGGGTTTCACATAATCCCCTAATTTGATCTGAAGGCTTTGCAAAACTTGCTCTCTGACTTCGCCTTAAGCTTTTGGTCCGCTGTTCATCCTTATCTAGGTACGCTTCCTGTCTTTGTTCATTTCACCATTATGGATCCCTCAAATCTAAGGTGGTTGCTGCACTTTTTGGCTTTTCGCTTCTGTTATTTTAGGAATCGAGACCGCTAATTGTCCTCTCTTCCGCTTTTCTTGGACCCTTCCGTTACTGTTAGAGTTTTCCTTATTGGTCGCTTGTGTCTTGATCCCTCGACTCTTAGAGACTGTTTTGCGGGAATCCCTCCTCTGTACAGATCTTTCAGGCTCCCTTTCTCTTGCCCGACCATGTCTGCCTTTTTCGAAGAAGCAGGCTCCTCTATTTCCCTTTTGGGCAACAGGTCTACTGAAGATGTTGATTTGGGTGATGTGGGTGAAGAGATAGATAATTTCCCAAGAGTCAATTTTGTAGACGTTGAGGAAAACGCTGGGATTCCTCCCTCATCACCCTGTCCCACGCCCAAAAAATCCAACAAATGAAAGACCAAAGTGAGTGGAGTTGGGATTTCAGGTAGTACTGAAGGTGCTGAAGCTATCCCCCAGAGTTTCTGACCTTGTTGGTGGCAGCGAGGTTACACTTCCTTATATGGGGGTGTGAGGTACTGGTGCCCAGACCAGGACGTTCGATATGATACTCCCATTCCTAAGAAGATTTGCTTCTTGGTGGTCGCTTTTGAGAATGGCCTTCGGTTCCTAATTCATCATTTCCTTAAGAGTGTCCTGCAACACTTCAACGCTTGCTCTACCCAGCTTTCTCCTAATTTTTGGGGTGTTCTGGTGGGTCTCCTAGTCTATTTCAAAAAACATGATCTTAAAGTTCCCACCGTATCCTTGCTTATGAAATTCTTCAATGTCAAGTATCTTTCTTCCGATGGTTTCTTGTACATCTCCAAACGGGTAAAAATCCAAGCCATTATTTTTGATCTCCCAAGCTCCCACAAAGGTTGGAAAAAGCTCTTCTTCTTTGTGTGGGGTAGAGAATGGGAGCATAATCCTACGGATGTGGCAAACACTCTTCTAGTACCTCGTGCCTAGTCTCCCCCTAATAACCTAGGTAAGCCCCTTCCCAAGTAAGTTTAGATTGGTCTCGGGTGGCTCATTGCACTAACTTTTTATTTCGTTTTGTTCCTCAGGTGTTCGCCTGGAGCTTAGTGCTGTTGACAAACAGCTTTTGCTGAGCTTAGAGGATCGTGAGTCAGAGAAATATTCTGAGCTCATCAATCCTCAAGTTCTTACTAAGCTTGGGTTCAGTCCTCCAAAGGTGAGGGTTGAGGCCCCTATCCCAATTTTTGTGGCTAGAGCTGAAGAAGTGGAAAGTAGTGTTTCTCTTATCTGTTCTCAACTTTTACCTCATATATCCTTTCTTTCTTTCTAATTTGTTTATCTTCGGTTTTTTTTTTAGCTTCTGCATCAATGGAGTCGTCCAATAAGGACTTTAAGGCGAAAGTTAGCCAAATGAAGAAAGTTAGGAGTAGAGGCAAGCGCAAGGCAGAAGTTGGGTCAAGTAGTGGTGCTGCCCCTCTAGCCAAGGTGCCGAGGTTAGATGTGCCCCTTACTCCTCCTCCTTTATCCCAGATGGTCCTTGTTCCACCATCAAGCAGTGGGGTTGTACCTTCCTCGTTTGGGGGTCAAGCAGTGGGGTTGTACCTTCTTCGTCTGGGGGTGGTTCTGAACAAGGTGCAATCCCAGCCTCTCCTTCCTCAGCAGAGGTCGAGAAAGCCTTGGAAATAATCACTTGTATTCAGCCTGGGTTTATCTTTCCAGGGCCAAGTGAGGGGTCCTCTCGACTGCACCCCAATGATTCCAAGACTAGGAAAGAAAAGCAACCCAAGGTTGAAGATGAGGTATCCCTTATGACTAACGTGAAGCGTGTAGTGGAGGTCATCGCCTCCATTATTCCAGAATCTGACATTCAAAGGGCTGCAATTATTCCCTTTGGATTTTCTATTTCCTCAGCCTTGTTTGGTGCAACTTCGATAATCTTCTGATTCTTCGTTTTCCCCCTTTGTCATGCATCCTTTCGGGATGCTAACTTTGGCTTTGGTTGTGTTCGCTCCTAGCTGGCCATCCATATAAGTGGTTTGCTAAGGTGGATCTAAGCTTTGGAAAGCTCTGCCAACGCTTCTAAGGCATTTGAGCTCAAGGTTGTTGAGCTGGCCTTTGCTAATGACAACCTTAAAGTTCAGGTTTAGGATTTGCAAGCACAGGTAGAGAGGCAGACCTCCACTATTAAGACTTTGGAAGCCAAGAAGAAGAGGGTCGAAGGTGAGGATAGGAGAGCCAAAGAGGAGCTAAGGAAGACTAAGGAGGATCTCCGGCTGAAGATTGATGAGTGGGTCAAGGCCATCCAGGAGGCCTTCGAGGCTTTGAGCTCTTTTAGGGGTATGAAGAGGGAGTACGATGTCTTGGCTGAGGCAAGCGATGCTCTTCGGGCTAAACTCAAGGTACAAAGAACTACTGTTAAGCAGAAGGAGGCTCTTGCGGTTAAGTTAGCAGATGACGTCACTACCAAGTTCGTTGTTGGGTATCTTGATTTCCAACGTCAAACCATGCGTAGGTACCCAGACTTGGATTTTGACGACCTTGAGCCCTCTTCTGATGAGGAGGAACTGCTAGTGCTGAAGAAGAAACTGGAACTTCAGCTCCCCCATCCTCTGAGCCTGAAGAGACTGAGGTTCCCCCTCCTACTGCTGAGGTTCTGGCCCAAGAGGCTCTTTCTGTCATCCTAGTCCCTAACCTTATTACTAGAGCTACAGATTTGCCCCACACTCCAACTGATGCTTCTGTCTGTGCCCTTGTTTCCAGTGAGGTCCCTGCCGATCTAAGGGCTCGGGTTTCCATGCTGACCCAACCCCCAACTGGAGACGAGGTACCAGCCCCTGCACGTGCTCAAACGGAGGTCCTTTTGACTTTGTCTGCCTCTGACCCTTCTGGGACTCCCACTATTGAGCCGCCGGAAACTACTTCTCTTCTTGCACCAAAGACTTAGAATTTTTCTTCTTTGCTTTCTTTTTTTTTTAAAGGAGGAACTTCAAAAGTTGTTTGGTTTCCCATGTAGTCTGCTACCTGTAGGAAATGTGAATATATATTGCTTTTTTGAATCGTAGTATCATTGTTGTACCTTGTTTTGTTTTCCTATTGTGCTTTTGCAAATGTTAAAATGTTTACTCCCCTTTCCCCATACTTCGAGGAGGACTTAGTTCTTCTCGGAGTAGACTTGCCAAGAACTGTGAAAGAGCTGTTGGATGGCTGTGGTCTTATCTTTGGAGAGCTCAATCTTATAAGCAGGGAAGGTTGTGTGGCTGAGTTCTGCTTAGGCTAAGTTAGAGATCTTTTATCTTAATCTTTGACTTCGCATAGAGTTGCGTTGCTTATGATCTGAGGTCTTCCTGAACTTAGCCGAGCTGGTAGATCAGGCTGATTTAACTGAGCTGAACACCGACTTTCTTATTGTAGCACGTGCCCAACTGCTGTCTAAAAATGTAACTAGGTGCTCTGGCTCCTCGTTAAGCTGAACAGGCTCTAGATCTTACGATGACATTGGTCTAGTGTCCAGCTCGTCTCTCATGCCGAGCTCATCCAACTAGATGTTTTCGACTTCTTTCTTTTGCATAGATGTCATATAGCACTCCCGCGCTACATGCTGGTTTCCTCAGACCACTCCAACTCCGTTTTCTGTAGGAAATTTCATGATCAGGTGCTAGGCAGAAGGAATGGCTCTCATGGAGTTGAGGGAAGGTCTTCCAAGTAGGATATTGTATGCTGAAGGTGCATCAACCACCAGAAATTTCACAGTAGTGGTGGCCTGGCAGGGAGGGTCTCCCATAGTGAGCATGAGTTGGATGGACCCTAGAGGAAGCACCCTTTCCCCTGAGAACCCTAACAAATGAGCACTAACTGGCTCAAACTTTTCTCTGCCTATACCCATCTTTTCAAATGCAGACACAAAAATGATATTTGCAGAGCTCCCGTTGTCAATCAGAACTCGATGGACAGTTCAATTGGCAACGACAGCTCTTACCACCAAGGGGTCATCGTGGGGATGCTGGCAGCCTTCCAAGTCTGAGTCTGAGAAAGTGATAGCTGTGTTCAGCCATGGTGCCTTTGACATAGTATGCACTTCCAGTGCCTCGTCGGTTTTGATTCTGCACAGGTGAGCTTTCCTAGTTGAGCTGGACTCCCCACCTCCTACAAATCCTTCAGATATCACTTTGATCTCCCCCAGAGGTTGCTGATGTTGCACAGGGGCCTGTGGCTGAGGTGCTGGTGGTGGTGGAGCTCAGTTCTGGTTTTCGTGGGCTACAAAATGGCGTAACTGCCCTCGCTGGATTAGGAACTCAATTTCCTTTTTTAACTGGATGCAGTTGTCTGTGAGGTGTCCATGGTCCCTATGATACTCACAATACTTTGTTGCATCTCTTTTTGCTGGGTTTGCTTTCATCCGGGATGGCCACCTCAAGAACTTCTCATTTTGTACTTCATACAGGATATGTGATATTGTTGTGGTGAGAGGAGTGAGCCGCCGAGGTGCTTACCTTGGTTGCAACTCTGACTGTGCAGGACCTAGGCGATCCCTAACATCTCCCCTTCTTTTGGGGGAACGATCTCTGTCTCTTCTTGGAGACCTATCTTGTCCTTTCTCTTTCCTAGGACTTCGATCCCTCCTCTTTTCTGCGTTCCCTTTTTCCTTCTGCGAGGATGACCTCCCTACCTTAGAGATGAGGGCTTCCTCGCCATTGATATATTTTTCTGCCTTGGCTAGCACTTCTGCCATACTTGCTTGTGGATTTTTTGATATGGAGAACATCAAGTCTTTCGACTGTACTCCCAACCCGGCTATGAAAGCAGTGATAGCGAACTTCTCATCCAGAACATCTACCTTTAGGGATTTTGAGCTGAACCTCTGGACATAGGATAACAGATTTTCGTTTGGCCCCTACTTTATTTTCAATAGGTGATAACTCGGCTTTCGGTAGGTTCAAGCTCCTATGAAGTGGGACACGAAAGATATTGAGAGTTCCTTGAAGGAAAAGATTGACATCGGGGCTAGCCTATTGAACCATGCTAAGGCTAACCCCTTTAACGTAATGGCGAAGGTGCGCCAACGCACAAAATCTTGATATCCGTGCAACTCCATCTGGTTCTTATATGTATTGAGGTGGTCCATGAGATCTTTCGTTCCATCAAAAGCCTCAATCTGGGACATTCTGAACTTCAGAGGGAGGGGAAATGTAGCACATTCGCGGTAAAAAAGGGATTCAGTCTGCTAGACCAAAGCCTCCTTCATGCAACTCAGTTCCTGCTGGATGTCCTTGAAGTGCTGCTCCCAGTATTATTCTCTTCTCTCCCAGGGGAAAGGGAATAATTCGTTTCTCTCAGTTCCCACGTTTTGGCCTTGCACCTCCTCGTTTTCTTCATTCCCATAGGGAAGATGGGGAGCCTAGCCCATGGCTTTTCTATTTTCACCCCCTTTGTTAACCTCTCTCAGAGGGTCGAGGCATGGTTGCTCCCTTTGAGGGGGATTGTTTTGGTCACCCTGGGCTGGGCGTGTCTTCTGCGGGCGTCGTAGGAGCTTTAGGAGCTCCTCGTTTTGCTGTAGTAGGCGCTGATTGACTAGGCAGAAAGTCTCAAGTTCATTGTTCGGTGGGGGTCCACCACAAGAGGATTGTCCTCTGTGGTGGGTAAGAAGTCATGAAGACTTTCTTTTTTACCTTCCACTAGCAGTCTCCTGTTGGTTTTGCATCCACGGGAGATTCATCTGACTTCTGCTCATATTGCGTGTAAGGACCATCAATTACTGAAAAATATCAGTATTTTTGTAACAGGAACAATCGTTCCCACAGACAGCGCCAAACTGATGGTGTATGAAGGTGGATGAGCAGAATTTGTAAATTTACTCAAATGGTTGGACCTAAGCTGCTGGGCTCGTGCAAATGGTGTGTTGGCTTTGGGGAATGGGGATTACTTTACATAGTAAAATTATAGTGGTTCACCAGCTCAGAAGCTCGGCTAATCCACTATTTGATGGAGTCTCTCGCTCCTAGGACCTATATTATTGATGTATGTGATTTATAGAGCATTTTCGGTATAACTGGATTTTCTTGCCTCGTACTGGAGGCACTATACAATATTTATAGTCCAATTCCTAGTTCTATGGGATCTATGGCAAAATCTTTGCTTTCCTTCCGTGGTGTCTTGCATGATTATAGGCGACGATTATGGTGGTTTGAGGATCTTGTGCCTAAACTGGAGCTTGTTACCGTTGGGGGATGCCTTGAGATTGCCAACTATCCTCCACTTATCTACTTCATGAAACAGGTTGAGGGAGTTCCAAGTCTGGACCTCGGAGCTCAGACTCCATGAGTTGAGCTCCCTTCCTGACCTTAGCTCCCGAGCTTAGACTTGGAATTCTTTCTTGGTATCATCAATAAACATAAATGTAATTTGTGAGTTCGTCGAGGATAAATTTGGAACAAAATACACTAATAATGGAGTTTAGGACTTGTTGGTAATAAATTATCAAAAGTATGACTTAATTGTTCTAAAGTAAATATGATAAGACTTAATGATTATTTTAGAAAAAAAGTAGGTCTTATTGATAATTTTTCCAAAAGAAAAAAAGTTAAGTCATAAATGTCACGCCCTTAATCACATAATTGGTGTGAATAAGTCATAAATGGACCACACATGCTCCATCGCTCGGAATTCAAATTCATGAATTGAGAGCGAATTCGGTATAAATTCGCGATTTTACTCCACTAAATTTGCAAACTCAAAATTTTAAACTCTTTTCTAAGTAAAAAGCCCAAAAATTTACACCGAGTAAGCCCATATTTGTAAAAGGTTGCCTTCCTTTTGCTTTCTGGCTAAGGATGCCTAAGTATATCAATTTTGAGAATGAAAAACCCTTTCACCTTATAGGCATGAGTTGCTTCACCTTCTCATGCCTACCAATGTGGGATGTTGTACAACAAGTCAAAATGTCTTCCAAAGGCTCGTGTTATTCCCAGCCTTTTGTTTAAACATTTTTTTTATGAAAATTAATAGTTAAATAAATTTAAATAATTTATTATATATTTGTGCATAAAATTTATTTTTTTATTTTTTTATTAACTTTTATATCTATACTACTTTAACATATCAACATACTTGAATTTTTTTTTTCACATTTGCCCACCACTAATACAACTATACCATCCTTATCCACAAGAATTAATATCACACTAAACCTAATCATCACCACCAATTACTTCTCATCGTTAGTGTCTCTCTCTTTCCTTGTCCCTTCCTATGTCTCTCATTTGCATCAATTACAATATGATTTCTTGTATTTTAATTTTTTTTTCTCACAATAAGAGTAGTAGAAAACCAACACCACTATTGTCACACCACTTCAGCTTCCATGGTACCAAAAACCTACTCATTCAGGTGCAAAGTCATTGTCGCCGAAGATGATTTCGATCCAAAAATTCTTAGTGAGCTTTCAAAACTTTTTTGCCCTTTTAGTTACCTGATATTAATATATTTCAGACTTTTGCGGTCTGAAAACACTTCAAATTGCTCACCATATAAGTAGTGGCGCCAAGCCTTCAAGGCAAAGACAATGGGCGCCAACTCCATGTCGTGCATGGGGTAGTTCTGCTCGTGGTTCTTTAATTGTCGAGAACCATAAGCCACCACTCTCCCGGACTGCATCAAAACACAATCAAGTCCGTCTCTGGAGGCGTCACAGTACACTATGTACATCTGTCCCCTCTCCGGGACTATCAAAATAGGAGCTGAAGTAAGTCTTATCTTCAACTCCTGAAATGCGTTCTCATACGATTCATCCCATTGGAATTTGACCTTCTTCCGAGTTAACCTGGTCATAGGTGTAGCTAGTCGGAAGAAGTCCTCGATGAAGCTCCGGTAGTACCCTGCCAATCCCAAGAAACTATGTTTCTCGAAGACTGACTTCGGCCTCTCCCAACTCATAACTACCTCAATCTTCTCCGGGTCAACCGACACACTCGAAGCCGACACCACGTGTCCCAAAAATTTCACCTCCGTAAGCCAAAATTCACATTTGCTGAACTTGGCGTACAACTGATTGCCCCTCAAGGATTGGAGAACAATCCTCAAGTGACTTCATACTCCTCCTCAGACTTGGAATAGATTAGGATGTCATCAACAAACACCATGATGAACTGATCTAAATAGGGTTGGAACACCCTATGCATGAGATCCATGAATGCCGTCGGGGCATTTTTCAATCCAAATGGCATCACAGTGAACTCGAAATACCCATACAGTGTTCTAAATGCCGTCTTAGGGATATCTGCCTCCTTGATTCTCAACCGATGGTAGCCCGTGAGGAGATCTATCTTGGAGTAGACCCGCGCTCCCTTCAGCTGATCAAACAGATCATCAATCCCCGGCAAAGGGTACCTATTCTTGATGGTGACCCGGTTTAACTGCCGATAGTCTATACACAGTCGAAGAGTCTTATCTTTCTTCTTGGCAAACAATACCGGAATGCCCCAAGGTGAAGTGCTCGGTCTAATAAAGCTCTTGTCCAATAATTCTTGCAATTGAACCTTGAGTTCTTGCAACTCAGCTGACGTCATCCTATGCAGAGTCATAGAAATAGGAGATGTACCTGGATGCAACTTGATGCTAAAGTCTACATCCCTATGTGGAGATAATCCCAGTAATTCGTCCCGAAAAACGTCTTCATACTCATAAATAACCCGAGGTAGGCCTAACTCTTGTCTCATCTCGTCCTCCAGAGTAAGGCTCGCAAGCCAACCCATCAACTGCCCATGCCATTGAGAGTCATACACGGCTTAGGGCAAGGCATCGTGCTATTTCCCCTGAAACTTGAAACAAACGCCGTCCGGTGTGTAGGAAGTTACCCTCTTCCGATCGCCATCAATGACGACCCGATGTGCCGCCAACCAGTCCATCCCAAGGATGACATCGAACTTCGACATGTCCATGACCCTAAGTTCCACAGTGAGTAGAACCCCCGAGATCTCTAACTTACAACCCCGACATATCTGGTTAACACACACCCTAGCTCCTAGGGGTGAATTCACATACAATGGCTCTTTCAAGGTATCAACCTCTAAGCCCAAATCTCTCACACATGATGCAGAAATGAATGAATGCGATGCACTAGAGTCAAATAATACCCTAACCCATAAGCGAGAAAGTAGAAATGTACCTTGAATGACTGACTGATCCAATGGCTCAACCAAAGGTGTGATGGCATAGACACGGCCCTGGGTCCCCGAAGTCCCGACCTGTATGCCCTGTCCCCAACCTCGGCCCATGCCTTGGCTCATCTGGCCTGACTAAGGAGTCCTCGCTCGAAAAGTGGTAGGGGCTTGAGTGGTGCCTTGAAACTGATACTGACTTCCCTGGCCCGTGGTGGGGTAGGGAGGAACAAAGTATGTCTGTGGCTACCCCACTGATGACTAGGACTGAGATGTCCCATAACCCTGGGATCCCTGTCTCTGGAGACAATCCCGCTTCATGTGGCCCGGTTGGTTGCAATGAAAACATGTCCGTGAGCTTGTCTGGATAAAAACCCTGAAGTGTCTCCCGACTTGGGATGATTGACCTTGGCCCTTGATGTCCTTGCGGAGTAGCAATCCTTTGTCTCTTCCCCGAACTAGAAGAAGAGGATTGGCCCTTCTTCTTCTTGTCCTTAGCACCTGCCTCCCGGATGGTTCGTGCGTCGTCAACCTCTCTCTCAATGGCTATTGCCGTCTCGACCATTGAGTCCAAATCCTGTAGGCGGTGACCAAAAATTTTACCCCGGATGGACAACTTCAACCGATCCTCAAACCTTCTCACTTTGGCCAAGTCGGTGGTGACATAATGGTCAGCAAAACGGGCTAATTCGGTGAACTTAGCCATACACTCCATCACCGTCATAGTCCCTTGCTTCAAGTCTAAGAATTCCTGGGCCTTCGTATGTCAAACAGTCGATGGGAAGTACTTGCCCATGAAGAGCTCCCAGAACGCTCCCCATGTCATTGCCTCTAAGTTCTTCGAGGCCTTTGCCCAATCCCGCCACAGATGGGCTTCTCCCTCTAGCTGGAATACAGCTAGCCTTATCTTCGTGGCATCGGAGGTGATCTCCATAGCCTCTAAAATCTTGTCGACTTATTGGAACCAATAGTCGGCCACCATTGGATCCGCCCCTCCCAGAAAAGTCAGAGGTTTGTGTGCCTTAAACCTTTGGAGGTTACTTGAGCCTCCTTGCCCCGCATTTGCACTAGCCTGTGCAATGGTGGCTGTCATCGTGCCAATAGCCTCCATGAAGGCTTGTTGGTCAAAAGCCGGTGGTGGTTAGTTGTTGTTCCGCCCACCTCCTCGGCCGCGTCCTCTTCCTCTATTTGCCATCTACACACATGTCAAATAGCAATAGAGCATTTACTTAGTATCCCAAAATATGGATCAAAGTTCAAACTTTGAGATTTACCTCATTGTCTAAAAAGTAGAGCATATGCCAACCACTAGTAGACATCTACCCCGTGAACCACCCCGTTCATTTGTTTTCCGACCCCTAAGGTTATGTTTTCTAACCCTAGTGTGTCCGTTTCCATATACATCTTACAATGCATATAATCCACATAACATATAGCACATGACATGTAACAAGTAAATCATACAACATGAAATGCACAATAGATGCAATGGTCTAAACCCATGCCCCTTAAGCCCTAGGTAAATCGTATACCTAAGCTCTAATACCAAGCTGTGACACCCCCAAAACCAGGGGTCCTTTGTCAATCTGTTGATCACCCATCAACCCGCGAAATACCCGTGAATATCGTGTAACTCGATATCACACCGCTATGTCCCATTTACTGAGATCTATAATTTAACGAAATTTGGGCAGAGTCTCCTTTGTATAGGGAGCTCTACCCATAACACAACCTGTGTAATTATACAACATTGACCACACTAGGTTCATTTATGAATAAATATTGACCACACCGGGTCCATTTATGAGGAAATATTGACCACACCGGGTTCATTTATCCATACTCATATAACCACATAAATTTTTTACATTAAAACAGTCCATATGAGTTCGATTATAATTCTTTTATATTTACATGCCAAAATGGAATTTTCACAAAAGTTATACAAAATGGGTCATAAAAGTCACAAGTCGGCCTTCTTCACCCTTGAGGCTCGAATTGAGAGCCGTCCACCGGTGTGAACCCTGCACCTGAAATATTTTCTCATAAAGGGTGAGCCACGCTCAATAGGATATCTCCTAAAAAAGCTACTCCCCGAACTAGATGCATATGAAATGTTCACTTGCAACAATCAACCATCTACAACAATTCCAATTAAGAATATGCAACTCAATGTTGGAATTTTTTATATCATGCCATGAAATGAGATGAGACTCACTCATGCAACTCAACCCGAGCCTTCACCTACTTCCACAACACAATGCAATGCCAATATGTAATAAATCCGCCATTAATGTTACACATTCAATGACTATATTTTTTATAAAACAAAATCATGTGTCTTTGTTGGGCTGCGGAGTTTTGGTGTCTCACCGCCGGTTCAGCACACCGATACATTTTTTTGGACTTGCACCGACTGAAGTGTATAAACTAGTAGCCGGGTCTCGCACCCGAGGGAATGTCTAGCTTTTCTTACTATACCCAACACAAGTTTTTTTTTTTCATGCAATCGTGCGACTTTATTGAACGTTGGTCCAATGGTACCGAGCCCATTTATCACCCACCAAGGATGGTGTTTGATCCAACACATGCACACATACACCCACACCCATGTCGATGTCCACGAATGCGATGTTCCCTTGCAAATGCAATGTAATGCACCATTGCAAGACTATTACCATGTTCATTGTGTAATGAATGCCTTATGAACAATTTCAACACATACCATGGATAATTACATCCTAAGTATATAATTTCCATAATCTATCAATTGTCAATATATCATAAGCATATATCAACATTTCATTCAACACAATTTTCAAGCATTTCATCACATAATCGTGCAATTAACATACTAAATTCATCAAGACATAATGTAAACACATAACATGCCCACAAATCACATTTTTCCAAGAAATTACATACTTAGCAATTTTTAATCACCAATTCACACTAGAATTAAATTTACCCATTTTCAATACCCAATTCCATCACTTTACAACAATAGGCAAGTGATATATAATTCTACCAACCTACCCATCCCATATAAAAACCTTAGGTTGAAAATAAAACCTAATTGAGGAGAAAATTCTACCTCTTGAAGCGTAAAATCAACGTAGGAAGCTTCAAGAATTCAACCCAAGCTCTAATCCAAGCTTTTCAAATTTTTTTTTCGAACCTTCGATGAAAGCCTTCGTTTTTGGTATGGTTGCGTAGCCCTCGTCGAGGAGAATAACTTTTATACTTAACTTGAGTTGATTCAAGCGACGAGAAGACGTAGATCGTAGAGAGAAGTTGGATATTCTCTATTTTCCCTCTCTTCTCTTTAACGTTAAAACCCAGCTAATGAATAGGGGAGAAATCTGATTTTTCTCCCCTATTTATACTCCTAGGATACTTGGCCCACAACGCGCCACACGACCTCCTTTTTCCGGGCTCGTTTTCACTCCGAAACGATTCAATTTTGCTCCGGTTCAAGTTTAAATATTTTTGTTTCAAATTGTATTAAATTATTTTCCAAAATTTAAAATTTTATTCAAAAATTCGTTTTTGGGTCATCTGAGGCCCGATCGCCTCGTAAAACGTAAAAAATTTGACTATCTCAGAATTCGACAAAAATTGACGGGGTAGCTAGATTTTGCAAGACGAATCCAACAGTGAGTCTGTTTCGTCGTTCGAGCTCTAGAAAAATTCAGGTTTGCAACCCGCACCATAGTGATAAATTATTCTTTTTCCCCTTTTTGTGAAAAGTTCAAATTAACCAGGTTTTACATTAACTATGATGAACTGGTAAGAAGCAACCCCCGACCTACCGGTAGGAAAGTTTCTGCAATGATCTACCAGTAGCTCACCATCAATGAACTAGTAGTAAAACTTCTATTTCAGATGAACCGGTAAGTTAAACATGAATAAATTGGTTGCAAAACTTCTGTTTTAGATGAATTGGTAGGACTTCACAGTTATAGGTTAATCTGATGTCTGACACCAAATGAACCGGTAGAAAACCTACCGTTTGAACTTCACTTTTTTTGAATTTCAACTGTAATGCTTTTGAATTCAAGTCTAGCTTACCTAACTCATTCCTAAAGTCTTCCAAAGCATAAAAATGAATGCAAAACATTGTTTTTACCTCGAATTACTAACAAACACAAAAATTCCTTATAAAACCCAAACTAAAGAAAAACAAAACATATAGCTAACAAGCAAAGCTAAAATGAATGATATGAGACATAAAATGTGTAATATTGGACACTCATCAAACTTCAAGGAAACGTGCAAGAGATCATAAAAATTTGACCATAATCAAGATCTAGGGTTTGTATCAAGAACATGTGATTTTGGATGTAAATCATGTAATTATTCAAGTAAAGAATACAGATAATTGAATGAAAACCTAAAACCTTCTTTATCTAACATATATTTATGAATATGAATCGAACGATATATAATATAACCCTAATTCCTCCATGAGTCAATTTGAGAAAGAACCTCTAACTTGACTCACAAACCGATGATCCTAACATGTTCTGATGCGATTCCTATGTGTTAATCCAACAAGATCTTGCTCATTTTTCGTACTCCCAAATATCCTTAGCCTCCTAGGGTTGAAAATAACTTAAACTGAACCAAAACACATCCCTAGGGTTTATATAGGGTGGGAAATAGTTCAGATGGCGCAACCTGATCGTGCAAAATCGTGCACGCGTGTTTGAATGGATAGTTTGACGTTTAAACGGTGCCTAGGGCGTTTGAACAGAGTCTTTGGCATTTGAATGGGCTTTGCTCCCAACATCACATATTTTATGCCAAAAAAATCATCAGACAGGGCATTCAAACGAATCCATTCACAGTCGAATGGGCTCCACTTTCTTCCTAAACTTCCCAACTAGATTTGACCTAGATAGAGGTCAATTCACGATATTTCATGAAATACACTTTTATGGCCCTTGAAGTATATTTTCTAATGCCACAAGAATCAACTTAATTGGATATCGGGGGTAAAATGTTATGCTTAAAATACTAAGGTAGTGTCAAATTTATTCCTACTTGAATTCTCCCCAAAATGCAAAATGCATTTTAACTCCAAAATACTTCTAAACTTTTAATTCACTCCATATCACATTTCCCAAGTTTTCTCAACCTTCTAGATTCAATGGTAACCTTATTTTGACCTAAAAACATTTATAAACTTACCTAGCCACCATTCTTAAGATTAAACACCTCCGAAACTAAATTTGACCTGAAAGTCAATATGCGCGAAACTCAAACTTCATAATCAATCTTTCAATAATACTTCGAAGTTTCTCACATCATTTTATTTATCTTAGGAGAACTTTTAAAATAATATTATCCTTATTTAATTATAGTACGGTGTCTAACAATAAGGTCCAAGCACAAAGGTTTTGGGGGTTGATAAAGACATCTATCTATACTATTATAAAATGTCAACAATTTTGGAAATCTTTTATTTTCCTTTTTTTCCTTCAAAAAAGAAATTAGGACGTTTTTATACCTTAAAGCAAATCAGTTATTAGACTTAATTAATAATGATCTATTAAACACCTATGTTACCCCTAACAATATGCAAACCAATAATAATATCCTTTTTGCCTTGTTTATCATTTTCCTCTACAAGAAATAAGTTATCTTATTATGTTCCTTGTACATTAAATGATACCTACACTAAGTTCTATTAAATGAGGGAGGAACCTAATGGGCATGCCTTTTGTGGACTTTTCACCTTCGTCTAAAAGAGACAACTTTTGTTCTTCGCATTCATTCATAGTGATTATACATTAATACTTTTAATTAAAATTGGACACCAATAGTCATGTGCACATTATAAATAGTGCATTCACCCTTAGACAGGCATTGCAACTGTAGGAATCTACACTACGAGATACATAGTTTTTTCCCCTTAGAATTAATCTTGTGAGCGAGAGACACAAGGTTGTTGAATTGCCTCAGCTTCGTAATAGTGATAGTTTTTCTTCATGGACTTTTTTTTTTGACTCCAGATACACTTAGTGATGGTTGAATGATTACTTTTTCAGACTTATGATTATTTCATCATTGGTAAAGTGACAACAACCACACTGTGGTGGCTATCAAAATATTTCGCATAGTAGCTACTGTAATATTCATGTCTCAATGCCCTCTATAAATAAAATAATTTGCTCCACTACGGATGTGTTTGCTATTGTTTATGGTTTCAACACCTACTGCTCTTATTGATGAATTACTTATGTTTATGTGAATGTACTTGTAGATTTACTTTTTTCATGATTCTTCAATACAAGTGACATGTGATTTTTATATTGTCATCTTAGTTTCGTGAGTTGGGTATTATGTTATGGTTGTATGTTAATTTGGCTTATTTTCTAGTTGCAATGCAGCATTAAGAACACTTTGTCGTAAGAAAAATAAGTATAAAAATTATGATTTGAAATGGTTCACGTGAAACACACGTACCAACTAGTATTATCAATGTGATACCCCAAAATCCGGGCGTTCTTTCTCAACCCATTGATTACCCATTAACCCGCGAAAGTACCCATGAATGCTGTATAACCCGACACCACATCATCACATCCCTTTTATCGGGATTGTAACCAATACAAAGTTTGGGCAGAGTCTCCCTTGTACCAGAGCACTCCTAACTGCATAGCCTATGCACATATCAACCACTTGACTATTCCAAGGTCCATCCCCACCAATTAGAACTCAATATGTGACCAATTATATCATACCAACCAAAGGGCTCAAGATTTGAAGGCTTGACAATGTTATATTTAAATTTTGAATTTTTTTGGAAGAGGTACCTGTACCTGTTACACGGGGTACCGGTACTTGAGCGTACTGTCTTCTGTGTCCCTTCCATTTGCTAGGTACTGGTACTTAATCACTTAGGTACCGATATCTGAGTCCACTATTTGCTAGGAATCAGTACCTATATGTCATGGTATCAATACCTAAGCCCACTATCCATCGAGGTACTAGTACCTAAGCTTACTGGAATCCAGATGTCGGTACCCGTAAGTCTAAGTATCGATACTTGAGTCATCCAACAATATGGTACTAGTACTTAATCACTTAGGTACCTGTACCTGGGTCCAAAATTTCCCAAATCTTTCCAATCTCCAACCCTTGGCCATCCAAACTCACTCCACATTCATTCATTACATTACCTTTTACACAATTTTACAAGTCCAATACAAATTACATAATTGATTTACAAAATGAAAATTTTAAGCCACATCTTGGCTTCTTCATCAACAAGGGCCCAAGTGAGGGCCATCCACTGGTGTTTTTCTCGCACCTGAAATGTTATCCTCATAAAGGTTGAGCCACGCTCAATAAGGTATCTCCTAAAGAGGCTACTTCCCAACCCAGATTCATATGAAATGTTCACATACCATTCAACAATCAGTCAAACATCCATTCAAGAATATGCAATTCATAAATGGATTTTCACAATGTCATGCCATGTCATGGGATGAGACTCACACATGCAATGCAGCCTGAGCCCTCCATCGACTCCCAAAACACATGCAATGCCATGCATATGTATTTGGGCATTCTAAACCCCCTCCATTGATGTTGAACATCTAATAACCAATTTTCACAAAATCTCGGGTCTTTCTTGGGTGGGTATTTTATGGACTTCCACCAAGGGACTACTAGCCCACACAGCATTTCGAGTACATCTCACCCTAAGTTCCACGTACCCCTACTCAGTTTTTTAGAATTTCACTATAGGCCAAGTGCGTGAATGCTTGATGGTTTTCCCCAACCTCCAAACATGAACCTGAATTGTGTGTATATATGGCTTATAGAGATTGGTGAGTGTCACTCTCCCTCGAGTTCGATGCAAGAAATGAGAAAAATCATGTGTGTATGAACAAAAACGTGTGTGTGCAAAAGTGCTCCCCAAGCGTACAGAGACTTGCAATGTCATGTTTTACTTGGAATAAGTATTCCAAGGTCATCCCCTCATGGAAGGAAAGGTTAAGTATTTTTGAAAGTGATTTGTGAAAAGGAAAAATGAAAAATATTGTGATTTGAAATTTGGTGGTCTATGTTTTGAGAAATATGCAAGTAAAAAGAGGGTTGGCTAATCCGTAGTGTTCATTCCAATGGGTATGCCGAATCGACTCATTTCAGTCAACCAATGGTGTCTCAGTATGTGATTGATTCATAGGAAGTGAGAGACTAATGTAGTTGTGTTGGACAAAAGCATATCCTGTGACAAGTCTATGGTGTATCAAAAGCCCATAACTACGTCCACACTCAACCTAGTCAAACCAAACACTTTACACTACGAGAAAACATTAAAAAGAGAGTCGATTTTACATACCCAAGAGGAAATCCCTCTTGGATTAGCCAACTAAAGGTTTAGCTATGCATGGTAAAGGCAAAAAAAAATATGAAAGAGAAAAACATGGTAATGAAATCAAACATGAATTTGCATTAATGTAAAGAGAAGTTTAAACAACAAAAGAAATAACATTCATACACAAAATATAAAGCTTAAAAAGAAAATACCCAAATATAAGCAATAGAACTAGTAAACCCTAGCTAAACTCAATACAATTTGAAATAAATGAGATTAATGTGCTAGAAAGAAAGATTACATGTAGATTGAAGCTTAAAAGAATGAAAATAGTGATGGAAAAGCAAGACCCCTAGCTTTCTCTCTCTACATTACTCCTATGCTTAGGTAGCTTCATTCTCTTTCTAATAGCTTGATGATCTAAAAATGTGTGTGAAGGATAAAAGCTTGATGATCTGAAAATGTGTGTGAAGGAAGGCTCTTATTTTCGTCCATCCTCCTCTCTCTACCCTTAAGTGTGCTGAGATAGGTTGCTTGTGGGCGGAGGTTGTCCAAAAAAGCTTCCAAAGTCAGTCAAAAGGTATGGCCCCTTTCCTTTTCCAACCATTCCCTCTCTCTTCCTTGGCCACCCACTCTCTCATGCTTCAAATCTGAAAATAGGGGTTAGGAGATCATCATGGAGTGTTAGAAATGTCAGAGCATGGGTTAGGTGACAAAAGGTGGGCCCCCGTAGTTGATGGAGTCGTGTGGAGAAGTGTTTGGACTTTCTGGGTGATTAGCACAAAACTTTGTATATTTCTATATGCTAATCATTGAGCTTTTGTTGCTTTTGGAAGATAAATAATGGGAGTTATGTTAATTGAAGTCTTAATGGGGAATCTTGGCTTTTGCAGGTAAAACATGCTAAACAAGGCTTCTTAATACCCTCCCAAACCATTTGAGGGGAATGAGGATGGAAAATATGGCATGGTGATAGCTCAGGAGAGGAAGGGAACAGAAAATCAGAAAACCAGTCAAACCGTACCGGTACGCTTATGCTACTGGAGTGGACCGTACCGGTACGCTTAACCTACTGGAGTTCGACGTACCGGTACGCTTTGCCTGACAAGCCACTTTGCTCTGCAACTCAGATCTGTAGCTTTGAGGGTCCCACCAAGACATCTCCCTCTTTCCTCTAACACGCCCACAACACTGTTCACCCCTTTTGGCAGCTTGATCATCAATGAGGAGAGAGGAGAGAGAATGTGCTGGGTGTGCAGACAGCTCTGCACATCCCCTGTCCAGCCAGCTCCTCCCTGCACCCCTATAAGATGGAGGTCACTTCTCCAAGCTAGGGCATCATTCAGGCACGTTTTTTGAAGGGAAGCTCACCATTGTTCAACATTCAGTTAGATTGTAATCGATATAGAGAGAGAAGCTGTGAGGAAGATGATGAATAGTGCTTAGAGAAAGAAATTTTAGATTTTTGCATTTCCTTTACTGCATTTCATTGTAATCCTCTGTAAGACCTCTTTAAAGCTTCATTTAAAGAAATGTATGTTATTTTCCTTCAAGTTAAATGCAAGTTAATGCTCCATTGAATCTTCTACCATTAATGCATCAAGTTCTCTATTTTTCTAACTTTAAAATGGGTTTGTGTTTCTTGCATTGATAGCTTATTTCTTCTTGCATTTAAGAGACTCTAGGATTTCATATCTTTAGAATGCAACAACATTTTACTTTCACCTTCTTTCTAAGCATGATTAGCTAAATCCCAAGTTGGCAAACCCAAGGGGGACCTCTTTTCGGGTATACCATGTCAACTTACTCCCCTCCTTTCTCTCATAGCTCAATGATTCGGTTTGACTGAGTTGAAAGAGGATAAGCTGATGAGTCTTTGATATTCCATATGCCTAGCCATGGTTTATGCTTGGATCCTCATTGAACTTATCCCCGACCCCTCACGAATCAATCGTTCATTCATACTATATTGAATGAGGGATTCGAGTTGAGATGGTATTCTTATTGGAGTAACCTCTTGGGTTTGCCAACATTTGTTCCTTATTTTATTAGTATCATAATACATCTCAACACACAATACTTCAAACTCAAAGATTTTACACTTTCTATTTTACCAAAATCACCTTCACCTCGGTTAACATCCTTCCCCGTGGAAATGACCTTGGAATACTCTTCCAAGTAAAACACGACCGCGGAAGTCTCCTTGCGCTTGGGGAGCATTTTCGTACACACACACACACACATATTTTGTGCATTCATATCTTATCATTCCACCATTTCATTTTTCTTCTCCCTTGCCCTTTCTTTTGACACTATCCCATGGGAGAGTGATACTCCCTCATTCCGATAAACCATACATAATTGAGGGATAGTATTTAGGGGTTAAGGAAAGACAAGATTTTTGGTCAAGCACTGAGCATGTTCTACCGGTAGGTCGTGGGTAACCTACTGGTGGGTATTTTCTAGTAGGGTCTTCTACCGATAGGTTTTGCATGTCTTCTATCGGTAGGTCTTGCATGTCTTCTACCCTTAGGTCTTGCATGTCTTCTACTGGTTGGTCTTTTCATGCTTTCATAAATTTATCATAACTTTTGATCCCACTATCCGATTGAGCTAAAATTTTGACACAAGATAGAGTACATCTAGATCTACAACTTACATTTTTTAAACTTTTTCAGATTCAAAGTGAATCATGGTAAAAAATGGGGAATACAGAGGTACGGATACCAAATGGTGTGGGTTCCGGTTCCTATGTTACCAGGTACCGATACCTCCTTGATTTCTTTCACTTTTAAGCCTCCAAATCCTTATGTAATGTGTTCATGTTTTCACCACTCATCCACACTTAGTTGTAGGTTCCAAAAGTCATCAATTACTCTATGATTTCCTACAACATCAAAATTTTCATATTATTCACAAATTCGACTAACTCTAAGTAATTAAATGCAAAGTTGAGTTAAAATGCATGTAATGAGGCTGTCAAATATGCAATATTACGCGCTCATCAGTGAACCAAGTAACTAGGCCCTACACCCGAGGGGGATCTATCCCTTTTTGCTACACCAACCCATGTTTTTAATACAACCCGTGCGACTCAGCTGAACCTAGGTCTAACTTCCTCGAGCCCACACATCAACCCATCAAGGATGATGTTTGATCAAATCATGCACACACACTCACACTCATGTCACATGCACACGAATGCGATGCTTTCTGAGCATATGCAAATGTAATGTACGATTGTAATTACCATATCATGTTCATTATGTCATGAGCACATTATAAATAATTTCAATGTCTATCAACATGTCCCAATTTCATCAATTGTCAATTATATCATAAGCATATAATCACAATCTACAACATCACTAAAACATGTTACATATTTTTCATCCAAATAACATACTTAATCATTCAAGGCATTTTGTCAAACACCTAGAAGACATAAATTATGTAAACACATAGCATGTCTCATTCATCACATATCTCAAAAAATTACAAATAAGCAATTTTAACAAAACCCAAGCATGCAAGATTGGTTTAACATGTTTTTATACCCATTTTTCATACTCTAGTTACACTAGGAGTATATTAAATATGAGATTTCATCTCTAATCATGCTACCCATTTCATATACAACCCTAGGTTGAAAATAAACCTACTTAGGAAAGGAACCATATCTCTTGAAGCGCAATGCCGCGTAGAAGGAGTCTCAAATAACCCAAACCACACTTCAAAGGTTTGATCTCAAAAATCCCGATCTTGAGAATTTGGTGAAACTCGTAATTTTTGGTATGTACTTGTAGCTCTCGTCGAGTAGAACACTTTTTGTTCTTGGCCCGAAAGAATTTGACGAATGGCTTGCCCTAGCTCGTAAGGAGAAGTGAAGGAAATCTTGATTTTCTCTCTCTTCTTTCTTTCTCTCTCTCTCTCTCTCCATCAGAAATTTGGCTAAAAAATGGGGAAGAAAAATAGATTTTCTTCCCCTTTTATACTTCTCATTTACTTGGCTCACAATGCGCCACACGTGCCTATTTTGTTTGGTCCAATTTGATCCCGAATCAATTTAAATCTCGTCCCGTATTTTTTTCAATATAATTTATTTGAATTATGTAAAACCCGGATAAATTTGAACTTTTTCTGAAAAATGGTAAAATGGTAATTTGTCACTATAATGCGTATTTAAAATACTCATGTTCTAGAGCTCGGATGACACAACGGACTTCACCGTTGGATTCGTCTTGTGAAACTGAGTCACCCTGTCAAATTTCACCAAATTCTGAGATAGTTGGGTTTTTCACGTTTTTCGAGGCGACGGGTGTCCAGTGACCCCCAAAAACGAATTTTTTTTTTAAAATTATAAATTTCCTTAGAATTTGATGAAATTTTAAATAAAATTAATTTAAATTTAAATCGGGACGAAATTAATCGTTTCGGGGCAAAAACAGACCCGGATAAGTGAGGGGCGTGTGGCGCGATATGAGCCAATTCTTGGAAATTATAAATAGGGCTAAATATTAGATATTTCAGCAGAAATATCTCTGCATTCAGCTGGTTCCAACGTTGGAGAGAAAGAGGGAGAGAAAAGGGAGAAAACCAATCTTCCTTCGCCGATTCTCGGAGTTCCGTCGGTCGGATTCCGTTGAGCCAAGACTTAAAGTCGATCACCTCGACAAGGGCTACGTCTACGTACCAAGAACGAAGGATTTCACCAAAGATTCAAGAGGAGGCTTTGGGGAAATCTTGAGCTTTGGGCTTGTTTTGGTGTTATAGAAGTTCTCTACACTTCTATTGAGGTAGAGTTCTTCCTACTTGGGTTTATTCCTACCTTAAGGGCTACTTAGGGGCTGTTTTGTGCTCCAATTGGGGGCTGTTTTGTGCTCCAATTGGGGGCTGTTTTGTGCTCCGATTAGGGGCTATTTTATACTCCGATTATGGGCTATTTTGTGCTCCGATTGGGGGCTGTTTTGTACTCCGATTAGGGGCTGTTTTGTGCTCCGATTGGGGGCTATTTTGTGCTCCAATTAGGGGCTGTTTTGTGCTCCGATTGAGGGCTATTTTATGCTCCGATTAGGGGCTATTTTGTGCTCCGATTGAGGGCTGTTTTGTGCTCCGATTAGGGGCTATTTTGTACTCCGATTAGGGGCTGTTTTGTGCTCCGATTAGGGGCTATTTTGTGCTCCGATTAGGGGCTGTTTTGTGCTCCGGTTGGGGGCTGTTTTGTGCTCCGATTGGGGGCTGTTTTGTGTTATATTGTGCCTTGTTATTATGTGTGTTATTGGCATAAAATTTGTGATAACATGCTTATCAATTGTGTTGAATATAAACGTTGATACATGCTAGTTGATGTATTGACATTGTGACAAGGTTTGGTGATTTTATACTTATGTTATATATTGCCATTGGACATGTGAATATGTGTTACATTGCTCATTTGACAAAATTGCATATTGAGCAGGGTATGGGCATCACATTTCATGGGCATTGGACATGGGTGTGGGTGTGTGAGTGCATGGTTAATTCAAACATCATACTTGGTGGTTGAAGGATGGGCTCGGGGAAGTGGGATTGAATATCCTACTGAGTCGCACGGTTACATGCATGAAAAAACTTGTGTCGGGTATAGCAAGTAAGGCTAGACTCTCCCTCGGGTGTAAAACCCGGTTATTGGTTTATTCACTTCCGTCGGTGCAAGTCCAAAAAAATGAATTAGGCATACAGAGTCGGCGGTGAAATTCCAAAATCTGTTGTCCAATAAGGCACAAGATTTTAATTTATAAAGTACTCATTCAATGAGTAACACCCATCAATGATTTGGTTTTATAATAAAACAACTTTTATTTCAAACGATCATTGGATGGATTTTCGTCAAATGACGGTTCATTTCACAAGTTCATTGCGTTGTGTTGTGGGAGTTGGTAAGGACTCGGGTTGAAGTTGCATGAGTGAGTCTCATCTCATTTCATGGCATGGCATTATGATTTTTCAACATGGAATTGCATATTCTTGTTGAAATGGACATTGGTTGTGATCGTTTGCATGTAAACATTACATATGCACTTAGGTGAGGAGTAGCCTCTATAGGAAATACTCTACTGGGCGTGGCTCACCCTATACGGGAAACATTTCAGGTATGGATCATACGCCGATGGACGGCACTCACTCGGGTACTTAAGGAGGAAGAAAAGCTGACTTGTGGCTTTTAATCCATTTCTTTTGTAAAATTAGACGTGTAATTAAATTTTGGCATGTAATGTGTAAAAGAATTGTAATTGGACCTTTATGGACTAATTTTAATATAGTCTTGCATGTTTTGTATAAGTGTGGATAATTGGACCCGGTGTGACCAATGTTTACTTATAAGTGGACCCGGTGTGGTCGTTGTTGAATATTGGACCTTGGATGGGTCTTATTATTAAATGATGCACATGTTGTGTTTTGAGTAGAGTTCCCCTTACAAAGGAGACTCTGCCCAAATTTTTAATAAAGTATGGACCCAGTAAATGGGGCATAACGTTGAGATATCGAGTTACTCGGTATCCACGGGCATTCCGCAGGTTGATGGGAAATCAACGGACCCCCGAATTTTGGGGTGTCACAGCTTGGTATCAAAGCATAGATATACGATTAACCTAGGGCTTGATGGGCATGGGTCTAGACCATTGCATTCCATATGCATTTCATGTTATGTGCTCTACTTTCTACATGTTATGTGTTACTTATTGTGTGAATTATATACATGATAGAATGTATATGGAAAAGAGGAACACTAGGGTTAGAAAACATAACCTTGGGGTTCAAGAAAAAGATGAACGGGATGGTTCAGGGTGTCAATGTCTACTAGTAGGTGACATATGCATTACTAGTGAGACAATGAGAAAATTCTCAACGTTTCAATTTTGATCCCTAACTTTGGGATACTAAATTATTGGCCTATTGCTATCTTATGTGTGTATAGATGGCAACAAGAAGAAGAGGACGCGGCCGAGGACGCCGAGGCGGTGGGCGGGACAACAACCAACCACCACCGACCTTTGACCAACAAGCCTTTATGGAGGCTATTGGTACTACGGCTGCTTCCATAGCACAGGCTAGTGCTACAGCTGCTACTATTGCACAGACTGGTGCAAATGTAGGCCAAGGAGGCTCAAGTCATCTCCAGAAGTTCAAGGCACATCAGCCTCCGATTTTTATGGGAGGGGCGAATTTGATGGTAGCTGACCATTGGTTTCAGCAGGTTGACAAGATCTTAAGGGCTATGGAGATCACCTCCGATGCTACGAATACCTCAAAGAACTTGGAGACAATGACTTGGGCAGAGTTCAAGGAACTCTTTATGGGTAAGTACTTCCCGGCGGCCGCTCGACATGCAAAGGCCCGGGAGTTCTTAGACTTAAAGCAGGGGACAATGATGGTGCTCGAATACGTGGCTAAGTTCATAGAATTATCCCGTTTCGCCGACGATTATGTGGCCACGGAGATGGCCAAAGTACGTAAGTTTGAGGATGGCCTGAAGTTGTTCATCCGGGGCAAAGTTGTGGGTCTTCTTCTAGAAGACTTGGACACGATGGTCATGACAGCTATGGCCATTGAGAAAGAGGTGGATGATGCAAGAAACATCCGGGAGGCGGGTGTTAAAGACAAGAAGAAGGAGGGGTAATCTTCTTCTTCTAGTGTGGGGAAGAAGCAGAGGACTTTTGCTCCGTAGGGGCATCAAGGGCAGGGTCGCGGCTATCAAGGCCAAGGCCAAGGTCAGTCCTCCCAAGGCAGGAGAAATCAGAGGCCTTCTTACCCGACGAGCCAAAAGACTTGTTTCTATTGCCACCAACCTGGGCATATGAAACGGGATTGTCCTCAGCGGCAGGGATCTAAGAGCTATGGAGCATCCCAGTTCCAGTCTTCGGTGGGACATGCACAGATGCGTTTTGTTCCTCCCTACCACACCATGGGCCAGGGGAGCCAGTATCAGTCACAGAGTGCCGCACAGGGCCCTACTACGTCACGTGCGGGGATTTCACAATCAGGCCAGATGGCCCAGAGCATGGGTAGAGGTCAAGGGCAAGGTTCACAAGCCGGGACTTCAGGGACCCAGGGGTGTGTCTATGCTATCAACTGACATGGAAAATTCCCATTCCTTTTTTTGGTTTTTCTGCTCTCTTGTTTTTTCCATTTTGATTTTAGTTACTTTTGGATGAAATTTTGTATTTTGTCGAGGTTGATGTAAATGACTCTCCTATTCCGGTTGTGTGATAATTTTCTTCATTCTAGGAGTTGGGAAATGGGTTGTGTTTTGTTATCATATCATGCTAATGCTGTTTCACTCCACCCTATTTTCAGCAAATCTTAAATACAAATGGGAGGAGCACAATAACTCTATTGTTGGTGAAGAAATTGAATGGGATCCCTTATCTGAACCCATCATGTGGAAGTTGTAGTCTCTAGTGTCAAATGTGCTTATTTTTTCACTATAGAGATGCATTAATATCAGTCCAGGATGTCTTCATCACTATACTATTTCATTTTAAAGGAGGACTACTTATTACACAAAACTTGCGTTACAATATAGCCCATGCTAGAGGATTTTTCATTACTTTTAATGTGAATAAAATGGTTAGGGATTCAAGAATTCTTTACAATGTCGTAAGAATCATCTTAATCAAAGACCGGAGTAAAAAGTAATGTCAGAAATACTAAAGAATAGGAAACTACATTTTTTTCCCTTGTGGAGGGGAATGGCCAACTACACCAAACTTCCATCACAATTTCGAACTTGTTAGAAGATGAATCACCAATTTTGATATGAACATATTGGTTAGGGTTTCACGTTCTCTTTACAATGCCGCAAGAATTAGCTCAATCCGAGTTCGGGAGAAAGAGTTATGTCAGATATACTATTTCATTTTAAAAGAGGACTACTTATTACACAAAACTTGCGTTACAATATAGTCCATGCTAGAGGATTTTTCATGACTTTTAATGTGAATAAAAGGGTTAGGGATTCAAGAATTCTTTACAATGCCGCAAGAATGGGAAATTAGAGACCGGAGGAAAAAGTTATGTCAGAAATACAAAAGAATGGGAAATTACTTTTTCTTTCCTTGTGGAGGGGAATGGCCAACTATACCAAACTTCCATCACAATTTCGAACTTGTTAGAAGATGAATCACCAATTTTGATCTGAAGATATTGGTTAGGGTTTCAAGTTCTTTTTACAATGCCGCAAGAATTAGCTCAATCCGAGTTCGGGAGAAAAAGTTATGTCGGATATACTATTTCATTTTAAAGGAGGACTACTTATTATACAAAACTTGCGTTACAATATAGCCCATGCTAGATGATTTTTCATGACTTTTGATGTGAATAAAATGGTTAGGGATTCAACAATTCTTTACAATGCCGCAAGAATCATCTTAATCAGAGACCGGAGTAAAAAGTTATGTCAGAAATACTAAAGAATAGGAAGCTACTTTTTTTCCCTTGTAGAGGGGAATGGCCAACTATACCAAACTTCCATCACAATTTCGAACTTGTTAGAAGATGAATCACCAATTTTGATCTGAACATATTGGTTAGGGTTTCAAGTTCTCTTTACACTGCCGCAAAAATTAGCTCAATCCGAGTTCGGTAGAAAAAGTTATGTCGGATATACTATTTCATTTTAAAGGATGACTACTTATTACACAAAACGTGCGTTACAATATAGCCCATGCTAGATGATTTTTCATGACTTTTGATGTGAATAAAATGGTTAGGGATTCAACAATTCTTTACAATGCCGCAAGAATCATCTTAATCAGAGACCGGAGCAAAAAGTTATGTCAAAAATACTAAAGAATGGGAAATTACTTTTTCTTTCCTTGTGGAGGGGAATTGCCAACTATACCAAACTTCCATCACCATTTCAAACTTGTTAGAAGATGAATCACCAATTTTGATCTGAATATATTGGTTAGGGTTTCACGTTCTCTTTACAATGCCGCAAGAATTAGCTCAATCCGAGTTCGGGAGAAAGAGTTATGTCAGATATACTATTTCATTTTAAAAGATGACTACTTATTACACCAAACTTGCGTTACAATATAGCCCATGCTAGAGGATTTTTCATGACTTTTGATGTGAATAAAATGGTTAGGGATTCAACAACTCTTTACAATGCCGTAAGAATAATCTTAATCAGAGACCGGAGTAAAAAGTTATGTCAGAAATACTAAATAATGGGAAATTACTTTTTCTTTCCTTGTGGAGGGGAATGGCCAACTATACCAAACTTCCATCACAATTTGGAACTTGTTAGAAGATGAATCACCAATTTTGATCTCTAGATATTGGTTAGGGTTTCACGTTCTCTTTACAATGCCGCAAGAATTAGCTCAATCTGAGTTCGGGAGAAAGAGTTATGTCAGATATACTATTTCATTTTAAAAGAGGACTACTTATTACACCAAACTTGCGTTACAATATAGCCCATGCTAGATGATTTTTCATGACTTTTGATGTGAATAAAATGGTTTGGGATTCAAAAACTCTTTACAATGCCGTAAGAATAATCTTAATCAGAGACCGGAGTAAAAAGTTATGTCAGAAATACTAAAGAATGGGAAATTAATTTTTTTTTCCTTGTGGAGGGGAATGGCCAACTATACCAAACTTCCATCACAATTTTGAACTAGTTAGAAGATGAATCACCAATTTTGATCTCAACATATTGGTTAGGGTTTCAAGTTCTCTTTACAATGCCGCAAGAATTAGCTCAATCCGAGTTCTGGAGAAAAAGTTATGTCCGATAGACTATTTCATTTTAAAGGAGGACTAGTTATTACACCAAACATGCGTTACAATATAGCCCATGCTAGAGGATTTTTCATGACTTTTGATGTTAATAAAATGGTTAGGGATTCAAGAATTCTCTACAATGCCGCAAGAATCATCTTAATCGGAGACCGGAGTAAAAAGTTATGTCAGAAATACTAAAGATTGAGAAATTACTTTTTTTTTCCTTGTGGAGGGGAATGGCCAACTATACCAAACTTCCATCACCATTTCGAATTTGTTAGAAGATGAATCACCAATTTTGATCTGAATATATTGGTTAGGGTTTCAAGTTCTCTTTACAATGCCGCAAGAGTTAGCTCAATCCGAGTTCGGGAGAAAAAGTTCTGTCCGATAGACTATTTCATTTTAAAGGAGGACTACTTATTACACCAAACTTGCGTTACAATATAGCCCATGCTAGATGATTTTTCATGACTTTTGATGTTAATAAAATGGTTAGGTATTCAAAAATTCTTTACAATGCCGCAAGAATCATCTTAATCGGAGACCGGAGTAAAAAGTTATGTCAGAAATACTAAAGATTGAGAAATTACTTTTTTTTCCTTGTGGAGGGGAATGACCAACTATACCAAACTTCCATCACCATTTCGAACTTCATAGAAGATGAATCACCAATTTTGATCTGAATATATTAGTTAGGGTTTCAAGTTCTCTTTTCAATGCCGCAAGAGTTAGTTCAATCCGAGTTCGGGAGAAAAAGTTATGTCCGATAGACTATTTCATTTTAAAGGAGGACTACTTGTTACACCAAACTTGCGTCACAATATAGGCCATGCTAGAGGATTTTTCATGACTTTTGATGTCAATAAAATGGTTAGGGATTCAAGAATTCTTTACAATGCCGCAAGAATCATCTTAATCGGAGACCGGAGTAAAAAGTTATAGGGTTTAGGGTTTAGGGTATAGGGTTTAGGGTTTAGGGTTTAGGGTTTAGGGTTTAGGGTTTTAGGGTTTTAGGGTTTTAGGGTTTTAGGGTTTTAGGGTTTAGGGTTTAGGGTTTAGGGTATAGGGTTTAGGGTTTAGGGTTTAGGGTTTAGGGTTTAGGGTTTAGGGTATAGGGTATAGGGTATAGGGTATAGGGTTTAGGGTTTAGGGTTTAGGGTTTAGGGTTTAGGGTTTAGGGTTTAGGGTTTAGGGTTTAGGGTTTAGGGTTTAGGGTTTAGGGTTTAGGGTTTAGGGTTTAGGGTTTAGGGTTTAGGGTTTAGGGTTTAGGGTTTAGGGTTTAGGGTTTAGGGTTTAGGGTTTAGGGTTTAGGGTTTAGGGTTTAGGGTTTAGGGTTTAGGGTTTAGGGTTTAGGGTTTAGGGTTTAGGGTTTAGGGTTTAGGGTTTAGGGTTTAGGGTTTAGGGTTTAGGGTTTAGGGTTTAGGGTTTAGGGTTTAGGGTTTAGGGTTTAGGGTTTAGGGTTTAGGGTTTAGGGTTTAGGGTTTAGGGTTTAGGGTTTAGGGTTTAGGGTTTAGGGTTTAGGGTTTAGGGTTTAGGGTTTAGGGTTTAGGGTTTAGGGT